>OX940733.1:633000-1253500 GCA_954870855.1 Scutellaria minor
GAAAAAGAAAATGGCATCCATTACTAGAATCCTCTTAGTAGCATTCCTTTCCTTAGCACTCCTCCCATTGCTATCTTCAGCATTCTACCCTGGAATCATACCCCACCCTCATGCTCCCTTGCTTCATCCCATCAACCCAGAATTTGGCCAATCGCCATTGCAGAACGATGATTCTGCCGTGTTGATAGAACCTGTTAACAAGGAGCAGCCATCGGAACCAGCACCTGAACAGCTTGAGGAAAGAGCCTCGTCTAACGAACCAGCACCTGAACGGCCTGAGAATGAAGCTTGGAGTTGGACTAACAAACCAGCACCTGAACGGCCTAAGAATGAAGCTTGGACTAACAAACCAGCACCTGTATGGCCTGGGAATGGAGCTTCGTCTGACGAACCAGCACCTGAACAGCCTGAGAATGGAGCTCAGTCTAACGAAACAGCACCTGAAAGGCCTGAGAATGGGGCCCAGTCTGGCGAACCAGCACCTGAACAGCCTGAGAATGGGGCCCAGTCTGGCGCACCAGCACCTGAACAGCCTGGTAATGGAGCTCAGCCTGGCGAACCAGCACGTGCACCAGAGGGGATGAAAGAAGCGTTTTACGAGCAGAGTTGCCCCCAGGCTGAGAAGATTGTGAATGAAACCATTCACAAGCATTTCAGAAAGGATCCCACCCTTGCTGCTGGCATTGTTCGCCTGTTTTTCCATGATTGTTTTGTCACGGTAATCTTTTTTTTTGCTAGAAAAACTTTTTCGTTATGAATTGGTTATTTTAAAGTTCTTTTGTTATCTTATATGACTATTCTATGTGCAGGGCTGTGATGCTTCGGTCCTGCTTGATCAAACACCGACAGGCGAGGAGGTGGAGAAGAATGCACCTCAGAATGGGAAGTTTCTGAGAGGCTTCGAGGCCATTGATGACATAAAATCGCAACTAGAGGCAGAGTGTCCGGGGATGGTTTCCTGTGCGGACATACTAGCATTTGTGAACCGCGATTCCCTGGTTTTCACAGGCATTCCAAGGTATGAAGTGGCTGCAGGGCGAAGGGATGGCCTATCGTCCCTTGCCAAAAATGCCGAGCAGGGCCTCCCATTTCCGGACACCTCGCCTGAAGAAAATATCAGGTTGTTTCAGAACAAAGGGCTGTCTTTGGAGGACTTGGTTCTGCTTCTTGGTGCACATTCGATTGGCAGTGCACACTGTGGGATCGTTAGTGGGAGGTTCCATGATCCAGTGAAGTCAAAGGAGATCGATCCAGGGTACCTGTTTAAGATGCAGACATTAGCGGTCTGTCAATCAGAGGATCAAACGTTGCCGTTTGATCCACTCTCACAGCAGAAAATGGACTCGCGTTACTACAAGGAGCTTTTGACGAACAAGGCCTTGATTGAATCGGATCACAAGCTGGCTAAAGAGCCTCATTCGAGAAACATCATGCAGAGATTTGCTGATGATCAGACTGGTTGGTTGGCCAAGTTCACTGCTGTCATGAAGAAACTGGGGGAGATCGAGGTGCTTACAGGGAACCAGGGGGAAATCAGGAGACAGTGCAGGACTGTCAACTGAAACTGATTTCAATAGCTGAGATACTCGAAATTTTGTCTCTCGTTTTTTATCTGTGATACTTGAAATTCATACAAGAGAACAAATAAAGAAAAGAGATTTCATGTAGTCTCACAAGACTTGCAACATTATGAAAATTTTCTCTAAAATGGTGCGTGTAAGTTGTTAAATTGAGTTAGCTCCCCCATTGCGAATATGGTGTCACCCGAGAGGCTCCATTTTTACAGCAGTACATCGTCTCCTAATTGACTGATGACATTCTCAACTGTAGCCAATAGCTCTGAAACGTACGAAAGTTCAAATTATTCGTAGAGAATATAGTATTACATCAGTAGGTACAGAGAACTCCCATAAACATTAAGAGAATTATTTGTTTACCTTTAAAAGAAGTCGTTTCCAGGTATTGCTGCATAACAGTAAATCAACTAAAATTAGTGGGCAGTGAGTAATTTTGGTTAAAGAAGAAGAATGTGTGTATTGGAGTAAAGGCTCTACCACAAATTGGGTTTTAAGATCCTGTCCAGATTCTTCTGGTTTCACTGCAGCACATAGAATTAATTAGTTGACATTGTGAGTACTGGAATAAAATGAACCGTCTCGTATGATATGAAAGATGAGGGAAAACAACCTTCAGAAATTGCAGGGTGACAGTTCTTCATCAACTCTGTGAAGCTTGGAGGAGACATTGACATTGTCTCTACAGCTTTATGATCTCCTATCCCTTCATGCAATACTGAATTTTCAGCCGCTATAAGTTCAGAGCTTGGAATCATCACTTGGGTAAAATTGTCTACTGATGTTGTGTGCTGCCACTCCCCTTCGGTCCTGCAAATAAATCAGAATACCGTTTAAATAATTTCATTGTCCGGTTCAAATTAGCTCTTTGTTTGAGAGAAAATGCTTGAAGTTAACAAAAAAGATGCCATGCTGCTTACTTAAATGCAGGTCTATGAGAAAATATGGCCTCAGATTGACAAGACATTTCAGAGTTGAATTCAGGGCATTGAAGCAGTGGTTGAGCACTTCCAGTTCCCAAGATATCCTGAGTAGATATTTTTAGAAACACAATGGAATCTCTAATAACATACTGATGCAATAGAAAAGTATCAATATCTATTGAATCTAAGATCATTATCAGTGAAGTACAAACCTTAACAATGTTCATCAATTTTTCTGCTTCATAAATGGACAAAAACTGCAAGGCAAATTTCTCCGTCTGCAAAGAAGCATAAAATCAGGTTTTAGTGAAATTCAAATGCAGCCATTTAAACTATATGGTCCTCTGGAAAGAGAAATGTATCTAGCAAGTTATGCATTACATGATCTCCAACCTAATCTTCTCTAAGAGAATTATATATGTATCAACATCCGTCATTGACAACCCAGAAAATTCTCACATTACATTTGTAGTAATCTTATGAGTGTAAGCATAGTCTACTTTGGAATTCAACCCATTCGCCATGATAAAAATGAAACTAGAAGAGCCACTAACTACGCTGAATTTGAAAAACATAATGAACTATTATTTTAGTGCTACAGTTTTCAGAAATGTTTTCCAAAGAGAAAAGTTTATCTCACTTCAACTATCATCCATAGCAAGTCCACCTCCACTCCTCAAATTTCACTTCTTCTTTCCATGGGATGGAAATGCATTCATTCAAACAAGAAAAACACAAGAGATAATGAGATTTAACGAATTAATCAGATGCTTGCCTGGCCAACATTATTTTTATAGCTCACAAAAACAGCCCTGCTTCCCCTTGCAGAAAATCCAGACATACATGATACTTGAGGCCACGAGAAATGCAGCTTTGAGATGTAATGTTCCTCCTGTAAAATCGAAACTAAAAATGCCTAATATCCATACAAAACTTAGTATAATTCTAACAGAGACGTGTGAATGGTTCATTCTCAGGCAGATCAACGTATATCATTTCCAGTGCACTACAGAAATTATCATTTCCGACAGGCATCAAAGACCTAGATAACGAATAAAAAGGACTTCTCTGCTCAGAAACCACAAAATACCCTCAACCATGAAAAGGTACTACATATGCAAACACATACGTCAACTTAAAAACAGCAAAAGCACGATCCATATGATTTGTGCATAAAAAATAGTACAAAGATGAATTCACAACGTACAACATCAGAAAACAAGGAATTTAATCGATTTGATTCCAGCACCAGGATCAGCTAACAGTGATTGCGCAACGAGATACAACAATTGGTGAACATTTTATAAAACTCAAAATCTTCTGAATTTCGAACTTACAAGGATTCTCGATCCGAGAGAGAGGACGAGGACTGCATCATCCAACCCAGTGGACGATCGTTCGTAGATGAGCTTGGCGACGGCGGAGGCTGTTGATATCCAGGTGCCGCGGAGGCGATGATTCTGGACTACCACCAGAGAAGGATAAGAGCTTGCAAATGTGGGAGGACTGCGGTTGATGTAGCGTGCGAATCGAACTTGCCATTCATCGATGACTGCAGAGATCTGCTCTAATCCCGCCATTTTCGAAATTTCAGAGCTCGAATTGCCTCTTGCCTAATTATATACCACACAAGAGTCGGGTTTAATTTTGAGAAAAAACCAAGAGTCGCATTTCACTTTTTTTTTCTGAAAGGAAGAGTCGCGTTTCAATTTTTTTTTTTTTTAAGGAAGAGTTGTTTTCCTTCTTTTTTTTTTTTCGAAAGGAAGAGTCGCATTTCACAGTTTTTTTTTTTAAGGAAGAGTCGCATTTCACTTAGTAACTTATAAAAATATGATTTTTTCTCTCTCTAAAATCTAGTCACCTTCAACTTTCTATACTTCACTCCATTTCTGCGACTGTCTCAGAGCAAATTCATTTCTCACCGTGAACCGCCGCTTCACGGCCGTGAACAAATCGAGAATGAAAGCTCTGTTGAATCCAGAGCTAATCCTATCCCCAATTCCACCTCATAGAACCAAAATCGGAATTCCCGCTCCTAAAACCTTCCTCCAATTCCCTCTCGCATCGACAAAACGGAGTCGTCTCGTCAAAGCTGTTCTTAATTCAGCGGCCATCGACGAGCTATCCGGTATCATAAACCCGGCTGTTTCAACGTCGTATCGGAATCCGAAGTTGCCTAAGCCCAATCAGACTGTATTGGATGCTCAAACGAAGGTCTGCACAGGTCCCACTCAGACCAAGCCTCTTAATGCTGAACAAGCTTTCAAGGTTCTTGACACTATCTTAAAATCTGGTGAGTTGCAGTTTATTTAATTTTTTTATGTATTTATTTTATAATTATGAGTTGACTTGCCTAATTTGAAACGTTGGATTCAGTTTGAAATTGGTGTGAAATTTACTAGGTTTAAGATGGTATTAAAAATAAATGTAGATGAATCTAATTTTGCTATGTTGAAGAGTCATCTTTGAGATGATTTTGGAGGGTAACATTTCAAGAGCTGCAAAATAAATTGTAGTTGAGAACTTTTTTATCCACCTGATCAGCTGATTATGTTGGGATTAGTTGATCTATGACAAATTAGTTGAAATTGCAATTAATCATGGTGAAAAATAACAAATGTTTATACCTAATCTTGATCATAATTCTTGATAATACATCTCAGCAAAATTTGTGAGTTATTATACTGTTGGAAAGAGGTGTATGAAGCATTTTTGGTTCTGTTCGCTAATATCTAATTATACCTTCAAAAATAGTTAAAGGCGAGCTCAAGGATGAAGAGGAAGTATCAAATGCCCAACTTGGAGCATTTTTCGCAGCAATGACGATTCGAGCAAATGCCTTTCCAGAGCCGACTCAATGGAGCGAGGGTGAAAGGAAAGCAATGACTTATTATTGGCCGCACTTAGTACGAGTACTACCTCCGGATATAATTTTTTTGGCTGATCCTGAACAGTCAATTATGGGAGTCAGTAGTTCAGTAGGGGTTCGATTTGTTGGTAATGGGACTTCTGAGATGAGACTGGTGGGTGCCCTCAGGGAAGTTTTGGCTGGGGGTCATCTGGGATATGAGGAAGTTCAGGGTGTTTTAAGAGATGTCCTTCCATTAAGTTCAGAAGGCAAGAATACGGCAGCTGTGAGAGAGTCACTGCTTTCAGCATTTTTGATAGGCCAGCGCATGAACAGGGAAACAGATCGTGAGCTAAAAGCATATTGCCTTGCATTTGATGGTGAACATGGTAATTTTTTTTCTCTGTCGGTGGTGGCATTTCATGGGTCTAAGAATTGACATATTCTTCTCCTCCTTTGTGATTTTTTTGAATTTGCATATAGAATTCAGTTATTCACTTATGTCCTCATTCAGGTCCAGCACCAGTTGCTGATATTAGGTCTTTGACCCATTACGGTGAACCTTATGATGGTAATACGCGGTATTTCAGGAGTACACTTTTTGTTGCTGCGGTTAGATCCTGTTATGGTGAATCTTGCTTGCTTCATGGTGTGGATTGGATGCCGCCTAAGGTCGTAATCTAGTTTGCTTTGCCATTAGGATATGATCGCCTCTATCTTCTGGTAAACTGAAGCATCACTATACATAGTAACATAATTGGAAGTCAGGCTTAGGATTATTGGCTGATGTGCCACAGTATCAAAAGTAGGATCTAAAGTTGAAAGAGAATCTCCAATTTAGACTAAATGCAGCTGTTTGTTGGTCTTATGATGGCTCTATTTAGTATAGTTCAAAGAATAAGAACCTTAGATTGAGTCATTACATCTGATATGTTGATTGATTTCTCAGGGGGGCGTTACGGAAGAGCAAATGCTGAAGTTCATGGGTGCAAACACTCACTTGACCTCCAGTCAGGCAAAAAAGCTTCTAGAGGTCTCTCTCTTCCCCCCTCCCCTCATCCCATTTGTGTGTGCTTTTGTGTTGGTGCAGGTACATGCTTAATGACATGTTGCCAATTGACTGCATTTATTCTTTTTTTGTAGGATGAAGATGTTGGTTTTGCTTACATAAGTCAACGAGAAGCCCAACCATCTCTGTACGGCAATCTGACCAATTACACCTGAAGCATGCTGTTACTCATCTTTACTGTCTTAAACATAATATGATCACTTCCCACTATATCTTGTTACAAATCTCACTTTTCTAGAGTTTCAAGAACAGACGAATGTGAGAAGCACTTTTTCTGACACATCTCTTGGAACAGTTGATCTTCAGAAGGTTTAAATGCTCAAAAACTTAGTCAGTGTTTAATCTTTGAAAAGGACTTAAGACTTCTTTTGGGTTGATAAAGCTAATTTGAGACTTTTCATTCATAGTCTTCTCTTTCCTTCTCTTTCAAATTTTATGTTGACTTGGCATGGACTTGACAGATTATGTTAAAACGCTTCAATAATGATTCCTAATTTTGAGATTTTAGTGTGAATTAGATGAATCTCTGTATTCTATATATCTTTCTTTCCCAAAATGTGAAGCCTGGCTGGCACATTAGAATCTGATCACTGATAGTATGATGGTGAATGATGATATTAATACCCATTAACATTGGGAACTGATTGAGACACCTGATGAAGTTTATCATTTTTCGTGGTAGAAGTATAATAAAGACAGAAATTACGTCTCTGAAAGTGTAATCCTCTTATTTTCATTTGTTTTGCATGTCCATATTGATGTTGGTGTGTACAATTGTCATTGGTGTCTGTGCCCTCCCCAAGGCCAATTCGTGCTCTAAGTTACAGATGATTGTGTGACATTTGTACTTGATTTTTTAGATGTGAACATGCTATTTCCTTCTCACAGATATTCGTTGATTGGGTTGAGGGAACATATAAAGAAACGTCCACCACTGTCAACAACTGAAAAGGTTCAGCAAATTGTTAGGGTAAGCCTCTTATTATAATGCAGATCTATTGCTATTGCTATTGGTGCCTGTCTTATAATCCTAAAGGGCTACTTAGAGCCAATACTAAAATAAGCTTTAAGAACACTTTTGTGCATATAGACACTGAAAGGCTTTTCTTACCAAGATCAATATATATATAGCCACCTAAGGAGGTAGTAGCTGTTTGCTTCAACCTCATTGGAGACGTGTTTATTGATACTTTTTATTTCTTTACAAGATGTCAAGATTATCTTTCTCAACATCAATTTATCATTATTTTTATTTGGCGTGACTGCTTATTACTTTTTAGGCTACAGGTAGGGAAGCTATTATCGCTGGATTTTACCACGAAGGTTACGAGGAGTCTCTTCTGATGCTAATGAGAAGAAGAGGTATTCACTCAGGATTGGTGGTGAAGGTACTGAAGCTGTTTTGGCACTTTGAAATTTACATGAATCCTTAATTTTGATTGTCTTGTTTCACAAGATGATTGATCCGGAATATATTCAGGGTGAGGAAGGTGCTCTTTCAATGACTACAAGACTGAGATCACCAAGTGCATCAAAGGGATTGCCAGTTAATTATTGTTCAGGTTTCCGCTCACTCAATATGACACCTACTCAAGCAGCAGACGGTGCGTGTATATTGCGGACTCTAGTCTCTAGATGTTGCGCTTTCTTTAATTAGGCTGTTCAGGCAACTGTAGCTATACGGTCACACACACACAAATAAAAATAAGCAGTTTCATCAGGCATAATGACTGAAGTTTTGACGCAGTTGCTAGTATAAGTGCAGTAATTGCTAAACTTAGTTGATCGATATAACTAAATTCGACCTTCTTTCAAATTAATGTTATAGGGGTATCACGGGAGAGTTTCAATACTGTTGTGAATGCCATGGACTATGGCTTTGAACCAACTGATACTCCAAGAACTGATCGATCTGTAAGTCCTTAATTTTCTTACATTAACTATATCAATATATGCTTATGCACCATTATCAAGGAAAAACTAATTTCTATCTTCTATAAACCAGTAAGTTCCTTTAATTTCGGTGTAATATTTACCAGAGGATGGCATATAAGCTTTACATAGTCCTCCTTTCTTGTAGAAAGCCTTCAACAGCCATTGATATCTCACTACGAGCAACTTGTTTTCTGAACTTTCCAGGTCACAAGAAATATAGAATTGGGCCTAGCAGCACTGCATGGTGAGAAGGGTCCAGCATATGATCGAATCGTTTTAAATGCTGGAATGGTTGATCACTTGCTACAATGTGATGGTGCAGAAGATATACCTTCAGCTCTAGATAGAGCACGAGAAGCTATCGACAGTGGCAAGGCCCTTAGAAGGCTTTTAGGCTACATAAATAAGTCTAACAACGTCGCATGAAGTTCTTTTTTGAGTTTTTTTATTTTTTATTTTTTTTTCAAGAAGAAGAAGAAATGAAGAGAACTGGTGTAACCTTATGAAATGAGTTTTTGACTTACACTTGAAAATTTTGCTGACATTGTATTTTTGTTCTTATAATTTTACCCTCTACGTTTTATTTATTATACTTTTACCCCCAGCTTTATTTCAATTATTTTTTTGTCCCTGATCCTCTGCTCAGTTAATGGAGCAAAAGTTGATGGAATTTAGAGGTAAAAGTGCAAAATATGCTCTCTCTTTTTCATAACTTGATAAAGTATCTAACAAAATAAGAACCTGAATTCATTTATTACATTGTCAAGAAACTGATTCTGGATTAACATACTTCACAACTCTCCTACAAATTAAACCAACTGTCTAGAGAAGGTTGAGAATTACACGATACAAAAGCTTCTGACAACTTAGTTTGTAGTCAGCATCTCTATAAGCCTTTTGACACTTTCGGAATGGAAATCAAACTAGAAAAAGGAAAGTGCAAGCTTCAAGATCACTTCTAAATCTGGAGTGAAGATGCTATTGCAGCTGCAAGACTTATAACCTCGAACGGGGCGATGTGTTTTACCTGCTTCACCGTTTCTGGACACGAGTCTGTAATCCAGAAGTAAGTCATCCCACTCTCGGGGTTCCCTAAAGCATCAGCAACGGTGATCTTCAGGTGAAGTATAACAAATGTGCATTTGTGTTGAGATGAAAAGATACATTGTGATTAACTATGTGAGAATCTTCAAGGCTAATCTCACAACCAAAATCAAGAATTTATAAGAATCAAGAAGATAATAAGGCTTTGAACAAAGGAGGAAGTCAAGATGTGGACTGAAACGGATCATGGTTAGAATAGCATAAACTACGAATATCATCTTTAGCTAATGATCGAGCCACATAAAAATGTAAGTGCTAAAAAAATGAGCTTTGGGAAATTGCATACCTCCTTTGTCGTGTTTAAAACGCTCCCATGACTTATTTGGGAAAATTCCATGCGTCACATAGGCACTTATTTTCGCAGCTCCATGTTTGGCCAACACTTTCTGAAAAACCGGAGAAAGCATAACATGTCAAAAAAAAAAAAGATTGCAACAGAAAGTCACTGCATAGGGTTTAGGGTTTAGGGTATGATTAAAAACAAGAAGATTATTTCTTTTAATTCTTTTGATTACCAAAATGGACATTATTTTCTCACCTGACACTCTATCAGTGTGCCACCTGACTGGACAAGGTCATCCACAATCACAACATGACGTCCCTTTGGATCACCCTCCTTAATTCTTACAATTCGTTGCTCATCTTCCCTAACTTTGGCACAAACAATCTGTTCAGCAAATTAAGCAAGTAGACAATTTAGTACATCATAGTGCATATACTAGAAAAAGGAACTTAGTCATGGTAATATTGCTGCAAATAATGGCTGATACATGTACTGGTTTTTCCTCCAAAGAGCCGATAACAAGATCGACTTTTGTAAAGGAAAACAAGAAAACTAAGCATAGTTCACTGAGAATCAAGGGAATAATTTATGCTGGACACCCCTGGAACAAGATGATGCACTATCATGCACCCCCTTGAGTTGATTTCTGATAAGCAACGTAGACTTATCATGTTCAAGTACTTTTGTAGCAAAATGACATTGTGCCCCAAGCACAGTGCCGTAAAGTTATTCTATTTACCAGCCAAATTATGAGATTGACATCTTACCATGCTTTTATCATAATATGCTCCATTATGTCATTGTTGCCTGACAAAATACTGAGGATAAACACATTAATGTGCAATGAACGGCAAATATAGACAAACTACACTAGATTTAAGGAAACAAATGGCCACATACACAAACACAATGTGCTGATGCTTTCGATCCTAGTATCATGTACACCATAAAACTGAGACGAAGGAGTTTGGCTACTCGAAAGGATAAACTTTGCAAAGTACTAGGTGGGTAAAACTTATACAAGTAGTAATTTCAAAAGCATATGTGCAGCACTCCACTCTCATTTCAAGAACTTAATATCGCCAAAATGGTTACAAATGGATAATGGATGACTTCAATCTTACGGATAAATCAAAATAGTCAAGTAATGTTGAACATTATCACTGAAAATTTGTTACCATTGGGAAGTGCTGTAGCTGCTTGTGAAATCGTTTCCATGCCCCATCATCTGGAAATGCTATTGTTATCTGGACACGGAAAAATGAAATGAGCAATATTTAAAAGTGAAAGTAACCAATTGATTTTATCACAATAGAAGAAGAAAACCTAAGCAAGTAGGCATCCATTAACACATTAAAGAATCAAATTTTTAAGCCCTTGAACTAAAAAAAATCACATTGACAGTAGCATAACATTCTATGTAAAGCCAATGGCGACTCTCAAATTCCTCAACACATCTAATCAAAATGACTTTGTGCATAAAAACTGAAAAACAGATGAGAAGAAATATTACATTGTCAGAGTCAGGAAGCTGTTGTAGCCTATTCAAGAGCAGAGGTATACCACTTTCAAAACATGGCAAAACATTATCACCAAAGTAAAACCTCTCCTGCAAGATGAACAATAAAATGGAAGAGTTACACTAATTGTAATATAGAAAGGAAAGGTCGAAGCGAGAAACTCGAACAGCATAAAGCAAGAACCAACTCACCGCAAGCATCTACGTACCCACCTGTAAGGCATGGATATCAAAAATTACTAAACTGGTAGGTCCACCCCTAGATATTGGAATATTAGACAAGATCCTAGCGAGCGTGAATGCTGTGGCAACATCTCCTTCGTCCTCCATGCGCTCAGAAGTACCCGTAGGAAAAAATGGCAGGACAAGTGTGAAGGATTCCACAAATAGTTTTGGCAGAGCATAAATGACGGACAATTGCTCAAAAATAACTCCAGGAGAGCTGAATGAAGCGAGGAAAGCTACATGCTGCCCACGAACTCCTGGAGCATTGGATATAAACAAGTTCGGAAATCCATCTTCGAATTTCCTGGACAAGAATAACGGATCTGTTAAACCAATAACATAACTATTGACCTTATTGGCCTCCTTTAGATATTGAATAGTGAATACTGAAATCAGAAAAGAATATCTGTGTAGTCACATTATTCATATGTATCGATCACCATATTCAAACAAAGATACATAATTCATTCATCTTAATCCTATTTTTGATATACTATCAAACTTGATACTAACGATTCCAAAAGGTATATGGCAAGTCACAAGAATGTCTCTCCATAATTCAGCACACATTTCTATTTCCCCCCAAATAAGATCAAACCTGAATTTGTTCACTTGAAAGCATCACCTGAATTTGATTCAATCATGATCAAGACAACACAAATAAATCATTTTTTGAATGAAACCATTAAAATTCCCCATAAATGCGATCATCAAAGAGAGGAAATCCCGCATGTTAAAACACTCATCACTGGACACAAAAGGAATACTTTCTTCTCTCCTGGAGAGAGAAAGAATTACCTCCAGCTAATGCTGCGAAGCTCAATGGCGTCGGATTCGGAGGCGATTCTTTCAGCAAGATCCTTCATTTCAGAGCAGTGAAAGAGACAAACCCTTTTGGGATTCTTCAGCGAAGAATCCAGAGGTGAAGCCATGAGGCTTGAATTTGGGGGTTTGAGAATTATGTGAATTGGGTCGGTTGGAAAAACGCAGTCAATTGTCCACTTCTGAGGAGAAGTTTTTTTGAGCTCGCAATTAATTCGGCTTGTGTAGCGGATGGAAATGGGATTTAGGGTTTTGGAGGAGGAGGAAGGGAGGTGTTGGGGTGGTGAAATGGCTGACATTGTGGCGGTTTAGGGTGGCCTCCGCCGCGACAAATGGGGAGTTGTTGGAGTCGGTTTCAGACTCCGCATTTATTCCATTTAATGTACATGTCCAAATACTTGGATTTCTTTTTTTGCCAAATTTAAATGTTGATATTTTATTTTTCTTTTTAAAACCAATTTAAATGTTGATTTACTCATTTGAAAAGATGTACCATTAAATTTACAAATCGAAGCCTAATGTCATCTCTAAGACCCGATATAATATTTGTTTTATTTAATATTTATTCCATTAGAATCTCTACATTTAATGTAGATGTCCAAATATTTAAAAATAATTATTTTTGGTGTTCATAGTTTATATGTTAATTGACACATGCAATTGAATTTACAAATCCAAATTTAATGTCTATGATACAATATTTATCATTTATTTTTGTATATATATATATATATATATATATATACATATATATTTTAATGAGTTAGAAAAAGTGGAAGGAAGGGACATAATAAAAACTAAAAGACTTGTGTGATCAGGGTTCGAACATTAACCATCACAATCTGCATCTTATAAAGATGGAATATCACTTGAGTTACAAGGTTCATGGTACAAATCAAAATATGTTTGATTGTATATAAATTGATGGTAGGTATTGTGCCTATTAAATTTATTTCTATGTAGTGTGAATTATACCATATTTTCACTCAATGTAGGATTTAATGTACCACAAATTTATATAATAGATTTTTAAAAAAAATTATATAAAAGATTCTACAATTTGAGTACATATTACTAAACCACTAATTTTACATGTAATATTATATGGAGTATATATTCACGTTTCATTATTTTCTACTTTTCACCACATGTATTATACTTAAAAATGCAAGATCGTAATTGCATAATATTAATTTATTGTGAAATATAAAAATGTTGTACTCTTTCTACTTCGACCAACCTTTATTTATTTATTGGTACAAATATATGTATTTAGATTTGTACGAATGTATCATCACTTATATTCAACTTCAAGCAATCACATTCATCAATTACAAAACTCATATAAAATTTAAAAAAGGATTTTGAGCATAAAAAACAACTTGAGTTCAACAAAACCAGATCATATGGGCATTTCATCATATTGTTCCAACAAAGGTTTCACTTCCGCGGCGGCGATCGGCTGTACTGCGGTGGTGGAGGGGCGGCAGCCGCCTCTCTCAAGCGGCGTCCACCGTCCAACGCGGGCCCTTTAAAATCTTTAAAACGCTTCCAGCAATCACTGTACATTTTCCTGGATTTGGCCCCACAAAACCATGATGAATCATATATCTCCACACCTTTCACAAACAACAAATACAATTAGGAAAAAAAAAATTGAAAGTGAATCATAGTAATAGAATTGTTTGATCTGCAAATTGATCTTCTTATTAAATATTACCAGGAGAGAGAGGGGCTGAAATGAGAGAGAAAGAGTCAAGAATGAAAATGGCAATCAAGATTGTTGCTAGGAAACATGTTAGCTTGATTTTAGCCATTGCAGCAAATCCTGGAAATTTACACAGAAATAAATTAAGGATATAAATAGAGGGACTGATTTTTATCGTAAGTTTGGACAATGTGAACATATGAATAAATTAATTTGACTAAGTAATGATTTAATGATAGTTTACAAATCGGCTTTGATTCAACAACTTTTATTCGAGTTTTATATTAACCAAGTTTGACTAAATACGATGTGAAGCTAATCTAAGAAATTAGGAGTAAAATATCTATAAACTACCAAAAAAACCAGTTTTTATTCTTTGTTTTCATCATTTTTTGATACTTCTTTAGCTAGATTTGATTTCCATTTATTTCAATTAAACTTTGATGTATCTTTCTTTTTCATTCTTCTATTCACGCTAGATTTTTTTTTTTAGTCATTTCTATCATATTTGCTTAATGTCACTAATGTAGTCATTTATTTGTACTCAACTATTTGGAATTGTCCTTAAGGAATCTTTGTTACATTGCTATGAAAAAAATCTACTTTATATATAAATAGTTGAAAAATATCTATAAACTTTTT
This sequence comes from Scutellaria minor, assembly GCA_954870855.1. NCBI lineage: Eukaryota > Viridiplantae > Streptophyta > Magnoliopsida > Lamiales > Lamiaceae > Scutellaria > Scutellaria minor. The sequence continues at coordinate 647,653 of OX940733.1, forward strand.
TAAAATTCATTAAATATTTAAAGTATCTGCGACTAAAAAACGTATGAAACATTAAGAAAATGATAGGATAATTTATTGACATTAAAAGAAAAAAAAACTAAAAATGGATAGAAAATTTAGCCACGGAAGTAGCTACAATTTGCCTTTCCCAACACAAGTGTCATATCTTATTTGTGAAATTCAATATATTTGTTTTAACACACAATAATTTAAATTCTTGTGTTTTTATTTCATTTTACTAATATGCCTTCAAATCAAAAAAAAAAACTTGATAAATACACGATTTTGCAATAGAAAAGTCGAGGTTGGACAATATCCACACATGTTAAATTAAATAATATGACTGATCCATATCAAAAATAAAAGAAAATAAATAAATAAAAGTGATCTATTGAAATAAATATAATATAAATGATAGGTACAAGCTGAAAAAAGGTCCAAAAAGAAAACAGAGATTTGAAGCAGAACCACTCTTCAATAAATCACTTTATCCTAAACTCCAAATGAGGCCGAAAAATTGCAATACATACAATCCAGATTGCAAGCCCACTTCACTTCAGTGGCTGTGGTGTTGCCATAGAATTTATGTCTTCCCACATTGCCACCTCTTCTTTTATATAATATCCCCTTTGTCCCCTCCCAATATTTCACAATTTCAAGATTATTTTTTTTCCAATATACACACATTTTCCAAACTGAATGAGAGCGCAGTTGCAAGGTACCTACTTCTCTTTAACTGTTGAACTATTATTGGGGAGACCCCCTTTTTTGTTTTGGGTTTCTTGATTTTCTTGAAAGATTGATTTTCTTGCATTATTATTTGATTGATTGATTGTGGTTTGTTGGTTTCGGTTTGAGATACTGTATATGCTTTGTGGGTTTTGCCTAGAGTTGGAGATTTTAAGCATGATTGATGACTGAGTTCTGTTCTTGTGATTCTTTTAGTGATCATTAGCTTTTTATTTGTGAAATTTTGCATATTTTGATCTATCTATGGTGGAATAAGCATGATTTTAGTTATTTCTTGAAGAAAAAGCTCTGTTCTTTTTCGAGATTTCTTGATTTTAATGCATCATGAATTGACTATCGATGTGCATTTCTAGTTAATCTTCATGGAGTTTCGTTTGGTTTTAGTCCTGAGTTAAGAATGAAGACTTTTCTTTGGATGTTTGTGTCAATATATATATATATATATATATATATATATATATATATATATATATATGCATTCATTATTACCTCTATCTGTTGTAATACAAACACAGGATTTTGTTTTTAGTTGTTTTTGTTTTGTTTGTTTTACATATGTGTACTGTTTATGAATCCATTTTGGGTTCACTCTGATATTAGTTTCTTGTTTAGTATTGATTTTTCACTTGATTTCGGAACCATTGAATTTGCAAGTTCAGTGGTGGAATTTAAGGTTTTCACAATTCGAGTTCATCTGACTATCAACCTGCATCTCCATAGTTCAGTTAAATTTTAGTGTATTTTGGGATTCTGTTTTGTTGTTCCCTACCGTATTTATGTTGGAATCTAATGAAGTGTTTGATTTCCGAAAAAGTTATGCTCTAAGGATTTCAAACACTTCAATGCTGACAAAGCCCATAGGATTGATAAAGTTGCTTAATTTCTAAAGAATTTGGAGTCCTTGTTAACTTGAAAGTGTCCTTATCAATTGATTTGGAACTTTTATTATGATCCAAGAACATTCTTGAATCTATGACCTAATATATGCAATTCTTTTTTGTAACTCTTAGGTTTGGAGCTAGTTAAGTTCTCCTACATCTTCTGATTAACATCCACATTTGAATCAAACCCAGAGCTAGAAAGATACACAACGCATCATGGATTACGAGAATTTGAATGAAAATGTCAAGAAATGTCAGTATGCTGTCCGAGGTGAGCTGTATCTTCGAGCTTCTGAGCTTCAGAAGGAAGGGAAGAAGGTATGAAATGGACTGTAGAATCAGCTCTGCGATTATCTCGTTTTTGTAAGAGCATGTTTGGATTATACGCTACTCGACATTTTTACAAAAGAATCCTCTCATAATGCTTAACTGCAGATCATATTCACAAATGTTGGAAACCCTCATGCTCTAGGACAGAAACCTCTGACCTTTCCTCGCCAGGTTCAGAACATATTTTATGTTTCGTTTCTATGCGTTCACTTATGCTGCTTTAAGTTTTGCTTATTTTAAGACAAAATACATTCAGGTGGTTGCTCTCTGTCAAGCTCCTTTCCTGCTCGATGATCCCAATGTCGGGTTTTTATTTCCGGCTGATGCCATTGCAAGAGCTAAACATTATCTTTCCCTTACTTCCGGGGGTCTAGGTATCATCATATTCAACACATTTTTCATCTTCTTATTTTGTCACTTCCAATTTATACCAAAATAATTTGCTTATAACTGATCAGGTGCCTACAGCGATTCTCGTGGCCTTCCCGGAATTAGGAAAGAAGTTGCAGAGTTCATTGAGAGACGTGATGGATATCCAAGGTTATAAAAACCGAACCATACTGTGCTTGAGAATTCTAACTGGATGATCGAACTGATTATTTTGATTCCTTGCATTCGTGGCAGTGATCCAGAACTCATATTTCTAACAGATGGAGCCAGCAAAGGAGTAATGCAGATCTTAAATGCCATTATACGTGGTGCAAATGATGGGGTATAATAGTTCTTGAAATCAAGATTCCTTTTCGTGCTATTATTCTTAGTATTGACCATTGACAACCGCTGTTTTGTCCGTAGATACTGGTCCCTGTGCCACAGTATCCACTTTACTCAGCTTCGATATCTTTACTTGGTGGTTCTTTAGTTCCCTATTATCTCGAAGAGACTGCAAATTGGGGTCTTGATATTGGTAACCTTCGTCAATCAGTCACTCAGGCTCGTTCACAAGGAATAACCGTAAGCATTCCTTAGTGATCGTTTCGTAAAAGTACTTGCCAAGATATCTTTATCTAATTCTTCACTTATGATAAGGTACGAGCCATGGTTATAATAAACCCCGGAAACCCGACAGGCCAGTGTCTCAGCATAGCAAATCTTCAAGAAGTACTAAAATTCTGTTACCAAAACGGTTTGGTATTACTTGGTGACGAAGTTTATCAGCAAAATATTTACCAAGACGAGCGCCCCTTCATAAGTTCACGAAAGGTATATAAGTTCAAATTATCCCAGCAATTATTTTCTGAAAAACTGATGATCTTTTGTCGAAGGTTTTGATGGACATGGGCCCACCCATAAGCAAGGAGCTTCAGCTCGTTTCTTTCCACACCGTCTCCAAAGGTTACTGGGGAGAATGTGGGCAACGTGGCGGATACTTTGAGATGACTAATATCCCTCCACAGGTTTAGGATTAATCTCAACCGTCAAACTTGGATCTTGATCAATGGTTTTTTGTTAGCTTATGAATCACCTTTATTACATCGCCTTTCTTTTTCTTGCTCGTTTTTTTGTTGCAGACAGTGGAGGAGATATACAAGGTTGCTTCCATATCACTGAGTCCGAATGTTCCTGGCCAAATATTTGTAAGTCGCCTATGCTATATCTTGTGTTTGATTTAATCAGAAATAGAAGCAAAAAATGGTTACGATCGTTTTTCCCATTTGCAGATGGGGCTTATGGTCAACCCTCCTAAACCTGGGGATATATCATACGATAGATACGTGAGAGAGAGGTACGACTGCTTATATTTCTTCTCGATTATGTAAGTCTTCGATTCTTGAGTACTTGAGAGTTGACTTTTCTTGACTTTATTTGCAGCAAAGGAATTCTCGAGTCGTTGAGGAGGAGAGCACAGCTAATGACTGATGGATTCAATAGCTGTAGAAACGTTGTGTGCAACTTCACTGAAGGTACGCCACTTAACAAACGGTTTCAAAAACTATGAAATGACATAACTGCCCTTCTTAATCCAAATCACTAATATACAACCAAACGGATTCAGGTGCCATGTATTCTTTCCCACAAATACGCTTACCTCCAAAAGCCATCGAGGCTGCAAAAAATGCCGGAAAAGTACCAGATGTTTTCTACTGTCTGAAACTCCTCGAAGCCACTGGCATTTCCACTGTCCCGGGGTCTGGCTTTGGTCAGAAGGAAGGGTATGTTCATCTTTTTCTCTTCTTTTCAAATTCTACGATAACTGTGTTGCAAACGAGGCTGATTGGAAGACTGTTTGTAGGGTGTTCCATGTGAGAACCACCATCTTACCAGCTGAGGACGAGATGCCTGCGATCATGGCCAGTTTCAAGAAATTCAACGACGAATTCATGGAGGAGTATGAAGATCACAGGGGGTATTCAAGGATGTAAAGAAGTGTTTATTCTTAATGATTAATGGCTTCAAAAACTTGGTATTTATGTAAACATGTTGCAAAAGTTTATCTCAAGCTACTTTGATTTATCTCATCTGTGGTTGTTCTAATGTTACAATCTACTACTCTATACACTTGTTACAATCTTGTGAATGTGTTTCAATCAGTACTATAACATGTATTAGTTGCTCTCTTCTATTGATGATACCATGAAATTTACATTTCTGAAAGAAGAATTTCAAGATTTGCTCTTTATTCTTTGGTTTGTTTGTCTGCATAAATTGGCTTCACTTAGAGACAACATCAATGGGGAAATAGTGACCCCCCACCAACCCCACCCCCCACCTAGAGTTGGTAACCGGCGGTTCCAGAAACCGTAGTTAGGTGAACTGGAACCGAACTATAAGGTTCTCGATTCCTGTTTGGAAATCGGTGGTTGATTCCAACTGTCGGTTTTTCCTTTTTTTTTTTTTTGCAACAGTGTTCATCTAATCACCAATGTTCGAATTATTTTGTCCGTTTAGGTGTCATTGTTCAAATTTAAATTTTGGTTGCACAAACCAGTGGTTCGACCGGTTTTCTTAACGACATCCACTTAATCTTTTCTGTTAGATTTTTTGGTCAATGAATCGCAGCTATACATACGGAATATTCAATTTGAATATATATATATATATATATATGAAAACGGTGATCGGAACCATCAACCGATGGTATCTTAAACTGAAACCGAATCGTATAACCACGGTTTAAAGTTTCAGTTTGGAATCAAAATTGGGTTAACAGTTAACCGAGCAAGTTCGATTCTGATTAAGCAGATCGTATAAACACAATCTATAGTTCAAGTTTGGAACCAATATTGGATTAACGGTTAACCGAATAAATTTTGATTCTGATTTTCCGAACCGGCAAAACACCTCTACCCACCCCCATCTTCATGGGGTGATCCAATGGGAAAATCTAGCGAAAACTAAGGGCAAAAATGGAACAAAACGAATTGACGGCTGAAATGAAACAAATTGGCGCTAGCAATCAAAGTCAATATTTTTTATATTTACTATTCTACCCCCTGCAGGCTCAGCCTTTCCATTTTTTTCGTACATTTTTGTTCACACCGCGGCTTCCTCGGGTTCTTTCTATCTTATCCCAATATTAAACTATAAAACATAAATCTTGTCTCAAAAAATAAATTTAAAAATTTAATAAATCACATTCATAAGTTGTAGTGGATCATTACATTGGGTCTCAAAATATAAAATAAAATCCCAAACAACATTCACCATTACTCTTCCTCCTTTCATATAAAGCCCCTCACTTTCCTATGCCAAAAAAAACATTCCAAAAAAACCTCTTTTTTTCATCAAGTTTTTTCCTTCAAGTTTCTCCAGAATATATTCCATCTCCCCACCAAAGCAAAAAAAGTGCAACAAAATCCCTTTCTCCTAGTAATCTTGCACATATTATATATTCAAATACAACCCTTCAAATATCTTGATCTTGAAAATGGGAAAGCTTCATCCTATGGATGGTGGTGTTGTGGACTCTGAAAAATGGGTTATTTCGGCTCTTAGGAATCCATTGAAGCCGGTTTTCACCAAACCGGTCGACAAAATCGATGGCGAAGAAGAGTTTTCGACAACTCCAACGTTTGCGGAATCAAGAATTCCGACCACATTGCCTTGCCCTCCACCTCCCAAGAAGAGAAAACCAGCTCCTTCAAGATCTTGCCACTATGGAAAAGCTAGAGAGTTCTTCAATCCCCCCGATTTGGAAACCATATTCACGCATCGTGTCAGGGGTGCCTAACTTCAGACGAGACGAGATCCTCTGTTTCAAATAGTGTTTCTGAACATATAAGAGGTGATAGAACTTTGTTTGAAATTGAGGAATTTGATTGGCCTAACTTAAGTTACATAAGTTATTACAAGTTACAACCCCATGTTTTTTTTTTACTTTAGTAGTTTGTAGGTTTCATGATTTTCTGATGTAAATTAGCCTATGTACAAGTAACAAGATGATCATGGCAATTTAATCAGGTTTATTTATCCACATTTGTACTTCTATAGATGCTATGTATTTGTTTTGATGATGAAATTCAGATAAAGGTAAAAAAGAACTTATAAGATTTACTTTCTTGAATTGGATTTGAGTTATTACCACATATAGAGATACCGGTCATATGGTGCATGTTAGTTTGTCCATACTAACTATACTAAAATTCTCATCATATTTCCAAATAAAGAAAATTCAATATTTGTTTTTTTCTTCTTCTCCTACACTCTAAATTCAAGAAGCCTAACATGCACATGCAAGTGCAAAAAATTGGATTCTTTGATTCTTTGTCAATTTGAATATGAGTACTCGATAAATCTTGCTTTCATGCAATAATCCGCAAACCAAATTACTAGCTAGACGATGTAAATATAATATAGTGAAAAATATTGGGTTATGGGTGGATTAGATAAGAAATAATTGAATAAGTTAGAAAGTTATATATGTTGAAGACTTAATTAATTAGTGATAGAAGATGGGTATGTCCCACAAAAAGAAAGACCCCCCACCCACCTAGGACGCTTATGATAGTGGGAAGGTTCTGTATAAATGGTGTTTTTTTTTTTTTTTTGACAAGCGTGGGCAAAAGACAACATCCACAAGTCTTGATAGATTACTGGATTAGAATCCTATGCTTCTGAGAGAGATGTGGTGAGAGAGAGACAGCACTAATATCTTACGCATTCTTACGCTAATTTTTAAAACCACGTTTCAAATCCTCTATTATATTTGATTTTCATTTTAACGTTTTATTAAATGTCTGTATATACGTTCGTGTTTAATATGTCATTAACATCTATGATGTGCAATGATTATTTTATATCAGATTATTTTGAAGTAGAGAATGTTGAAGCAACGGTTTTTAGTTTTAGTTTCTGGCAAAAAGATATATTTAGATTCTTCTACTTTCGATTGTACTTTTTTTTTTTTTTTGTTGAAATGGGATGTATATGTATACTTTTATTCATTAAAACTAACAAGCAAGTATGCATTTTTCTATTAGCATATATGGTTTATTTGTATGAATATAATTAAGCTAAAATATTGCTCGTTTTCTATTTAAATGGGCAAGCAATATTTCAATTGTACCATTTACTACGCTTTTAGTAAAACAATAACAATTATTACATACATAATTACTTTCATTATACAATAAATAAAAAATTCAAAATTTAGGAAAACTAGCTTGTATCTATCTACCAAGTTGAACATATAATAATATTATTTCGGGGTTCAAATAATCCAAAGCAAATAAAATAATAATCTCGGGATCGGTGCTGAATTATTAGCAAATAAAAAACAGACACGTGTCGCAATATCAAAAGTTGGCATGTAGTGAGTGAGGTCGTATTATGTTATAAAATTCTTTAGCTTCAATAATTGGAGACAGCACATGAGAGGCTACTTGGATAAATTCTTACCATTCGTACAAATTAATTTATTATTTTTTGATTAAATTAGTAATTTGCACCACTTTTCGTACAAAAATATTTCTTGCATTTTTTTGGCGGGAATGGTTTTGGTTTAGGTAGGGTGATTCCCAATATTATTTTTTTTCAAGAAAAGATATTGGATATCATTTTATTTCGTTCATTATCATAAGCGCATATTGAATTATTTTTCATCATAGTAGTTAATATATATATATATATATTTTTTCTTTTTTACTATAAATAAAAAAAATTTAACCTTAATAACACATAAATAATATCTCACATCATGTCAGTCAACAAACTTGAACTACACAGTATGAATGCAACAATTATTATTTACTTTTCATTTTAATTGTAATAAAAAAGTAACAAAATTATATATCATAATAGAATAATTAATTTTAATTGATTTCGTGGTATAAATAACTATTATACCTTTAATTCTATGTACTTGATTTTATATATAATGGAATTTTAAACACTAACTTTTATGAATGAGAATCTCATCACAGCATGTGACAAGTCCATTTGGTTTCTGAATCAACCAACAATGTGACAAATTATTTAAAATAGAAAGAATAATAGTAACAAGTAACAACAACAATGAGACAAGAAATTCGGCAGGAATTCTTACTTATTTATATAGATAAGCTTGGAGGAACGTTGACAAGATGGCACACTACCGAAAGATGACAAAATAAATTAAGAATTTGAAAAGAAATTTCGGAATAAATCATAGCATTATTAATATACCTTTTTTTTAATTAAAAAAAATTATGCAAGAAGCCAATGGTACATTCTACATATTTTAATGGATGATGTTTTTGGACAATATATTACAAAAAGAATTATGTTTCTCACTACTTGCCTCCCTATTTTAGATATGTCATAGAAATTCCTCTCTCTCTCTCTCTCTCTCTCTCTCTATATATATATATATATATATTCTCTCTCTATATATATACTCTCTCTCTCTCTCTCTCTATATATATATATATATAAAGTAACTTTGGAGTTGAATGTAAGCTAATCTTGCTTCCTTTTTTAAGCTGATTTTCTATATTATAGGCTTGGTAAAATATGTTAGATGCATTTTTCATTATCTACATTCACACATGTCCATATAACAATATCAATTATTATAAAATATAATTGAGATTGTAATTAGGAGTATCACAGATGATCAGATCCATAAAAAAGTTGGAGTGAAGACTCCATACTTGTGAGTAGTGACCAGCCATTCGGTTCCAAAAAAAATTGAGAAGACAAATAGTAGTTCTATATTATGTTCTCAAATTCTTATTATTTTGTTGAACTTGGGCCGAATTCGATGGATTCATTAAGGTAAATGATCTGATCCAATATGATATCTGTAATAAGCACTAAGGCCCAATTCAGTGGATCCAATGGGCCCAACACAAATGCCCATCTCAATTTGAAGAGATCCTTAGTCCAAGTTAAATTGGACTTACGGATTTATATTACAGAAAATCTTTACAACAAGGCCCGTTAGTTAAGTGAAATAAACTAAGAACCCAATCCCAAGATATTTCACTCACAAGTGAAAACATTCTATTTTAAGTTTGAATTTAATAACAATTTGAATTCATCAGAATCTTTTTCTTGTGGAAAAACGTAAATAATTGCTCAATGTACTTTTCTTTCTGGTTTAAATATGAAAAGGAATTTACTATTTTCATTGGCTTCTAATTTAAATTGATTTCAACCTCACTATCCTTTTTAACAAGTTGCTATTTATCTAATCTTGGGCAATATTATCTTTAAGAAAAGAAATACCTCATACTAAATACTTTATAACAAAAAATGGCATCTTTACAAAACAAATAGATTTTATAACTCGAACTAAATATGTTGGTTTGTCCAATTATTTTGACATATGTGTAAATATCACATTTTATTTTGTGGTGATTTGGTATGAAATTATTATGTTTTATAGATGTATAGATGGTGGATAAATGAACTTAGACTTACCAGCAAAACAGATTAATTATTCAATCTCTTTATTAAATTGTCAAAATCATTTATTAAAAATTTAGACTTTAGAAAAAAAAAGTTAAATAAATAATTATGTCAAAATCTCGTGATATTTTTTATACTCTGTGAACACAAATGACGAAACTCGTTCGCCCATCACTCATCACACGCACAGTATTTTCACGGTACGTCTCCATCGCCATTGACGCGACAGCTCCGCCCCCACGCCGGCCATTAGCACCGCCGCATCACCTCCACTCCGCCGCCACATGAAGCACAAGACATGGCCATGCAGCTCAGACAGCAACCATTTCACAGCCCTCCCCTTTTTCAAAAAATCCCACGATTCCCCGATTCTCACCAAACCCTCTAAAACCTCTCTATCGCTCTTCAATTTCGGCCCGAAATTCCAGTCCCCGCCATCTCCGCCGGCCAGCTTCGATTTCTCCGCGCTGCCGTACGATGTAATCGCGAGAATCGCGGCGTCATTCACGCTGCCTAATCTGAAGGCGGCTTCGCTCGTGTGCAGGGCGTGGAGGGACGCGCTGAAACCCTTGCGGGAGGCGATGGTTTTTCTGAAGTGGGGGAAGAGGTTCAAGCATGGGCGTGGAGGAGTCGGAGCTAATATGAGTAAGGCTTTGGATTCTTTCCTGAAAGCGGCGGCGCGTGGGTCCACACTCGCGATGGTGGACGCGGGGTTGATTTATTGTAACATGGGGAAGAAGGAGGAGGGGATTGCTTGGTATCTGAAGGCGGCGGAGCTCGGTGATCCTGCTGGACAGTGTAATTTGGCACTTTTGTATTTGCAAGGTAATTTCGAATTATTATCAGTTTCTTTTACATAATGATGATGATGATGATGATGATGATGATCAGGATTAATTAGCACTGTGAATGGATAATTGAGAGCGATAATTTTAGAGACAGAAGTGCTGTTGTCTTCTTTGAATGCAGAAAGATTCTTTTGCAATTTAATAATGTTGAGCATAAAAACAAGATACAATGCAACCATGATTCATACCCATCTTCACGTCAGATCCAAGTAAAGAAAGGAAGAAGATATGGTTTACGAATCGAATTTATTGAGTTGGCTATCCCACAACACAAAATGCCCTGTTTGCATAGTTCTGTAATTGATCATGAGTTTCACATTATGTATCAGTGAATGGTGAGTGATGCTCATACTCCTTTCCGCCTGTACTTGTTCAACTTCCATATTGTGGTCGTTTCAAAACAAGGGGCGTGTGAGATTGACCTATTATGTTTATTCTTATACACATTTACAACATGACAACACATTTATGTTGATACTTCACCAGCATTTTCATGTGGTCATGATAACCATGTGTCCTTGAACGAGATGAAGCGAAACTTATCTTCATGCTTGGATGGATGGAACCTTTAGCTTTATTGTGATTCTTGTAGTCATGTTTTGATGTTATATGTTGCAGCTGATCCAGCAAACACCAAAGAGGCAATTGGATGGTTAAACCGAGCTGCTTTTGCTGGCCATGTTCGGGCGCAATACCAACTTGCGATTTGTTTACATCAAGGTCGAGGGGTGGCACAAAGTCTCCCAGAAGCGGTATTTCCCTGCATGAGTGAATTCTTGGATAATTGGCATGTTTTTTTCTCAAGAAAAGCGATTACTCATCTTATGCATTTATAGCTTGTTTATTTGATAATGGATATCTTCATTTACCTGATCATGGCCTAAGCAAGAGTTACTTGGCAGCAGTGCCTGAGAAAAATCAATGATTACTTGAATGCAAATTGAAACTAAAAGACGAGTTCTGTTCTCTGAAGATTTTCCTTTTCTTGAATTCTGAACTCATAACAGGCTCGTTGGTACATAAAAGCTGCAGAAGGGGGATATGTGCGTGCAATGTATAATACATCTCTTTGCTACTTGATGGGTGAAGGCCTGATGCAGTCTCACCGTTTGTCAAGAAAATGGATGAAGAGGGCCGCTGATCATGGCCATAGCAAAGCTCAATTTGAGCACGGACTGGGCCTCTTTTCAGTATGTAACACAACCGAATTCTCTTGTTAAAGCACAATGATATATATAGCTTGTTTATTTGATTGAGATTGAATTTGGGATCTAATAATAATGGTATTATAGGAAGGAGATATGATGAAGGCTGTGGTGTACCTGGAGCTAGCCAACCGTGCTGGAGAAAGAGCCGCGGCTCATGTCAAGAATGTTATTCTTCAACAACTTTCAGCCACTTCTCGTGATAGAGCTATGTTTCTTGCTGACACCTGGCAGGCTTTGCCTTCGCCACGTTGAGTCCTGTCTCGTCTCTTCATCATTGTAAGCGGTATAGGTTTCCCAGAATCATTGCAAATATAAATATGATGGGTTGCATCAACCTAGAATTGCATGTTGTTGTATTTTCTAATATATGTATAGTGATATTATAATGCAATTGAGACTTGTTATTTTGCAAAACCTGATCTTGAGACCAAATATAGCATATGATAAATAATAATTCTCATCAGGATAACTTTCTGAGGTGAATAAAGAAAGTGAGTAACGATGCATTCATGATGTCTTGAACTATGTTCTTCCTATGTTGCAAAGCATCTAATAAAGAAAGAAAATAACCCAAAAATGGTAGCAAGATTCTGAGACTTAATAGACAATGTTGTACCAATTCTTTCATCAGGGAAAACAATGTTTTTTTCCAATATAATCCCATTTGTACAGGACACTTGATACTTAATCAAATGCATTCATTTCTAACAACATTGATCCACATTATCCCAACACTTGCTATGTCCAAACTCGGAGTTTAAAACTGCCTTTGGGTGAGCATACCCGAGTGCGACTGATGAAACACGCTTAGATGGTATATCGCCTGAGGTATCAACTCTTTCAATTCCGGGTGTTGAGTGATAACTGCCCGATCCACACCCTCTAAAGCATTCAGCACCCCAGCTCGTTCCAAATCCTCGCTCTTCCCAGCATGAATGGCAAGATAACATACAAGAATCAGTCCATGCAACTGGGCCTTTTCGTTTCCTCTCAACAGTCTCATAAGAGGCGGAACGCCTCTGAACTCGATGATGGTCTTACAATGTTCCACAGCCAGGAAGTTGTCTGGACAGGCAAACTTCCCAAGTGAAATAGCAGCTTCTGCTCCCACATCCTGATCCCTGTGACTAAGAAGCTCAACCAACGGGCCAATAAACCTCGTCTCCCTGGCTGGAAACGTTCGGGCCAATGACCCTATTGCCCCTATAGCCGCCATTTGCAATGATGGATCATCGGAGTCTTTGATGACCCTAAGCAGCTGGTCAACCACGGCCTTAGCAGCTGGGGAATTTGTCTTGAAAGTCGCTCGTCTGAGATCCGCATTGGATTCGGCTGCAGCTGTTATCTCCATTATTGTCATCAAGCAATTCTTCTGCAACTCACCTTCTTCCATTTCAACAAGCTTAGCCAGACACAGCAAACCCTTGGTGTCGGTGATCCTTTTACTATTCGGTACACTCCCTCGTGCAAGCATCCATAGAGCCTCGGCACAGCTGATCTTGAGCTTGAGCTTCAACTCGGGCTTCTCATTCTCTCTCTCCTTCCTGTGGCCCCCACCCTTGCTACTACCCTCCGAGTAATGCTTGGATGAAGACGAGCCGATTCCAGGCTTATACAGACTCTTCTTCTCCATCTCCTTGTTGATCTGAACTATGGAGTGAATGCTCGGTTTCCCTAGCTTGAGCTTTGAATCATCCATGAATAAATCAAACGACATCAATGTCACGAGTGGCCTAATTGCGTTCTCGCGAGCAAAATCCTCTTGTGCGAGAGGAGATTGCTCAGCCATTTTAGCTACCAAATTCGCAACCTTTATCTGAACCTTCATTGCAGAATCTCCCAAGACATGAACAATAACTGGAATCCCTAATTCATGGATGATAGCCTGCACTCTCTCTTCATCGTTAGCCAAATTAAACAACGCAGAAGCAGCTGCAATTTGCCCTTCTAACGATGAACTATCCTTCAACAATTTCAACAAAGGCAAAATCCCACCTTCATCAACTATAATCTGCTTATTCCTATCATTATCCTTGGCCAAAGAAGACAACTCATTGGCAGCCTCAATCTTATCTTGCAATTGGCCAGTGTGCAACGAAGCAATAAAAGACCAAACCCAGGAAATAATAGGATCGTTACTAGCAATGGGGGGAAGGGTGAGAACGATACCTCCACCGCCGGCGTCGAAGATGCTCAGAACCCAGACCATATCGGCGACGGAGGAGTCGAGCAGCGCCAGCAGCTTGCGGAAGTCGGCGACGGAGACGATCGTGACGACGCGGCGGAGGATGCTGCGGCGGCGGCATTTCTTAACTAGGGTTAGGGATTTCTCGAGATTCTTCGAGACCTCCGCCACGATGCGGCGGATGGGGCGGTCGTAGAAGGTGGCGCCGGCGGTGGTGGAGGTCGCGAGGCGGACGGCGGAGCGGAGCATTTGGCAGAGGCGCTCCACCTGCTTGCCGACCTCGGAGCACTCGAATTTGAACGACTCTGCTTCCTTAACTGCCTCGCCAATTTGGTCGGACAAAAGGATCGGTGACGATAAGACCTCCTCGATTCGCTTCTCTTGCTGCTCGATTGCTCGCTGCTTTTGCGGCTGCATTTTCTGGTGGATTATCGTCGGAGTAACGCTGCTTGATGTCGGTTTGGCGGCCATTGTCGCCGGAATCGAGAAATTGGGGAAAAGATTTTTCAGACAATTCGCATGTTTGTGCTTACTACATTTGTGGAAGTTATTACTCACTGTTAAAGAGATTTATTTATTTAAATTCATTAAAAAGGGATTTTACAGATTTTACAAAGTAGGGTTTTTTTAACATTTGGAATTTGGAATATTCTATTTCTTTATTATAAAACAATTGTGTTTATTAATCACTATTTTTTTTTTTCTCAAGGAACTACTGATCAAATCAATTAGTCACTCAAAATCTATTTCAGTACATTATTACCATTATTAGCTAAAGGAAAATGTTGATTAATGTAACGTGAAATTCACCATTATATAACATGTATATGATAATATATAAGTTCAATGGTAGGTGAGTAGACTGATTAGTGATTAGCCAATTAAAGGACATGGGCTTTTTTATTGGCCTAAGAAAAATTCATTTTTTTAATTATTTGTTTACACAATCTAAATAGACCATTTAGATTGTGGACTGATATGATTGTTGTTTAGTAATTTTATTTTATCTGACTAAAAAGGTTAGAATAATGTGAGGTCAAGTGGGCTTTGTTTAGTTTTCTTGATTGGTTGGAATTGGTTGTTGACTAAGACCAAATTGGGCCTAAACCTTTTTTCTTCGTTTCAAGAAATAAGATAAATTTCCATAATATTTTTTCTTTAAATTGAAGAAAGAAAACATGGTATAATACAAAGACAATGAATGTTGTGAGAATATTTTGTGAATTTAATTATATAAGATGGGTAGATCCACGATTTATAACTTATCTATTTATAAATCACAAAATAAATATTAACTTATTAAAATAGATATTTATCTATTTATCGTAAGATTTCCTTTCATAAAATAATATTTATTTTTCATAATAGTTTTTGTGTAATGACATTAGTGACCTGATATCTTTATTTATTACTCAATTTGTTCAAAATAATTTCATTATACAAAATAAGATTGTTTTTCATTTCTTTGTCCTTTTTTTTTTTTGTTTACAGAAAAAGGAATTAAATATTTTCTTCAATTAATTTATTTTGTTTTAATATAAAAAATTATACACGGAATAAAGGGAAAAAACTATAAAATGTGTGGATGGGTTGAGTATAAAAACAATATAATTTAATTATTAGCATTCAAAGCATATATCTAAAGAAAAAAAAAACATTTAAATCATATGAAACTATATTTTAGAAACAATGAATTCATTAGAATTTTGTATGGGCGGTTTTAACTTGTTTAGGATGGAATACTACATATTCAACAAAAAATTCAAATCATAATAACTAATTATTTTAAAAAATCAATAATTATATACAACCTCATAATTCCACATAATATATTCTTAAAAATAAAAAAACTCGTGTGTCATATAGTCTAGCACTAGTTAGAAATAAAATAGACAATTGCTGAACTCAATTATTTTTACATTTAATACAACTTATTGGAATTTTTAAGGTACCAAAACATATATATGACAGAACATTGACGTAGCTATCTTTGTTGCTGTTCGAAACTTCCAATAAAATTTTGTAAGTATTTAAGTGAAAAGAAAAAAGAAAAAGCAATTATTATAACTAGAAAGAACGAATAAGACCATTGATTGTGCATACATATAATGTAATATTATATATCTTATTTTATTGTATTGTGTACGTCTATATATTATAATATTCTACATATTATTATAATATAATGAAAAATAAAGTATACGTTACACAGGCATAACAAAAGTAATAGTTTCTTTATTTGTTGCAAAGAATAAAGTGAGTCCCAAGCTTTAACTTCCACTAATATAAACTATTAAGCATCTTCATGGTCAATTAATAATGACAAATCTTGAAAATTAAGAATCACTTTCAATTATTTGAGATTCTTCCCACAACATTTCAAGAATTGTAATTAATCCATCTACAATTTGTAAATATATATTTGGGCCATTTAAAAAAATCATAATCTTATATGAATTTTTGCTTAGAATTATGATAATATGAAATGTGTGTTTGATTGAATACTACTTGTCCTCAAATCTTGTATTCTCAATGATTGTACATTGAAACTTGTCGTGTTTAAATTATAAAACATTTGAAGTATTTAAATAATGCACGTAAAGAAGTTCATTAATTAAGATTGGAAATGCTCATCTATGTTCTGATAAGTGTTTGGCCTATTTATGGTGACTTAAAATCACAATCTAAGGGGAGAACACGTGCAGAAAAAAAAAAAAAGATAAAAAAAAAAAGATAAAACGTGAGGAAACAAAATTCTCTTTGCTTGATCTTTTCCAATTTTCTTTGGTCACCTATGTTAGAATGTTGGAAACAAAACGTGTTGAACTTAAATTATTTAGCATTTTATTATGATAAGTTAATTTTTCAAAAGTTAAATATAAAAATCTTATCAACAATAATTTATTAAGAAAATATCAATAAATCCTAGAAATTATGTATAGTTAAACAATGTTAATTTCAAATATACCAAAAGTATAGACCCCTATATAAGGAATAGCAACCCACCCAAAATACCACAAAAATATAGTAATTTATTTTTCTATCATTCTATATAATTTATATTTTTCTTTTACTACAATCCACTAAAAATGATACTTTTTTCCTTAAATTTAAATATCTTGCTATGATATAAATGCGTTGACTCATTCTATTTTTATAGTAAAAGTGCAAGACATATTTTGGACAATTTATTAAAATTGTGGTAAAAAATGTACTCCCTCCGTCCCAGCTCAACTTGTCTACTTGCCATTTTTGTTTGTCCCAACTCAACTTGCCAGCCCATAAATGGCAAAAAAATTTTTACATTAATATCCCTATATTTCAACATTATTACAAAAATGCCATCAAAAAGTGCACATCCACTTGATTTGATGTGCATATTATTACAAAAATGTCATCAAAAAGTGCATATCCACTTGAGTCAACTGCATTTTCTTAATCTCCGTGCCCGGTCAACGTAGGCAAGTTGAGCCGGGACAGAGGGAGTAATAAATTTTAACTGTACGGTAAAAAAATCAAAACTATTTAATTCGTCGGTTGATGATACTGCACTGAATAGAATTTTTAAGATAGAAAGCATTTCGACCACTATATAGTGTTTGCTTCATTGCTAGCATACCTGCATTTAGTACACCATGGAAAACGGTGGCGGAGAGCATCTTCTCTCCGCCGCACACGGCGGCGATGGCGGAGAAGCAAATTCCCCACTATTACAACGAAAACCAGAGAGGAGTACAGACGAAGATGAAGACATTCAGCCAATCAATGGCGTCGGAGACTTCGCCAGAGAATTCTCCATCGAATCGAAGAAGCTATGGTGCCTCGCCGGCCCTGCAATCTTCACCTCTTTCTGCCAGTACGGTCTCATCACCATTTCTCAGATCTTCGCCGGCCACCTCGGCACCACCCAACTCGCCGCCCTCTCCGTCGAGAACAACATCATCTCCGCGTTTCCCTACGCCATTATGGTACGCCGCGTAGCACATGATTAATTTTCCGTTTTGAATTTAACCGAAATAATATCATCCAGAAAGTGTGTTACTGTTATCGCAGTTAGGGATGTCGAGTGCACTGGAGACTTACTGTGGGCAAGCATTCGGAGCTAACCGATTGAAGATGCTTGGGATCTACATGCAGAAAACATGGCTGATTCTGATCGGAATGTCAATCGCAACGATTCCTCTGTTCGTGTTCGCCGCCCCTGTGCTCCGATTTCTCGGCCAGACTGAGTCCATATCCAAACAGGCGGGGAATTTCGCGCTGTGGATGATTCCACAGCAGTTAGCGTACTCCACCATGTACCCAACCACCAAGTTCCTGCAGGCTCAGAGCAAGGTCATGGTGATTGCAGTGATTGCTGCTTTTGCACTCTGTTTCCATGGCTTCTTCACCTGGTTCTTCGTCGTGCATCTCGAATGGGGACTTGTCGGTGTAGGGGTGGTTCTCGATGGGTCGTGGTGGTTCATTTCAGTGGCTCAGTTTCTGTACATTCTAGCTGGGAATTGTGGCAAAGCTTGGTCTGGATTTTCATGGAAGGCCTTTCAGGATCTATGGCGATTTCTTAAGATATCTGTTGCTTCTGCTGTCATGATGTGGTATGTTCCTAAATCCTAAATTCATAATCAAATGATCACTGCAGTTTTTACATGATGATGAATACTTCATATTTGTCTGCATTTTTGTAGCTTGGAAATATGGTATCTAATGGCTATGACTGTGTTTGCTGGACACTTAGAAGATGCTGAAGTTTCGATCGATGCCATGTCTATATGGTGAGTAGTTATCTCTGCGTATTAACTACTAAAAGTAATGAATTTGATTAACCAATTGTGTTTCGATTTACAGTGTGAACATATTGGGTTGGGCGTGCACGATCGCTCTGGGATTGAATGTGGCATCAAGGTTCGTTTCTTCTACGAACATGGCCTATTATAACTAGCATAATTGAGAGAAATCGTTGTTTAATTTCTAATGATTGAGTTCATGCATATGCAGCGTGAGGGTGTCGAATGAACTGGGCTCAATGAACCCCGGAAAATCAAGATTCTCAGTGTTTGTAAGTGGGGTGACTTCTCTACTAATAGGCCTAATCTTCGTCCTCGTTCTCATCATCAGTAGAGAGAAATACCCTGCACTGTTTTCCAACAGTTCGGAAGTTCAGCAACTCGTGCAAAAGCTCACACCATTGCTAGGAATAAGCATAGTTTTCACAAATGTTCAATATACTCTCTCAGGTACTTATCATCATCGTTCACTAAGTTTGAATTTCGCATTCATGAGACTAATATGTGATTCGTAGGAGTGGCAATCGGGGCGGGGTGGCAAGCTCCGGTAGCGTACCTGAGTAGTGCCTGCTACTTTATGATTGGTGTTCCTTTTGGAGTTCTAATGGCCTTCAAGTTTAAGATGGGAATTCAGGGTATTTGGAGTGGAATGGTGATTGGTTTAAGCCTGCAAACCTGCCTATTGTTGGGGATGATATTGATCACAAACTGGAACAAAGAGGTGAGAACCATTAATGTTTTTAAAGATGAATAAACACAAAACATTTTCAACTCAATACATTTGTAAAGAAAATGCAATTTGTTGTGGTTCTTGCAGTGTTGTGAAGCTGAAGAAAGATTGAAACAGTGGAGTGGAGAAACAAATGGTGAAGAGATTGGGTCAAGTATAGAATGATAGATGTAGATAAGTGGAGATTCATGTGAACTTCGTCCAATCAGATTAAGTTAAAGAGGGTGGATTATTAAAACATATAAAAAAAAAAATAGGGATCAGTGAATGTGTTTATAATTGTTTGCACTGATTTGTTCCTTTGACATTGTTTGTAAATTGTAAGTGCCTTATTATTGAGTAAATATATCAAGTCTTTGTCTACAAGATTTTATTTTATTTTTTATTTCGTATTTTAATTTTGTGTCATGACTTTGTCAATACATATACATAATGAATCTTTATATCCGTACGCTAAAGATTTGTCAGGTCATTGTTGATCACAGAACATTGGGGTTTTTCATCAAGTCAAAACATCATTCTCTAAATTAATAAGAGAGGACTTATGTGCCCCAGGCGCCAGGTCATTGTTGATCAACAGAACATGGGGTTTTTCATCAACTCAAAACATCATTCTTTATAGCAAAGGTTGAATCCCCAACCCCAAGGGCCCCCACCCCCCGGCCCGACAGAGATTGGTGGAGGAGGTAAATTATGGTGACTCAGCGGCCCATTAGGTGGGAGGACCAGTGTCTGGT
Source organism: Scutellaria minor (assembly GCA_954870855.1). Lineage (NCBI taxonomy): Eukaryota > Viridiplantae > Streptophyta > Magnoliopsida > Lamiales > Lamiaceae > Scutellaria > Scutellaria minor. Next base: position 667,936 of record OX940733.1, read on the forward strand.
GCCCACAAGGAGCTATCCCCGAAATTGAGGAATAAAACTCCCACACTGCGGCTGCCAGCGGGCTCAAAACATCATTCTTTAATTTAATAAGAGAAGGACTTATGTGCTCGGGGCACGAATCTAAGATCCGTATTTCCAACCCGCTCCAACCCCATATATATATATATATATATATATTTTTTTTTTTTTTCTTCCTGCGCTTTCTTCCCCTCTCTCTCTCTCTTCCTTTACTACGTTCTTTTTCCTTTATTTTTCCCCTCTTCACAATTTCTTCATATGATTGCTGCAAATTTAGGGTTTTTATTTTTTTAATACTTCAACAAGTTCTTTTCTTCCTAATTTGTATAAAAATCTAGGGTTTTATTATTCAATAACTTGCAATTTTTTATATCTTGTTCCGATTCATAGCAATATATTATATAATTGATACAACAAACACCATAGTTGATTATTGATTGAGTAATATGAATTTTCATAATTTTGGGGAAGAAAATGATAAAAATCTTGTATTTGAAAATTTTAAAATTTGAGGTATTACAAATTTGTTCTGTATGTATTACATACATGAACTACATGTATTACATAATTACATGCTTGAATGATATGTAATTTATGAAAAATAGTTTTGAAGTATTACAGATTTGTTCTATAGGTATTACATACATGAACTACATGTATTACATAATTACATGCTTGAATGATATGTAATTTATGAAAAATAGTTTTGAAGTATTACATATTTGTTCTGTAGGTATTATATACATAATTACATGTTTGAATGATATGTAAGATGAAATATAGTTTTGAGATATTATAGATTTGTTCTGTAGGTATTATATACATGAACTATATGTATTACATAATTACATATTTGAATGATATGTAAGTTATGAAAAATAGTTTTAAGGTATTGCAATTTTGTTTTATAGGTATCACATACATGAACTACAGGTATTACATAATTACATGTTTAATGATATGTAAGTTATAAAAAATAATTTTGAGGTATTACAAATTTGTTTTATAGGTATTACAAACATGCAATACAGGTATTACAAAATTACATGTTTGAATAATATGTAAGTTATGAAAATACTTTTGAGGTATTAGTAATTAGTTCTACAGATATTAGCACAAATAAATGACTTCATGATAATTTGAAGAAGAATAAAAATAAGAAGATAGATAAGAAGATATACAAAACAAATAAGAAGAATAACAAATGGATAAAAAAGGAGATTAAGAAGAAAAAGAAGAAAGAAGAAAAAAAAAAAAAAGAGGAAAAAGAGAAAAAAAACAACACTGTTTTTGCATAATACTTTGGTAAATATTCGATACCTAAAAAGTAAATGTGTGATATTTGAAAAGACAATATGTAATACCTGAACATAAAACATTATATACAATCAGGTGCGCCCGCAGTGCACACCAACTATGGTGTGGCCGTGCGTGGACGCCTTGAGCAGCCCACGCACCGGATTGGGTTGGGAGCCTGGGTGCATATAAGTTTTTGCATATAATCATGAGCAATCAAAATACCTTTCTCTAAAAACAAATAATCAAAATATTTTATTTCTGTGATACGATGAACTCACAATTTACAACCCAAAATCCATTTATAATTTAATGAAATTAGATTTGGTTTGTGATAGTTAAGCTCTAACCTGTCTTATATGAGTTTTCATGTTTTGAAGAATACCTATATAGTAAAATACTATTACCTCATTTGAGTAGTTTGATAAAACCTGTTCTAGAAAACATTGTAGCTGACATGAATTGGTTGAATATCATCATGGCTGTTGAAAGATACATTTTTAATAAATTTATGTTAAAAAGTCACTTTCAATTCAGGCTCCATATTTAATGAAAAACTCAGTGTCCCATGAAAATCATTTTGGTGCAGATTGTAAACTTGTTTAAGAATGTTATTAACACTGCAAGGATGAAAAAATTGCAACATATTGCTCAAATATCACAAAAAATGACTTCTCGAAAAAAAACGGGCTATAAGTTTTTTTGGTCAAAATATCGATGATATTTCGGTAAAATATCGATTTCATTTCAATTTCGGTAAATTCGTGTACAAAAGTGCGTTACATCGGCGAAATATCACCGATATATCGGCAAAATATCGGTATTTTTCAAATGTCGGCAGAACTCCGAAATATTTCGATTTTTTTTATTATTATAAATTTTATTGGAGAAGCAAATAATTGATGTATAAGATTAAGAATCAAGTGCTTCAATAGTGAATCAATAAAATTAAATTGGTATCAATATTGTTTGAATTAAGATGTCATATCATCTTATTCAATTGAACCTCATAGGAGTTCAAGTTATTATTAATCCATGTATTAACTTTATATTAAATTTCTTATATTATCATAACAAACAACATTTGTATAGTAGTTATTGTAAATATATCATTTTATTTGAAATTTTAAATTCAATTTACGTATTAATGTTAGTTATAATATTCTGTAAACTACTAGATATATTTTCTAATTTTTTTTACAAAATTTCCACATTTTTAAAAAAAATGTCTGATATTTCCACCAAAACCAATATATCCATCGATATTTCCATAAAATTAAGATACCGATATTTCCACCGAAACCAATATTTTCGTCCTTGCAATGATGTGATCGCTGATCAGTACATTTTTCTGCCTGAAAATATTACAAACAGAATAATGCCTGTAAATAAAATAAAATAAAATAAAAACCTAGGAAATTCACTAGGATTTGACATAGTAGTAGGTTGCATTATCATATAAGTAAGGACTATTTCCTCAATTCATGTAATTTTATGAATATTTCAACTTTTCAATCCATTATTTAGTTGAAACTGTTGAAGAATTGAAAATGATATTTGCAATTATCATACATAGTTTTAAAAAATAAAAAGTAAAAAATAAAATCTAGGTAATTTGAATACAACTAGTAGATATAAAACCTCCAAGAATCCATTCAAACAAGCAAACACATACCTCTCATCATCATGGAGCAGCCTCTCTCCACCATGAACAGCAGAGAAAACTCTCCATTATTATCGCGCAAACTGGAAAGCAATGATGAAAACAAAGATATTCAGCCCATCAATGGCATCACTGACTTTGCTAAAGAATTCTATAATGAATCAAAGAAGCTATGGTACCTTGCTGGCCCAACAATCTTCACCTCCTTCTGCCAATACGGCCTCATGACCGTCACTCAGATCCTCGTAGGCCATCTCAGCACGACGCAACTTGCAGCTCTCTCTGTAGAGAACAATATTATATCAGGATTTCCTTATGGCATGATGGTATGTTCAAATTCTTGCAATATATGTACAAACAAGAATTGCTTAATTTTAAGAATATGTAAATTTTGACACAGTTTGGAATGTCGAGTGCATTGGAGACTTACTGTGGACAAGCCTTTGGGGCAAACCAGCATCAGATGCTCGGAATCTACTTGCAGAAAACATGGGTGATCTTAAATGCCATTGCACTTGCAGCAATTCCTTTGTTCTTATTTGCCACCCCTGTTCTTCAATTTCTTGGACAGCCTACACCAGTATCCAAACAGGTAGGAAATTTCGCGTTGTGGATGATGCCAGAGCAATTTGCATACGCGATGGTGTTTCCCTCGGCCAAATTTCTGCAAGCTCAGAGCAAGGTCGTGGTGATTGCTGTGATAGCTGGTGTTGCACTTTGTTTGCATGGATTCTTGAGCTGGCTCTTGATCATGAGTCTTGGATGGGGATTGGTAGGTGCAGCCCTGGTGCTCGATGCATCGTGGTGGTTCATTGCAATAGCTCAGTTTATATACATAGCTGGTGGAGCCAGTGGTGAAGCTTGGTCAGGATTTTCATGGAAGGCATTTCAAGATTTATGGCAGTTTCTTAAGACATCAGTTGCCTCAGCTGTGATGATGTGGTAAGCTAATAATAAAATGATGTTATTAAGACAAGTTACTTACACAGATGTTGTTTCTGATCCCACTTGATTCTTGTAATCTTCACTCTGCCAAATAGCATCCAGGAAAGCTTAGCAAGAGATAAAGAAAGAAAAACAAAAGCAAGAAAGACATTCGTTCATCAGCATAATTCACACATTTGTTTTCTGTAATTTGCAGCTTGGAAATTTGGTATGTAATGGCTTTGACACTACTTGCTGGATACTTAGAAGATGGTGAGATTTCAATCGATGCCTTGTCCATATGGTGAGTTATATTTGCATATTACCAATTCATATATTTAAACAAGTTGACCTCTTACAGATGTTTAACACAAACAATTGACACAGCAGCAAAAGACAAGTATATGAAGTGATAACAGAGAGTTCAACTTAGAAATCTTGTGAAGCAAAACTGCATTCTTAATTCAAAAATCTATTTTCTTTGTGCCACAAATTTGCAGCATAAACATACTGGGTTGGGCCTGCATGGTGGCTTTTGGATTAAACGTTGCCACGAGGTCTGTAAAGAACTCTTTCAAAACAAACATTTTTTCAAAGAAAACGTTAACATTCCTCACGGTTTATTGCAAATGCAGTGTAAGGGTATCAAATGAACTAGGTTCAAAGCACCCCAGAAAATCAAGATTCTCAGTGTTGGTGAGTGGGGTGACTTCTCTACTCATAGGCCTACTCCTGACCCTCATTCTCATCATCACTCGAAAGCAATACCCTGCAATCTTTTCCAACAGCTCGGAAGTTCAGAAACTCGTCGAACACCTCACACCATTGCTAGGAATAAGCATAGTTTTCACCAATGTTCAATACACTCTCTCAGGTTAGATAACTCCAAGCTACATTAGAGTATTATTCAGAAGCTACAACGCTAAACAACGTGCAATTTTAGGAGTTGCAATCGGGGCAGGGTGGCAAGTTCCGGTCGCTTACATGAGTATTGGATGCTACTTTCTGTTTGGTATTCCTTCAGGTGTTCTAATGGCCTACAAGCTTCAAATGGGCATCCAGGTCACTCTTTCTATTCTACCCAATACATTATTAATAAAGTTCTGCAACAACTCTCAACAAATTTGAATTTCTTCAGGGGATTTGGTGTGGAATGGTGTTGGGTTTATGCCTTCAAACCACCCTTTTGATGTGGATGATTTGCACCACAGATTGGATCAAAGAGGTCAGAGTTTTTCACCAATAGAAAAACATAACAAAATCCACTACATTAATTCTAAAGAAAAGTTACTCTTGTTGCAGTGCTGTGAAGCTGAAGAAAGACTAAGACAGTGGAAAGGGGAAACATCTGCTGAGTTCTGAGCAAAAATCCTATTATTAAGATAATTTCTGTACATATTTGAAGAACACCTCCAGGATACTTAATATGAATGCAATAAAGTAATTCTGCAATCAAAATATGATATTACCTAATCATCATCAAAACAGCATCAGATCGAAATCGAACAAACTGCATTTTCCGATGTCGAAATTGGGGCAATTAAACTTGCTGCAGAGTTCATGGAAGTAACGATGGCTTCCGCCGCCGTTACCACGGCCGCTGCTATGTCTCCGACGCGGCGGCGGCGCTGCTTCTGGTGTTTTGAGTACCCTAACTAGATAAAATAAAAACATTCCTTCGAAAATATTAAAATATAGATATTATTTTATTTTATATAATAAAATATCATATTTGTAATATTAAAAGCCCGCCATAGTTGGAGGTCCACGTGGATCATAGTACTTGTTCTTGAGAGAGGAAAAGGTCCCATCGGATCTTTGGACAGGCGGAGTTTGCAAATTCTGAGCGACGGAGTTTTCCAAGCTGATTAAAACCTTTAATTTCACTCTCATTTCAAAATTCCACTCTCAATTTCCTTCACTCTCTGCGAATCCATGGCGTCTTTAGCCCTCTCCTCCTCCCTCAACCTTCGTCTCCGGCCCCTCTCCGCCCCCAATGCCCGCCCCTCTTCCTCCCCCACTTCCCTCCGCTTCACTCCTGGATTCAGATTCAGATCTCCGATCACCAACAGCAGCGGCATCAACAGCAACTCCGACAAGCCTATCAGTCGAGATCAAATCCAATTGTTCAGCAAAAAATCCCCATTGTCGCATTCCACAGTCGCAGCGGCTTCGGTCGCCGTCTCTCCGGCTCCTCCTGTTCCGCCGCCGTGGCAGGGGGCGGCGATCAAGCCGCTCATTGCATCCATCGCCACCGGACTTATCCTCTGGTTTCTCCCCGCCCCTAACGGCGTCACGCGCATCGCCTGGCAACTGCTCTCCATCTTCCTGGCCACAATTGTCGGGATCATTTCTCAACCGTTGCCGTTGGGAGCCGTGGCGTTGATGGGCCTCGGCGCGTGTGTTTTAACCAAGACGCTCACGTTCGCCGCCGCCTTTTCCGCCTTCGGCGATCCGATTCCGTGGCTGATTGCATTGGCTTTCTTTTTCGCTCGAGGGTTCATCAAAACTGGGTTGGGGAACAGAATTGCCTACCAATTTGTCGCTCTATTTGGTAGCTCCTCGTTAGGGTTGGGATACAGTTTGGTTTTCAGTGAAGCCCTGTTGGCGCCGGCGATTCCGTCGGTCTCCGCCAGGGCCGGGGGGATCTTCTTGCCGTTGGTTAAATCCCTCTGTGTGGCCTGTGGTAGTAATGTGGGTGATGGGACTGAGGACAAATTGGGCTCTTGGTTGATGCTCACTTGCTTCCAAACATCTGTTATTTCATCCTCCATGTTTTTGACGGCCATGGCGGCCAATCCTTTGGCTGCTAATCTAACAGCAACGACTATTAATATGTCGATTGGGTGGATGGATTGGGCAAAGGCTGCAATCGTGCCGGGATTGGTGTCATTGCTTGTAGTGCCATTGCTGCTCTATATAGTGTATCCACCCACAGTGAAGAGTAGCCCTGATGCCCCTAAGCTTGCCAAGGAGAAACTGGAGAACATGGGGCCCATGACCAAGAACGAGATCATCATGGCCGGAACTCTGCTTCTCACGGTATACCAACTCATTCTCTCCGGTGTTAAATGCTAAAATCTCTTTGACAGTTCAATGTGATATATTGCTTGCTATGAATGTGAATTTGGACTTGTTATTGATGTCCTTGTTTATGCAATTCGTGTTAAGTATTTAGAGTATTTGTGTGGAAGAACAATTGTCTGGTTGATCTTCATGGCATTGACAGTTTGTGCCTTATACTTCGTCCACACAAAATTGATATTTGTTACTGTAATATTAGGTGGGGCTCTGGATTTTCGGAAGTGCCTTGAATGTCGATGCAGTTACTGCTGCAATTCTTGGCTTATCTGTCCTCCTTGTGACGGGGGTTGTCACGTGGAAAGAATGCCTAGCTGAATCAGTTGCTTGGGATACACTTACTTGGTTTGCTGCTCTTATTGCAATGGCTGGCTACCTAAACAAATACGGTCTTATTTCCTGGTTCAGCCAAACTGTTGTTAAGGTATGTTTACCTCTATACTCCACTTGATGCACTTGTTGGAAAAAGTTAAAGACTGGATTTAATAGTAAACCTAGAAGAAGAGTTCCATCTGAATCATGTAGGTAAGATGATACTCAACCTAACCATGCTCAGTCTAGATGTGGCTTGTTGAGTTGATACTTGGATAAATCTAGTCAAAGTAGGACATGAAGTTGAGATCAATAGAAAAAGGTGAATTATATCTACCACGCCGAGATTTGATCAAATTATGAAATAGACCCTTAAGGTTTGTGAAAACTGCAATCACACTCTCTTCAACATACAACTTCCTTAAAACGTAAATAATGAACCTTACTAATCAACCTTTTTACCAACATCTAAAATCTCAACAGCTATGTTTGGTATCTAACAATGTTCGTCTTTTAAACCAATTGTAAGGAAAAAATTGCAAGGTTTATTCATTTTCATTTCTATGTACCTTGAGCTGATATCAACTACATAATGATGAAGCAACTTGGATTGGCTTTGCTTGCAGTTTGTTGGTGGATTAGGTCTTTCATGGCAGCTATCTTTCGGGATTCTTGTTCTTCTATACTTCTATTCGCACTATTTCTTTGCCAGCGGGGCTGCTCATATCGGTGCCATGTTCACAGCGTTCTTGTCAGTAGCAAGTGCTTTGGGCACTCCACCATATCTGGGGGCCATTGTTCTTGCATTCCTTTCCAATCTTATGGGCGGAATCACCCATTACGGAATAGGATCAGCACCCGTGTTTTACGGTGCTGGTTATGTGCCTCTTGCAAAATGGTGGGGCTATGGCTTTTTCATCTCCATTGTCAATCTTGTCATCTGGCTTGGAGTTGGAGGAATCTGGTGGAAGGCCATTGGCCTCTTTTAGAGGATCTCATCAATTTTCCAGTCCATTTTTATCACTATATTATTTCTGGGTTTTTAGATTTTGAACATCTTAGTATACTACAAATCACTCCGATCTATTTCACTGCTGAGCTGAGACATAGGGTTCTTTTAGTGTTTACTAAATTTAGACCCTTCAAATGTAACCCTTTCCTTTTCTTTTAATGAAAAAAGAATCTCTCTCTTCAATATACTAATTTTTTGAGTCCAGCTAATAATTTTTTTTTTTTTGAAGATCTATTGTGTGTGAAATGATATAAGGTTTCTCACTTTTTTGACATGTGAAATATTATTCTGATATTTTGATTTCTATATGAAACTGGTCTATAAAATTGAGATAATTGAATGAGTTCTCTATATCTATAAAAATCAAAATACATTCGTCTATATTGATCCAAAATATACATGCAAATTCTCAATAAAATATAATTGTTCTTCAATTAATTTATTTTTAGGCATTTTAATTATGAAGTCTTTTTTTTTTTTTTTGCTTACATAAAATAATTAGAAGTTTTGATGTATTAATTTAAAAAAGGAAAATGAAAGGGGATCTCAATTGCCCCAGATAATCCCATTCTTGAAATTACCAAATTACAGACTGAAATGAAATTACCGAACTACTTAATAAAAGGGAACCTCAAATCGAATTCACTCTAAAATAGTAATCATAATTTTTCCGCCTAAATTCTCTTACAAATGTTGGAAATCTATTACACAAAATCTGCAAACAAGATTTGATAATTTTTTTGAATATTTTTCTAAATTTTCGGATTTATATTGATCATATAATTGCATGATTATTACTATTAGTATTATTTTTTAATTTAAACTTTTACAAGGATTTAAAGTATTTTAATATAAGAAAAAAGCTGAAACTCAATTCTCACTAATAAAAATTAAATTAACATGTAAGAATATCAAAAGTATTATTGACGATAATTTAAAAATGCCTAAAATCAAATTATAATCATGTATTACACTTTTTTTTTCTTGAGTAGTCTATTTTCAAGGAAAAAAACATAAACTCATTTTTTGTCTCTTTCCGTGAACAAGAATATGCTTCAATACATTTTTATGAGGGCTGAGAAATCAGAGAACAACTCAAACGTTGAAGTTATCAACGATCATTTCACCACCAAGAAATGCTTAAGAACTCTCACATGATCATTAATCCTTCACCCCAACTAACAAGAGATCATGATCAAGTGTTCGTGTTTCGGTTCTTCTACCACAACACTAGACAACGAATCCAAGAAAGCAGATCAAGAACACGTTTCTTCGAGCCTGAGCCAGCAAGTGAAGGATGTCTTCGTAAGAATAGTTCATGCAGGTGGGAGAATCGAAATTTTCGAAAATGCCCTCCATGTGTCTGAGTTGACTCAGAAATATCCAGGCATGTGCATTGCCAGGCCTGATGTTTTCAGACAGCCCCACCAATCTGTTCTATCGCCTGATGATGTCTTGTTGCCTGGAAACAAGTACTTTGTTGTTCGATCTTCGACTGTGGAGAAGCTGAAACGTAGAAAATCGGGGAAAGGGAGATCAAAGAACGATCATGAATCTTGTTGCAGTTCAGGTGATTATGCTGTGTCTAAAGATGGATGGTCTGTTTTGAGGAAACATGTGAAGGAGAAGAAGAAGAAGCAGGTGGAGCCTCCTATTCAGAGGCCAAGGATATGGAAAGAGCCTGAGTGGGAGCCTAGTCTAACTTCTATACAGGAGGTTTCTATTTGACAATAATCTTGTCTTAAAGTGTTTGATACTTTCTTTGTTTTGTTGTTCTTAATTCTGTCAGATTTGGTTATCATGGTATGCTGGTTTTCGTAGCCATTGTCAGCTAGGTTGAAATAAGTGTAAGCTACAAGAAAAACTTAGAAAGACAATGGTTTTTAGCTGTTGTAGTAACCTGAAAGTGATTGTTGTATTAGAGTCAGAAAAATGCTCTGATAGTTGTTTTGTTTCTTGGTCTTGCAATTCGTGTGTTCTATATGGGAAAGTTTCAGTTTTGATCTTTTTATGGTTTCGTTAAGATTACAAATAACATGTTTTATTAATGGGCTAGAATCGAGATTTTCCAGCCATTTTATTCGGTAAAGTGAAAACAGGTGAGCATACGCTACAAGAAAAAGGTAGAAATACAAGAAAAATGTAGAAAGACAACGGTTTTTTGTTGATGTTGTAGACTAAAGTGAGTGTTGTTGTAGAGTCCGAAAAATGTTATCTTATAGTTGTTTTGTTTCTTGGTCTTGTAGTTCGTTTATTCTCTATACTAGAATTTTCAATTTTGATCATTTTGCAATTTCATTGAGTAGGAATAGCATGTAAATTATTAGTAGATTAGAACTGGGATTTTCCTGTTTTTTCAATCATCGTGTTCGGTAAAATTATATGAAATAATAAATACAATGCTTAATTGAAGAAATCTTTGATATATGTGAGTTAGTTTATGTGATGTTCTTCCCAAGATTGTGAAGTCAAGAATTGGTTGAAATATCACTCATTGTATGAGTGATCTCTGAATAAAAAGCTTGACCATTTCATCGACCAAACATAAGAAAAAAATTAATTTTTTTTGTTGATAAAAAATTACAGATAAATTGAATCATATTCCATGTTGTAAAGCAACAAGTTATTTTGACAGTCTAAGTTATTTTGACAGTGATACCTAAAATGAAATATGAAAAAGTGAAACGTGTTATTTTGAATTATACATATGTTACTAAAATCATGTGCATCACAAATTAAACCAAAATTATTTGTGGTGCTCATATATAGGATGTTGTCTGCTGAGTCAAGACTCGTCAATCGTGACTCACCATGTTTGTCATTTGCTTTATATAACCATCAAAGATGCAACATAACAAGATATATACATTCGTGGAAGATAATATCATCTATTCAAATTGCATGGAGAATATTCATGTGCAAAAATACAACTTTCATTATTATGTAAAATGAGAATAAATAAATAGAAAGTGAATTCAACCTAAAGTTCAATTTGTTTTGATTCCAACGGTCAATCAAATAGTACATGAAGGATATACATACGGTTTACCTTTGCAGGGGAAAACAAATATTACTGGATTTTTACGTGGTTAAATCACAATCTGTACGTCTTGATATTCTTCCTATTCCTACGTCCATATGGAAATCACGTGCAAAATCCACTACATGTCACAAATGACCCAAATGCTACAATTAATGTTTCGAGATTTACAGTGTTTTACAATTCTGTAGAATTCTTGCGTACGTTCGCTGAGTGAGAGGTTATATACGGGAGTTAAGTTTTGAAGTTATCTAATAACTTTCACAACTTTTCTCTATTTACATTAAGCTTCCAAAACTTTGTATCTATTATATATAGAATATGATCACTCCACATGGATGACCTATTGACCCGATCCATTGATCAAGGATCCAATTTATTAATTCCAACAATACACAAAACTAACTTTACACACTTTCTTATCTAATTACATTCGTTGACTATCTTCCATACAAACCAAATCTTTGTACCAACTTGTGTTGGAATATATATATCAACAGCCCCACACTAAACTAAAAGGAAAAATATATACTTCTACAAGATTGTTGACACGTCACACGCATTATGAGGTTGGAATTGTTAGTCGAATATTTCTTGAAATAGAAAAGGTTGGTTTCAAATTAATCTTCTTTTTCACCAAAATTAGAAATTTAATTAATTTGGACCATTTATACAGCTTCTCTGATTATTTTCATATTATATATTTCCTTGCAAGATTCATTAATTATTCGCCTGGAATTAATTATGCGTTTAATATATGGAATTTCGATCATGCATAAAATAATATTTCATCCATATAATAAAGTCAATTTTTATAATAATTTTTTGGCGATTTTTGAACCTAATAAGTACTCCAAAATTAAATTTAAGCCTGTAAAATGAATCTAAAGACATATATAATTCTTAATTTAAAATTCCAAATTGCCAAATGCATGGCGAATGATCCAAGGAACATGAATCATTCTCTCTTTTCCATTCATTTTCTTAGGATAAGGGGATAAAAGGGTATATGCCCCCCCCCCCCCCCATTTCAACTTGCTATAAAAACAATGAATAAAAATAATTAAGAAAAGAGGGATTATTATTGGGATTATTTTGATAATATTAAATTAATAAAAAAAATGTTATGATGTGGGAATATTAATTAGGTAGTCAAGAAGTAATCCTTAGAAAGCTGCCGACTTAAGATTTGCTTTCACAAATGGCTAATTACAATAAAGCCCTTTTATTTATGCCAAATAATATCCTAGCTATCAATACAATTTTACTTAAAAAGGGTTACAACTTACAAATTCTAACTTCGATTCAGTAGAAAAACTAAAAATTTAAGTGGGGTTGTCTTTACACATTTTGTAATAATGTATACATCAAATAAATTTGATTTTAATAACACGATTATATAATAAATAATGGGATTGTTCTTGGATTGGGCAATTGGAGTGGATTGGGAATATACTATGGACCACGGGGGTCACCATCCACACTAACCATTTATCTCCAATGTATTTTATTTATTTCAATTACGTAATTTCTCAAAATCACAATTAATTCATATTTTCTCAAGTTTTTTTTTAATTCAATCCATCTATACATGTGTTTCTAATTTCCTTGATAATTCTGAATTTTCAACACAATATATATTTTGTAATGATGACATGGATTAATCATTTATCAGTCTCTAAACATAAAACAATTTTTTTTTTAATTCTGAAAAAATAATAAAAAGATTTAGAATGAAAATGGTTATGGATAGGGGCCCAAAAGCCCAAACATGTGACGACAGTTGTTAAGGCGTGAAGGGCCCAAGCATCTTACTCTATCCGGGACCACTCACCTCTCGTGGGCCCCCATAAGATTTATAAATAAATAAAAACCGAAAGAAGGAAGGAAAAACTATGAATTTTGTAAATACAAATTTTATTTAGGAATAATTTAAATTCATCATATGTAGGGAATATCACATTCACCGATTCACGCAATATACGAGAAAATTAAATGATTTTTTGCTTTTAAAATTGGCATATGATATTATTCAATATTCCTTTGAATTCACGAATGATAATATTCCAATAAACTATAAAAGGAATATAAGGGTGTACCATTTGCCATAGAACTTTCCACAATCAATTTTTTTTCTCACATTAATAACAAAGTAAATAAAAATAAATAAATATGTGTATGTGGAATAAATGTCCAAAAAAAGAATATTACCCAAATGCACATTAAATTCGGATCAAAATAGCATATAACTACCAGCAGTTTCGAGGTATTATCTCCTAAATTCAAGCATGTAATGAAAATTCGGTTCAATATGTGGTGAAATTCTTGTGGAATGTGGAATTTTAATAGAATTAATTTAAGTAAATAAATATATTGAGTCCACCTTCTACTAAATTCAACATCGCTTTATTCCAAAAAATTCCTAAAATATTGAAAAATATTATGTCCGAATCCTAAAATACTTTATTCTAAATCTCCCTAATTAATCTCTTTCTAACGCAAGATTAGGGCAAACTAATCTTTTTGGCCACAAAATTGGGGAATCTATCTGACTCAGCTTCATAAAAAGAGAGAGGAGAGAGAGACCTTCTTCCACAGCTCTCTATAAATAACTGCGTTAGTGTACCTTACATAGGCTTGAAGAAGCCACTCCAAAATCCTCTTTCTCTCTCTCTCTCTCTCTCTCTACAATCTTCCACTGGACCCACAAATCAGTAATCACATCTCACACCAACCTCTCTGAAACAACAAAAATGGTGGGATCTCCGCTCAAATTCCTCTGTAGCTACGGTGGCCGGATTCTCCCCCGGTACCCCGACGGCAAGCTTCGCTACAACGGCGGCGAAACCCGCCTCCTCTCCGTCCATCGCTCAATATCTTTTTCCGGTCAGTCCCCTAGTTTTCTCAATTAATTTCATATTCCGTAATTGTATTGTTATAATAATTAATTTTAATTTTTTTTGGTTAATTAGAACTGGTGGTGAAATTGGAGGAGATGTATGGAAGCTCAGTGAGTTTACGATGCCAATTGCCGATGGAAGATCTGGATTCGTTAGTATCGATCACCTCCGACGAAGATCTGGCCAATCTGATCGAGGAATACGACCGCTCGGCGGCGGCGCCGCCATCGCTCAAAATTAGGGCATTCCTCTCCGCCCCCAAATCCACCAAAAAATCAACCTCCCCTACCTCCTCCGCCTCCTCCAGCAGTAACGGCTCCACGTCTCCGAAATCCCCGTTTTACCCCTCCCTACCACCCCGACACCCGACGTCCGGCGGCGGCAGCTGCATCCGGCACGCGGCGAGGCCGCCGGTGTACCCCAATATCGGCGAGAAAGCCGCCGGAAAACTCCCTCACAAGTATGTGTATCAATGCCCCAGCCATGGAAATGGCGGCCATGTTTACGTCATCCACAACGGCAACCACTGGCAATAGCACCAAAAAACTCCGGCGAAATTAACCGTCGGAAAAACCTATAATATATCGAAAATGTTGCAAAATAAGAAAAGGTATATGGTTGTGTAAGATGCATAATTAATCTGTATATTTAGCAAGAAGGGATCCGTTTTCATTGATCCATGTCTCTTTGCATGACCCGAATTAATGAGAATTTGAGCCCGTTTTCCTTTTCGGATCCACCTAATCCATTTTATTCTTTATGTATTTTCTTATTTTTCATTTTTCTATTTATATTTAATTCTAAAATCCTCAAAATTGCTTCTTCCACACAATTGTGAGAAAATACCAGCTAGCATGAGGGACACTTTTTTTTTTTCGTGTCAAGTAGTATAATTTGCGTATTAATTTTTTTTTTCTTGAAAGGGGTTTTTTTAATTATTATAATGAGTTATTATCATATCAAGTTTTCCATAAATGCAGGATTTGTTTTATTTTTATGTATCTTTATATGTTTACTTAGAAAGATATATTGTTCATCTTTACTAATAGCTTTCCTTTTCATGTCTTGCAGGTGGAAAAGGACCTCTTTTTTTGGTCTAGATTCTTCTCTTCTTCACAATGTATTAATGAATAAAATATATCGAGAATTAATAGCAGATACATCCAACCACAAGCAAAATTGGAGGTATATATGAATTTATAATTTTCTTCTTACTTTAGATATTAAATATTAATTTACTCTTCTTTAATTTTCTTCCCAAATATTCTCTTTTCCTTTGTATGAACATAATCAACTTTTCTCATCAATAAAAAGCCCAACATTCTGGAAAGTCATAATGAGAGATTGAATTGAATTTTTTTATTTTTTTTTAATCCTAAACTTTTTTGTTGTTTTTAGTTAAATTTAATTAATTTTTTTCATTATTGTGGCCAGATTCCATGTACCAGCGGTTACTAGAAAGGTTTGAACTTGACGGAAGAACCCGCGATTAAGTTTTGGACAAAATAAAGAAAGCGCGGAACAGAAATGCGACTTTAGTGGAATTATTGGGGAGTGGGCTGCGTGGCCTTTTATGGGCATCAATAAATTGGACCTCACCACCCACTCTCATAATTACAACTTGTTGAAACAACGAAGTATTGGGCCGACATGATGGGCCCTTTGATAGACGGTCCATGAACTCATGGGGCCCACCTTACTGATATGAGGACACAATATATTAATTCAGTAAGAAAGAAATAAAACCAATTTCCATGTTGAGCATATAATATAGATCTACTTATAAATTTATGAGCGAGTGAAAATAATATTTGAGGAAATTATAGGGAAAAGTAAAAATAATAAAGAGGACAAACGATTAAATCGAGAACTTATAGAAATTAAAAATAAAAAAAATTAATACTACTTATATAAATTATAATGTGTGGGGTTGATACTGATTTTTTTTTTTTTTTAAATTTAATGTAATAACATGACAAAAATTTGGATTATTTGATTGTGAGATAATTTATAGTGGATATTATCAAAATTTATATAAATAAATAGAAGTAGATGTGTTAATTGAGAAACAAAGAAAATGACACTGGAATTAGCAAACATATATTATATACAAATAAACTAAGGCCACCAAAATGAAAAAAAAAAAAAAAATGTACTAACATATGGAAAAGGTCTTATCACAATTGTGAATTGATGAGGTCACAATGGATAATGAAAAAATATTAAAAGTGAATACTATTTGTGTCTTTAGCAGATATAAAGAATTGTTGAGTTCTTTTTATAAAATTATTTCTTGGATTTTAATGGAAAAGAATGCAAAAGGAAAATATGACTTCGAGACTAATATTTTGTTTGTTTCATCACAATTTGAGTACAAACAACCATCTGATGACATCAAGCCCAACTCTATTTAATGTTTCTTGAGTGAAAGATAAGATTATGGACATTTTGATAATATTGTCACACCTCCTTTATATACTCGAGGAAAAACAAACTCATACATGGTTATCCATATTATTTATTTTATAAGACAAAATTTAGGTGAATTCGTTATACAAATCCTGATACTTTATAGAATGAACTTCATTTCATCTTATTATTAAATTAAAACTAGTCATCTACAATTGAGTCTTCCATTCCACTAATTTTGACTATCTCATAAACAAATATTTTATTATATAAAGCAATAAAATTAAAATATAATAACCATTTACGATTATTTCTATTAAATAGATGTTGTGCATCGAATGTAATTAGGATGGATCAACGATTTTGTTTTATGAAGGGCAAAATATTTCACAACAAAACCTAAAACAAATCTAGAGCTAAAATTTATGTAGTGGACAATTTTTTAAGGGTGAACTCTTATAAAAAGAATTACATATAAAAAGAGTATTTCTGTAAGTTTAAGGGAGGTGACTGCAACCCACGCCCCCTTAAATCCGTCCCTGAATGTATATACAATAATATTTTTAATAGTATTTAATATGTAGAATTGAATGTATTATGATTTTCACCTTCATTCTTTATGTTGTTATGATAATTAAGTGCACACTAATTTTATAAAAATAAATTGTTAATATATACTCATATATGTGTATTAAATATTAAATTAGAAAATTAAACGTCACTTTGAAATGGAAAGATTCAAATTCTCCACTCCCCACCACAAAAATAAAATAAAATGAAAATTATTTGGGCAAGCAACCTAATTCTCATCCTTTTAGCATCCATGTACTAAAAAATTAGTATATTGTGCCCCATTGTTACAGGATCATGATCTGATTGAGTGGTTCTACAAAATTTGTGATAGAAAATACCAAGAAATATGTGTGTGTCTATATATATATATATATATATATATATATATATATATATATATATATATATATATATATTCGTGCACATAAAATCTTTATAATTCTATTGGATGAATTGCTCTATAAAATATATAAATGCCATGTTTAAATAGTTGATTTTATATATAATTATCCTTAAATTATTAAGAGGATATAATTATAGCATTATATACCACTTGCAATTCTATCAAAAGGATAAGATAACATTATCAGCTCATTATTTATCCTTTAAATATTTTAAATATCAAGATTAAGAGAATGTGACTTTTCCACAAGTTCATCCAATATATAGTTACCAAACATTAAAAAAAAAAATTGTAAATGAACATTTATACTCAAAAGTCCATCCCAAATGATATCAAACACACTGTTAATAGTTGAATTCAAATTCAAGTTAGAGTCAAGATAGAAGATATGTATCCACTAATATCATATTTTCCAAAAGAAATGGACAACACACACTAAAAATAGTGCATAGCAAAGATAAACAATAAAAAAGAGTGAGCCACATTCCTTGATTAAACCAGATAGGAAAGAAAATGCTTTGAGCAGTTGAAGACCCCACTCCTAATCCTATCATGTTGGGATTAAATTATCCCACAAATGTTAAAGAGCCTATCCATTTGTTGTGTCATTTTTGGATAGCGTCATTCTCAAGACGAGGAAGATCTCGAAATTTATATATCAAATCATCTGTCACATTTTTTTTTTATGTTATGATTGAATTTGGATAGTGTAAAAATAACGAATCTTGAGTTTATATATTTTCAAACCTATTATTAAGTAGTAGTAAAAAAAATGCGTTAAAAACTTAATGAGATAAGTCCATATCAATGTGGACATTTGAGCATGAGAGGATCTTTCCCAATTTAGACTCAACCTACTAAATCTTGATTCTTGCATGGGTGGAAATTCGACACTTATTACAATCAATAATATGAATGTCTTAATTGTATTTCAAAAGCTTCTAGATACATGAAAATATTAGACAAGGTATGTTTTTTGTGCAATTTCATACACGTTAATTATTTTTGAAGATTCTGTAGCATATGTTATTATTCTGATTCTTGAAGGATATGAGTTAATTTGAAATTGGATCATGTTTAGATTAATTTAATAAAACTAATAAATTATTAATTAAAAGTACAAAAAAGAATATTGGTAAGCAATTAAATTAGTTTGTGCGTGAATACGACCAAAAATGTAACTTTAATATTGTGAAAATGTCAAATGTGGCTTTTTAATCTCTAGGGAAACAAAATATATATGCCATTTTTACCAATTTTCTTTTGTCATTATTCAATAAAGTATAAAAGTAAGAATATAATTAATAAAGGATTAAATGAAAAAAAAACAATCTAATTTTTTTATTTTGCAACTTAATTTTTTTTTTCTTTATCAGATTGCAACTTGAAGTACTAAAATTTATTTAATTGCAACTTTTGAACAATTTTTTGGCAAAAACGTGAACATGTGACACGCACGTTAACTTCATATATGGATCACCTTTAATTAAAAGATTACAAGAATACCCTTATGTTTTCGCTGTGCGGATTATGTGTTCTCGTTTTCATCGAAAAATGGTTCAAAAGTTGTAAATTTGATAAATTTTAGTAATTTAGATTGTAATCTGATAAAAAAAAAAGTTTAGGTTGCAAAATGAAAAAAATCAATAGTTTAAGTTGTTTTTTGCATTTGATCCATTAATAAAAAAACATTTATATTTGAACTATTATATAGATATATTCTTTAACCATGTACAAAGTTTAAGCTCCATAAAAATAAATTAACAAGATTGATCATACATGTCCTGAACATAGCTAATTAGCAAAAGAAAAGTTGAAATGCTCTCATACAATTTTTTATTTTTTTCACATAAAAATTACAATCATAGAAGGAAGGAAAATAACAGCTAATTGGATGTTATTTTCCAATTTTAGGTGGGTTTTTTTTTTTTTTTAAGATGTAATTGATATAATAATTATAATAATATTCTTAAATACTGTGGCAGCCAAGTACTATTCTCAATTGCAGTATTCTCCCTCTCCAAATAAAAACCCTAATAAAATTGCGGCAGGGTTTTAGAAAACCCTTTTCCCAGAAACCCTAAATTGCGGCGGTGTTTTAGAAAACCCTAAATTGGGGCAGAGTTTTGATCAAAGCCTAAAACATTTAGTTGCTGCTGAGTTTTTTTTGCTGTGAGGAAGAGAAATGCTGCTTCTGTTTGAAACCCCAGCTGGGTTTGCTCTGTTCAAAGTTGTCGATGAAGGAAAGCTTTCCAAAGTCGAGGTCTTTTTCTTTTCTTTTTTCCAATTTTAATTTCTCAACTTCTTCTCTTGTGTTTTGTTTTGAATATTTGTTTTTGGTCTTGTATTGCAGGATTTGGGGAAGGAATTCTTGACTCCTGACTCTGCTAGACAGGTTTTGCTTCTACGTTCTTGTTTGAGATTTGTGCCTTTTGGAAACTAAAATTTAATGAAATAAAAAGGATGAGTTTGATAATTATTGATGGAAAACTATTTTTCGTGGGGGTTGTAAATGGGATGAAAGTGGAAGAGAATGAAGATACTGGTTATATGAGCTCAGATGAAAGGATTAAATGAAAATGATCTTTAATATAGTTCATATTTCTGGAAATACTTGTATATGCTGAGAGTGTGCCTTAACACTCGTCTTGGCATTGTTATCGTATTTGTGTTTTAAATGATGGATCTAATTAACAGCTGATTTGGTTTCGACTTTAGGTTGTCAAGCTAAAAGCTTTTTCTAAGTTTGAGAATACTTCTGAGGCGTTGTCAGCTGCTACCTTATTGATCGATAGTAAACCGAGCAAAGGTCTTCGTAAATTCTTGCGTAGCCATTGTGATGGTGACATTTTAGCTGTTGCTGATTCCAAACTTGGGAATACCATCAAGGAGAAACTGGTGAGTTATTCCCAAAGCTAGTAGATGTTTTATAATGATCTATTTTCAGTTCGAATTGCTTTGCCTTCTATATGTTAGCTGATTGTCTATGCCTTGCAGCAAATAGAATGTGTCCATAATAATGCTGTTATGGAACTCATGAGAGGGGTGAGATCCCAATTAACTGAACTTATATCTGGGCTAGCTTCGCAAGATTTGGCTCCAATGAGTCTTGGTTTATCTCACAGCTTATCCAGATACAAATTGAAATTCAGTCCTGATAAGGTGAGTTGCTTTACCTTTTATCCTTAGCAATTTTGTCTTCATTCATGGGATCTCTTCACCTTTCCTATTGCTAGTATATATAAGATGTAATACCAAGTGGACTTTGAATTCTTGAAATTGGCCAACCATAGTCATGTACTGTTTATGAACTTGATATATGAATCTATTGCAGAAGATTGTGACATCAAATTTGCTAGATGCTCTGAAATATTTACTCTTGTAAGAAATGGGGCAATATCTGTACAATACTAACTGAATATGTAACCTTGTGGTGTATGGCATACTGTTTTGTCCTTAGACATGGTGGTGGTAAAAATCAATGAATAAAGTATCAAGACGTTACTCTTATGTAAGCATACATAAGATTCTGTTGTATTGAAGATTTATAGAACTGAAACTGATTGTAAGAGCAAGATTGACAACAATTTGCTTATTGTGACTCTTGGAAATTCTCAACACATTAGAATAAAATAGAAAACATAGAAAAGATGAAAGAAATGCTTGTATGCTTGGTATAGTTCTCCACATTGAAGAACATCTGTTTGCAATCAGGTTGACATTTAATCAACTTCCCTAAATTTGAATTGTAATAAATTATATTATGGTCTCTTCTTGCTGTTGATGTCTTTGCAGCTTTACATGAAAGCTTATTCTCATATTTTTTAACCCTTTTACTTTGAACTATTTGTGGATGCTGATGTTTGTTAATCCAGGTTGATACAATGATCATACAAGCAATTAGCTTGTTGGATGACCTTGACAAAGAGCTGAATACTTATGCAATGAGGGTTAGGGAATGGTACGGTTGGCATTTTCCTGAACTTGCAAAGATTGTGCAAGACAATATCCTATATGCAAAGTCCGTGAAGTTGATGGGTTACCGGTCCAATGCTGCCAAGCTCGACTTCTCTGAGGTGATTTTCTGTTTCCTTTTGCCTACTCCTTTCAACTATCATCATGTGATTTATAAACCATGAAGCATGAAAATCTATAAATACAGATTCAGCTTCAGTTTTCTGTTTTCCCATCCTACTAAAGTATAAATAATTAGTAACGAGATCTTGCAAGTAGTACAAAACAGTAATAGTAAATACAAATGAATAGATACACATGAAGCCTTTTTTCATGCTCTGCATAAACAGGGTTTTATGCACATATTTTTTTCCTTACACATGCTTTCAAATGTTTTAGATTCTTCCAGAGGAGGTCGAGACGGAACTGAAGGAGGCAGCTGTTATTTCCATGGGAACTGAAGTTAGTGACCTGGACTTGGAGAACATCAAAGATTTGTGCAACCAAGTTCTCTCTCTTTCTGAGTACAGAGCTCAATTGTATGACTACTTGAAGAGCAGGATGAACACCATTGCCCCAAATCTTACTGCTCTTGTTGGAGAACTTGTTGGTGCTCGTTTAATCGCCCATGGAGGCAGCTTGTTGAATCTGGCTAAGCAACCTGGAAGTACAGTTCAGATTCTTGGTGCAGAGAAGGCTCTCTTTAGAGCACTGAAGACTAAGCATGCAACTCCCAAGTATGGATTGATATATCATGCATCTTTAATTGGTCAAGCAGCACCCAAGCATAAGGGTAAGATTTCACGATCTCTAGCTGCTAAAGCTGCTTTGGCAATTCGTTGTGATGCTCTTGGAGACGGTGAGGATAATACTATGGGCCTGGAGAATAGAGCTAAGGTAAGTCAACAACGTCTGATTTAGTAAACTAACAAGCAAATCCCACATTCTTGTTATGACATCTTTATTATTTTATATAGCTTGAAGCTCGGCTGAGGAATTTGGAAGGCAAAGAACTAGGCCGTTCTGCTGGTTCTGTTAAAGGAAAACCGAAAATTGAGTTTTATGACAAGGATCGGAAGAAAGATTCAGGGATGATTACTCCTGCCAAGGTCTGATTAAATTCCAATTGTTGAATGTTATTCGATATTTTCTTATCTTTTTAACCAAACCATTTCGTTTCTTATTTTGCAGACCTACAATCCAGCTGCTGATTCAGTTCTTGCGCTAACAGAATCACTGTCCAAGAAAGATAACAATGAAGGTGGCGTTGGTGAGGAGCAAAAAGGTAAGAAAAAGAAGAAGAGGAGCGAGCCGGAAAATGGAGTTGATAGCGTGGAACCTGAAATCGAAGCAGTCAAGAAGAAAAAGAGAAAACACGCTGATGAACCAAACGAAGAGACCAATGGTGATTCAGTCGAGAAGAAGAAGAAAAAGAAGAGGAAACAGGCCGAGAATGGGGAAGGAGAAGGCGATGAAAAATCTTCGAAAAAGAAAGACAAAAAGAAAAAGAAAAACAAAAGTGAAGACTGAGACATGCATCAGCAACAGGTCTGATAATTTTGTTTCTTGATCAAGATTTGGTGTTGTGCATGTAATTAGGTATCAAATAGGAAATTTGATATTTGATTCACTTTTTTTTTTTTTTTAATTAATTGACAAAAAAATTCTCGTTTATCCTTTATATTTGAGTTTAAGAACATAATTATGTATCAAGGTTCAATTTTCAATTGCAACTTGAATGTTAAAAGTTATGTTGTAATTGAATTTTTTTTATAATTTGTTACCAACATCGATAATTTATAAAATTCATGTTATGATTGAAAATTAATTGATGGTTGATGATTTTTTCTACTTGACTATTTTTTGAACATTGATAACTATTTTTTCTCGATAAATCTTTTATCTTGAAAACATAATTTCCATTTGAAGAGACATTATCTTATTTTAATATTTGACCCAAAACGTATTAGGGTAGGTCTTGTGTGCCCCCGGGCACGTGCCCCCTTCTTTTTTATTTTTTTTTAATTTTCCTTTTTTTTTAATTTTTTTAAATATTCATGCAATATTTATTTTTCTTACATGGATTGAAGGTGTCCATGGAATACTTTTCAGGTATCACATATATATATTGAAGGTATTCCATATAATATTTTTTCAGGTATCACATGTATACGTTCAAAGTATCCATAGAATACCTTTTTTTACCGTATCCATAGAATACCTTTTTTTACCTTTTTTTAAACATCGCATGTATACATTGAAGGTATCCATGAAATACCTTTTCAAGTATCACATGTCTTATAGATATCACAAACATGAATTAAAGGTATGTGATACCTGAAGAGTATATGTGGGATACCTTTAGAACAAATATTGGATATCTATAGAATATATGTTGGATACTTTTAGAACAGGTGTGTGATACCTTTAGAACAGATGTGTGATACCTATCAAGTGCGCGCACAGTGAACAAATGGCTGGGCGCGTGGGTGCGCTCGGGGGCAGCCCACGCGCCGGGATGGGGCTGGGGCACATGTCCCGGGGGCACAGAAGTTATTGCCAACGTATTATTTCTAAAAACAAAGGATGATGGTGACTCATCAAGCATGAAAAACACTACCCCCTTCAATTTCTGGAGATTTCGATTTTGTCACAAGATTGTGCAAATCTTTATCACATTGAGCAATGTATTAATCAACAAAATATAGTGTGGTTCGATTCTTTATTGCAAAATATTGTTTGATATTGAATATTAATAAAACTCATTGAAACGAAACACATTGTTTTCAACATGGCATTGTTCAATGGAGATATTGCATTGGCTAATGAAGAACTATCCACAGAGCAACTCTTTGAAGCTCAAGCTCATATATGGAACCACACATTCAACTTCATAAACTCCATGGCCCTAAAATGTGCAGTTCAATTAGGTATACCGGATATCATCCATAATCATGGCAAACCAATCACACTTTCCGAATTAGTAGAGTCTCTCTCGATCGACAACGCCAAATCCCAATGTATCAATCATTTGATGCGCCTATTAGTCCATTCCAAGTTCTTCATCGAGATCAACAACTCTGATGATGAAGAGAAGACGCGTTATTGGCTTACTCCGACCACTCGTCTCCTCCTGAAGGAGGCGCCTTTAACTGTGGCACCATTTGTGTTATTCATACTGGACCCAATTGTGACAAAGCCATGGGGATGTATGACCGAGTGGCTTTACCATAAGGAGCACCGTCTCACGCCTTTTGAAGTGGCTCATGATGCAACATATTGGGATAAAGTGGGGCACGAGCCGAACCTGAGTAGTTTGTTCAATGAAGCTATGGCTAGCGACTCTAGGCTAGTGGCTCACGCACTTGTTAGAGACTACAAATATGTGTTCGAGGGGATCAAGTCGTTGGTGGACGTTGGAGGTGGCACCGGGACAATAGCTAAGGCTATAGTCGAGGCGTGTCCCGACATCAAGTGCATTGTTCTTGAGCTCCCACATGTTGTGATTGGTTTGCAAGGGACAAACAAGTTGGCTTATGTTGAAGGAGACATGTTTGAGACTATTCCTCCAGCTGATGTTGTTCTTCTCAAGGTACTTAAGTAGCGTGAGAACTAACAAAAAAACCAAATAGGATATTAATTTTTTTAAAATAGACAAAACATTGAATACAGTCACATTGACTGGAATGCTCTTAATAAACCGGGTCAGAATCCTCACATAATATACATATGGCACCCACCTACATTTTAGTAAGCAAGCGTTTTATTTGTTATGGGTTGACTATATTAAATGTTAAGCTATCTTTTATGGCTATTTCTATGAATCCTCTCTAAACACAATTCATATTTCATTGTTATACCCGAAAACATTGCTAACATGACACAATAAACAGTTTATATTGCACGGTTGGAATGACGAAGATTGTCTGAAAATCTTGAAGAAATGTAAAGAAGCCATCCCGAGCAAGGACGAAGGAGGGAAGGTGATGATCATCGACATAGTTGCAGACATCGACCATGAAGACGATACGATTATGGAAGATCAACTCTTCTTAGATATGACAACGATAGCCTATGTTAATGCCAAAGAAAGAAGTGAGAAAGAATGGGTGGAGCTCTTCTTTGAAGCTGGCTTCACTAGCTATCACATCATTCCCGCATTTGGTATTAGGTCTTTGATCGAGGTTTATTGTTAGAAATCCTATGATATCTTATCACATAAATTTAATAAATGCTGTAATAACGCCAACTTTCATAATTATATGCTTCATTTTTATACACGAAATTTGTGATCCCATATCTTAACATATTGATTGGAATAAAGTTATAAAGTTTTGTTATGCCATATAGCTCTCTCATCCTCTTTGTAGATTCAACAAGTATAAGCAAATCAGCAATCGTTAAAAAAATCGAAATTTCTTGCAAATTATCAATAATTTAGTTAAGTTCTCAACAAAAAGGTACTCATCATCCTCACTATACACTTCGAAGCCTCAAATGATACATTTTAAGAGAATTAGTGCATATCTGATCAAAACTGTATAAACTTAAGCATATATATGTGTGGAATTCAACTATAAATACCTATCTTTAGAAGAAAAAACTTTAATTCAATTCATAAGTTGAGTTGCTTGATGGGCTGGATCCAATAGTTCTTTTGTCCATTTTAAGATAAATGGGCCTGTTATTTAAGGCTTGGGCCATCTTGAATAAAACCCTACAGGTCCACTGAATTTATAATTTTACGAAAACTGTACTCCTTTCTCTCTCATCAACTTCTCGCTCTAACCTGCGGCAATGGCGACGGCGGCGGGGAGGCGCGTTGTCACACTCGGGGGCAAAGGCTCGTCTCTCACTTCCTCCTCCGTATTCGACGTCGCGAACGGCTTAGCTTGCATCAATGTCGACGCCTCCGCTCTCTCTCGTCGCTCATCTTCAACCTCCAAGCCCGCAGGAAAATTCCCATTTTCAATACCCAGCTACTTCACTCCTGAGGAATCTAGGTCTTCTGTGATCCTCCTATTGAATAAGCTATTGCTTTCTTCCTCTTCTTCCGCCAGTGCTCAACTCCTCGAAATCCTCGAGCAAGATGTTCTGGCTCCGGATTATACCTTAAACGACGTCGCCTCAGATGATCTGGCTCTGCTTGATTACTCTGTTGCAGCTATTGATGGCGTTTCTGCTATCCTTGATCACCGGTCTTCTGCTTTGGCCTCCATCGCTGATGCCGTTGCAGCCATATCTTGTGAGGCTTTGCGAGTTGATGTATCGCCATTCAATTTGATGGATTCTGGAGATGGTTCATCGGTGAAGGATGCTGTAGCTGTAGCTTCTGATTTTAAAGTATTCTTTAACGGCTCAAAGTTTGTTAATTCAGGGAAGAAGCTTTTGGACTCTTCTGTATCAGAGATTCCTTCAGTCCATGGCAATTTCAGGGAGGTTTCTCGATCGCTCCACTCAAAAACTAGAGTTCAGTTAAATTCTGGATTCAGAGCTGGCTCAGCAAAGGATATGTCAACTGCATTATCTTCTTTGGCTTTATCTCTTTCAAATTTGGGGGATGGTAGTGTTCGTCGTACCGAGCTCCTTGTTGCCGATTCAATTTCTGTTGCGGAATTGCGTTCTGGTCTTTCAGAAATGTTAGCAGCTAAATGTCCCCGTGCTGATACTGTGGGCGAGCTATGGGCATCTTCTCAAGCTGCTCTTGGAAAAAAGGATTACCTTCGGTTCTTGCACAGTGCTTATGAATTACTGGATGTGGTGGGGAAGATAGTTTCTTGGGAGGCAATAGCTGCATTTGTTGCACTTGAAGGAAGTGGATTTTTTGCTGAGAAAATTCAAGGAGACAATGGGAGCTTGAGTGAGCCTTCAACTGTGGATAATGTTAAAACCGATAAGAAGAGTGAAAAGAAAAGGAAGGTGGTTTTGGGGAAAGGAACTACTGCTCTCGTGCAGTTCATCAAGGACAGATTGCTAAGTGGAGCGTCGAAAGTTGACTTGGAAAAATGCACTCAGGATATCCTCTCATTGCTGGACCCAAAGGATGCTGGTTTTGATGATCTCCTTTCGAAGGTGAAAGAGATTGTGGAAAGCAATGAAAGTCGAAGACTCCCCAAGCTCCCTAAGGTACAAGGCTGTTATTTTCAATGATTGCATCTAAAGTTTGATTCTATGATATCTTGCATCATGTTATATACTATTTTCTCTCTCTCACTGTACAGGGTACTCGTGATTTTGCAAAAGAGCAGATGGCAGTCAGAGAGAAAGCTTTTGCAATTATAGTTGAGGTTTTCAAAAGGCATGGTGCCATGTCATTGGATACCCCTGCATTTGAACTGAGAGAGACTCTCATGGGAAAGTATGGGGAAGACTCAAAGTTGATCTATGACCTTGCTGATCAGGTATTGTTCCTGTATATGACGAGCCTTAAAAAACAAATGCACCATCATGGGATCTATACATGTGTAAAGATAACAGAAACTTCTTATCTCCAAATCACTTTGCCAATTCAAACTATTACATTATATTGGATAGGCATGGGGGTGGCAATGATGAACATGAACTTAAACATAAACATAAACATGAGTCACGGAGACAAACAAGAGTCACACACACCATACATATGTTTACCACAAAATTATGAATGTATGAGAAGGACACGGGAGTGCTCTACCTAACTTTGTTGTCCATCAAAATTATTTTTCTGTATTTGATCTATTCCATGTCCATAGGTACACATTTCAATATTTACAAATTTTGTTCAGAAGCATAACCTGATTGATATATTAGCATTTTGAACAGCTGGTGAAATGTGTGCACTATTTAACAGTACTTCATTTGCCCTTCTTCTGTTCATTTAGCTTCAATATGCATGTCATCTGTTTGTAGGGTGGAGAGCTCTGTTCACTGCGTTATGATCTGACAGTTCCTTTCGCTCGATTTGTTGCTATGAATGGGTTGACATCTTTCAAAAGGTATCAGATAGCCAAGGTGTACCGAAGGGACAACCCGTCTAAGGGACGGTACCGTGAATTCTATCAATGCGACTTTGATATCGCTGGGCAATTTGAAAAAATGGGACCAGATTTTGAGGTCATAAAAATCTTGACAGAGTTGCTTGATGAGCTAGATATTGGAGATTATGAGGTATATTTCTCTAACAATTTTTCTGCATTGCATATGAATAATATTTACGTTATGGTAATATTTTTGGTTTTGCTGATTTACTGATCCCTCCAATTCCTTCTTGCTTTTCTTGGGGGTTATTTTAGATTTGTCTGCAAATCACTTAACATGTTAAAGTGAGATTATATCATTTTCAGGTGAAGCTCAATCACCGGAAGTTACTTGATGGAATGCTGGCTATTTGTGGAGTGCCACAAGAGAAATTTAGAACTATTTGTTCAAGTATCGATAAATTGGACAAGCAAACCTTTGAGCAGATTAAAAAGGAAATGGTGAGTGCAAGTATCTGACGATAAAAAGCTTAATGGTGGTCATTGTAATACCTCATAGCATAGCTGGACATTTTTATGTCATGAAGTATTTGGAGAATTCCATGTAACAGGCAGAACTAGATGTGTTTGGAAACAAAATGCAGTTTATACTTTAAGTCCTGTTTTCTCTTTTTATATTCTTATTAGTGTTGTATGTTTTAAATTCAGTGAGAATATGCTCTCAGAATTAATGGGTTGCTTGTATGTTGCTTTTCTAGGTTGATGAAAAAGGCTTATCTGAGGAAACTGCGGATAAAATTGGAACTTTAGTTAAACACAGAGGATCTCCTGTGGAATTATTGTCCAAGTTAAAACAGGAAGGCAGTGAGTTTTTATCAAATGCTGAGGCTGAGCTTGCACTGAATGAATTGGAGATTTTATTCAAAGCTCTGGTGAAGTCCAAGTGTATCGACAAAGTTGTTTTTGACTTGAGTCTTGCAAGAGGCCTGGATTACTACACTGGAGTCATATTTGAAGCTGTTTTCAAAGGGGCTACGCAGGTATTTCTTAATTTATGTAATACTGCTGCCAAGAATAAATGGGAGCTTCTGATAAAACATATATATAAGTAAAACTTGGTTTGACTTCTAAGAAAGGTTTTGTGCCTGAAATATCAAGTGATATAACTGTGTGATTTAATATTGAAGGCAACTTGTTGTGGCACAAAATCTCTAGTCAATACTCTTGTTCATGCACAAGCAGGCTAAAACTAGTTCAAGCCAAACTTATAAAACCAGAGGTTTTCCTCATGTTAGTAGGGGTTTTGGGTTGCTACAATAAGTTAAAGGTGAGCAGCCCAAGCAATTGCGGTGGAGCAAACTTGGCCAATGAATGTATGGTCTTCCCCTGTTGTACATGTTGTATGAGAAATATTGTTTGGATGCTTGTCTGGGGTCATCATGTTTGCGAATCAGCAGGAGTAAACAAACTCCCTTTTTGATTGAAATCATCTTGGATATATTGCTAAAACAAATTTGATAGGGCACTAAATCAACTTGCTTGATCTTAGTCAAAACTTTGCTAGTATCGTTTCATTGCTTGATCTTAGTCAAACCCGACTGCTCCCACATGCTCTTTATGTGATTTCTATTCTTAATTCAACTACATCATATCATTTAAGAGTCCTTAAAAAGAGCTGATCTGCAGGTAGGTTCAATTGCTGCTGGTGGACGCTATGACACTTTGATCGGGATGTTTGGCACAAAGCAGGTCCCTGCAGTCGGAATCAGCTTAGGAATAGAGAGAGTATTTGCTATAATGGAGCAACTCCAAAAAGATAAACACCAGGTATGTTTTCCTATTGGATACAGAAATTCCATTACTTTTGGTGATGAACTGTGATCTATGCTTATCATGCTTCTGTTCTGAAGAAATCACTCTACACAACAATTTCATTTCAGGAAATTCGAGCCACTGAAACTCAAGTCCTAGTGAGCATCCTAGGCGATGATTTATCCCTAGGTGCCGAACTTGTGAGTGAATTGTGGGCGGCCAAGCTGAAAGCAGAGGTTATGATCAATAAGAGAGTAACCAAGCACATTGACCGTGCTAGAGGGGCCAGGATCCCCTACATGGTCATAGTAGGCGAGCATGAACTCAGTAAAGGGATCGTTAAGCTAAAAGATGTCGGGGCTACAATGGACGATGAAATCCCCAGAAGTGAACTTGTGGCGGAGCTCCAGAGACGGTTAAATGCTTAACATCACGATGGAGTTTCCATGTCTGAAGTTATCGTGTGTAATGAATGCACCTAATTCTTTTACTTCCTCTAACTGAAGAAGCTAACATGTTATCTTTGATTCTCAATGTGTGTTTAAAGGAAACAGTTGTCTTGATATATATGGATTTGTATAAAGAGCAACTTGAAGAAGATCCATGGCCATCACTGTGTGTGTTTTGTATTTTTGAAAAAAATATATATTTTTTATAATATGCAAAATATATTTTTGAGCGCTTTAACCATGTTTTTAACTATCGAATCTGTGTATATTATTATTTTTATTTTGTTATTCAATTTTTATTTTTTGAGTCCTCTGTAGGTGATGCAGCAATCTGCAATCATTTATATTTTATTTAGTTTTCAAATTTTTGTTTTTGCTTGGAGACTTGGAAGTGAACTTTTAGAAAGTCCTCAACATTGAACAGACCTGCAAAAATAGATGAAACAAAATAATTGTATATAAGGACTTATTAGAATAAACCTCTAAAACCATGTTAAAATGGGCATGTAATTTACATGAAATACTTATTATAAATTTAATAAAGTATAAATTTTTAAAAAAAACTTAAGTACTACTCCCTCCGTCCCGCTCAGATTTGCACGTAGGGACGGACACGGAGATTAAGAAAAAACTG
This sequence comes from Scutellaria minor, assembly GCA_954870855.1. Classification (NCBI taxonomy): domain Eukaryota; kingdom Viridiplantae; phylum Streptophyta; class Magnoliopsida; order Lamiales; family Lamiaceae; genus Scutellaria; species Scutellaria minor. The sequence goes on from OX940733.1 coordinate 699,372, forward strand.
TTTTTGTAGTGTAAAAAGCACTTTTTTGAATAGTAAATGACAATTTTAGTAGATTTTATTTGCCATTTTTGGAGTATGCAAATCTGATTGGGACGGACGAAAACGGAAAGTGTGCAAATCTGAGCGGAACGGAGGTAGTATAATAAAGTAAGAATTAAAAAAATATATATGTAAGAAGTATAATTGGTATTTCCAGAGTGCCATTACTTTATTGAAGTCGCGTTTCTCATTTTAAAAAGTCGCTAAAGCCCAACGCCGTAGCCTGAAACCCATAAACCCTAATTTCTTCCCCCAATTGTAAAACCCTCGGACATCGAAACCACACGTTGAAAGGAAAGGGGGGAATTTTCTATACCGAAGGCAAAGTCGGCGCCGAATTAGATCTCCGATTTACGATTGGGGAACAGTATTATACCGATTAGCGGTCAAAAATGCAGCACGATGAGGTCATATGGCAGGTTATCCGGCACAAGCATTGCAGTTTCATGGCCAAGTAAACGATGTTTTATTTTATGTTTCAGTAATTTTAGAGCAGTTATTTGACTTATGTGCTTGTTCTATCGTGGTTTTTGAGGGTTTTTTTGATCATGTATGTGTTGATTTGGTGGTGAAATATATGTGTAGAATTGAAACTGGGATATTCTGTCGGAACCCGTATAATGTGACCGGAATATGCAATCGGAGCTCTTGCCCTCTTGCGAACAGTCGATATGCCACTATACGAGACCATGATGGTATCTTTTTTTTTTTTTTAAATATTTATCTTCTCTCTTTTGGGCCTTCAGTTGATATGGTTGAATGTTTATTTGGTTGTTTCTATTTTTTTATCTGATGAATGTTTTGCGTTTCGGGTGTTTGGTGTTTTTTGCAGGCGTATTTTATTTGTATATGAAGACCATAGAAAGGGCACATATGCCTAATAAATTGTGGGAAAGAGTTAAATTACCAAGAAATTATGAAAAAGCTCTTGAGATTATTGACAAGCACTTGGTAATTAATTTTAATCTGTCTCTCTAACTGCTTGTGGGAAAAGAAATTAAATTAGCTTTTTTTGTATGCACTCCATGAAGATTGAACTTCCTTGAAACTGTCGATTTTAACAGTTGTACTGGCCGAAGTTACTGGTACACAAAACAAAACAGAGATTAACTAAGATGACACAGATGCGGATACGCATGAGGAAACTTGCTTTAAAGACAAGGTACAGTCTTTACCTTTTCAACTTTGTATTGTTTACAATTCTTTAAGTAAATGTATGATACTCCTATCTGATCTTTCTGTAACTTGTGCGGCATAACCTTACTATAAGTCCATCCACATGGCTTCATTTTAGATAGGTTATTATTTTTCAGAAATAGAGACAATTTTTATTCTCAATTTGATACTAATTTGGATTAGCTATAAAATTCAGGTTACCTACTTATCATCTGCTATTAGTTGTGGCATATTGGAAGTTGTGCAATTCAAAACTGTTGTTCTAGAAAACGTCAAGTTTTTTTTGTTCTGGCGATTTTTTCATTTTCATGAGAAAAAAACTGTTGGAGAGGTGATTTTGTTCTGGTTAGAATTGCATTCTTTGGAACACCTGGGTGGTTTAGTTATTTGTAGTGAAATATTGTTTTTTTGATGATGAAAGCATTTAAATGATTGAACTTCTTGATTGCTCTTGATGTTCAAAGAAGATAAAGGAATATAGTACATATATACTTCAAACGTAGAGCCATAATCGAGACTTGATAAAATATCTCGTTATGAATTGTAAAGGTTTAGCATCTAGAAAAAAATGCTGAGATCTGTAGTCTCAGCTATTCAGTTACTGAAGTCTAGAAAGTTGGTCAAATTCTAGAGTTCAGTGTACTAGTTTCATTTCTTAGAAAAATAAATACTACCTACAATTCTTATAACACCAGTCATTGAAAAATCCCCCTTCAAGATTGCAGTTTTAAAATTTAACTGAAAATTCAAAACACTATCTTTGTTTTTATAGCTTCAGAAATTATTGTTCGGAACTTCTACTATTCACCTAAATAGTATCTAGAGGGAAAAAAAAAAACACCAACAGCCTTTTCATGATTGTTTAGAGAGTACTGTACCACCCGACTGTAAAGGTTTCATCATTTTGAGAGATGAAGTGCTCTGAATCTTACTGCATCATAATTGAGTCGAAAAGATGGGATGGCAATGACATAGGCTATTAGTAGTCTATCCAGATACCTTGTATGAGAACTTGGTCAACTTATCATTGTGTTTTAAGCATCAGAGAATGTTATCAGTATGTGATACTGTTATGTATGAAGTGTGCAGAAATCTTTAATTGAAGTTTTGGTGTTAAATATTCTTGCATGGTGGCAAAGTTGTCTTTTTATTTATTGTTATACAACTTTGTCATTCATTTATCTTCGGGAGTATTACACTTAACTCAAATCATTTTGGTTGATCACAGCTTCTCTCAGTCAGTGCTTTATTATCCACAAACTCTTTTCTAACAGCATCAATTAATTTTCCCAACTTTTGCATGTTTTTCACTCACTGCCTGTATTTGTAGAGAGAAAATTATGACGGTGCCAACAAAGATAAAGAAAAGAGAAGCTCGGAGAGAGGAAAAGGCTGAGAAGGCAGCAGTTCTGGAGAAAGTAATCCTGTCATCCTTGTTATTACCCTATATGTTGTTTATCTTAGTACTTGATGAATATTACAGGAACTGACTCTTACATTACCTTGCAGAGTATTGAAAACGAGTTGCTTGAACGCCTCAAGAGAGGAGTTTATGGTGACATCTATAATTATCCTGTTGATAAGTACAACGAAATCCTTGATAAGGAGGTTCAAAAGGGAGCTATTAGTGAAAACGAAGAGGAGGAGGAGGAGGTTTCATCAAACCCTATGCGCCTAATTCATTAGTTAGTCATCCCTTTTTAACATATTGTGATACTCATTTGTGCCATGCATATAATGTTGCAGGAACCTGAAATTGAATATGTAGAAGGCTATGAGGATCTTGAAGAGGAGGAAGATATGGAAGATTTTGGTGGTTTTCCAATGACAGAAGATCATGACGATGGTAAAACTGCTGCAAATTTCTTTGCTTTCTATAGATAACATGTCTACTGGAAATCTAAGTGGGAGACACTGGCACATTAATGTTTTGTTTTCCACTGTGATGAATTGTATGATGATTATTCTTTTCTCTTTAACATCTTAGCTTTCTACTCAAAAAACTTTTTTCTGTTGAAGTTAAAATGGATGATGATGATGTGGAGGATGAAGAGGAGAATGCTCGTAAGAGAGGGAGGAAGGGCTCTGCAAGAAAGCTGGATAAAGAAGAACCAACTTCCAAATCTAAGAAGGTCAAAGTACATGTTGAGGTAAATGACTGCTCTGCTTTTTCCCCCTCCAACCCATTCTTAACCTACGTCTACGGAAATAAAATCTCATATAATTTATGTGATAGGTTGAGCATGAAGACGCAACTGAAAGACAAACAGCTGTGCACTAAAGCCCGTTCATTACTTCATATCCGCGTGCCAACTCACAAAACAGGTTGAAGCAAGTTCGTCAGAGCTTTATTAAGTTATGCTACACCATCTTCAGAAACGAAAGTTTCTCAAGAATAACAGAGTTTTATGCTGTACTGGATGTCTCAAATGTATTAGATTTTGCAATCAGAGAGACCCATTTTAGTGGGAATGGATATCGTCTTCACCAGTTTTCCCTGTAAAAAGCCAGGGTTGATATTTTTCTCCCCAATTTTGTGCTTTTCTAGCTGTTTGTTTTTCTTGTTTTCTTGAATGAGAAACATCTTGATATTTATTAATTGTGGTATAATTGTAGTGAGCTATACATTTGAAACCTTTTTCTTTTTTGGGTACTTTGTATTTTGTATTTTGCATTTTGATTGTCATATTTCATTTCATTCCTTAAATGAGAAATTTAATACCAACTGCAATTGCAGATAATACTTGATGGCTTTTTTGAGCATCTTTGAACAATCAGAAAGCAAAAGAAACTGTGCTCATAAAATATAAATTTGACTTTCTTGCCTCAAAATCTTCTTTTCTAGGTCTCTTTTGAATTGTATATCATCTTCTTTTCTTGTTCATGTTAGACAGTTTGCTTATCCTGTCTTTTCTTTCCTTAATTTATTCAAAGATTCCTCGTGAAGGGCTTCTGTAATTCTTAGGTTGTCACAAGCTTTTCTCCAAGAAAAGCCAACCAACAAAACAGACATCCACTGCTAAAATGATTCCCATCAAAGAAACGTAATGCACTTTCTAAGCATCCCACAAAGTATATATCAATGGTTCTCCTTTTCTTCTACTTTCTGTCAAGAGATGATCACTTCATCTGCCCTTAATTGTTCTTTTACAGCACAATCTTTTTCTATATGATCTCACACGTCACGGAAATTCAAGATCCTCGTTGATTGCAAGTTGGACTCGAAAACGAAGAAGATAAAGAGATAAACATACCAAAAAGCAAAGGTGATTAATCTTGTGTGTCCATTTATACCCCAACTTCAATAGTATATCGTAATCTTGATCTCATGTATGTATAAAAGCTGGAGCAGAGGAAAGGTGACGATGAAGTGATCAATAGAATCATTAAAAGGTGGAGATTGTTCGGATTATTGAAACACATGCCTTTGAATGTTGTCAATGAATCCAATGGCCTTCAAAGGGTGTCTCTCTCTGAACCTTCTGGTTCATCTCTTGAGGTACAAATACTCTTCCTTTTGGTTTAAAACATTTCAGACAAGATTGTTCTAGTTTAAGATTGCCATTGAAAAACTTGAAACAGGTGCTTCTAAATGGTGGCCAAGTTGTATCTTGGAAGAACAATCGCGGAGAAGAGCTTCTGTTTACCAGAAACAAGGTATGTAAATAACATTTCTTAGTCTAATTATGAAAATTCTATGGATCAAAGATTTGAAATGCTTTATTCTTTATTGCACTTCAGAATACTGGAAGATCTCCTGTGGCTATCTATGGTGGAATATCTCAGGTAATTAAGCTCGTTGATCATCGCTCTCTTTCTTGATCTTGATCATATTCATATGCAGAAATCTACACATTTAATCACAATCTTGAACAACTTTGACAGGCCATTAGTTTGGGGTCATTTGAGCAGCATGATTATGCAAGAACTAGATTATGGTCATTGGATTACACCTCTCTAGATCATGCTTCCAATGGCACCCAATCATCTGTTGATCTCGTCTTAGAATCTTCAGACAAAGATTCAAAAATGTGGCCTTGTAGGTATTGATATCATCATCATCTTTTGAAACTTATACATGAGTGTCTCTTTGTCTCTACTCATGAACCTGCATGTTTCTTTATTTGCAGATTTGAGCTGAGACTTAAGATATCGATTAGTCCAAGAAAACTAACCTTAATCCCTTCAGTGAGAAACGTGGGCGATAAGCCCTTTTCGTTCACATTTGCAACGCGCAATTGCTTATCAGTTTCTGATATCAGGTTCAGTTTTGTTAACCATATGGTACTACTTTTGTATGCCTTTAAAGTTAGGACTTATGTTTTTTTCTATACCGTACGATTCTCCAGTGAGGTGCGCGTTGAAGGCCTGGAAACACTCGACTATTTAGACAATGTGATGCAGAGAAAGCGGTTCACAGAGCAAGCAGATGCTCTTACTTTTGATAATGAGGTAACTATTTGTCTCCAAGAAATTTTCCCATTTCATAAAAATCGAGTCTTGATCACACGATCATGTCTATAGGTTAACCGGGTCTATCTTAACACGCCTTCAAAGATTGCGATCATAGACCATGGGAAGAAAAGAACGTTCGTATTGCACAAACAAGGCCTCCCAGATGCCGGTTAGGACTTATATATACATTGCTCGTTTCGTGTTTTTTTTATGTCGTTTTACGTTGTGATTGGAGCTTCGAATGCAGTGGTGTCAAATCCATCGGAGAAAGGTGGTAAGAATGTTGCATATATTGGGGATGACTATAATACAATGCTGTCTGTGGATTCAGCTGTCTTTGAGAAGCCAATTGTTCTAAAGCCATTTCAAATTTGGAGGGGTTTTCAAGAGATTTCCAATGTTTCTTCAAGCTATAGTAGTGGTCAATTGGATCCTAGAAAGGTTGTTCAAGGCACTAGTTGATGATGATTATCGATAATAAGTACAACGATTAGGGTTTATGATCGTTCGATCTGGTTGTATGTGTTATGATCTAAACACTTTTTATTATGAGCAATGTAAAAAGATAAATCATATATCTGCATCATTTAGATGGTGAATGGTATACTCGATGTGATTACTAGAAACATCTAGAAGGCCCACTTAACCTACAACCCATTTAACAACTTTTCAAGGTTTCATATCTTCTATTGGATCTAATGAGGGCCCATTAATTAAAGCCCAGTTTAACAAACAAGTAGGCAGTGTATTTTATCTGAAACCTTTTTTTTTTTGGTCACACTTACACATAACCCACTAATTTTCCAAATTATGCTTGCAAAATATTATATTTTATTCGAAATATCAATATTAAAATTGTTTAGAAATATCAAAAAAACATTATTATTGTAAACGTATAATATAATAAAATTTGAAATAAACTAGAAGATGAAATATAAAATTGGGGGAAAGCAACCCAAAATACCACAATTAATATAGTGATTTATTTTTCTATCATTTTATATAATTTATTTATTTTATTTTTACCACAACCTAATGAAACTTTTGCCCTCAAATTAAATATCTTGATGAGACATAATTTGGTTGACCCATCTTATTTCCATTGAGAACAATTAAAATGCAAGAATTATTTTGGACAATATACCAAAATTATGATAGAAAAATAATAAATTTTTATTGTATGATAAAAAGATCGAGTTTATTTGGTCTGGTGGTATTTGAGTATAATTTACCATAAATTTGGGACTGATGTTGGACTGAGATTCTATTGCTATTTAATTAATTAATTAATTAATTAATATCTCTGTTAAAAAGAGTTCATCAAATGCTGAAATGACACCTTATGATCTCTGTCTGAATTCGATGGGACGCCTTCAACTTCATTAATTAATTCAATTAAATACAATTCATTACAGATAATCAATTTAATCATGTTCTCACTTATTCTTCTGTACATTAAATACTAAACAAACTAATAAAAAGGTTTAAAAAAAATTAGAAATCCTCAATTCTAGCTACTCCCAAAAAAAATGTATTTAAGATTTTGTAAAAATAATAAAGGATGGTAAGAAAAATGGAGATAATTGTAGACGTTAAAAACTAAAAAAGTTGATTAGTTGATGACTTTTTTTGGGCTTCTAGAAATAAATAATTTAATAATAATTGTGGTCCTATATAAAGTAAATATAAAGCTAGTATGGTAGAGTATAAGCTTTAAATTAGGGATTTGTGCTACCAAATATATGATCTATGACTATGCCCCTATATATATATGAGCTATCATTACATCTGCAAATTTTGTTCAATAAATCAGACCAACCCATGCGCGCCTGCCTTACAAAATCCCAATATTATTGCTTCATTTAATTATTATCAATAAAATATTTTTCATGATTTTTTATTCGTGAGCTTAATGTGATAATGTTTTTTAATTAATCTTGATTATACTAATAATTCGTTACAATCAAAGTGGAAAAAAGGTAAATCACGTAAATTAATGATATCAGTAACCAGTATATATATAAAATCATGTTAACCTACCAATCGCGAGCACATTTAATATATAGTGAATCATCACTGTTGGTGTGACAGATATCTAATATATCTATTAATCTCAAATTCCATTATTTCAATAAATGAACATATTAAAAATTGTCGATAATGGACATTTTAGAATTTCCGAACAGGGTAATGTATATCAATTAAACTATTGAAATAAAAGATTGAGCACTATTTGCAAGAAAGGAATGCAATTGATGATCAAAAAGTGGCTTTTATTTAGCAATTTTGAAGCAAAAACAGAAATGAAAAGAGAGTTGTTGCATGTCTCTGCAAGAAAAGTGAAACATCAAGAAAGTCAAACATTGCAATAGGGCAGCTGATAATTAACATTACCAAACAAAATTATCTTGTAGTTTTATGCTTATAGTAATTAATGATTTATTTATTGATATATATATATGAGATGAAGGACATATATATATATATATATATATATATATATATATATATATATATTTTGTGGGTATATATAAATGTATTAATGCACGCGAAAGCAACGTCTCGTGCATATTTCAGAAGCAATTCCGACATCCTCTTTGTGAACAAGACTTTTAATTAATTAATAACCTATTTTGGGTTTTCATCACTCTATATATAGACCTATATGGTCTGGTTTTATGTATGTATACCTACAAATGAACACATACTTATATTTCTTTGTCTCATCTCATGCATGGATGGTTGTATGAGTTGTGATGTTGATATGACTTCTTGATTTCGAGTTCGAGATTGTGTGAGTGAGAAGAACGACCTGAATTCGATTTCGATCCTAAGATCAATTTTCTATGATATATAGTCGAGAATTTATAAATAATTTATTCGTTACATGCATATTATTGAAGATTGTCGTTTTCATGAATTGTATTAGCATGACTTCTAGAACTGAACTTTGTTTTATTAGTTAGGTCTATTTCATGAAAATGGCACAAACAATTAAAGCCTTAAATATGCAGTGGGATATTAAATGAATTCTTACATCCTTAATGCATGGAACTATCAACACCCCAATCTCTGAAACACAACCATTTCAAGAAAACATGTTTCTTTAATATTCAACTCTAGAATTAAAGCAGCTCCACAAAATCTTTCTTTGCCATCCAAGGTCAGGCAAAATCTGACAAAACAGCAAATTCAATCCAAGCAGAAATTTAATTGCATTTGGTTTTTGGTTTCATCACCAATATTACGACAATATTTCACTGAAAATCTGTTATGAACGAGATTTTAACATGCGTTGTCGGAGGAATATCGCCACAGATTTTACCAATTCGACTATACCCATAATTGCATTATGGATTTACACTAATTTAATCTATTGTAAATATTAAAAAGTCTCAAAATAAATGAACAAAATGATGTCAAGAAATAATGTATTTATTTATTTTGAAATAATTCATATAATTGGAAGAGTGATCTAGGACAGGTTGGAGAGATGTAAAGTTAGCTAAAAAAGAAGTGAAATTCCTCTAAAGGCAGAGAGAAAAAGCTGGAAATATTTTTATTTAATTGATATTTATTACATTACACATCCTCTGACATTATCTTCCTCTTTGTCGTTAAAATCTAGTTGGCCTTTATTGTTCCCTCGTTTAAATTATAATTCAAAATAAAATGTCATTTAATTATTCTCATTTAAAACAAATTATTTGGCATACTTTTCTGTCTCACCATATGAATTACTTACATTAATTAATTCTCTAGTATCTCAATTTTTAGTCACGTGATCACACATCTTGATCCATGATATCTAGAAGTTTTGGATGTAAAAGGTCCTTTTTTTTTTTGTAAATGACCCGATTCCAATTTAATTTCTCGAAATTATAATCATTTAAATTGAGGGATGTACCTCTATATAATGTACTTTAATTATTTAATAATTAAACTGATTTAGTAAAGTTACGTTTCACACAAATGTAATCCTTGACTTACTACAGTTTTTACCTTAAACTAATTATGGATGTATTTTTGTATGATAAACCCAAGTAGTTCGGATATTTTACATTTTATTGAGTTTTAATTTTTGATTTGATGAATTAATAAAATATGAGATTACAGAATTATATAAAATAAATAATGTGGTGTAATTGGGTTACTCGATCGTCCATAAATGTTAATTTTTTTAATATAGCGTAAGATATGGATAATTCTTAATCTGTCAATAATACTTTTTAAAAGTGTTACCCTTTTAAATTTAATTCGTGAATAGCAATAAATTAATGCTCACTATTGTTATTTATTTCAGACTTCCATAATTTATTTCTGTATTTATTGGATTTAAATATTCACAATAAACCAATAAGGTATATTCTTTTTTTTTCTTTTTCTTTTTTCTTAGCGAAACTATGGAACACACTAACGTATAATATTAGTAATATTAATTAGCATCAAAATGGTAAAATTCAATTAAACCCACTTTTATTAAACTTAACGTTTAGTTAAATCCAAAATTCTAGTCATTGTCACAGTAATGTAATAGATCAATTTATTTTAAGATAACACAATTTCGATTAATCTTAATAGCATAATAGAACAAACACAACAACATTAAAAGATAGAAACAAGAAAATATATATCACAACAATTTATATACTCGACGTTTTCTACTACAATCTTACAAAAGTATTACTTTTAATTACAAACTTTTGAGACTTTGGTGTTCATTACCTCTAATTAATAATGATAAACTCGCTTAATCCAATAAAATTATTGGATTTTGTTTCCCTCTTTTAAAATTTTTCAAAATTTTATAACAAATTGTCAACTGAACCACTCTGGTCCAGGATTTATTTATTTATTTATAAAATTGTTCAGGTTTCTTTAATAAGCTTGCTTTAGCTGGATGGTCGAGTTACTGTCAAGAAATGAAGAAATTGTCCCATGTCCTAATTAATTTATTTTATTTTATATTCCATAAATTAAAAGAGCACGTGCAACACAAAATAATTCTACTTCATAATTCAGTTCCCAAACAATTTTGTCAGACCATTAGTGTTGATAATTAATGACGTTCAATAATTTTCCATTATCACTAGCCTGAATTTAGCACACTTCATTTCTTATTTTATATAATATATTTCAAAATTTCTATCTTATTTCTATTTATGATAAATATATAACAATTACATCATTATACATATCACGTGTAACATTGAATAATAGTTCATTTCATCTCATCATATAGATGACCTGTTAGATGTAATATTTAATTTGCTTCGAATTATTTATATTTTTAGCTCTAACTCAGTTTTTCTTTCAAGTTTACATACCACAATCTATATCACATAAATATCTGTTATTTTCAATTTATCATATTTCATTTCTTTCATTTTTTTTGTCACATACCCTAAACGCATGAGAGTGCTTATATGGAGAGATTACTTAAGAACCTTTATTATTTTATTTTATTCTATTTTAATGCAATTTTAATATTTCTTAATTTATTTTTAAAAAAATCTAAAAAATAAAGTTGTTATATGAGAGAATATATATGTTAAGGTTGAAATACAAAATATAAATATTAAAGAATACAGATGGACCTTTCATTAGTACTATATTTTCTTGATTTTCATGTATAGGAAAAATAGTTAATTTTCATCCACATATTAACCAACATGTATCTTCAATTTGAGTAATGTTTGATAATCGAGCTTTCTATAAGTGATTAATGTCTGATTAACCAACTTAAAGAAGGAAAAAATGAGTAACCTTATATATATATATATATATATATATATATATATATATATATATCATTACTTGTGTGGAAAGAAAAGAAAGAAAACAAAACAAAAGTTACATATATAATTTCAGAAATATATCACTTTTGCCTATTTATTAACTAATATATGATTCTAAATCAATATTTCAGAAATCAGAAAATTAAAATTAGATTAATATCTAGTTTTTAGCCCAAAAGAAAAAAAAAACTAATTAAACTACTTGTGTGAATTTAGTTATCAGCATTTAATTTGCTTGATCTGTCATCTATCTTAGGTTTTTGCCCATCTCAATTAATATATATATAAATATATATTATATTTCTGTTATCTCTAATAGGAGGATCGGATCTGCCACTTGCCATAAAATGTGTTACAAATGTGGAAATAATGGGAATAAAATATTATTACATCATTTAATAACTAATTAAAACATTGGGACCATTAGAATTAAGAGTGATAAGTGTACAATTAGCATAGGACCTTCACGATTTAATTTATAAGTACGTGGGCATCGATATAATTACCATTTAAAATTGAGTATACACCATTTTTTTAAACCTTATTTCAAGATTTAAGTTGAGGTGAAAAAACTACATCAAACTGTAATGTTGCATATATAGTCAACCACTTATTTGATATTTGCTTTCACGTTAAAATGGTTTTTTGTGTCACGTCTCATTTTTTCATCAAGTACGTACTTTATTTAAATATATATAATTAACAAAAAAAAGGGTTTAAAATGATGTCAGTATAGGGCATATCTCTAAAGGCCCAAATTAGAATATTTCAACTCTATGATTTTAGAGTGATACTCCTGTGCACAAGGTGCAAAAATCCAGATTTGTGCACAACAATATTGTTATATTATATGAAGTAATACTGTTATATTATATGAGTAATACTGTTAAAACTATATATAATATAACAATATTACTCATATAATATAACAGTATTACTTCATATAATATAATAATATTGTTGTGCACAGATTTGGATTCGTGCACCTTATGCACAAAAGTTTTTGCCATGATTTTAATAAGTCCCAATTTTATGAAGACGACTAGCTCACTGTTAGTAACATTTTATCTTTTATTTATTTTATTTTATCATAAAACTCATATTTTATAATAAGATTTCTTGTAGATATTTTCATTAGTCGACGTGGCTATACAATAAAATTATATCCACAAGATCGTCACATAAAAAAATCCCTATTGATATTGTAATTTTATATATATTTATACTTTTTAGTATAATTTAGTAAGAAAAACATATTTCCAATAAATTGTCGAAGAAAAAATATTTTAACATAAATTATACATGCGATTACGAACTCAGAAATAACCCAAAGAGGAAAATAATAAGAATATTAATAATAATCATAAAATCCATATTACTGTAATAAATAAAATAATTGAGTTCTCTAAATTGAGACAGACAAAATCTGAGCGCCGCCAATATAATCATTCAGAGGAAAAGTCGCATAGAAAAAGAGATTTTCTCGAAACCAGTAAACAAAATCACATTATATATATATATATATATATATATATATATATTATTTAATTTGGAAATTGAACACATAATAAAATGAAAATTAAAGATGTTTATGAAAATTACAACGGAGTCCCATAAAAATTATTTCAATGTGAAAATCTGCCCAATGTGAAAAAGATATACTATTACAAATGGGTTTTTTTTTTTCCTTTTTCTTATTTATATTTTCTAGTTAAAGATCGAAAATGTTTGTTGGAATTTGTTGAAGATTGTTTCTTGTTGTGCAGATTACAACGCAAAAAGGGAACAGGAGATCTAAAACTTAAAGTTTGGATTAATTGAATGGCTAATGTAATTAATCATATAGGAGGGGTCGACTAGTAATAAATATTAATTAAATTAACGAACAAATGTCCACATCATTAACTCTTTAAAATTATGTTTTCTTCTCATAATTATCATTACAAGTGGTCTCATATTGTAGTCAAATATTGACATGAAAACGAAGAGATTAATGAAAATTTCAATGTGCATTTTCTGATATTTCAAAATAACATTTAAATACAATATGAATATAAATAATATTATTAATCAACATTGAAAATCATAAATATAAGATGAAACACAAAAATAAATAACGTATGATCCAAATCCCAAAACCAACCATATTGAATTTTAGAAATTTCAAATCCTCCAAACTCAATAAAATGGTCATGTGTTTTGTCAATTTGAATTTTTGTATTGAATAAATATTCGAGCTTGGATTTGTTAGTAAATATTGGAAATTTATTAAAGGCATTATTTTATCGAAATAAATATTCAAAAAAAGATATGGTATTTGTAGTTTCTTGGGTAATTAAGCTTGGACAAATTTTGAGATCAATTAGTATTACTATGCCAAAATGATCAACTCTTTTTTTATGGACACATAAAATGATTAGATTTTAACGTGAATTATACCGATTCTCCCTGAGTTTTGATCTAATTATTATATAAATCCCATGTTTTTTTTTTAGAATTTTTATTTATCTTCCTCATAATTAGATTAATTTTTTAATTGAATTTTGACAATAACATCCACATTTTTCAAGAATGAAATCTAACATATAAATTAAACTTTACAAACTTCTACTTTATTAACTGTAATTTTAACAAGATCAGTTATCAATTGATGTTTTGACCAAATTTCACAAAGAAAATAAAATGTAATTCGTACAAACACAAAGTTCGTGTGAAAAACTGTTTAAATTAAATCTCGAGAGAAGTAGATTCGATCCACTATTAGATTAAAGTTCGTACATAGCAAATGAAGTCAAATCTCTTGTTTTATTTCCATTGTATCTTTATCATAACCATACAATTAATTTAATCATGTACCTGAAGTTCTGGTTTAAGTACATGTAATTAATTGCAAAGGTAATAATTATTGTAGCTAAATTAGTAATAAAATATTATTGCATGCATCTCCTATTTCATTAGGTTAGTACACGTTGTCATGTTATACAATAGTAGTAGCATTATTATTATTGTAGATATGTGCACATGTAACTACTTACTTGATGAAAAATAAAATAAAATATAACTTTATGATTGAAGACCCAAGTTACGAAACTAAAAATATAATTAAATCTTCGTGAAATCCAGCATTGATTATTAGTTATGTAATGAGCCGTAGGCATTGAAACCCGAATTACACTTAAATAAGTTATTAATGAAATAAAATATAAAATATAAATAGTTTCGAAATAAGCTACTTAGCTATCAAAAATAAGTTTATACATTAAATGTATACCAATAAGTAATTTAAAAAAAATAATACTCCCCTCTCCCCCTCTCAAAGTAATAATACTCTATCTGATCCTATTCGTGTAAAATTATCATAAATATTATAGTATAAAAATTGTGAAAAATACAATGATATACGTATTGAATACATGATGATCAAATCCAGTCACATTTATTGAAAAAAATCGTGTAATTTTAATAATAGTAATTTTCAATTATTTTGAATTGTAAAAATCCACCACTTTCTCTCTCATGAATGTGTTTCTCTCACTATAAAAACACACACGCTTTCAGGTACAAAACTCATCTTCCCAAGCTCAATCATTTCTCTGCTCTGAATTTCACACACTAATTTCGATCAAACAAAACTCAACAATGGAAGAAGCCTTGAGAAGGCTCAACGCCGCCGCGCCGACCAGAGGCGGCTCCGACCCGAGCTTCAGGCCCGCCCCCGCCGCGACGAAGCGGTGCTCCATCGGTAAAAGGCCCCACAAGGACGGCGGCACAGTCGCGGCCTCCGGCGGCAGCAACATGAGGTACCGCGGCGTCCGCCGCCGTCCCTGGGGGCGGTACGCGGCGGAGATACGGGACCCGCAGTCGAAGGAGCGGCGGTGGCTCGGAACCTTCGACACGGCGGAGGAGGCGGCGTGCGCGTACGACTGCGCTGCACGCGCCATGCGGGGCGTGAAGGCGAGGACGAACTTCGTCTACCCCGCCTCACCTACCCACCCCACCGCGGACAATCTCATCCCTTCGTTCAACTACGGGAAACCATCTCAGCCGTCAATTCTCTCTTCCCGCCATTTCTCATCGTCTTCTCCGTTTACAAACCCTAATAACTCCCAGAGGCTTCTCCTCCGCGAATACATCAACGCGTCCGCCTCGAAATTCTCAGACAATTCCTCTTTCACTCTGCAATTACATGAAAATCAACCACCTTCGTTCAATTATCTCTCTCCTCAAAGCTCGTTCATGGCGTCTCCTTCTCTACTACACCACTCAACAGATATGAACGCTGCCATGGCTTCCGAAACCACCTTCAACAACTGCTCTTCTCTGAGCTCAGAAACCCTAGAAAACACCGCCATTAATCCTCAGCTTCCATCATCCGATCAGTACTGCATGGATTTCTTCCCATCTGAGAGGTCAGATTCAGGCCTACTCCAAGAAATCCTAAACGGCTTTTTCCCAAATTCCGACTCCAATCTGAGACCTGAGTCACAGTGGAGCACGGCGGAGCCGCCGCCTCCGGCTGACGCAGAGATTTCCGTCGCCTGCAACAAGGGTTTCGAGAACGACGATCAGTATCTAGGGTTTCCAACTAATTACCAGATAAATTCTCAGGAATTCGAGAGCAGTTTGAATTCAACAACGAGCAATTACTTTGGGATCGAAAACGAATTCCAGATGAATAATGGATCATCAAATGGAGTGCTATCAGACATTTTCAACTACCAAGAAGCTCTAAATCTTTTCGAGGCTGCTAAGGTGCAGAATGTCTGAAACGGCGGCGTTTTGTCCGAATTCGCTGGATCTAACATCTTCTACATTGTTTTTATAATGTCTTTAATTAAACGTTAATTAAGTAGTTTAACAAAAACCAGAAAAAAGAAGATAGAGAGATACACAAACTCTGTATTTAATTTTTCTGGTTTATTGAGTGAACTAATCTTTTGTGTAATCAATTTTAAGATTTGAATTGATATATGTACATTTTGGTGTTTTAGTTGTTATCTTCAATTGTTTTGTGTTGAGAAGTGGTGGGAATTTAGGTTATTCGATTTTGGGTTCTTTATCAAAGTATATCAAATACATATTGAGTCAAAATTTGAGCCTAGTTAGTTATGTTCGTATTAGATATATAGGGTTTAATTTTTTCGATAATTTCAGATCAGATTCATACCAAGTTGTAATATCAAGATTGAGATCGCTATAGTTGTACTATTAAATTTTCTCGTTTATCTAATATTGTATGAGTTTAAATTAACATAAAAATCTAATTTAATAATAATACTTGTTTGTCTTCTCGAAATTAAATCATCCAAACACAATTTAAGATCCTCTCATGGTACAGAAAAGTTGGTACCTTCATTCATGCATTGCCCATTGGAGGGGTTTATCAGCTGACTTTGGATTAGCAAAAAGCTGTTTTTTTTATACAGCTTTTCGTGCCAAGATTTGATAAGTTGTGTCCTTCATATTTTATTATTACATGGTACTGTATTAGGGCACTCACATTGATTCATTTTGAGTGTTTTTAGCACACCATTTAGAGGAACCAAACAGTGTCTTGAGGTTAAGCTTCAAAACAATTTTTAAAAAATAAAAAATAAAAATAAAAGTTAAATAAGCAGGAGAAGAACTTTAAAACAACATGGTGCTTTCCTGTACGGCTGCTTTTATGAGAAAAGCACTTATGAAACCCTCTAATTGAACAATTATTTTCTGCACCACTTTATGATCCTGTTTCTTTTCAAATTGCAAGAAAATATTTCTATCTTGATGTAATGTGTTATAAATTTGCATAAATAATGGGGAGAAAAAAAGAATTAATATTTTGTGTATAGATATCTGAGTTCTGATTAATTACAAGGGTTTAGCTAGGTTTGAATCTACCAACTTGATTGCAAGTTGCAACACTTGGTTATTTGAATGTAACCACAATATTGGTAAGAAAAGAATTAAAGATTCAATATGAATAACTAAATTAATATAAAACAATTAATAAAAGAAACAAAGTAAGTCCATATCCAAATGCATGCATGATATAATGAATTCAATTAATTATGAAAGATTTTGAAAATACATGTTCATAAAAAATCATAGATTTTGAAAATTAATTACAAAACTATATATAGATAGGCAACATGAGAAATGGTGGTCAAGAACCCATCAATTATCTTTCCTTTGAAATTTTAAAATAAATAATAATAATTTAGTTCGGATCAAAATAGCTAATCAGCACCCAATTTCGACTAGGTTTAATTGGTTGGCTTTAAATTCATGACATTCCTAAATACATGAAGGAAAATACTAAAGAAAATTAAGATTTTATCCTCTTTGTATATTAAAAGAGTCATTTTAAATGTATGTATACGAGTAGAATAATCGACTTGTCCTTTTATTACAAGTACATATATATATATATATATATATATATATATATATATATATATATAAGGAAAATACTTTTTATCGTATAGGTATTCAGAATTTGAATACTATACCACATTCAATAATTAATGAAAGCAATTAAATAAAATAGCAGGACCATTACAATTTAATTAAGAGTGTTAATCAAAACTCAAACCATCGTGTTAGCAAGGGTAAGGCGATGCCCATTATTAATTATTGCTCCAATTAAACCAACTTGAGCAAAAGGGCAATTATTGTTTTATACTAATTATATTAATTAGTCTACTGTATTTTAAATGTTATATCGAATTTTCTTTTGGATAAATCTATCAGGATCAAATTGATCCGTATTAATTGGGGTAAATTTGTAATTTTAATAAAATTCAAAATGTGTTATATCTAAAATACCATTTTCTTTTAAACTTAGGATTAGTAATTATCTCTCTTCATTTAATGATACTCTTTAAAACTATTAATTATATCTCTCTTCATTTAATGATACTCTTTTGGCATAAATTTTATCGAATAAAAAGAAATTTGATACACAATCTTATCTATGACTATACTTTTTATATAAAATAAAAATTGAGTAATTAACAGTGATTCGGTTCAATAATAATCGAATAAAAAGAACAATAAATCTACAAGGATCAAATTGATCCGGATCAGTTAGGGTACGTAATATTGTAATATTAATAAAAGTGAACATATGTTTTGTTAAATGTACTCTTTCTTTAAAATTTAGGATTAATCGATGGTTCATTATTTTTCATAAAAAAAATCATTAATACTCTTTACATACCAAGTGATGCTCTCAAATATCATTTATTATAATTATTTTATTTACAATTCTACATATTTAATTAAACAAATCAATTTTTCTATTTTAGTTTTTAATTTATTCATTAAAAGAACTACACTAAAAGTTTTTCTATTTTAACTTTTAGTTTATTAATTACAAGAACAATACTAAACGTTTCGAACTTTGTAAAAAATTACTCCCTTTGTCTCATTAAAATAGATTTATTGTTTGTTTCCTATGTCACAAATTATGCTTCTATACAAATTTATTCTAATTCATTTCAAAATTTTGAGTGGTCAAACTATTATAGACCATAAACTTGATCTTATTGATTGTTTTGTTAATATTACAAACATGCCTAAGATTATCAGATAATTTGTAAAGAACATGCAATAGCAAAACTTGTAAAAATTATTAGAGATTAGTATTCTAATAGTACGATTGTGCACGAGTCTCAAAAATTACCATTAACAAATCGAAACTTGAACTAAAAATATCCATAGATTTTTTTTACTTTCCTAAAACCAAATTTCTATTTGGTTTGGTTGTGGAGATTTTTCAATTATGCGAACCTAGAACTAAATCGAATTGGCACCGAGAAATTAATCGAATTTGACCAAATCGAATTGATTTTAAAGAGTTATTTGTATATATGTATATCATTTATTTTTATTACCTTCATTTAACACAATATACATTTGATAAAGTTAATAATTTATAATGATATAAATAATTTAATTTTTCAAATTTTTATTAATTATTAATATAAATTATATTCTAATATTGAAAGCATGCATGTGATATATTTTTTTAAAATTATAAAACTTTGGAACTTTATAACATTTGATTACGTGCAGTATTAGGTTTTTATATAGTTGTTAGTGAAATTTTGTTGGTGTCTGCTAAATTAGTTTTTAGTTTTTTTTTTCTAATTTGTTGCATTTCATTTAAAATGAATTCAATAGAAGAAATGAAAGAATTTCATATATTTGTGGTGTAGAAAAAAAAATTAAATTTTCAATCTTTTTTTTAAAGTATTGATTTTTATTTTTCTTAAGATTGACTTAACCATGTTTGTTTGCATTAATAGTAAACGAGAGAAGTCAAAATAATTCATTATTAAGAAAAAAGAGATCAAATGTCCAAAATAATTTCATTATTGTATGAAGAAAGTTATCCATTTAACTTGGGTAGTGTAATAAAATTAATTTATTTTGATAACAAGAGTTTGCATTACTTAAATATATATTTAATGTATCTTAACAAAACTTGCATTTCCTAAACCTCATAGTTAATGTATCCCATCTATTTAATTGAGTTAGGAGAAAAAAAAAAGGATATAAAAGTCTTTTTACAATAGTGTGAATACTATTAAATGTAATTAATCCGGATCAAATTGATCCATTTAGCACTATCCTTTTCTTTTAATGCTGTAATCAATAATATACTAGTATTGTATACATGTATATACACAGATGTACATGCATGCACACATTCATATATATAATGTCTGAAAAGAGACAGTAATTAATTACATTTAATATATTAATTTAATTAATCACATATATAATTCACATTTTTGAGTTTGGGGGTTGAACTTGATATATGGTTTACTAAAATTGACATATGCTATATGCAATAATCGAAATGTGGAACG
Source organism: Scutellaria minor (assembly GCA_954870855.1). Lineage (NCBI taxonomy): Eukaryota > Viridiplantae > Streptophyta > Magnoliopsida > Lamiales > Lamiaceae > Scutellaria > Scutellaria minor. The sequence continues at coordinate 719,698 of OX940733.1, forward strand.
CAATAATCTATATACATATTTTCACTAATTGTAACATAAAATCGCTTGCATAATAAGTATTTACATATACTCATATAAGTGATTAATGTGATATTAACATGTCAATGAATATATTTAGCTAATATGAATCGATCCCTTTATTAGCTACTTCAATGACTTCAAGTCTTCAACCTATTAAATATTTGAACCGTTAAGATACAGTGAATTCAATTACAAGTGTAGACTCAACACGTGGAATCGTTATGTGTCAATATAAATCCATAATTTACAAATTAAAGATTAATTAATTATGTAAATGAATTTAAGTTGTGAATAGCAATAATCCGTCTAACAAAACCATATCCAAATTAATTATGAAACTCTTATTTCTTTTCTAAAGCAAACAACTTAATTAAGGTTGAATCCAACTATGTTGATTATTTTATTAATTACACGTCTTTACTTTTTGACTTATAAACTTGTATATTGGATTAAACTAAGTTTTCTTGGAAATACCTTATTATATTTATAGCGTATAGGTGAAATTAAATGAATATAAACTTTTTATTGTAAGTCCATCTTTAAATTTTTATATTCTTTGTTGTTATTAATGGGAGGCCCAGTTCACTGGGACCTTGGAAGTGGACGCCATCCTTTCCCTCACCTTATTGGGCTGAGCTTCTAATTGCCCATTAGAAGGCCCAACACAACTGGCTGGCCCATCGGGCAGTCTGCTAGAATTACGGGTCGGGTTAACCCGCTCCTTAAATAGAGCGAAAAATGGCAACCATCATAAACTTCCCTTCCTAAATCCCTAAATTATTAATTTTTGCCTATTAATAGAAGAAAACATATGAAATCTCCATATAGGATATATACATGATTTATGTTATAACTATTAACATGTGTATGAGGTGGTAGAAGTGAACCTTTCACTTCAATCAGGATATTTTGTAACAGATCAATTTATTTTCCACTTCGTATTTTATTTCATCAATTTATTTCATCAAAAATTAAAGTATTGACAGGAATGTTTGCAAAAGTCTTTTCCTCTAGACATGCTATTCTCATGATTAACCCAAAATAGGAAAGAAAAAAAAAAAAGGGTAAAGATCCAAATGAGATTGGTGTTGGAGCTTTTTATATGTGTAATTACAAGAGTGGTTGAAGCTTTACTTAAAGTGATGGATTTCTTGTGGTGGAACTTGATGGAAAGTTGGATACTGGATATTATCATACCTGTGAATGAAAGAGATGGAATTGAAACACACACAACTATATATATTTACTCACCCTTCTTTGCCTCCAAATTTAGAAATCAAGAAAACTATTTTTCCAACTTTATTATATATATATATATATATATATATATATATATATATATATCAAATCATATCTTGAAAAATGAGCATGGCCCGAGTTATTATATTATATTATATATCGTCATTCAGTCTGAACCCAAAATTTTTATTGACCCGATCTTCGCCACAAAAAAAGCTAAAGATTTGTCGTGGGATGTGATATTCAAGCTTGATGAAACCACATCACTTCCCATTTGCCACCACCTTTCTTATCTTTTGAGCCAAATAATTCACAATATCCCTTTCAACCCCACTCCTCTTCCTATCTTTATATCAATCTCCAAGAAACTCATTCACTACTAATAGCAAGTTTGAAGCCTCTTCTTTTCTGCACAATTCTGATAAACTCTTTGATGATTTTGCAGTGATGAGCAAAGACAACATGAAGGTTGAGATCCCAGAAAGCATATCAGGTGGTGGTGGGCTGGCTAGGCAGGCTAGCATGACCAAGTCCAACTGCTTGTGCTCGCCCACAACGCATGCTGGCTCGTTCCGGTGCAGGCTGCACCGAGCCCCGAGCCTCCAGAGGACCAAGAGCATCGAGTCCAATCAAACGAAAGATACTACGAGCACTACTAATGCAGTCAATTCTTAGTAGTGATCAACTATGAATGGATCATATATAGTGTGTTTGTTTTATGTATCCATTGTTCTCTGCTCTTTTGAGATCAGTTTATGGATTCTGTCAACTCTATGAATATGATTCTTGAAGAAGTTGCTTTTTAGCACTGTTTTTTTTATCAAGTTTGAGACATCATAATGAATGACAGCAATATATAATCTTGGTAGAATAATGAAACATTTAAATCATGTAAATAATACCATGGAATAAGCCACAAAGCACTTCAATTATGAGTGCTTATTCTACTCATCTTCTTTGACTCAAAGGGATTTTCAGGAAGAAGAATATTTGTTTCAAGAACAACTTAAATTTCCTATTTACGAAGATTTTACAATGTATATTAGTCTAGATCAAGAATTAGGACATCAAGAAAAGAGTATTATATACCAGCTTAACCTGAAACTAGAACAAAAACTCAGTTCTTTTCACTTACACTCCTACTAAACAGCTTGCTGAAGATTCTTCTAGATCTGCTGGGAATCATGTTAGTGGATTTCGGTTTAGAAAATTTATCTACACGGCTCGTAAAATTGTCATCTAACTCATCCTTTTCAGCTGGCTTCATTTTGTGAGTAGAAACACTAGACTTTGCTGAATTCAGCCCTGATACACTCCACTGATCTTCTGTTGCCATTGATGGAGCCTTGTGTGCAGCTAACAAAGCCTTGATATTGCTCGGCAGCTCAGCCACGTGTCCACCCGCCATTGAAGCTCGTGCTTGCTCGAAGAAGAGAACTTGAACCACAACCCTCAATGGCAGCATCTCATTCTGGGCAGCATGCATGCAAGCTTCAACTGATAGCTTCTTGCAGTCCAACACTCTGCATAGCTCTTTTCTTTCACTCTTGTTCAGCCATGGATGCCCCTGCAGTGCACACAGTTCATATATCATGATAAGTGGTGTAGAAACAGACTGTTTGATGATGATGATGATGATGATCTACCTTAAGATAGATGTCAATGGCCTTGTAGAGATGATCATGATCCACCCTTGCGAAACCCGGGATGGACTCTGCAAGAGCAATGAATTTGGACAGAGGGAGATTCTTGTCATTTGCTATCTCTTGTAAGTATCCATCCACAAGCTTAGCTACTTTGAGCTTGGAAGTATGCGACGAAGAAGAAGAAGATCTTCGGCTTTCTTGCAACTCCAAATCAGCTGAACGAGACCTTCGCCTGTCTAACCGCCCCCCGTTTCTTGGAGGGCTTGTGGGGGGGCTTTGCCCCATCTGCAAGAACTGCTCTAATATAGCCATGAAAGCATCCACATCATAAGTTGATGAGGATGAGCTACATGGGATCAAAAGGTCCGAAACTGTGGCTTCCTCCAATTGAAGAGCAACCCTTGTTGCCAATTCAGTCTTGGATGAAGATGAGGCTTTTAGTATGTTACTTGCCTTCAACAACTTCAATAGAAAGCTGCAAGAAACAGCCCCTTTCTCAGATGGTAACAAGCTAACAATGGACTCCAATATCAACCTATTCTTGGACATCGAATCCACCTCACAACAGTCAAGCCAACGAGACGAGTATATCCTCAAAGCATCACCTACAAGACTAGAAGGAACCCTCCCACCAGCCTTGATTGCCACCATTGTTCTCCAATAAAGATCAATCCCCAATTCAGCCAAATCCTCACCCCACCACCCTCGACTAGGCCTATCCGAGCCATTGCTCGATAGATCATCCCTCCCACGCCTCGAGTGGCTCACCTTCGAGGGGTGGGCTAGGACCTTGGCAGCAATGGACTCAATACACCTGCTAGTGATCCCAAGATCCTCAGACAAGGTGGCATAACTGCCCTTGGTGGTTTGTAAAGTGACAATTGAGTCCCTCCAACCATGTAGAATGCAAGAATTCAAGAACACATCAACCTTGTATATCAAGTTACCCTTGTCTGTGTCTTCTGTCATTTGGAGGTACTCAGAAGCACAACGAATGGAGACAATGTTGTAGGCACTGAGAGTGATGGTGATGCCATAGCAGAACTTGGCACAGAGCTCAAAGGCCTCGACTCCACCGGGGAAATCGGGGAGCTTTATCAGCTGGATATGGGGGGTTTCAGAGGCCTCTGAGCATAGCTTTTGAAGGAGTGAGCATTTGGATAATAGTGGGAACTGTAATAGTCAATAATCATGCTTAATTTTGGGGATTTTTAGGTGTTATAGAGTGATTGAATGCAGGGACAATGGGGGTTGAGTTTACCTTGTGGAGTAAGTATCTGCTGCCCTTCACTTGAATGATGAGATCACTTGAAACCTCCAGTGAAATAGACCTGAAACATCAAGAAACACACTCTCTCTCTCATCAAACAAGAACGGAAAAAGACTAGTAAATGTTGAGAGAGAAAGATAATGAAGATCACCTCACTGCCTCTGTGGTGTAGAATGTATCTGGCCGAGATCCCAGTTTCATGAACTTCATTTCTCAACCTTCTTTACTCACCACACCATTTCAGATTCACAGAGAGAGAGAGAGAGAGAGTACTTTTCTTCTATAATCTTGATGGGAAAAAAAAAATTAGTTCCAACTTACCTTGAGGAGACTTGAAGTTAAAGCAGAAATGGGAAAAAAGAAAGGTGGAATTTTGAAGAAGGGATAAGGAAAAATGAAGATAGATGCAGAAAGGTGTAAGCTTGCTATCATTGTAATGACAAGTTAGCAGATTTATGAAGATTATATATATATCACTATATCAGTTAAAGAAAAAAGAAAAAAGAAAAAAAAGAAGCCCAGATGATTAATCAACCACTCCATAAATCTATGTCACTTCAGTCAAATTCTTCTACCCAATTTGATATGGACATGCAAAGGGAAAAAAAAATCTAAGAGACAACAAATCATAATTCATAAAAAAAATAAAAATAAAAACTTTAAATTAGAAAATTTGCTTTAATTTTGAGGAGTAATTTTATTTGGACTTGCTAAAAGCCACCATGGCAGTGAACAGAGAGAAAGGAGATGCGCACGTGCTTATCCTGCGCCAACTTGTGACCCTCTTCCTCATCATTTCTACTGCAATTTTACTATAGCACAGTATTTATGAAATTTATAACTTGATTAATCACATGAATTATCGAGAATTATGAGTTCAAGAACAACTAATGACTAATATTGTGATTATATTTGTAGGAATTCTCTCCATTCAATTGCAATAAATCTATATGAGGAATCATTGATTTGGTTATATATGGTAAGTAAATTAGTATAAAGATAATTATTGATATGTTCTACATGTTTCTATTTAGGAGTGAATTAAAATTGGTAATTGCTTAATCATATCAATTAAAGATTTTCAAATCACCCACAATTTTTATATACCTAATTTCTGTAATGAACATAAATTTTAATGAACATAAATTTTATATATATATATATATATATATATATATATATATATATATATATATATAAAACCATTAGAATTGGTGAAGGCTATGACAACTAATGAGACCAGTGCGACTGATGATTACTATTGTACGTCCAATTTACAAGCATAATTTTCAGTCACAAACGAAGCTTTTAAGAATAAATTATTTAAATAGAAAAGTACATGATAGAAATTATAATATTTGTTACTCATTAAAGAAAAAAGAATTTATTATCAGTTTGGTTTTATCTTTAAAGCTGTATATAATGGAAATTGGTTCACTTTTTCATGCATTAATGCATGGGGACATGCACATTTATTAGTCATCCAATAATAAAAATAATAATAATTATATATAATAATAATAATATTAATGTCTCATGTTACTGCCAACTGGGGTTTGCTTACTTGGCAAAATCAATTCTTGAAATAAATCGGAACAGCAAACAATGAAAAAAGGTCTACTTATTTATAAATACATATATTAATAATTCATCATAACTTATATAAAATCGTTTCAACATGTTCTATGAGAAGGATCCCAATTCGAACGATAATCAAATTTTGTTTTTCAGATAATGAATTCCGAAATGACTTATTTTATAAGATTAAATTTATAAAATGTTTTTGCGAATAATAATGTTGTAATAATGACCTAAAGATATCAATAGTTCGATAATAATCAATAGCGTGCCAACAAGACATTCTTAATAATAAATTGTTATTGTCGAAAGCAATGCGTTTATATCTAATCTAACAACACATATTTGGTCAATACAACATTAAAATACTAAAAAGGAAAAAAGAAAAACTAAATTGGGATAAAAATATTTAAGAAGAAGCATGTCTTAACAACTTTTTGAAAGAACATGAGTTTGCACACTAATGATAATAATTGTGATAATCATTGCACTAACCAACAATGATTTTTATTGCATACATTATTTTAGAATATAGTAACTCTTAATTAATAAAATAATAAACGGAATCTATTAAATTATTTGAGTTACCTTAATCTCATTAGGAGCGATATACTCGATCTCCTGTATAATAAAGATTTGTACTTTTATTAAAAAATGTATCCCATAAACTTCATTAAATATAATATCCAGCTATTATGCATATTGTATGTAAATATACCAAAACACACAATTTGGATATAAATAAATAATAAATAATATTATATTGCATACATTATGCCATCATTAACATCAGAAAAGTCGAAATCTTCTGTTGAAGTTTAGGTGAAACGTTGTTAATGATTGGGACCAAAAATTATTATTTTTCTGCATTGGATTCTTCTAGTAATATATAGTTTGTGTGTATACATACATATATTGTCATCACTTGGACCAAAATGGTAGCAAAAATCAACAAAATGAATGAGTGGAAATTGATTGGTTGTAATAATTTCGGGTCCCTTTTTATTGGTTAACAAACCTAGGAGTCTTAAGGCCAAGAAAATAACGTGTAAAGAAAAATGAGGCACTTTCATTAGACTATAACTTAGCATTAATTTTTTTAGTTAAATTTCTATATTTTTATTTTTTGTCCGTACATTTACACTGATTTAATCTATCAAAATTTAAGTCATTTCATCTTACCATGTACTAGTAGAATCCAGTCATTCAATTTACACGTTAACCGTATAATCTAAACTTAGGTCGTGCCACTTTATTCTATAAGAATAAAATCAATTTATTTCATTTTTATTAGTTTGTATGATCATCTAAATTTAGGTAATACAAACATGTCACACACTATGTCTAGTTGACCAAAATAGTTAAAAATAACAAAATTTAGAATGACAATGAAATATTTTTTTTCCTATGGGAGTTGTGGGGGTAAGTAAAGAATAATATTAATTTATATAATTTACCCCTATATTAGGATTCATTTTATTTTAGAAAAGAGTCCTATTTTAAAATATTTCCATTTATATACAATTTAAATTATCAAAATTTATTTCTCCTATGATAGATTTAAGTTGCGTAAATGTCCTCTAATTGGAAAATGACGTGATTTCATTCATATGCAAAATACTAAAGTTGGATATTCAATAAATGACAATTTGTAGAAGATTGTGACATCGTCGTGGTCGGGGCTAATATGTCACAAAAGAACATTAAATAGTTCCAATTAGACTTAGATATAAATACAAAATAAAAATTTTATATAACCGGAAAAAAAAAAAAAAAAAAAAAAAAAAAGCTGTAAGGACTCAATCAATTAATGTCTAACAGGGTCTATAGCTTAGTATGTCTTGGCTCAATCAATGTCCAATATGGACTATGGCATAGCCACGTGTTGGCTGAATCAATGTCTACCAAGCAGGGACCATGGCTGATGGCTCGACCATGTCTTGGCTTAATCGATGTCTACTATGGACCATAATGAGCACAAAATTTTGATAATTTATTTTGAGATGAGAAATAGGAAATAAACTACTTTCCATTTAAGTGACTATACTATAAATTTACATGTGGATCTCTTATGTTCAAGAATGAAAATATCGCTAAATATTACGGATATATTACAAATTCAGATATTATGATATGGATATTGGGGTTAATGTATTGGATATATCAAGGTATATTACAAAATATGATATCGATATAAAATTGGATGAAAATCAAAAAATATCGCAGATAAATCGCATGATATCACATTTATACAAAAAAATAGTAATTTTTTTAAACTTATAATTTTACATATCTTTTTTTTTCTTTCCATATTTTTGTTCCTTATTTTTTATCTTATATTTTTTATTCTCTCATATGTTCTTAATTTTAACCATTTTATATTGTATTATGTTCTGTATAGTCAGTTGTTTTACGTTATATAGTACTTATGTAGTTTATTATCTATATATTTGCTTTAAATTTATCATATTATTGTGATTTTGGGTGGAATATATGCATAATGATATATTATAATAATTCTTAAAATCTTATATTAAATTTTCATAACATTTGTGTCTTTTTTCAATTTTTTTGCATTATCGATATACACGATATCCATATAGTCATCGATATATTTATAAAATTAAGGTAGTAATACAATTAACAGTGGCAATTTCGACATTTCATGCTTGAACCATAGCTAAATTGGAAGAAGAGTGGTGACGGTGATTGGGTAATGAAATTTTGAAGCCACCGTTCCAAAGGTGTAACGGCGTCTTAATCCGTGTTAGCCAACGGGGTCACAAATCGACATAAGGGCCCCACGTACTCCGTTATTCTTTAACGGTAGGCCCTTTTTTTTATCTTTTGGGCTATAGAAGGGTTGACAAATAATAGATTCCATAAGGGTCAAATTGCAATTTGGACAAAACAGAAGTTTTTCATGATTTTTGCACTACACGATCACAAATAAAACCACATAAAGTAAGTGACAAATAAAACCACATAAAGTAAGTGATCTTATCTTTTTCAATGTTTTGAAATTTGTGCGGATAAAATTAAATTGACATTTTTTATATTTGCTAGGTTTAAAAATGTCAGGTTAAATTTAGTATTATACAGACGTCTAAATTATGTTGATTATGACATGGGTTTATGAAGTTAACAATGTAATGTAGACTATAATAATGAGTATTTCTTTTTCTTTTTTTCAAGTCTTTTTTCTTTTTCTTTCGTTTTTCCATTGTTGTACAATATCTTGAAATACATGTCTTGAAAATTAGCCAATGATGGGCACAAATCAAAGAATTAAAATAGAGCAGGGCCCGGGCTATAGTTTGTGCCCCAAATATGTGAGGACATTTCGAGAAAAGAATCTAAGTTAGATATTTAAATTAGAAGGTACTCGAGATATTATACACGACATCCATCGTGAATATATATCTATTAAATTGAACAAAAATCTTCTTTATCACATCAACGGCTGAACATGAAAATTAATTTTTTCTTCAAAAATTAAAAACCAAAAAAAAAAAAAAACCCTTGGTGGTTTTTATTTATTTATTAATTTTTATGTGTGGGATATTTGATAGATAAAAAAACAAGGGCAATTTTGTATGTAAGATTCTTGCAAGTATTGAAGCATGCACACATGCACAGCTGAAATGGATGTGTAACTGCTAATGTCACAGAGCTGTGTTCATATCATTGCTTTTTTATCTTTAGAAATTTGAGTTGTAACAATCCATGGTTGGTCTGTGACAGACAGGTGGTGATTAGTTTACTGAGTCAACTGGGTATTTGATCATGCATTAGTCTCTCTCATCTTTTTGTGAAATGGGCCCACACACTTATATCCAATTTGGGTGCACCATTTGCTCTCTTGGGCTTCTTGTGGGCCTCTATCTTTCTTTCCCAAAGAAAAGAAGGATTAATTATGAAAACCATTATTAAAAATTCATTTATTTATAAAAAATATGAAATTAATTTTCTCTAGGTTTTTGCATTGCTCAAATTGAACATATCAGAATTTAATTAATTCAAGAAATTGGTCTCAATTTGGGAAATAATGTCAATATTACATTGATGTGGAATACACTATAAAATTAATTATTTGACATACCTCAAAGAGATATTTTAAAATATAGTATAAATTTAGAGGTAATTTTATAACAAAATAAAATATGAGTGGTCATGTTTATAGTTTAATATGAAAAAAAAGTATGGTTAATTAATTAATTTGGGGGAAAATGTTGATAAATAGGGTGGTGGAGGAGGGACACCCCACCCCCCTACTTGAGAGATGGTTGATTAAAGACATGATAGTTTGTAGTATGATATGTTTCTTATGATTTCAATGATGTGATCTATAGTATATTGTTATTAAACATACAAACAAAATTAATGATTTAATCATAACAATTATCATTTTAGGGTAATTACAAATATGTATGGAAATTGTTTTTTCTCATGCTTTTGGCTTTTCCATTTCCCAATTAATTTTAGCCTCTAATGTTTGTCAAAGATTCTCTTGTGGGAAGAGACCATGAATGTGGCATGATCAAATTCACATTCAACCTTCATCTTTGTAATTAAACTAAATATGTTTATATAAAATTATTTCACAGATAGAATTTGATGAAAAAGAATTTTATCTAAAATGAAAACAATTTTTTTAAATATGTATTATATTTTAAGTTTGTATTTCATTTTAGTAATGTACATAATATGTATAATAATATATTTCGATTTGAATTACATTTAGTAACATCAACCTACTTCACATCACATCTACACATCATATAAGTGGACTTAATTACTATAAATGTGATTGACAAAAGATAGTCAAATATTTAGGCAAACACATCCACCCCTATTATTGACAACTTGCTACCCCTTTTTCTTGTCTAATGAGATAAACCCACTATTTTCTCTTGATGGAAAATTCATTATTGATAGTACAACATTTAAGGAGTGAAAGAAATTTGAGGTTCTTGTTGTTTTCTTGTCCCCAAAATCATCCACATTTGTACCTACATATTCAATTCCAGTTGATAAATGTGGCATGATAAAAAAAAACAACTATAATGAATGTGTTGTTTTTCATTTCTTTATGCATATTTGCAAAAATAAACGATATATATTACAACCAGCAACAACTTGTCTAAAATTTAATAACGAAATTGTTTGTAGTAACAATTTCATAATCTCAATTTTATTCAAATACAAAATAACAGGCTAGTTGAAAATTAAATTGCCGATTATGGGTATTTCTTTATAGTTTCAATTGTTTTGTTTATGGTTCTTTAAAGTTAATCAACTCTTAACATCTATTAATTTGAGCTTTAAATCATTGATGTGAATTCTTTATTTTATTGTGTATTATTATTTTTTATCTGATAATATTTATGATACATATATGTGTATACTATAACATAACTATTATATACATGATGATTGCCTTCAATTACTAGTAGAGCTTGATGATTAAATTGAATTAGTAAAATGATTGGGTCCATTCAAGATCATGTCATCTTTACTAAAGATAGATAATAATATTGAATTTAAAGCCAAAAGGCTTTACACTTATAGATTAGATAAAGATAAGATTTAATTTAATCATGTGATGCAATCTTCGTATAAGTGCCATGTATCCATGCTTTAGTTGAACTCTAGAAACATAATATTGTCAATCATTATGATATTTATTTATGAGTATGTGGAAGTGAAGGACTTGAAAATAAAATAAATAAAAGAGATAAAACCAAACAAAAGTAATTGCCAACCAGTCGTTTCAGTACAGATGATGATAAGACAGGTAACTGTTGAGTACGAATATAAATTAGTCAAAATTTTAAAAATATATTCTTAAAAAAAATTTGTTCCTCGAAAAGGAAATTTAAAAAAGAAAAAAAAGAATTGAACCCGTATTGCTGAATTTTTTTATTTAGACTTCATTTTTACGTAATTTTTATAAGCAAATTGAAACGAGTTAAAAGTTATATTGTTAAGAAATAATTTTAGTTAGAAATCCTTAATAATTTAATTATATTTTAATATAATATTATTAAGGTAGGCTCAATAGGACATGCTGGAAAGACCTTAAACAAAAGCCCATTTCCAGAATCCATAAATAAAAGTTAATATATATATTTCCTAATGGAGATTTAAACACTTATTGATGGTTTAATAACCCTTTTATACCATAAAATCATTATTTTATGTAAAATTAATTTTCTACCATAACATATAATTTTATTATTTTTTCCACTTCAATTTAAGTGAGAAGTCTAAAATAATATTTGCACTCACATGTGTATAGTATAAGGTTGTTGGCTGGTGTGACTTTTATGTCTTATCGACAGGGGTAAAATTGTATTTTTTTATATTTATGATAAAAATATATATATTATCTATTGTGGTAGATCACAGTTCACGGTTTAACTAATTAATATAGAAAGGGGTATTATCCTATAAATTAATAGGGGTAGGTGAGTTAACAATGTCAATAATCCTAGGGGCCAAAGTGAAATGAATATGTGTTGGCATTTGGCCACATAATTTTGAGACATATCACATAAGTCATTTGTGCAAAGCATGGGATTGTCCACATTGTCTCAAACTATATTTCAAATGAAAGAGTTAAATTGCCCCTTACTAAGGGAACATTGGTATTATATTTTCACCAAAAATGTTGTACTCACGTGTGCGATCCCTCATCTATATTACAATATATAGAGTGTAAAATGAACCAATGAACTCAGACACGATTTTGATTGATTAAAATTTAGATCGACCACATCATTAATAATAAAAATATCTGAAGAAATATAATATTATTTGAAATAGAGAATATTATATATTGAAATATATACCGTATCAGAAATGATTATGTTCAATGTATAAGGGGACAACAAAGGTATATGCAAACTAGATCCCTTACTTTAAATCATGTCTAATCTTGTATATTTTTATTTAAGGGCGGTATACATAACATTTTATGAGATATTAAAACATAGTAGAATATTGGAAAATTGTAAGGAATAAAAATTCCAGAGTGACTTATTGTAGTGTGAGGTGGAATAAATCATCAATTAATAGAATTGGGCTTGTCTTTTAGTTTCACTTATGAGTTGGATTACACTGCCTGATGAAAGAAAATGGGCTTAGCTTGAATTGAAGGCCCATTTCATTGCAATTCAAACATAAATAGATTTATATAGGTCCAACTAAGCCCAAAATCAAAGTAGCAACATTTCAAAATTTAAGTATAGGAATAATTTCAAAACTTATGGAAAAATAGTTTTTAATAATTGACTTTGTCTTCTTAGACTTTTAGTTCTTTATAGATCCACGTATTTTATTTTAGTCCTATAATCTTATAAAATAAGATGTAGTTGTATTATTATATTGGAAAAAAATGCATAAACAATGATTAATTTGATAGTTGATAATAATGAACTATGTTACTGGAATTTGTGAGAAAGTGATTCAAAACGTATCTACTTATAATAAATTTCAAGAGCTCACCAAAACATTATCATCCCAAATTTATATGGTAAATCTTAATCCTAACAAAGCCTAATTCAAACCACAATCCTCGTAGCTCAAATAGTATCTTACCATAATAAAAGTGCAAATTCTATGATGATTAGAGTTCGAATCTGAATTACACGCAAGATTTTATAATCTTTATTCCCTCACTTCTACTTTTTCTAATTAAAAAAAAAACCTAGTTCGATCTAAACTATATGCATAAATTAAGGGGTTTGTGTTGTACTAGGTGGAAGTGGGTTTTGTGTGATGTTGTAAAGCAAGTACAAATTGTTTTTGGAGTAGAAAGTTTGGTGGGATTAAAGAAGAAGATCCATATTCATAGATTGGAGAGAAAGTAAATTAAGCACGTGAGATGTTTTGTACAAAAAGCTAAGGATTTTGTAGTTATGTTCCAATTATGTTTTACCTATTTTGCTTTTTGAAGCACATGGAGGGATAAAGTTCACTTCAAAAAAAAATTGAATAAATAAATTAAAATATCTACTTTTGTGAGTTTGTTCTTAACAACAAATAAAATATGCTAAAATTATGATATATCTCGAAAAGATGTTAAAGTTGTTGTAACTATGTATTTCCTTTCTTGAATGTTTATATTTATATTTATTTATTTATTTGTTTATGACACTAAAAACTACTTTCTCAGAGTCCATATGATCGAACAAATTAGATCAAATATTAGGTAATTAAATTATTCTAATTCTGTTTGATGTAAAGTCAAAGTGAGTGACAAACACTCTTTTCTTAGCCCCCTTCAAAGTGTCCACAGTCTTCCATCCATAAAAAAATATTTTATTTCTTCGTTTTTATTCTACATTGATTAAAAAAGGTTCATATATATTGAATTTTTTTATTACATTCTTATTTAATGTGTTGGTTGAAAGATGATAAATGTAAATAATTAATTACAATTAATGAACATTAACTATGAGTATATTAAAAAATATTTAATATACATTTTCACGAAATTAAATAGACTATATTTTTAAGAGAAAAAAAAAAGATCATATATCGACTATTTTTGCAGGACTAGAATAATTACTTCGAGTGGTATTGTTCATGTTACATGCTAATTATGATTATGTGCAAAAGATGATTACAATATCTATTTTTGGAGTATTAAAAGATAGAAATTTCCAACAAGGTCACGAATATTTTAAGAAATAAAAGCAAGATTTAAAAAAAAAAAAAAGGCAACTTTAAAATTTAGATAATGAAATAATTTCTTTTCCATAATCAAAGAGTGAAATAAATTAATATAAATTTTGTTTTGTAAGATAGTATTATTATTTAATTATAATAATAATAATAATAATAATAATAATAATAATAATAATAATAATTTTTTAGAAAAGATAATTTGGTATGTAATAAATGTAGACGTGTAAAATTAATAGATCTTGCGAGTGGTGTATGCCACGTCATAGATTTGATGTAACAACCCATGTGTATGGAAGAATTCGCAGGACTCAATTTTTTCTAAATTTTTTTATTTCTCAATATTGGCTCAAATATTGCATATAATTAATATAGGGTGATTAATTTATGGTGGGGGTTCAAAAGTTATATTAACTTTTTCTTTGAAAAAAATTCATAGTTGTGAACAAAATTCTATAAATAATTGATTATGTTATAGTTAAAAAATTTGATTAAAAAATCTATGAATTTTAAGTAATTTGGATTTTCTAATTCTTAATAGTCCTCATTTGTTGATATAATAACTAATCGTTTAATGACATGAAGTTTCAAATGCCTCATTCGATGAAGTTATATTTATCGTTGATTGACATATATTATAAGTAAATCAATGATAGTTCTACATTCGATATAAATTTTACCGGACAGAGTATAATATAAATTTAACCTCATCATGGACTGATCAGTGCTTTGCTAACTTCCCAAAGTCATATTAAAGTAAGTCATTAGCATTAACTACTAGACAATTATTAATTGATAAAGACTTAGATCTTCAGTTCAGTTGTAATACAAATTCATTTTAATTTCATTTTATCAGTAATGTATATTATTGAAATGTAATACTACTATTAAAACTTTAAATGCAATAAATAATTCGAAGTGTTCATAGAAAAACCCTACAAATATAATAAAGAAGTTGCATAAATTCTAAACCCTGACCCGGGGTAAAGCTGTTTTGTGAATAAATTAAGAACAAATTGAGCTACTAATTCAATATAATATCATCTTAATATTAATTCATTATTTTCCATCTCTCTTTTTTCTAACCCTAAAAACAACCACTTTTTGTGATCAAATTGTTTTCTTATTTGTTTCATTTTTTAATGAAATTGTTTATTTTTTCCCCTTGTAAGTAGAAAAGTTATATTAATTAAAATTGAAATACAGGTACAAGAAAAACAACCGATGATATAAAATAGACTTGAATTTTTTTGTTTCTTCTCATAAATAATATCATATCTAACTATTAGGAATAAAAAATGAATGAACCTAGAAGCAATTATAAACATGAAATGGGCTCATCCAAGTGATAAGATTAATCATAAAATAAAGGGGCAATCAATAATTTACAACTTTCATCAGTATCTAATTAATTTTGAAGACAAACATATACATAAACATAAAAGCTCATGTGAGACCGTCACATGTGCGGCGACCATACTTATAGCAGAAAAAGACATACTTATAACTATAAAAGACATATTTAAATAACTCATGTTTTTACTGTAAAAAACATACTTAAAAAATATATACTTATACCTGAAAAACACATACTTGAATCTCGTCGCATGTGAGACTGTCTCAAGAGACCAACTAATACATAAATCTTGAATTCTTTTTTCCTTGAAAAGTCAATGGCATTTGATATGCTAAGTTAAGCTTACCAAGTCAAATAAGCTTATAAAGATAGTGACGTGTTTGGCATTTTCCAAAAAGCAACTATTACTTGACTGAGCAATCAACGTTGTGAGAGTTGATCTACATATGATTTTTCCAAACTACTTTTTAATTATGTGTACAAATGGCATATGATTGTTAGTAGAAAATTTGGGACGTGGTTGACCCAATTAACTAGCTAGGGATAATTGCGTTGTGTTTGGTGGACTTGATCGTCTTTTTAAATATATATAAATATAAATATAATAGATTTATAATTGAGGAAAATAATATTAATTAACACATTTGAAAACCTCCCCCAAAATGGATTACAATAGTGAGTAAGCTAGCTTATCAGGGATAGAATCAACCAAACAGGCTAGTTCCTACTTATTTTATTTTAGTACAAAAATATTGATTATTATAATGGTTTACAATTTATATAATTATTAGTGTTTTATTATATATTTATAATTAATTCATCCTCTCGAAATGACATTGTTATAACCGATCAATTACACAATTTTAGTCTAATTCGGATTTAATATTATTTCTACATAAAAAAAAAAAAAATTCTCTCTCTAACATTTCGATTTTTTTTTTTTTAACTTTTGACTCTTTTAAGTAACATGTGTGTACTACATGAGGTAGGTTTATCTTTCAAACATTCCATAAATAAATAAATAGATTAATTTAATTTTTTAAATAACACCCGTGTAATATGCGAGGGCTTAATTATTTAATAAATAGATAAACCATAATTAATTGTCAACCTAAATTAAGTCGCAAAAATACAATTTATTCGAATAGTCGAATCAGTACTATCACATTACAAGGTCAGAAACATAACATTTTGGGGATGCTAAGGTTTAATATGTCAACTCTCAAGCTGGAAATGGTCATAAGTTCTAATAATGTGGATAAAAATACATAAATATATATTGATTATAATAAATAACAATTTTAATATAGATTTTCAATTCGAATCACAATTCATTTCCGATGAAACATTGTCAACATTTCCGACTAAAGTTCACATGTTTTGTGATTTTTTTATATATTATGCCACTTATATAAATATACATGTCGAGATTATATTAATATAATCGATTGAATAATATTTCATCCATACAATATCTACAATATATACCATCAAAATCCTGCGATGGAACTCATGCAACTGGATAATTGAAATATTAAGCACAAAATAAAATTCGATTTTATAGAAAAATTCAAATTGCGGTTGAGAATTTAAATTTGTGCCAAGTTGTTGAAAGACATGCTTTGGTTTGAGAGAAACTGCTGTAAAATTAAATAAATAAGCATAAATAAATTTAGTATTCTTGGATAAGTGATAAAGAAATTCAAAATAATTGTTAGGAACTTTACAATTCGTCACTGATTAGTGGACCATGTGCCGCCTTTGATTTAGGGGCTTGTTTTTCTTGTTTATTCTTAATTTGATTTTGTTGGAATAATATACAATGAAATTCCAATTTTGGTATGGTCAGAATAATTTATTCTAAGAAAATAAAAAATTCTCATACATTTCATATTGAGAAAGATCCATATATGATTAACTCACACCATTTCAAATTTATGAAATGGTTAATCATTTAACATAAATTTACCTAACACAATGTCAACGTCGTTTTGATTGAGATAAAAAAAAAAATCTTAAAAAAAGACTTAAATAATTTATAATTAATAATTAATTATAATGATCACATTTAAATTAATTATAATGATCACATTAGTGCTCGCCAAAAAAATGTTGGCCGATTATACAAAACAATTTCCTAGTGTCCAAATCTTGCAACTTTAAAGATGTTGTCCAAAATTAATTATGGTCTATCCAAAGTTCAATTAGAAACCTCGAACATATAAACCCTCCAGCTGTGTGTGTGTGTATATATATATATATATTATTACATAGAACAATGCTAACTGTCGCATTAAAAGGTGAATTTTCTTTATCTGAATTCTCTGTTTGGCTTGCTCAATGAATCTGATCCTAAGTAAATCATTCATTTGTATATGTTATTTCATAAAAGTTTTAAAGAAAAAAACACACATAAAATACATACACCAACACAAAATAAAATAATATACCTAATAAAACGCAAAAACCATTATATGTGAAATATGATAAAACATTCATAAACTAATACTATGTGGATGAATCCATTTGATTTGTTGATATCTCAATAGCATAAAGCCCATTGTGGCCCACTTACAAGATAAATTTAGAGGGAATTATATTTGTTATTCTTGAAATGTGAATAGATCGATAAAAAAAAAAAAAAACAAAAAAAAACACACCATATTTAGACAAACAAATTAAAATGAGTGTTTTAACACTTCAAATTTTGGTACTTTGATTACATTTATCAACTATAACGCTTGAGAGTCATTTTATAAAATTAAAGGAATCATATACTTAATTTAGTAAGATTCAATTAATTTTTTTGTTGATAGTATACTATATATCACCATTTAGATTGTACAAGAGTGGTGTGTTGAAAACTTATTTAATTGGAGAAAGAAGTTCCATTGTAACTTTCGAGAAATTTAAGATTTGTTTAAATAATATGGCCAAAACTTGATGAATAATAATAATTCATCCTAATTTTTTATATAAGCCAAATATTTTGTAAGAGTCCACCAAAACTTTTACTTAATTCATCCAAAAGTATATATAATTCATCACTGAATTATTGTTCTCATTTAGATTCCTTTCCACGCTCCATTGTTTTGAGGTATCAATCTCTTGCTCAATATCTAATCCAAGTAATGGTTATTTATTGTTACACAACATTTTCAACAAAAATATACTCTCTTCTCTTCGTTTCAAAATAATTTTTGATTCAGAATTTTTATCATGGACTAAAGAACATGAAAATACTGAGCGAATAAATCTTCAACTAATCAAAAAATTTATAATTCAAAATTGAAAAGAGGATCAAATTAATTTTATAAAAAAATATCATATTAAAATCCCTAAATATTAGTTAAAAATTATTAACAGAGGTAATTTGAAAATAAAATCACATTAAAATCTAAATTTTTTTTAATTAAAAATAAAATTTAAAGTCTTTAAAAACATCTATTCTAAAATAAAGTAAATATATATTTAAAAAATTCAATTAATTAAGAGCAAGTATTACGTGAAACGATCTCATAGTGTCGACTCACACTTTATCCATATAGAGGGAGACACGGTTAAGGACTTGAGCAAGTCAATGAACGCGTCAGAGGGACCAAGCCCTAATCGACGTCGGCAAAAAGACGAAATCACCCATGTTCAGTTTCGCACCATGTAATAGCATGGGGGCAATTTGGTCAAATCGGACACCAACGTTGTAAGATTTATAAGTGGGGTAGAAGACAAGAGAAACGGCTTCATTGTAATCTTGACAACTGCCACCCATTCACCACCAGGGTTCTCCAACACACATACCCCTTCCTATTTCTCTCTCCTCTTCAAATATATGTTTCGGTAACTTCAAAAGAATCAATTTTTTTTTTCTTTTCCTTTGATATAAATAATAATTTGAGGGGTCTGGAAATAAACATTAGGGTCTTTTGTTGTTTCTCTTCCTTCTTTTCCCCTTTTTGCAGAGTTTTCAACTGATTCAGGAGGTACCTCCATTTCTCCATTTGGGTTTTTCTAGAGAGAGAGAGAGAGAGAGAGAGAGAGAGAGAGGGATGAGCAGTGTATCAAGAATTTGGGAAAAGGTAAATATGATGGTAGAAGGGGGATCTCATTATTGTTCCAAGAAAACCGATGATATATGTGGCGATGCCTATGATGAGGTAAAAAGTTCCCTCTTTTCTTCAATTTTTGTTTTCTTTTTTGTTGAATTGCTGTTAATGTATGGCAAATTAAAAGTTTTCTTTTTTCTTTTTGATGTTGGATTTTTTGGTCTGATGCCCTGCTGAGGATTTGCTTTTCGGTTTCTGGGTTTTTTTTTTAAATTTATTTTTTTCAGAATTATGGATGAGAAAAATTGTGTAAAACTCAATGCTCAACTTTTGAATTTAGGGAGTTCCATTAGGTTAGAGTAGTTTTAAAAAAGGTTTTTTTTATATGGGATTAGATCAATTTGTTCTCCTTATGGTGGATGATCTCAGCTGAAGAAAATTCAAGATCCTATGAATTTTCTTTTAAATTATTTTGTGAATTTCCCCTTTTTATTTTTATTTTGTAATGAGCATTTGATTAGAATGGTGATCTGGAGATATGCCCTCTTGATTGAATTCTTCAGACTGTTGTGCTGTTAGAATTTTCAATGCTAGTTTTTAGGCTTGAAAGAATCCATGGTGTTGGTTGGTACTTGGTTGCTTGGGGGTCATAAATCGATAAAGAAAACTTTGGTGCATTATTTATAGCTATTCGAACGCTGTAAACACGTTCTATGATGAGTTGGATCCTTGTGTCTCCTTAATTTCTGCATTATCAAAAGTCTATGCTTTGTGTAGTTTTTCTCAATTTGTTTGGTATTATTGAACTGCAGGAGTCGGGCCGGGCTTTAAGCATGACGAGATTAAAATGCATTCTTCGTGGGCTGGATATAAAAACGTATCTCTTTCTGTTTGTGTTGATTCCTACATGTGTCTTTGCTATATATGTCCATGGCCAGAAGATCACATACTTTCTTCGGCCCTTATGGGAGTCTCCGCCTAAGCCTTTCCATGAGAGACCTCACTACTATCACGAGAACGTGACTATGGAGAATCTATGTAAGCTTCATGGTTGGGGGATACGTGAGTACCCTAGGCGTGTTTACGATGCAGTGTTGTTTAGCAACGAGGTAGACATTCTTAAGGTTCGATGGAAGGAGTTGTATCCATACGTGACTGAGTTTGTGGTTCTTGAATCGAATTCGACCTTCACTGGTCTGCCAAAGCCCTTAGTGTTCTCTTCTGTTCGAGATCAGTTCAAGTTTGTTGAGCCCCGTCTCACTTATGGCCAAGTTCCGGGCAGATTTAAGAGAGGAGAAAACCCTTTTGTCGAAGAGGCGTATCAGAGACTCGCGTTGGATTATCTCCTCAAACAAGCCGGCATTCAGGATGATGACTTGTTGATAATGTCGGATGTTGATGAGATACCGAGTCGACACACGATTAATCTCTTGAGGTGGTGCGATGAGATACCTCCAATTCTTCATCTTCGATTGAAGAACTATCTTTACTCGTTCGAGTTTCTCCTCGACAGCAATAGCTGGAGGGCTTCTGTCCATGTTTATCAATCTGGAAAGACGAGATACGCTCACTATCGACAGTCTGACGAGATCTTGGCCGATGCGGGGTGGCATTGTAGCTTTTGCTTTAGACGAATAAGTGAGTTCATATTCAAGATGAAGGCCTATAGCCACGTTGACCGGGTCAGATTCTCTCATTTCTTGAACCCTAAACGAATCCAGAAAGTGATCTGCAAAGGGGCCGACTTGTTCGACATGCTGCCCGAGGAGTACACTTTCAAGGAAATAATCGGGAAAATGGGGCCGATCCCACATTCATACTCAGCCGTTCATCTCCCCGCGCACTTATTGGAGGAGGCTGACCGGTATAAGTTTCTTCTGCCCGGGAACTGCTTACGAGAGAGTGGCTGACCGATCCAAACAGACCAGGCCAGGCCGTGTATTCTTTGTACAGATTGAAAAGCTGAGCTTCGACCCCTGCCGGGTAAGGGCGTTGACCGATCGTTGACTGGAGTGTGTTGTTTTTATAACCATGCTACATGTCTACTTATATCATCATTCTTTCTTACAAGCTTTTCAAAGAATTGGACATATCTTGGACTCCTAGATTGAGGTTTGTATATATTTTTTCTTAGAGTGGGAAATCGGGAACGAACGAAACGAGGTGTAGTAACTAGGGTGCTCGTTGTTCCGTACGAATGTGATATGTCTACGACCCTGATGAGGCTCGTTTCATCGTCATTTCTCGAGTTAGGAAATTTTTGATGTGGACTTAATATATTCATCTGCTGGTTTGTGAATCATCTTCATCTTCTTGCTTATCATCATTTTGAGCTTCTTATAAGTTATATCACACACATTCGATCCGTTATAATATCTATCGTTTATCTGCACACAATGATACAAATATATACGTGTAAATAAACGATAGATACTAACTATATTCTTGATGTTTAGAAACAGCTGTTTTTTTTTCTTTTTCTTTTTGCTTTGGAATTTCAGTAAAAAATCAGTGGAATTTAAAATTTATGTGAAAAAGTCAAAAGAAGAGAGAATCAGATACCTTCAATAATTTAAGATGGTTTATAATTCTTCAAGGTTGGCATGTCGGAATATCCTTAAGAAGATAATCATTGATTGCCACTTATGTGCAGCTCATTACATTTATTCAACAGTTGCTTATGATATTTATTAAAAAAACATTTTCTTTTTTATTGGAATTTGTTTTTAAAGTTGTAAATATTGAGTAGTATTATAGGGAGATCTGATCCTTTCTTGACTAGGTTTGTATAGGGTATAATTAATAGTGGAAATGTCATAATCGAGACAATCCAAATATATTCGAATCTAAACGGGCCTTTTCGTTATTTACATTTTAGCGAAATATATTGAGTTTAGTATGTAATTTATGGTGGGTATTTTACTATATTAACACTGATGTTGCTCCGATCCAACCTTCTGCTTCTTCAACCAAAAACTCGAAATTTTGGATCCAAAAACCTGCAAAACAAACATCGGGAGGGGTTCCCGGCGATGAGACTCCGACGCTCAAGTCAGTCAAGAGAATAATTGATTCTAGAGAGAAAACGTGTATGTATGTGTTTTTGTTATAATTGTGTCCCCTAAAAGAATGAATATAACAAGTATATATACTCCCTGGAATACGTGGTAGTTAAGATTTGACCCAAAAAATATGGGATATGAGCTACTGGTTCCGCAAAAATAGCGGTTTGTTACAATCAGACTAGTTCGCCTAGTTCGTCTTATCCTTATCGCCAGTTAGTTTGACGTCATGTCCCGAAATTTGACAAGTTCGTACTATATCAGTTAGCGATTATCCCGAAGCTGGATCAGTTCATCACTTTTCAATTCAGTTCGGTTTCTGACTTCAATTCGAGATCGAAGAAGAAAACTCCGATTCGAATAAGTTCGACCATATCAAACACGACAATTAAAACAATGAAACTGATATAAAAAGATTTCAGACTGACAATCACACAAATCAAATCAGTTATATCTCTAGAAATATATAAGAGCCAATGTTCTTGTAACTTTGACCGGTGACCAAATTAGTCCAAATTAGTCTCACATTTGTTTAGCGATTGGACCAATCGGATCGATGTTTTCATTTTGGATTGGACGAGTTGAACCGACCAACTCGATTATAAAATCAGTGATAGAAGTCTGTTTACCAAGATTTGAATAACCATCCAACCGAGTGTTTTTTTTTTTTTTTTTCCCAAACTGGTATATGTCACACATTCATCAATATCAATATACAATTGATGGAGTTGTGTATAATATTCTCATCATCGAGATTCGTCTTGTTACATACTAAAAAATTGACAAATAAATTCATGACATCGGTTAACTAATTATTTAATATTTTCCTTCTTTTCTTTTAAAAAAGGACATGGGTAATAATTCTACAATCAACACTTAAATTTCTATACTCCAATGCATGTCCAAATGTGCAACCTCCACAACATTAGATTCTCCACAAATGGGAACAAAAAAAAGTTGCAAGAATTTCCCTATTCAACAAAATTCCAAAGCAAAATCACTAACAAGAATCACATTCATCCTCATCACACTCGAATCACACCATGATCAAAACTATAAAACCACCAACCCTAAACTCCCAACAACATCTATCGTCGAACCACCTTAAACGACAACAAAAAAATCCGAAAAAATGCAGATGTATCCAAGAGACCAAGGTGCTTACAAGGAACACTACTATGAACAAGTGGCCGAGGAATACATCTACAAAGACGAATCCAACTACAATCAACACCCAACCACGCACATCATGAAGCCGCTCGATCAATTCAATCACAACTACAACAAGAACCACGGTTACGGGCCCCACAACGATGACTACAACAAGAACCACGGTTACGGGCCCCACAACGATGACCACAACAACGAGCGTGAGAGATTTTCCGTGCAGTATTTTGGGAACAGGTACGAGGAAGAGAGACGTCCCGATGCATGGAACAAGAGGAATGACTATAATGCCCTTGGTGGTGGGAAGCACACCATTGGCCACAATGGAGGAATGCAACACAATGGATATGGGGCTCATCAGGGGCATTATGGTCCTCACAGAGACCAGCAGTACCAACAATACTCGGAATGTTCTGAGAGAAACAAGAAGGTTCCTGCCTGGGCATTCAAGAGCATTACAGAGTAAAAATGTTTTAAAGTTATTTAGTATGTAAATGATGATGGGATTTAATTTTGCTACAAAATTAAAATCCCCATACTAAATAATCCTCATTTGCATAACAAATATCTGATGATCTATGTAATGTAACTGCTATCCAGAAGCCATGGTTAATATCATAAAATATATTACTCGTATTTGCCTCGACTACTATCAACAAATCGATTAATCTATCTAAATCGCTCAAAAATCAGTTCAGAGTAAGGAAATTCAACATTGGTCTATTTAATTTGACAAATTAACATTGTTTTTTAGAGGCTACATATATGTTATATCAGACTTCTTTAAAGGGTAAGTTATTAAAAAACAAAAAAAAAAACAGTTTTATTGACTTTTGCAATCTAATCATATATTTTAATTTTATTTAAAAGGACACATTTCTATAATTCATCATGTGATAGACAATACACATCCAACATAGATATAAACAACCCCAATTCAAATCATTGATGACATTTCAAGACATGTTAACCACTCAATTAATCGGCCATTAAAAGAGAGAGTGGTGATAGTCTAAATTCCTTAAATTATTTAATGAAGAAAAAAATAAAACCCTCTTTTTATAAGAAAATTCGTGACAAAAATGACTATAATTACATGTGACAACCAACCAACTATTGTGTCACAATTTTTAACATAGATGTTTGTATTTATGTATACAACCAGTGACTAGCTAGGATAACTTCAAAAGTACAATAAGGGATATTATATTACAACTCATATCAAGTTAAAATTCATAACTTTAAAAGTACATATTGAACATTGTAACATGTTACTTTAAAAATCACACATTATACAAAAGGGTTTTTTCATCAGTTGAATTTGTACCTCAAAAAACTTGAATTGATATTATTTCTTCAACTAATTAATCTTTAATCTTGTATATCTATCTCTAATTTAGCTGTGAAATTGGAAGGATCAATGCCTAGTGACTTGTAATAATCTCTCTCTGCATTAGCCATCCGAGCTTGGAACATTTTCCACTCTCTTGTACACCTTAGTCTCACCTATACCCAAAAAAATAAAAAAAATAAAAGAGACGATACTTAATCAGACTATAAGTGTACTGATGAAACAGAATACAAGATGAAACACCAGACGATCCAAGAAGTAGACTACGTACCCCTTTCCATGGAGCCTCTCTACCATCTGCTTCGCCCTAAAACACGATAAAAGGCAAGAAAATCAATACCGATTCATCTACCTAAAATCATGCAATCTTGATCACTTGTACATTCTTACTTGGCCTCCCAACGAAGGAATTGTCTGATGAACGATCCATTGAGCATCGACCACCCCGATTTTTTCATGAGCCGGCTATGAAATAATCAAGGCGTAACATAACCATCACTAGATGAATGATAATAATACTCCAAAGTTTGAATCTTGAAAAAACTAAGTACCTCAACACATTTTTGGAGGGCGAAATCAAGACCCCATCCATGGACCAAGTCGTTCTATAATTGAATAAGTTAAACCAACGAGTAATGAGTCATTAGTCACAAACGATCAAGAATGATACCAACCTGAATCATATGCCACACGCAACGCCACGCCTGTCTTGAAAAGACCGGAGCCATGATCTCCACAAACCTGTGCCATAAAGACAGAGACTCATACAGTGTTTAAGACATGGAGAAGACGAAAAGGGACATAGAAAGAATGCTCTTACGCTGCACAAGGAGGCATATGAGGATCAGGGCAAAAGCCTGGTTTCTCCATTGCATCCCTAAATTCAGACAAAAGTTCATAAGTAAGAATTGAACTCAAGTCGAGTATTAGATGATTTTCAGACATGAACATGGGACCTACGTGTGAATCTCAGTGTCTTCTAGCCTTTTTGTCATCTGCCAAGGCATTTTCTTGGAGGGTTCTAAACCAGGTTGTGAAATCTCTAAGCCATGATTCCTCACAAGCTTAATGTATCTGGAAATGGAAGAATGTTGAGTACATTGTTTAAGGCTTGGTTTCTTGAAATGAAGATCAGTTAAGCTTACTCTTTGGCATCAAAATGCTCGACTCCAAGGTCTTCGTCCCAAACGAATATGTAGTCGTATGGGGCAACAATGTCTGGATGGAGAAACCTCTTAGCATACCACCTTTTCAAAGTTCAAACATATCCTTATCTTAGCTTCATTCATAGTACAAAAAAAGACAACAATCTTAACAGTCTCACCATTTTGTTTGCTTTTTAGCACTAATGTGAATTGCTCTCTTAGACCACTTAAACTCATCCCATTCTGTGGTTCTTCCATCGTAATGAAACAGAACAATGGTGAAATCCTCTGAAAACTGTTGCAAGAATGCAGACAATGAGAGAGAGAGAGAGAGAGAGAGAGAGAGGGAGGGAGAATGACCATACTAACCTTCGTCACTGCCTTGTCAATGTTATTCCTTTGATCATAACCAACTGTGAAAGTCACCAGATACTTCGGTTTTCTTGGCAAATCCTAAGAAGCAATGTATTTAACACAAAACATAAATTCATGCTAAAGGTAAATGATTTGTTCCAATACAAATAGTCACCTGATCAGGTAGGCCCCATAGTCTACGAAGATAGAGATCCGATTCAGAAGCAAGGATTCCAGAAGGCAACATTTCCGCGCCTTTTGGATTAGACGACACCCAAATCTGAACCACAACATTCGATCACACATCAAACCGTTTATAGTTAGTAAACACAGCAACGAAACACAAACCTTTGATCTATCCTTCACATCATCGGAGATGTTTCTGCTGTCTTTGGGAGAGTCAGCATTGCTTTCGTTAAGTGCAAACGAGGCGATGTTTATCTGATAAACAAGAATGGAGACTTAGACATGACATATATGATAAAACACCTATTAAAGGGCAGAGCTTATGCACCTTTGTTGGTGGAAGTTTAGGAATCGAGACTCCTAAGACGAAGCCAAGCATGACTCCAACACACATAGTGACAAGAGCCTTAATGCATTCATTCGGTTTTTTAACCTTAGTATGGATCTTCCCTGGTACCATTCCTGCAATCTGATGGCTTCAAGAAATCCAAAACAGAGGACTCTGTTCAAATAGCAAGAAGCTATTGAATTTCTATACTGTTTTTGCAGTGAAATCACTTCAAAAATGAGCAAACTTTATGAATAAAAACATGTCAATTTTCCCACAAGGAGTTCCCAAGGACCATTTTAAGTAAGCAACCTTCCATGTGCCACCTTTTGACTAAAACTATCAAAAGATTGCAACTTTTAAATTTTTAATCACCAGTGATTCGAATCATGGCGTGTTGTTGTGCTGATAAAACCAGCTATGAGGTCAAAAGGTTGCTTCTCTAAGGCACCACCTCTTGCTCCATTGATAGAATCAAGAACTCCAAAGTCAAACACATGTAAAACAGTTATCTGGGCTTACTTCAACTTAAAGATTGCTTCTTTTACTTCAAAACATATTAATGGAAGCTAACAATCAAGAAATCCTTGCAGCTTTTAAGCCTAAAGTTAATGCATGAGTTCTTGAGGAAAATTCTTTCACTGAATTAAATCGTGAGGTTGGAGCAATAAAACCGTGTACGTGATAGAAGGGATAGCAAAAGAAAAACAGATTTCTTGTTTCCTTTTTCTTTCTCAAATTTCTAGTAATGGAACTATTAGTTTTTTCTCTTAAAAGCTGGATTTTTTCGATATATAAAACAACTATAAATTATTTACTTTAGTTTTTGTAGCAACCCTTCAAACTAGCAACCATCTTATATATAAATCTTTAGATTATATGGATTTAATATTTAACCGCCAAAATAATTTTTTGGTAATTTTTCTAATCGGATTTTGACATGTGACTTGTGCGTGACATAATTTTAGGGGTTCTTTTATCTAAACATTTAAGTTGGTGTTAAAAACCCCCTTTAAGTATAGCGGAAATATAGTGATCCAATTGTTTGAAGAAAAAAAAAACCACTAAAAATATGTCATGTATAAGCAGGGACGGAACTATGCCAAGGCCCAGGGTGGCCTTGGCCCCCCCAACATTTTAAAATTTGTATTATATATATATTTTTAGTAAGGAACTTTTAATTTTATTAAGGAAGTGGCCCCCTTAAAAGCTTCTTAAATGTAACTAAAACTTATTTTTCCTCAATCTCCAAATTAAAATAAGAGGAGAGTGAAATCCACTAAGGGGCAAGAAGAAGCATATGTCTAGAAAATTTGGGATGTAATGATATATTTTGGGATACTTGATGATAAATATCTTATATATAATTTTGTGTAAATTTTTTTTATTAATGGTCTCCCTCAATTCTGAATCCTGGTTCTGTCCCTGTGTATAAGCCACATGCCAAAATTCGCTGAAAAATGGCCGGAAAATCAGTTTGATGGTTCAAGTGTCAAATTCGTTATGTATCGGTGCAAAAAAATCGGTAATTTAAATGAAAATTGCTAATAATTTGATGAGGTTGTGTTGTATATAATAAGCTAATTAAAAATAGGTTAAGAAAAAGGAAAAGCGTGAACAAATTATTTTTGGATGCTTTTGACTAGTAAACTACTAAAAATGGTGCAAATTTAAAGAAGTAAGATTGCCATTTTCTAATTAAAATAAAGTTGAAAAATTCTTGAAAGTTGTCCAAACACGCTGCAAATTACTTTGTCAAATCCCTATAACGGCTCTGAAACAAATATTCAAAGCTCCGACCAATCATCTCTGACCCCATCAAACCAAACATTTAAAACTCCCATGAAAGCTTCTCCTTTGACCCACCTAGATTTCGAGCCGTTACATCATCCTACGAACTTCATTCGACACCATTATCATGGGAATTGACGAACCAATCGTTATGGCAAGCGTTTCGAGCTCAAACCTCCTGAAAATGTCGCAGAGCCCAGAAGTTCTTTCTCTGAAGAGAAAGAGACCGCCCAAGATCGAGATTCCCAATGTTCTTCAAGAAATTTCCGGTGATTTGTTCACGGAAGGTGTTTCTCGACAGCTTGTTGATGGTCCTGTGTGCTTTGCTGATTCTGGGGTCGGTGTTTATTCATTGAAGGGGAAGAAGAAGTTCATGGAAGATGCACACCAGGTGTTTGTTACTTCGACTGGGGATAAGGTAAGCCTTTTTTCCTGTGTAATAGATTAAAGATTGTTGTTTTTGTACTGGTTTTGTGCTAGGAAGTGATTGTGTTTTGAAATGTAGAGATTCTTTGGGGTTTATGATGGGCATGGAGGCAGCAAGGCTGCAGAATTTGTGGCAGAGAATTTGCATTTGCAGATTTTGGAAATGTTGGAGAAGAAGAAGGTGAAAGAAGAAGCTTGTAAGGCAGGGTATTTGAAAACAGATGAGGAATTCTTGAAACAGGTAATTCTCACAAAGCTATGAATATTCATGGACTTCCATTGATTAATTGAGCTGGAAAATGTGCAGACTTTACTCTTTTGCTCTTATTTTCTAAGTGGTATTTGAGATTAGAGGTTTGTAGTTAGTATGAAGTAG
The DNA here is from genome assembly GCA_954870855.1 of Scutellaria minor. NCBI lineage: Eukaryota > Viridiplantae > Streptophyta > Magnoliopsida > Lamiales > Lamiaceae > Scutellaria > Scutellaria minor. The sequence goes on from OX940733.1 coordinate 749,729, forward strand.
AAAGGATTCTAATCAATGCTCTTGATAGTTGTTACTGGTATCTATCTGTATGGCTGAGATATATCCCCTTTTATATGATCTTTAAGTATTTGATTTTGTTTTTGATGAATTGATAATAGTCATTGTGAAATTAGGCAAACATGGACTCTGGAGTGTGTATTTGTAGGATGATTTATTTGCAAGTTTGGATGTTGATATCTATCGATTTTTACTTGTCATGATGTTTCAAAAGAAGGGTTGCCTCTAATCTAGTGTTTTTCAAAGAACACATGAGAAATAGAGGAAAAAGTTTGGTTGATATATAACTTATTGGCAACAGTTATAAGTGTCTGCAATGCTTTTCAAGAGCTATATACTATATGAATTTCACTAATGAAACGAGAAATGGTGCAGGGCTTGGGTAGTGGTGCTTGTTGCGTCTCTGCCTTGATCGAAGGGAGAGAAATGGTAGTTTCAAATTTGGGAGACTGTAGGGCTGTTCTATGTAGGGATGGATCAGCAGAAGCTCTTACAACTGATCATAGACCAACACGGGAAGATGAACGTAGAAGAATCGAGGATAAAGTATTTACTTGTTAAACTCTAGCCTTCTTAAATGCTCATTTAAGTGGAGATGAAATTGATCTTACATTCTTTGACCTTTTCCGAAAAACAGGGTGGATACCTGGAGATTCACCGGGGAACTTGGAGGGTTCATGGAACACTTGCCGTTTCTAGAAGCATTGGAGATGCTCATCTCAAAGATTGGGTTATGGCAGAGCCTGATATAAAGGTTGTAAATTTGACTCCAGATATGCAATATCTTGTCTTAGCATCTGATGGTCTTTGGGAAGAGGTTAGCAATCAAGAAGCAGTAGACATTGTGATGCAGTCATGTTCAGGTGCCAAGAAACAACTCGTTGGATCTTCTCCGAAAAACAAACGTGGGGTAAAATCACTGGTTAAATCGAAGAGGATGTTTCACCCCACGGGCCGTAAAATATCCTCTATACAAGAGAGAAGTAGTGAAGAAGATATCGGTTGCGAAAATGGAAGCCCGCCATCAAAGTCTCGGAGAATCTCAGTGGTGAAACGGACGAAGATACACACTCGCTTCCCATGTAATGAAAACAATGTCTTAATCGAGACTTGCAAGAAGCTTGCTAGGCTTGCTGTTGATAGGGGTAGTTTGGATGACATTACAGTGATGATTGTTGATTTAATTCATTACAATGATTCAATATAATTTGACAGATTTAAGGTTTCCATTCTGTCTCCACATTAACATTAGATAAGCCCGAATATTCAGATGCTCATTCTATTACAGGCAAGATTCAACGAAACAGGGGGATCTGAAAACGAACCATCAAGAATCTGATCAAAGATCCACTTATTAGCTGCCTCGGTGAAGTGGACCCCGTCCCAACTGATCCGAACCGAAGGATCCCTACAAGACCTAGCTAGAACGACCTCTGTCCCGTTCACAATCTTCTTGCTCCCACATTTTATGAACCTGTTGTAATTATAATTCCCTCCATGGCCACAGCAAACCAGGAATGGATTCTCAAACCCTGTCATTTCATTACGAAGAAAAAATCTCAAATGAGTGCTAAACAGAAACAGATGATTCAGAGTTGAGTAAAGAATACTTGCCTAGTTTCTTTGCTTTGCTGATGAGAGCATACTTGACTGAGTACACATCAACATATGTGATTGCAGCCAGACGAAGCTCCTTCCTCAGTTCCACCACCATTTCCTTTAGCCTAAGATTGAAGTACTGTGAAACATCATTGTACGGAATCAAACAGCCATGTTTATCAATCTTGTCTGCAGATACTATAAACCTGTCCATTATGTACGGTAAACAGCCCACTGGGCCCGTGTTGTGTATCCAGAATGATCGTCCTCCTTGATCGTACAATCCCTTGATCACATTGGAGAATTGGGCTAATACATCAGGTACATATGCCTTAACTTCCTGAGTGGTCAAGTTTAGTTTATAGCCAGCAGTGAGATCATTCTGGCCTATGTCGAACGTGTATAAAGCCTTCGAGAAATGACCCTCCTTTGGAAACATGCTCTGAAACATCCCTGTCATTGCAATAGCCTCGTATCAGATAAAAAACAACAGATGATCCATCCAAGTCCAATGCAACTAACTAAACTACCTCGTTTACGAACACTTCTTGATCTTGTCACAAAATCCAAGTATTGAACAAGCTGAACATCGAGGGAGAATGGACTGTATCCGCTCTGCTTAATGGTCGTGTTCTGAGGCCTGATCGTCGATCCAGCAGTTGCGAAATTGGCTCCATGGCTGAAGTTTGAGCCAATTGAATCAAGAAAAGCACTGAGATAAGGCAGTCTCAAGCTTTGAGCTAAGAAAATAAACTAAGTATAAGTTGTCAACATTGGATTAGGCCATCAAGAATCAAGAGAGTGTGTTTTACACACCTATGAAATCGATGAGAAGACGGCCATCGGAGAAACGGCCAGCCGGGGCATGGAAGAACGTTTCCCCGTTGGGAGGCGGGGCTTGGCCAAAGGCAGCCGACAGCCCACCGGTGTCGGAATTGGAGTCTCCGAAGTTGAATATCGCCGGAAAGTTGCATGTATTCAACCCAAGTATTGAGCTTGGCAGAAATATCATCACTAATATTAGAAGGGATTGCAATGTATAATGCTTCAACTCCATGAATTTGAGCTGTTGAAGAAGCTGTTTGTGGACAAAGTGTTCATGTAGTAAAGTAATAGTGCTGTTACAACTTACATAGAATGCAGACACAAGACAAGACAAACTAAATTGTCGTGTAATAACCACTACTATAGTATGTCTTTGACTCATTGAGTAAGGCTATTTGAATTTTTCTTCTCTTTTTTATTAGGACCATCAGGCCCAAATAAAGGTCCAAGGCTAGTGGGCCTATTCCAGCTTCAGGCCCAGTTTATCAGTAGAAGCGGACCATTGCATTTATTTATTTATGCTTAATTAAAGGAATATTTATGCTTAATTCAATCAATTTCAATTCTAAATTTCTAATCACGTATGTATTTGAATTTTCAGTTTTAGTCCTATATATAAATTAAGATTTTAGTTCTCAAAACTAAAATTGCACTAATTTAAATAACCCAGTACTAGAATTGTAAATTACAATGGATTATAGAACTGAGTTTACATATTCGTATACATTTAGGACTACAATTGCAAATTATAATACATAATAATATCACTCACATCAAGACAAGAACTATTAATCACATTATCATGAACACCCCTTTTTTTTTTGGCTTTTTTTGAGGTATCATGAACACATGCCTTAAACCAAGAAAATCAAGATAAAATATTTAGACAAAAACAATCCTACAAATTTCCTAATCTAAACAGCAACTTATTTTCCTCTCTCTCTCCTCCACCAAATCTCTAGTCCTTCTCTGCATACTAATCAACACATTATGCCACGTGTTCACCCTAGAACCACCCTTACTTGGCAACCCGACGTTCATTCCGACCAAATCCTGAGTTCCGACGCTGAGAACCTCGGCGGCGGCGGCGCCGTCGAGGATCCAAATGAGGCAAGAACAGAACCCTTTTGTGATCTCAGAATCACTGTCCACTCTAAATCGCATCACTCCATTTCCCTCCATTCTCACCTCCAACCACACCTGAGTCGTGCAGCCAAGAACACGATTTTCTTGGATTCTAGAAGATTCGTCGAAGGGTGGGAGAATACTTGCGTATTGCAGCAGCCTTTTGACTCTGTCGATGGGTTCCGGCAATGATCTGAACTCGCCGGCGAGGCTCTGGACCTTCTGGGAGACGGTGGAGGGGTGGTGGTGGATTGTGAAGCAAGAAATATTGTGGGATCTTTGTGGGTTTTTGTTGAACGATGGTGGAAATGGAGAAAAGGGCTTTGGTGTAATGGAAGAGTAAGACCCCATCGATGCAGACTCACCGTTGGTGGGCGGGGAAGTTGGTTGCTGTAGAGAGAGAAAGAGGAGAGAGAATAGGTGAGGTAGGGAGGATCCTTGAACTGCGGAATTCTTGTAGGTGGAGAAAGTGGGAAGAAATTATTATTATAATTGTAAGAAAAAGTTGACTTGATTTTATATGTACGTGTGAGCATACGTGTTAAGCGGAAATTTATTTATGGTGATATCTTTGTTTCAAAATAAATGTTGTTTTGATGGTTTTGTTATCAATTAAGAAACGTACAAATTGGATGAATATATATCCTTAATTGATAAAAAAAATTAGGATTCAGAATTGAGAAGAGAATCAAATTAATTTTATTAATGAATTGTTATGTTATCAAGTGGAGTAGGATTTGTCGTGGCATGAAAAATGATTTTGGTTTCTTTTTCAAGGAAGAAATATGAGAAATCAATTGTCTTTTTTAGATTTTGGTGACATAATGTGGTAGATAATCTTTTAAAATGATGGTTGATTATGATTGTTGAGCTGAATCTTCTTAGTGCATAACGTTAGTGGCAATGACTTGAGAACATTAATGTGGAATTTTTGTTTCATGAAATTGACCTTTTTTCTTCCTTTAAATCAAAAGGATGACAGCCCTTTTATACACACACTACACTTAATTTCCACCTCCTTTATATAAAACTAAAATCAAATATTTAAATAAGAAATGATACGAATCGATTAAATTAATAGTTCTTTTTGGCTTTTAGGATATTCCCTAGGTTGTGGGACTCTATATCTTCTTAAACAATGAAAAAAATTAGAGCATTTGCGTCACTGCATATTTCATATTCCATATTCCATTTCAAAAGGTTAGAGAGAGAAAGAGAGATTTGACTTGCTTAACCATAGATATGAAATAAAGGGAATGATGAATGCAATTTGCAATTTCACTCAATTAAACTTGCATTTCATAGATGCAAATGCAATCATATTTTACGTACAAAGAAAAAAAAAACAATCTAAACTAATCAATAATCCAGCACAAATCTGCAGTGTCTTTGCCCCTGCAATAGGTGATCACATTTCTGATCCCAGAAGGGCAAAAACTCAACCTTGGTAAAGACTATTTCTGCATTCATAGACCTCTTATCCATATCCACCCAGGCTCTTACGTTCTAAAGATCGTATCACCTGCCCGGTATATACTTCCTGGAAAAACCAACTCAAAAAATATTACGATTCACTTGGGTTTGTTAGCTTCCAACATATTTCCTATGGTATTTGCTACGCTATCAGAACTATCAATCATGTTCTACACATGCATGGTGTCAATGGGTTCTCCCAGATGTCGTAGTTGGGGAAAGTTTCTTCGGGCAAGCCTGTTCGAGTCTGGTGGGTCACAACCACGTCCTCCACAAATGTAGCCCATCCCATGTAGGGGTCCCCTAAAGATTTGGACATTAGACCCTTGTCTGGTTTAATGGATTTTTGTTGGTGGCCAAGGTATCGCCGATTCCCGATTATCAGTTTAGCAAAGTTTCCACCATGTGTCATTACAAAGACATCAGATTTCAAGCAGACCAAGAAGTCTAGAGCTGCTAAGCTTGTTACGTGCTTTCTGAATCCATCCAACTCTGACTTTGTGGCTAGTTCCTCCTTGGTGACCTGTGTTAAACTTAACAGCTAAGAACTATGGTGTTTGGTCGACAATATTACTTTCAACACAATCAGAGATTTCACACTATCTTGGAAATATTGTAATAGTTTGATAAGAGCGTGAATTTAACAGAATCGGATAGTTTAGCGATCGGACTTACATGATTGGGGAACATGTTCCTGAGTGGTGCCATGCGGTTCTGTCCACCGTAAACCTGCCCAGAAGCCACATATATTTGTGTTTCTTTAGGATAGCCCATAGCACGAAGCATAACTGCTACCTCACCAGGCTCAAGAGGGCAGCGCCCTTCCTTTCGTTTCTGAAGAGCCAGTGCCCAAAGATGGGAACCATCCTGCAAGCATAGCCCAAGAAAGAGAGTAATTATACACCTAGTTTTTGGATTTGTTTTTTTAATCCCACATGAAAATCCCAATAAAAAAAAAAAAGATACCTTGAAGCGTCGGGGCCATTCTTTTAGTCTGTATAAAGCCATTAATGCTTTCTCCACCCTAGTTCCCACAAAATCACAGAAAGAAAGACCTACCATACCTTTCTCAAACCTTAGATGAAGAGCCCTGATATGTGTATGTACATGATGAGAATAAAATGAGACCTTTCATCTAGAAGGAAAAAATTTCAAAGATTTTGAATTGAGATTATCAGGTTCATGAGATCTGAAACAAGATAATCCATATCACTTACATGAAAGGATTAGAACTGCCTGTTCGGTTTCTCATCCTAGAAACCAGTAAATCAGCCATATTCTCAATTTCAGGAAGAAACTTAAGAGCATGATAGTTCACTCTGCACCTTAGCCTGTTGATTTCTTGAGGAACATTATCATACCTTATGGACAAGAAAGATGCAATAAGTAATCACTAAACATATAGATCTTCACGCACACTGTCAGTGTGAACGACGAAGCACGTACATAGAACAAAACTAACAACTCACCCCAGTCGATCAACAAAAGGTTTCAAGGCCATAATCCTCTTTTCCTTGACACGAGGCAAGACATTGTCTATGTAAAACTGTGCTGGAGCATACTTTGGAATGTTCTTTACTGTACGCCTATCATGGATTATATACCATTTAAATAAAAGCCACATGCAACAAAACTCTAATTCTACAACATATACAATTTTATCCAAAAGATTTATGAATTCCTTTCAGTACTGACATTTCTTCTATCAGAAGTTTGAAATGAAAAGGAATTCTCTCAAGTATAAAGCAACTGTATTAATGCATGGAGGCTGCAGCTCAGCAAAAGCATTCTCCAGTCTCTCTATCTCAATAAAATGTCTAAAAGGGAGGAATAGAAGGGGAAACGAAAGGTACCAACCTTATACTTGTGAACAGCTCTGCTTTGTCCGTAAACCATTCTGGGATATCTCTCACAATCCGTACGTCATCTTTCAAGTAGTCAATAAAATGATCTACATCAAATATATCTTCGAATTTCCTGCAGTCAGCTTTGTGTTATTAACATATTAGAGATTCTAGGTTGTCAATGAAATGACCTACATCATTCATGCAGTCATGATTTCTGCAGACAACATAACACATTAGATCCTAATAAAGAGTTTGTACCTGAAATTTCTCGGTAACATATGTATCACATTGCAAAACAAGGAAATAAATCAATACTCAAACTAAGAGCCCAGAAATAAAGACCAGTCGGCTAAAATCACATAATAAGGTGCAAGGGCAGCACACAACAGCCATGACAAAGTTACAAAGATTGAATGAAATATGATACAATATTGCTTAAAGATATATAAAAGGAATGCTTGGAATGTATGTTTTCCTGGATAACATGCATTAAACTTGAAGAGAAAGTTCTTTTTTCAGTCAAAACTGGCACATAAGCAAAGAGGAAGCTCTCTTTTCAGTATTATGGTAACTATAGAATATGTGAGTGTATGACAACACAATACAGAATAATATGTTTAGTGTAGCTTTAGTCAAGTTCACTCACGTTTGGTCTTTCCATATCTGATCTTGCTTCAGCACAGGCAAAATAAGAGTAGCATTCATGATCTTCGCCACAGCAACAGCATTGCATATCTGTAGAGGAAGAAGACAAACACTTATAATCTAGTACAGATTCCTCGGGAACACACATAAATTTATTTTAAAAATCATATACGAGAAAATCAATATGCAGGATGAATTCATAAGAACAAGCTATTCATGTCGTAATAACAAGAATCAAATGGTCAAATTTATCACTTTCTTTGAGAAGCAAAATAATTTAACACAGCAGCCTTAATCTTTCACATCTTGAGAGTGTATCCTTCATAACGCATGACACAACTACATAGAAACATGAAAATCAATTGAAAATCTCCACAAGGATCACATACAGCAATTCTTTGCTGGTTAAGACCACCCTCAGCATGTATAAATACATAGCCATTTGTTTCATTCTCAGCTGGAAGATCTGCAAGGCAACAAGAAAAAGATGTTAATACTGACACATGAAGACATTCTGAAATTTAATCTCGGAGAAAAACTATAAGAGATTCCATAAGACAAAAGTGGGCATAGTTCTGCTGTTAAAATTCCATTTAACCCAAGCAGAGTTCTCTTCAGGTGTATAAGATAATCTAGTCTCTTCTGTGTTCTGCTAACAATAATGAAAGAGCTATAACCCAATCCTCAGCCCACCATACCCCCAAAAGATAAAACAATGATTGGGACAGAAGAATCAAAAGCAAATCGCATAGTTCATGATGTAAATTAAGAAACAGCATATTGAAGAGGCAGTAAGTAACCACCCTAGGTTTGTTTTCTGACTTCAATCAAAAAGTAGTTAAAGAAACTGCGTAGCTAAATTCTGCAACCAATGTACGTGAGTCTTAATGAAATTAATTGTAATTACTACTTTGCATTTCACAAATAGATGGAAGTAGAATGAAAGCTCACAAAAAATGTATCACATGAGGATGTTCTATATATCTCATGATGATGTATCAGACTGAAGAAGAGACTTTATAAATTTAAAAAAACTAAAAAAGAAACAGAAAATATAGATGCCATTGGGAAAGAATTACGGGGATAAATAATCACATTCCTGATGTTTGGGACATGGGGATAATCTCATGATATTTCTGGAAGTTATCCATATATTCATCAACATATTTAGGTACCTGAGATTATTCCCTCACGTCTTTCAGCACATGGCTTCCATGATGTAGTAGCTGAATAAGGATTTTCCCAAAGTGATGGAGGCTCCTTTACCTACATTCAGGAATACAAATGCCATAAGAAAAAACATTTAAACTGAAGATGATAACATGAGAGAAACGTAGATAGTTGTTTGTGCTTACATGAGGGCACTGAAGAGTAATGCCATCTTTTTTGCACAAATATGGAGCATTCTGCAACCAAAGCAGACCGAGAGGCCAAAATAGAAATGATTAGACAGGGTCAACAAAGCATGGAATCTGTTACAGTGATACTTTTGCAAGATAAAAGTAGACATTAGAAACCAATAAATCAAGTGGCTCTTATCTTCTGGAGAACAAATCCAGAAACTAACTAATACAACAGAATGATAGACAGAGCGGATGACCATTCAATTGTTAAATAAAGAAAAAAGGAGGCAACCAAGCCTATATATTTATGCATCAATGTATATACTCAAGGCTACTAATAACTTCGCAGCAGTCAATTCAAAAGATGCTTCTGCTCCAGACTTAAGAATCATACTTCCCTTCATTTATCAAATCAAATGAGAACTATATAAACTTCTATGCTTAGAAAATATCACTTTAACTTTGATTAATTCAATTCAGAAGGATATGCTAGCAGACAGCAGTTCACCATCTGTCCATCAGTTTGCATAGCATGGATTATCTGTTTAAGCTTTTAAATGGCCTTCGAACTGTTATAGCCAACACAGTTACTGGGAATGAAATTGTCAAAAACAAGAATACAAGAGTGACTATGAAACTCTTTAGCATCGACAAATCAAAGCTATGTAAGTTTCCAATTCGAAGAGTTTATTCAATCATTCAAGCACAATTTTTTATGTTACTTGTGATCACAAAGTTAAGACTTATATGGTCCAACTATGCACCTCATGCTACAAAAAAAAAAATTCTGCTTTCAAAACTATGAGCATATTCCATTGAAGCGTTTCAATCAGAGCAATACGCAATCCTTCACCATCAAAGTTGACAAGGGAAATAGACCACAAAAGAGCACCATTTAATTGAATAAGCATGCACAATTGGGCAGAAAAGCAAACAGACAATACACAGGGAAAGAGTATTGCCATACCAATCGCTTCACCACAGAAGAAACAGAAATCACGGCGGCGAAAACAATAGCGACGAGTATGAGTATTGAGATCTTAGATCTATGAGGATGGGCTCTGTACAGATCGTCGTTCGGGAAAAAATAATGCGGGAGAAAGGGTTGGATATAAGAGCGGAGCGAGCGATCCCGCGAGTAACGATCGCGCCCATTATCATCATCATCGGCGGCGGCGGCGGAGTCGTAGTCCGAGGAAAATGGGGATGAGGCGACAGCAGAGGCAGCGGGGGACGGGGTGGTGCGGCTGCCGCCAATGGAGCTCGAGTGGCGGAGCTCCGCCATCGCTCGCTTCGGACTGTACGCCAGCTTGAGATTTCGGATGTTTCTCGGCTCGGCTCGGCGTGGCAAGCCTCCGGATTCGGCGTCGGACTAGTACAGTGCGATGTGAGCAATCGACTGCGTGTGTGTGTGTGTGAGAGAGAGAGAGAGGGAGAGATGGGCCGGAGTAATTATCTAGTGTTGCAGACAGTCAATGTGACTGACTTCAGATCAGTGATGATTATTTTAGGAGAAATCCATTAAAAAAAATGTGCCCAAGGGTATTATTGTCATTACACGTGCTTTAATGAAATTGGTCAAAGCACCTTATGTGCCAATTGCTAAACACAATATTTATATTTATTTTTTATATTACTTAGAAGTAAGAATCGACTGTTCGTAATTCGTAGATTCGTGTTGGATTGTGTTATCTATTTTATTTTACAATAAATATATATAAAAATAGTATAATTTGATATTGGATTGCGTGTTGTTACATATCATATGAATCTTACAAGTTTCAACTGTTCATTAACCAATGTTCACAAAAGCCACTACCAATTGTTTTGATCTCATCGAGCATAACATCAAATTCTCGTTTAGATTTCTTGCATTAACAATAACGATATTAAGAAGGAAAAAAAAAATAAAAAATCATTCGAGATCATTATTGGAGTTATTGAGATATTTATTATACATGATGATAATAGATCGAATATAAATTCATCTTTAATTAGTGCATATAGACGTGAGTAAGTACATAAATCTATGAAAATTAAGGGTTACCATATATATGTTAAAAGGCAAGATTAGAAGTTCAAATCATGCCCAAAACAAGCATTCAGTGGTCGATAATTTTACACGACGAATAAACCATCTATCAAATCGAGCCCAAGGGCAAGCTTATGCACGTTGCTGATAAACGAAACCTTATACGATGAGAGCAGTTATTATAACTAGACGAAGAAGGAAAGGCGAATAGAACTTATTACAACTGGATTCTTGTAAATCCTTCCTTCAAAAATGAAAGATCCTGCCTACCTGTGTATTTTCTTACATTTGGTTGATCCAACTATCTAGATCCTTGTCTACCAGAAGTTTGCCAGATGCTTGAAGAGTTGCATCGATTCCTCGCCCTCCTTTCCTATCTGGAACGACATGCAAATGATAATTCACAACATGACAATACGAGCCCTAACACGTTTTAATGTAAAATATCAATGCTTTTATTCAACATCTTCAGAATGTGAAAATATAATTTCCGTGGAATGAATTAGAAGTCGGACTAGCATCATGCGTGTATATCTAGTGAGTAAGCTCATAGACAATAACTTTGTTTGGTGATAAAGAGTAATAAGCTATCTATTCAAGTATGTCGAGCGTTCATTCATCTCTCAAATGTTTTGCATATTAATTTTACTTTCACGGCCAATCTTAACACGGGGGCATAGAGTTAATTTTTTAATATCTAGACATCTTTTAGAGCATCATACATGCAACCATCTTCAAGCTTACCTACCATTTACTTCTCAACAAAATCTAAATAAATTTTAGGCAACATCTAGTACGCCAAAATAGGATTGAAAGTCAGTTTGATAAGAGGAATAAGTACCTTAATTGGAGCATCCGTGCCGAAACCCTTCTCAAGGAGAAGATTAAGACCAACTGTCTCCATATATGCTCTCATTCCTGATCATCTGACTTTGGCTTCCGTTTGATGCTACCTTATGCCCTATCCACACGCATATAAAGCATCAGTGAATTTTGTTCCAAAACTTTTGACAGGAATAATTATATTATAATATAACGGATCTAAAATCCACCATTTTACGCATAAAAGGCTATTTAATTTATCATATCATCTGTTGTAACATAAAATATTACATACTTCTTTTCATCTTGTAATGTGCTTAGAGCTTCACCGTCAGTCACATGGTCATCTGCATTTGAAATCGGTTCTTCCCCTTTAATTTCCAAAGGAACCTCACGACTGTAGTTTTTGCTTTCAACATCTGTAAAGACATCATCTTCCAAGTATCTTGGCAAGTTTTCTGAAACATGAGATTCCTCGTGAATGGAGGGTAAAAGCATCTGAGAAGATAGACTGCTAAATCTACGCTCTGCAAGAGAGAGCGAAGCCTGTCCCGAAGTTGAACATGAACCAGCCACTCTAGAATCATGACAGGCAGAGATTCCCTCTCCTGCTTGAGGGGAAGATGCATTATCATGTATGCGTGTACTTTCATCTAGAAAACTAAGACTTTCCTCTGTAGAACCACTCTGACTAGGATCGGTATCTTTTGATCCAACTCTATCAGGTGCTGGTTGAGTGGGTTCACAAAATAAGTCAGACCAGTTAGATGATGAGGGTGAGAAGGTAAATGAACGTGCATAATCAGATGGTGAAGGTGAGGCTGATGATGATCTTGAAACAGATTTTGGTTTACTAACAAAAAATGAAGAAAAAGAATCCACCAAATTGTGTGATGGTGACTCTGACTGAGAAGTATCAGAACCTACACTGCTCTCTACACAAGAAGCAAATGAATCTTGGGAGTCATTCTGACTACTTGAAGGTGTTGAATCAGTAGGAGATAGAGTGTCGTCGAGTTCTGAACAAGCATCTCTTCTCTGCTGTTCATTACGCCTCTGCAAGACAGTAGGGTCCAGTTTAGAAATATCATCAGTAGATTCTTTCCTCAATCTGTTCCAGCCATTCTCTCTGGCTGGAAGGCATGTCTCGGATCCAGATAATGGAAAAGGTGGTAGAACCCCACCAGAAAGTGCTCTGTCGAAGATTTCAAAATCTAAGTCATATTCATCGAGTTTCCTTTCGTTGAGACATGGAATAACAGTCGTTGGCACCATGTCAGATGCACCTCTTTTGTAGCTGAAAGCATCCCAAAATTCTACTGTCTCTTCACTTTCTTTGATGATTATAACTGGACCCTTGGCTCTTTCATAACGAATGACTTGGGAAGCAGCTGCCATGGCATTGTCAGACATTACCGGGGAGCAATGCTTCCCAATCCAGACATATAAAGCAGAAGGAATGTGAATAATGAATGCTCCACGTGAGTCAAGCCTCTCTGTGCCTGGTTCACATAACATTTTTGGCACAAGATGAAGGGGGTCATATGGAGAGTGAGGTGCCATACGATACATTCTCAGCACAGAAGTAGGGCTAGCAGGAAGAGCATGTACACGTTTTTGGCATTGCAGAAGTTGGCAAGCAAAACCCACATTCGGATTAGTCACTTCTCTAGCAGCTTTAACGTGCTGGAAAGCATCATCGAAACTCTGTCCCTCTTTCCACATAAGATATGCAATGACCAATGAGGTCGATCGAGACACCCCATGACAACAATGAACAAGGACACGTCCACCTTGTTCACGAACATCTTCAAAATAGTCAAACACATCATAGAGAATACTTGTAATATCCTCAGACGGACTGTCCTGGAGCCAAAGGGTCTTGTACACAAGCTCATTCCTGAAATATTCAGGGCAAACAGACCCCACACAGTTGAGCACGTGGGTGATCCCTCTCTGGCGAAGGATTTCACGATTCTTGGCAATTACCTCACTTCCCAAATATATATGATCTAAAATCTTAGAGCATTCCTTATCAAAAAATGCAAGCTTATCCTTCCTGCAATCAAATTCTCTGGGATGTGGAGGTAAATCTGCAGTCAAATTTTCGCGGGGTGTTAATGATCCAGGCCTTGCACCAGGAGTTGGAGGATTCGGCCATACGCCAAGATCATCACACCCAGCTCTTGGCCATTCCTCAATGCTTGGTCGAATGATAGAAAGAGGCTGAAGTGGAGCCAAACACGCTCGAGCCTTTCTGTTCCATCGTGGATTGGGATTAGACTTTCTTGGTGAACGTTCAGTCCATGAAACCGACCTTGAGTACGTCTTCCAACTAACACTGGATCCCTGGTCTTTATCTTCTTCCTTTAACATCTCAAAATCTAAGCTACCACTCTGTAAATCCAAGCAAACCTACTTAGCATTCTTTTAAATAACCCCAAACCAACACACATCAAAATTACACCTCAATAGTACGAGAAAATAACAGTTCATCCACATTTAAAAAAGAAACCCACAACTCAATTGTCTTTCTCAATTTCAACTCCCAACAATTCTTCACAGACAAACCTATGAAAACAACCCATCACATATCCTCTTTCCAATAATTCATAACAATAATCTAAATAATTCAACCAATTATTCTAACCTAAACCATTGACCAAAAATTTGTTCTTTCTCTCCACTTGACACAAACAGGTGAAGCCAAATCAACCACAAACTATGATCAACTAGAAACCCACTTGATATACCTATCATGCGGACGAAATTTCGATTAAAAAAAGCCACAAAAACATGCTATTAAAATAACTAAAAGTCACAAATCCGTCTCAAATATTCAAAGAGAAAATAATTAAAAACCAGAAAAAAAAGAAAAAAAAAAAACCTTACATGAAGTAATTAATTGGTCCTTTGGGTGGGCATAAGCAGCATACGTTTGGATAGCAGGCAGTGAGCGTAGAGATATTAATGAATAAGAAAAGATCCGTTGAACAAGAAGTGCTTCAATTCAAGAGAGAGAAAGTGATGGGGGGAAGAGAGAGAAAGGAAGGAGAGAGTCGCACATTGCAGGTAACCCAAATGAATGAAAAGAGATGACCGCAGGTTTGCCAAATTTTATAGATCTGGAACATAAGTCGTCAAGTGCCACGTCATCATCTTGGATTTTTTTTTTTTTCTTTCAATGTTATATAATCAAAGGCTAATCTTGATTAATACTTCGTTGTATAATAAAAATATGTCCAACTCATTTGACTCGCAAGAAAAATACAAAGTTACTAAAATTAATCCTTTTACTTATAAGTGGTAATATTAAATCAGTCAAAAAATTTGACCCAATTTCTTTTTTTTTAACTTAGTCGGAATTTTACATGTTGCAATTAACTTGAATTGTGTGGTCGAGCCCAAAATAAATAATTAATATCATGTTATATAAATGATGATTGAAAATTGTATCTTATATCATTTTATTAGCTAGTCATAGCTTATGAAGTTTTATTTCAACCTCATATCATCCTCTAGCCAATTAAAATAAAGATTTTGAGAGCTTCTTTTCATACATTTCGTGCAGGAAATCCAACAGCCAATAACTACTTCCTTAAACAAATTGATCAAATACATATATGAACAAATCCGAATTATAAACAAGCAAGTTCTACAATAACATCAGAAATCTAAATCTCCAGAGAAAACATTACACATTAAAGGAAATAAGACAAATACAATCAAATAGCAAAATCCTCTTTTGAAGCAAACCAGAGCATGCTACATATTGAGTCAAATCCATTACAAAAACAAATGTACATGTTATAATAGAAATGTGAGAACATCTGAAGAAAAGCATTAGATCACATCACCACTTTACTTGTGAGAACATCTGAAGAAAAGCAGACCAAGTGTATCTCAAACTTCTTGCCAATTAGTTAATGTTTTTCTACTTCTTTTTTCAAGAAGAATCTCTTTTGCAAATCCTTTGCTTTTGCTTTTTTTTTTTTGTCTCTTTATTGTCCTGCATTGGATTTACATGTTATAACCTAACATCACTTCCATTTCATCTATTAATGGCTATGAATTTCTGCATCATTTTGCAGTCTAACCCTTAAGCAAATTTTAATGTAGTGAAGAAGAATGTAATCATTACAAACTGTTTCTTGTTTCTTCAGAATTACACACAATGGAATCCAAAAGGAGTGTCTTCTAATGATTCTTCAAACTCACTGCTTGAAAAGAGGCTTCTATTATCTTTACTTCTTTTTCATTCACAAATCAAAACACCCCATCATGAGCTTTCTTCAAAAATCAATCAGCAACGACGATTTCCTGATAAGGGAGATCGTTGCAACACATGATCCTGATGATCGTTTTCGCCTCGATTCTGAGCTGTTAATCAATATAGTGCAGAGTACTCTCTGTTACACTACACAGAATGTATCCATTTCTGGTCCAAATTTAGATGCAAATGAGACGTGTAACATTGATCTATCGTGTGTCATCTTCAAGATATCCAACGAGGTGATCTTATCGCGTTGAATAACCATCTTTCATTATCTTGCTACACATATATGATTGATGATGATTATGTGCAGATAAAATGGCAATGTTATGTGGATGAAAATCTGCATAGAAAAACAGTGGCATTACTTGAAATTCTTGGCCATTATAGATGGGAGGATAAAGTGGTTCTAGCTCTTGCTTCTTTCGTGCATAGCTTCGCATTGTTTTGGCTCGTTTTTCAGCTTCAATCTCATGAAAATGCCTTGGCAGTTTCTCTTGCAATTGTTAAGCAATTCCCAAGGGTGATCACAATGTTGAAGCCTAAGTTTAAGGCCTTGAATATGTTGGTTAACACTATGTTGAAGCTGACAAGGGTTGTGATACGATTTGAAGGCATTTCTTTACAACATGAGCTTGTTGATGATCGAACGATGAGTGTCACGAAATCGGGGGTCTACATGGCCACTTATTGGATCTGTAGGAGCATATTAGTTTGCTCTTCACATCTTGCGGATTTGAGAGACTTGAGCCTCGAGCAAGTGCATGTTCTTTCCCTTCATTTCATTTGATTTTTTCTTGATTTTGTCGGGTTCGGTTTAGTGAGATGAATGAGGTTTTTGTTCAGGTTTTCAGACACAACTGTTGTTGCAGCTTGGGGACTCCATAGCTTAGGAATTAAGTTGAATAGATTGTGTTTTGATCTTGGAGAAAACGTCGAAAAATGCCAACATCAAATAGGTACATTTTCTCTGTTCTGTTTCAAGACTAATAACTTGTGTTTCTTTGACGATTTCTTATGCATTGGTCTGAGAATTTAAGTTTGCTTCAGAGACAAGGATGTATGAGAATCTACGAAACGTTTTCAACAAGAAGAAAGGCGACAATCAGAAGGCGTTACAAGCATTATTCGCCACACAGAATGAGTTCCCATTCAAGAATTCATATTCAAGAAAGAAGGTTTGTTCTTACTTCTTACACTAAATGACTATCTTTCATGCGTTCTTGAAATCTTGTTTTATGTTAAACAGATTGGCATTTTGGAGCTGAAAACTAAGATAGTTCTACTCTTGATCTCCAAGCCAGATTTTCTCCCTTTAGACATGGCAATTTTTCTAGTACACCAAGCAAGAACTGATGGAAGTTATGCCATAATATGGGTCCCAATTCCGTCTACAAACGAATGGAGTCTCGTTGATCAGACAAGCTTCGAGTTTTTCTCAACAAGACTGCCATGGCTCTCTGTCCGAAAACCATGCTCACTGAACTCATCAGTGGTGAGCTTCTTTAAACAAGAATGGGGCTTCAAAGAAGATCCAATCATGGTTGTCTTGAACGATGAAGGCCTCGTTGCAAATGCAAATGCGATGGATATGGTGTGGATATGGGGACCTAAAGCTTTTCCCTTTACAGCTTCAAGAGAAAAGGAGCTATGGAGTGAATCAAATTGGACCATTGATTTCTTGATCAATGGAATCTGCCCTTCATTATCTCAATATGTAAGAAATTTTTTAAAGAATCTTTCTTTTGTGTTTATTATATTGTCTTTAGGCTTTAGGCCTCATTTTATAACTTAATGTGCAAAAATCTCAGGTGAAAGAAGGGAAAAGCCTCTGCATTTATGGGAGTGAGAGCATACATTGGATCAAAGAGTTCAATGAAATGATCAAGAAAATGAGGTCTAATGCAGGCATTGATCAGCTACAAGTGGTGTATGTGGGCTGCAAGAATCCTAGTGAAAATGTGAAGAACATAATAAACACCATTGATCAAGAAAATCTAAGCACTTGCCTCACCTTAAACACCATGAGATTCTTCTGGTTTCGATTGGAAAGGATAAAAAGATCGGTAGGGGCTGACGTGGCAGAGCTGCTAGAGTTGGACAGCAACGAGGGGTGGGCATTGATCGGTGGGGGGTCGTGTAATGATGTGATAAAGCTCGATGAAGAAAGGATCAAACGGTGTCTTGATCTCGTCCCTTTGTGGTGTGGAAACGTGGCGAAAATGGGCTTGGTTGGGGCCATTAGAGGTGCCTTTGAAGCTTCTGTTGGTGGTGGAAAATGCCAGCATGATGAAGTGGTGCCATTTGAAGAAGGATTGATTGAAGAAACATTGGTTTGTGGCTCATGCAAAAGGCCCATTCACAAGTTTGTTCTTTACAAATGTGAAGAGTAAAGATTGTCTTTTTTGAGACAAATAATAAAGATAATAGAATTTTAAGATGAAGCATTGAATGATATTCTTGTATGTTATAGTTACATGTATGATTGGTTTATATGCCTGATTTTGAGTTATTAATTAAAGCTTCAGTGAAAGTTTGTGGATTTCTTAATGTGTAATTTTTTTCTTAAGAATTTTTATTTTTTTCATTTTGAGAATTTTTTTTTTTATAATTTATATAAAATTTAATATTGGGAGACGTGTGAAAAAAAAAAGAAAAAAAGAAAAAAAAATTTAATTAGACAAACTTAATTAATGGATACGGACTAGTTTGAATAGCATGAGATTTCAAAAGGTCAAAGCCCAAAGCCCATGATGCTGAACCAAGCCCAAGTAAATTGGATATCGGGCTTTACTATAAAGAATGTAACCTACTTCGGCCCATTTTTTCTATTGACAATCCTCCTTTTTCTTCATACAATAATGCATCCATAACAAAAAATTCGGACGGAAATAGCTTATTGAAAGTGACAAAATTACCCTTCTTTATACATTATATATATACACACGAGTTTTAGATCACGTGTGTTGCATGTGGAGATCAATTCAAATTATGGAAAGAAATAATAATACAAATACTTTATATATAATATTTTTATATTACAGTTCTAATTATAGTAGAATTCTATAAGATTTTGAATTAGTTAGGATTATAATATAAAATTATTTAAATATGAAAACTTAAATTACTATTATAACCTCAAATAATAATCTTTGATAGAGATATATTCAGCAATTCATATTTTGTAAAAAACATCCACACTTTTATATAGATAATATATATATATAGGTTTTAATTTGGTTAAAAATATGCTAAACTACGATTCTTAAATTTTTTAATCAATGTTGGTTTGTAATTTAAAACAATTATATATATCTTATTTCATTGCAAGAATGATTTCATAAGTATAAAACTTATTTTGGTAACATACAACGCAACAACCTTTGTCAAAATGGCCATCAACTTATTAGATGATAGCTTCAATTGTAAACTAATTTTTATTCATATTTTATTTAATTTACAAGTAGATAATATGAGGTTATATTAATGATATAATCACTGTATACATACCATAATGAAATAAAACTAAGTTTGAATTGAAAACTTATTGGTCCAACTACAAGTTTGGAGGAAATAACTGAGTATAAAATTGTTATGGTCTTAGTAATTAAAAAAAAAAAGGAACTGTGATGTTTTAAAGACAATTTATTTTCTGTATTCTTTAATATTCTTGCTTTAATAAGGTTGGTTTTGAATGTATACTTTGGAACAAGTTAAAGTTTCACGTGATAATCCTTATCCAGATTGTAGAAAATATTAAAGTTAAAAAGAAAAGAGACTATTTTATAAAATATTAAATAAGTTGACACTTTTATTTTTAGCTAATCGTGGTAGATATATTTTTTTCCAAACAATTTAAAACATTCATTCTTCTCTTTTCAAATTTTATATGCATTTATAATAATCATTTTGAGCTCACATTATTTTATATTATAAATGTCTCTTCATGTAGTATTCTACATTATTAAAATAATACTAAATAATAACAGGGAAAACACATTTGAAAATCAATCTAATAATTAAAAGATAAAAACATACATTATTTCATTTATAACAACTGAGACAAATAATTATAAACATTTCAAGCAAGAAGAAGAAGAAGAAGGGTATAATCTATTTTTTTACAGAAAATGATTGTACTAAAACTATCATTAAATGTGTAATGTTATTTGTTGGGTCCAATGCGTACTATACAGAACTGTATTTTTCCTACATAAAGCGTGGAACCTTTATAGTATTAGCTACTTAAGGCAGGAACTAAAGTTGCTAATGATAGTGCAGAAAACGCTTTTCACTTTAAAAGGCAAGACACTTGGGACCATTAAAAAACTCAAGTATCAAGCAAAGAAGCATTGATTGGGGCATAGACAAAACAAAGTATGTTCTAATTTCTTTATTCCTTACCCAATCCTTTTTATTATAAAAGATGTTTCGTTTTCTTCCACGTGGAATAAATTTTATTATTTATATATTTTGATATTAAAATGTTGGATATAAAAAATAATAAATTTTATTGAAGATTTCAACTAATCATGTGTGACACACCATCATAAAATTTAAATATTTCAAATTTGATATAAAAAATGTTAATTCATAAAAAAAAAGTCATGTTCTCGATAATATTTCTCATATGGTTCTCATGTGATGTACGGATAAATACATTTCAAGTGTTAGTAATTTTTTGAAATAAAAACGTTAATTTATCATGAAAAACAATATAGTTCTTCAAAAAGTTATTTCAATTTAATTTACTATCCATATAATTTACGAATTTTAAATATTTATTACATTCATCATACATTGTCCATTGTACTAATAGTATTTGTCACAGACTCACAACTGACCTGGAAAAACTTTATGCAAATATATGCTCAATAACTTATTCATAATGAGCTCAAAATGGTGATATTATTGTATGTTATAATCAAGTCTCGATAATATTTCAACCTCATTTGCCACTCATGTGATGCAGCAAATAAATTTCAAGTATTAGTATAAAAATGGTGATCATGAAAAATAACATAGTTTTTCAAAGTTAATATACTAATTTACTAATTTTAAATATTTATTGTTTCCATCATGCATATGTTGACTGCTTTTCTAATTGGTTTTGCCACAATTGGCCTGAAAAAAACTTATACAAATATATGTTCAGTAACTTATTCATAATGAGCGTAAAAACAATACTGATGTTATTGTATATTACTCCAAAATAAAATTTCTAAATAATCATTTTTTTATATTTTTTTACTTTGACGATCTAGAAATCTTGAAATTCGATCATTGTATTGTTTTAATTTATTCAATAAACATAAATTTAATACTTATTATAACAATAATTAAGTATTGTTTTATTAGATGTGATCATATTAACATTCATATACCATATATAGATTACAATTTTCAAAATTTTGACAATATCATAAATGATATTGATACCATATATAAATCATGTTTAATATATATATTAATAAATTTTAATTTGTAAACTATAAAATAATAAATAATTGTATTTCTACTTTTGGGAGGTGGAAATGGGCGGAAATTTTTTATCATTTCTATTTTGAGGGATAATTGTTCTTAATTTATATATAGATATATAGATATATGAAATAAAAGATGAAATACTACTTGATAGAGTAAATACCGATTTTATCGAGTTGAGTGGCTGTTCTTCTTTGAAACAAAAGATTTCATGAACTTAAAAAGCTTAAAACTTTGCATTCACACACAATCAAGAAACAGAACACTTGATTTACATGCAAGATTTTATTGCGAATAATTTTGTCACCAAAGGCTCAAACATGAAACACATTGTATGATAATTCATTAAAAGAGAGAGAAAAAAACAGTGGCAAAATCTCATGGGAAGTATAGACAATAAGAACTGAATTCCAAATCTCCAACAAACGTTAGACCACATTGGAAGCAAAGAACAAGATTCATTACATCTTTATTCAATCACAATCTTGTTTTGCTCTTCTTGTTTTCTCTATATAAACCTAGACAAGAACACCAAATCAAACACAACCAATTTCCCCTCAACAACACACATCTCTCGAGCATCCACCCTTTTCTTTTCTTCCTTCAATGGAGCGGCGTGAACTCGTTCCTAAGGTCACCAAGGAGTTGATCGAAAAGATCCCACAGGCTAAAACTCCGGCCTACAGTGGTTCTCAGAACCCCGTGACCTATAGTGGTTCTCAGAACCCCGTGATTGATCATAGCTTACGGCCTACCCATGAAGTGGATCACGGCCTCAATTACCGGCCCACCGGCCATGAAGTGGACCACAGCTACATGCACCGGCCCACCCATGACCCGGACCATAATGGTCTCAAGCCAGTTAGCCTGAGACCACATGCAGGCCTCAAAGGCCACGCACTGGGAGGTGAGCGTGAACGTGGCTTCTTTTCATCAGACGACACTGCACTCAACAAGCAAATCCAAGCCACTCACGCACCGGATATTCAAGACCTTGATGTGAGGCCAATTCTTTTGATTGTGGAGGATATCCTGCGTTTGGCTAGACCTATGAGTGACGAGCATACTGCTCTCACTACTACTACTGCTGCTACTACTACTCCTGCTGCAACTACTGCTCATCATGTACGATTTCTAATATTTATTACATCATACGCTATTATTTATTGTAAGAAAATTCAATTGACAATACTTTCTTACAGGGAGCTCATGCTCCAACTCATTTGGAGACGAAGAAGCTTGATAAGGTCTCACACGATCCCTACCACGATGACCACAAGGTCTACCAACCATCTTATCTCGACACAGAGATTGTCAAACTTCTTGCATATCCCATCAACAAGATATCATGCGAGGTACATTAGCTAACAAACTCCATAAGAAATCAAGAAACATACCAACATTTGTTCTTACAATCTTCACATTCAACAGATTATCTGCAAATGTGCTAGTGGAGGAGATTCACACCAAGTAACAATGGACATCCTCAAATCACTATCAAGCTACACATGGGATGCTAAGGTGGTCATCGCCTTCGCTGCCTTCTCCATCAACTACGGTGAGTTCTGGCTCGTCGAGCATCACCACACCAAGAATCCTCTGGCCAAGAACATTGCAACCCTCAAGGATTTGCCCGAAATCATGGCCCATTCGGGTGAATTAAAGAAGCAATTCGAGGCTGTGCTCGATCTCTTAACTGCAATCCTCAAAGTAACTCACTCTATCATAGGGTTCAAAGAGCTTCCACCCATGTACATCAGTTCTCAATCACCTGAAATCACTGCTGCCACGGCCCACATTCCCACAGCCGTCTATTGGAGCATACGAGGCCTTCTCGTCTGCGCCTCGACTCTCCTTAGTCTCATCGGTGGTGGCCATGAGTAAGCATCTATCTATCTTTCTTTTAACTCCTTTTGACATTTGACATTTTTGATATGAGTTTTGATCAGATTCATCACCTCGACTTCTGTTTCGTGGGAGATACTCAATCTGGCCCATAAGCTATCAGTCATATTGGAGCACTTGCAGACTCAAATGAGGATTTGCGAGGACTTAGTTAGTGAGTTACTTATCACAAAAAATTGGTAAGAAACTACAAGAATTACCAACACATATTAATATTATTGTCTGCAGGGAAAAAGAAGGAAGAAGATGAATATACTAAGTTCAAGAAGCTCATCGATTCAACTCACATCGACAACATGATAGTACTCTCTGCATTCTTTCGTATCAGAGACGATCAAAGGCCACTCTATGATGGTTCAAGAAGGACAAACGTCGGTTTCTTCCCTTCTCCTTAACTCAATCACCTACCAAATCTATACTAAATCTATTGATTCATGAATTCAGGAACGCCTAGATGTCCTGAGGCTCAAATATGTCCTACTACTGATCTCAGACTTGGACCTCCCACCAGAGGAGCTACACGTTCTCCATTTGATTCACAACGATCAAGCAATGAGGCACGACTACGAAATCCTCTGGCTCCCAATTGCCGACCACACGATCCCATTGGAAAAAGACACATCTTTCTACGACCTCAGAAACAACATGCCTTGGTTCTCAGCTGATCACCCTAATGTCATTAATCCGGTTGCCATTAGGTACATTCGAGAGTACCTCCGTTTCACCCACATGCCCATGCTCGTTGTCTTGGACCCACACGGAAAACTTTCCCACCATGATGCTCTGCCCATGATGTGGATTTGGGGTGCCAAAGCTTTCCCCTTCACCAGAGAATGGGAAAGAAAACTATGGGACGGTAGCGATTGGAACGTTGAACTCATTGCTGACGCCATTGACCCACGCATCCCAGAATGGGTACTGTCAATACTGTCAGCTTTCAATATAATTCATCAGGTGTAGCATGTAATAACCAGAACTCTGCTGTCTTAACTCAACAGATCGGCACCAACAAGGCTATCTGTCTGTACGGAGGGGAAGACGTGAACTGGGTCCGTAAGTTCACACAGTCCGCCAAAGCAGTCGCCAGAGCGCTCAACATACCGCTGGAGATGCTCTATGTGGGAAAACGCAATCCAAAGGAAAAGGTCCGCGTCTGCCACGAAGTCATAACCAGGGAGAATCTCAGCCACACCTTCGCAACCGAATACTACGACTATGTCTGGTAAGAAACCTTCCATAAATGGAAAGTTACCCAACATAACTACCAACCAACTTTCCAAAAATGGAAACCATCAAATGAACACTTAATTCAACAGGTACTTCTGGGTGAGGCTGGCGAGCATGTGGAACTCGAAGAAGCAGATAGGCAGAACAGTGGAAGACGACCACATCATGCATGGAATCCTCGACCTACTAACGTACGACAGCAGTGAGCAGGGGTGGGCGGTTTTCAGTCGAGGCAACGACGAGATGACGATGGCGAGTGGGGACAAGCTGGTGCCGGTTTTGGACAGCTACACGACTTGGGGATACGAAGTGGATCATCCGGACAAGTTTGTGCCGGTTTTGGACAAGCACTTAAAAGGGTTCCACCCCGAGCATCACTGCCACCGTCTCATACTTCCCGGCCAGGCCGGATACATACCGGAGACGGTGGTTTGCTCGGAGTGTGGAAAGAACATGGACAAGTATGTCATGTATCGATGCTGCACCGATTGAGACAACTTCTATGCTATTGTTGTTAAGCCTATTAATTATCTCTGTCTGAATCAAATAAATCTGTATGATCTGTTTGTGTTTTTTCTTTTTTTGGATTTGAGTTACTGTGTTGTTGAGTGTGATTGTATTGATGCCATATTACTACTATCCATCAATAAAGCTGCTGTTTGTTTGATTGGTGTTCTGTTTCCATCACGTAAACTACTCTTGCAAAGGTGTATTGAAAGAGTTCTTGATAATAAATGAATAATTAAAACTATTTATTCTGGTTAAATTTAAAGACTAAACTCTAATGTTCTAATTCGATATGTATATATTAGATTTATCTAATTTATATTATAAATTAATTAATACATACCATATGTTTGTTTGGAGACTCATGAGTCAGGATTTGAGATTTTAAAATTTCAAATTTTTGTTTGTTAGGAGATTTAAATTAGGATTATAAAATCCACTCAAATGTTTTTTTATTTAAAGAAAATATAATAATTAACCATACACTTTAACCTATTAATACACAAATTTCAATACACACCTAAATCTCTACTATTACAATCATCAAATCATTACTATTACATCAACTAATAATATAATAATACACTTACTAACTTCTCCAGCATTGATTTGACATCTACAGTAATAATCCTACCTTATAAAGTCTCATAACAAACACAGATTTTAACTATTCAATTTTATTTACAAATCCCAAAATTTCAAAGTTGGATTTTCTCAATTCTACATAATCTCCAAACAAACATACGGACGTGTCCATCCGGATTTGGGATGACTCAAATCTCAATTCTTGTTTGTTATGGGATGAGAAATGATTTGTAAATCTCATCTCTACCTACTTTTTTTACAACTCTCAATAAAAATATTTCTACAATTCCCCAAAAAAATATATACTTTATCTACAATTCTTAATGTGATGAGGACATCTTAACTATAATCCTATCATATATAATCTCAAAACAAACACAAGATTTTCAAAATTCACATTTTTTACAAAATCCACACAAATCCTAAATTTAAATTTGCAAAATCCACCTCCACCCCAATCCAAACCTACCGTTACAGCTTTTGGTTGCTTGTGTTTAGAGCAAATACGAACCAATAATTAATGTAGTTATTAATTTGGTCTAGTCGAATTGGGCCTTAGCAATATCTGGAGCAAAAATATGATAAATTTGGTCGTCAAATTGGGCATAAAGAATATGGCCCAAACAATTATAAATTTGGTCAAACCCAATTAGTATGTGTTGACTTAAATTTTTTTTTTCCCCAAAATGAATATGGAATATTAGAAATTTAGAATAATGTAAAAATACAATTTATACATAAAAATTGGAAACATACAGCATACTGAAAACCATGATTTTGTGGGTTATTGATTGTGAATTCATCCATCTTACGAAATTATATTTATGAAACAATCTCACGAGAATCTTACGTATTATTTATTTGACTGTATTTGATTGTCCTCATCAGGTCAAGTATACATTATACATGATGAAAAGTTTTTTGTATATTAATAAGAGTCACATATAATATAATATTGCTTTTTGAAAGCTCATTTCTCTTTGCGCATGAGCAAGTTGGCAAGTTGGGATCGTGCATCTATAATTCTATATCATACAAAAACGTAAATTAATATATATAATGTTTATGTTAGTCCCAGTTGCTTGTGTTCATATGATCTGTATTTTGACCAACCACTTTGATTTGTATTCTTAATTTAATTATTAATGAATCATTAGTCAATTAAGTTCAAACTCAACGTAGATGATTGGTTCAATCTGTTTTAAGTGTGGTATGACTTATGAACTCGATATGGATCTGAAATGCAAGTTATACGTAATATGATGAATTTGATTTATGAAAATACATTTATGTTATGGATAATGATTTTATATAAGTTTTTGTGTAATATTTGTAGTTGTTTTTGCGATTGTTATGGTCCATAGTCAATTAATAATCCAATAATTTAATAGCAACTAATTTACTATGTCATTATGATAATACTAGCACAACAACTACTAGTAGTTAATATTAGTGTTTTTTTTTAGAATTCGTAGTTAGTTATTTTTTTAGACACTTATATATTATATTTAGTAGAGATACTATTAATATAATTTTATCATGCCTTACGTGGTGCATGAATTGATTTATTCAATAAAATCTTTTAAGGATCTAAATTGACATTTACATTACTACTTGTGTCTAATCATCTTAACCTAAAATGCTCTATTTTTCAGTGGAAAACATAACACAAATTACTTTTAATTAATAGGCTGTATGCTTTGTTAGAATTAGAGTTTCATATTTAATTACTTTTAATATATGTCACGTGTACTTATTAATGAATATTATATTTAATACACATGATATATGGTTATTATTTTAAAATATCAAAATAAACACATGATAGAATAAAGAGTCACATGTGAAATTTATATAAAAATTTCGATCTCTTTAAATGACAATTTTAGGAAAAATACGTGACAAAATTGATTAACTACAGCTTTGACTAAATTGTAGAACTTCTAGAATCCAAAATTAGGTAGATTTAGATAGGCCCATTTTCTGGTGATAATGAATATCCTTCCATATTTAATATGATTGTTCGTAGAAGATAAAATATTTATAGCATTGTACTTTATTTTTATTTAGCATTTCATTTACACCAAATTATATCAACATTACAGAAAATAAATGATTCCTAAATCTATAATTCGGTTACACTCCCTGCCATTCAAAATAATTGCGGTGTAACAATTAATATACATATATATATATATATATATATATATCACCTTTTGACTACTTATTAGAAGAATTAAATGTTTTCTTCCAATTTTATCATTGTTTAATTTCTTTTTTACTTGGTCTTTATTTATTATAAAATACTCATAACTCCCATCAGAATCAACTATAATTAATACACATTTTTTTTAATACTCCAAATTTGTGTGCTTAAACAACAAAATAAACTAAAAAGGGATGAAGTATACATAAAATCTTGGTTCCCAAGAATTAAAGTAGATAATTATTTTTACATTGACACATCATAAATATTGGATATCTATATACATGTGTGTGTGTATATATAATTGGAGGGATGGGAGCCAGGGATTAAAATGGTGACCACAAGAGCATCCAAAGATAACTTAAATTTTGAAAAAAATTAATAGGTTATCATCATCACTTGTTTTCGAATTCAAGTTGTCAAAAAAACAATAAAAACTCATTCTTTATTATTATTATTATTATTATTATTATTATTATTATTATTATTTTAATATTTTTAGGTTCTTCTTTAAGCATGCAAAATCGATAGAGCTATTGGTGTTGTACTTTTGCCACCAACTTTTGCAGCATGGGTACCTTAAACTTCCATCCCCCCCCCCCCCCTCTCTCTCTCTATATATATATATATATATATATATATATATATATATATATATATTATTGTGTCACCATTCATTTGGTACTTAGAGATTTTTTGGGACAGTTTTACTGATAAAAAGAAGTACGAATTTGAACCATACCCTTTCATTTATGCCCAACAGCTATACATCCCACTTGTGATTGGCATTATGTCTCTGCCTGTGTATCTTTTATACATATAGTTAATAGTTTCTATCAAATTATTTAATAATATACAATTTAATTTATTGATTATACATAAATATCTTACGCTCTATCGATCTCTAATTTATTTTTAAATTGTAATATCATTAATTAAATTAAAGTTATAAAGTCAGTAAATGAATGAAGCTACTTTCGGAACAATATAATGCCTTTTCAGTCCTTTACGATTTTAGTATTAGCAAAATGGACAAAATAGTTATTTTCAAGAATGAAAAAGATAAATTAAATTATTTTTTAATGGTATATAACCTTGTAACGAATTATTTACGAGTAATCAAACAGTAGAAAATGCAATAATTAACCACACACCTAAACAGTGGTTGTTAAAAGCGTCGATTTGTCTTGATGAACGATTTTGTATCCACTATATATAATCTGAAATTTGATTTTCGAGAAGTTTTCATATTAATTAAATTAGTAGTAATATATTAAAATATGAAGCCGTCTCACTGATTTAATTTCGTGAGACAAGTCAGCTCATTATCTATACATAAATTTTTGATAATAAATTTGATTTGTGAAGAGTGAATCGTGCTTCTCTGAATTTACATCCATGAAACCGTTCTATATGAGTGTTTATGAAAATACTAATCTTAAATACAACATTTAATCGTGAATTATATATCACGTGCTACCTCATATTTGATTTGGCGTTTAATGTTGACCTTTTAATTAATTAATATTTGATTCACTAATCATACCAAATTATTGTTCCTTTCGATAAAAATTATAGTAAATTGTTTAGTTCTTTGTACTTTGATTGGCCAATTTGCTGCCGAAATTCACGTTACTATTGCATTGTTTGATGGAAATATTTTGTTGTTATTTGATGTTGCATCTCGATTTTGGCTTCATATATACTCTTAAATTTTGTAATAATATAATATATACTTTGTTCATATAAGATCATTTCATACAAATTAAGAAATTAACCGTTTAATAATAATAATTATTATGTATATAAAATGATCATGAGGATTTACAATAAATGAAAACCCAATATCAAAATCAAGATAATGACTAATTTGGAAGAATTTTTTTTAATTCTTCTTGATATTAAAAAACAATTCATGATAAATTAAAACAAATTCTATTTTATAAAATTGAGAAGGACAAGGAATAACTTGATTTAATCGTAGCATATGAACCAAATTTATAGTCCCCCACTAGAGATCTATGTAATGAGAGGGACAATTTAATTTTGTCTCCTTACCTATCATTAAAAAATTAAAATTGGGAATTTATTGTCAAGTTGTGTCTATCAAAGTAACAACAAACAAGCTGGAGTATGTATTTATTGAAACTAAATATTAAGGAGATAACTTTGGTCTCTTAACATTTTTTGGACTATTAATTAGACAGACTCTTTTTTATAATTCTTTAATTCTTTTCCAATTTAGTCTAATTTTAATTACCAATTTTATTTAGGATTATCCAGCATGAATGTTGGTGATATGACGTGATATTCCAAAGTAATGATTTTGATTTGTAAGGAGAATATTGATGTCGTTAAATGTACGAAAAACCCCAAATTTAAGACACTGGATAATTTTTTCTTCAATTTAATGTCATATCGAACCTCAATTTGCACCACCACATTAGCATCACCATTGTTCACGTCTATAACTATTTCCGAAAATCGAATTTCCGACTACTAAAATAATAATAATAATAGTATTAATTAATAAATGATCATTATAAAAACCCATAAAATAATGATCCAAAAAATGAATATATATGACCGAAATTATATGATCAAAACAAAAAATTTCCCTAAATAGTACTACCTCCGTCCCGCTCAGATTTGCACACTTTCCGTTTTCGTCCGTCCCAATCAGATTTGCACACTCTAAAAATGACAAATAAAATCTACTAAAATTGTCATTTACTATTCAAAAAAGTGTTTTTTACACTACAAAAACAGTTTTTTCTTAATCTCCGTGTCCGTCCCTACATGCAAATCTGAGCGGGACGGAGGGAGTATTATACTAATGCAAACAAAATAAGTGTTACATTGAGAAAATTACTAAGGAGTCGATCAAATTTTTATATATTCCACATATGGTACACATAAATGTATGCTATGCATATACATATATATTAATGCATGCTAACTATCCAATTTATGGAAATGTTTCGACAATCGACATGAGATATTGGTTGTATGATCTATATAGTGTGATTTTATTTTTTATGAGATGGAATATTTTTTCTTCAATTTAGTGATACTTTATTCATTTTTTGGTCCTATATATAACCAAAGTCCTAAATTCAAAATACCTAAAACAAGATTGAAATTGGAAAAAATTACATAAATTAAAATAATGATACAGAAATAAATACTATGAAAATTATAGAACTAAATTAAAATTTCTCACCCATCATTCAATACCTACTAACAAAATTATCGATTGTAAATATAATTTACTAAATCGTATATATATGATACAAACAAACTTGAACAAAGTACATTCACAGATCCCACAATTAATTGGACCTATGAAATCAAATAACACAGGGTTAATAAATCAATAGAAACCCACATCTAATTACTAAATCGAACCTAAATCTATACAAAAATTCATAATTAGCTTGACACTTGAACTTGCCATACCCTAATCTCCCCATCAAAACTTCCACTGAACACCTTCACACCACCGCCGTCCTCCGCCGCCGCCGCCACCAGCGACCTCACCGGCGCCCGATGGCCCTCCAACACTGCCAGGCAGCAGTACCCCCCATCAAATCCACGTTGCCAGATCCTGACCGTCCGATCAGCCGAGGCACTCATCAACAAATCGCGAGCGTTGATCAACGAAAGAATAGCCTTTGCATGACCCCTCAATGCCCCCGCCACCGCCATGTGGTTCGCACTGTCCTCCCTCTCCCACACCAAAATGGATCTATCGCACGACCCGGAAAACAGAACCGACCCGTCCCGGTTCAGCGTCAGCGCATTCACCGCAGACTTGTGCTTCTCCAATGTCGCTATCAGCCTGTGCTTCTTCTCCTCCTTCTTCCACACCCTGATCCTCTTATCCGCCGAGCCCGTGTATATCACGCCGTCGTTAGACACCGTGACGGCGTTAATGGCGTCGTCGTGAGC
This sequence comes from Scutellaria minor, assembly GCA_954870855.1. NCBI lineage: Eukaryota > Viridiplantae > Streptophyta > Magnoliopsida > Lamiales > Lamiaceae > Scutellaria > Scutellaria minor. The sequence goes on from OX940733.1 coordinate 781,596, forward strand.
TTTGTTGATGGATTCCTCGCAGTGGAGGTTGTAGGGGTTCCATATCTTGATGCTTCTGTCCCATGATACTGATAATATGAAGCTCTTGGTTTGAACCAGGGCGGAGATGGCGTCGTGGTGCTGAATCCAGAGCCGCTTCTCGTGGCGGCGGACGTTGACGTAGCTCTGGGGGAGGGCGAATCTTCTCAGGCGGTCTTCTAGGGTTGGGAGGGTGGCGATGAGTTTGTGCTGTTTCTGGTCGTTGAGTTTCCAGACGCGGATTTTGCAGTCCTGGTGGGCGGTGAAGACTTTTCCGGCGAGGAAAGCGACGGACTTGACGGAGCCGGCGCTGGTCTTGGCGGCGTTGAAGGTGTCGAAGAGGGTGTTGGTTATGGTCTCGAAGACGTTGATCTCGTGGCCGGCGGAGGCGTAGAGGAGGTTGTTGTGGAGGGCGAGGAAGTGGATGTGGCCGGCGCGGCGGCGGAGGGAGGTGAGGAGGGCGGCGGCGGCGGCGGGGGGTTCTTCGGCGGAGTTGGATGTGAGTTTCTGGAGAGAGGGGACGGAGGGTAGGGTTAGGAGAGAGAGGTTGCTTTGTAGGCTGCTGTTGCTGGAGATGGTTTGGGAATCGGAGAAGCTGCTGCTGCTCGGCGGAGATGGGGCGGCGACGTCGCCGGAGGTGGCGATGCAGGTGGCGGAGGAGCATGTTGACAGCCAAGACCGGATCTTCTTCGTCATTGCTGCCGGCGAAGAGAGAGAGGAGAGAGAGGGGATTGAAATACTTTGGCTATTGGGAGAGACAAAAGTAAAGGTTTATTTATTATATAGTGTAGAAAAATGACAAATGAGAGAACTTGTTTTTCAAATTATTACTTCTGAATTTAAAAATTAAATACCTCCTTGAATATTTATCTCTACATTGTAAATCACAACTATGTATAATGTATACTACAGTTCAAGTGGGATTATTTTACTACTATTTTTGTTTGATATTACATTTCATCTGCAGAGGATAAGACCGGTGTTTGAGAGTGGAAGAGGTAAATCATTTTTATTAATACATTAAATATAAGATTAATTCTTTTTTGCAATTAACCCAATAATAAAATTTACAGCACTTGGAATGATAAATTTCATAAAAGAAGGGCTTTTGGGCTGCTTTTTGGCTTGTGCTTTTTCTTTTTTTTTTTCGAGACAAAGTTGAATATATGGTAATTTATTATACACATTTTGATCACACTAAAATTGACCGCATCTTTTTTATACTACACTCAATAAAATATTTTTCTTGATGAAACTTAGGTTGAATCTTGAAAACACGAAGATTAAATATTCCCTGTAAGTAAAATATAATATTTACGAGATTTAGATTAAATGGGCTTATCGGGTCAGCCCAACAACGACCCAAATCCGATAAATTCCGACCCATTACATACAAACATCACTTTGTCTGAAAGTTAAAATCAGACAACACAAGTACTTAAAACCTGTGCTTTGGGATTCTCAGGTATTGTAGTGATGCTGTAACTTGATCAAAGAATAGTAAGAACCATCGTCTCCTAGGGCAAGTAGCTCAGAGTGTGATCCTTCTTCGACTATCTTTCCGTTCTTGATAACTGCAATGCTATCAGCCATCTGTATAGTCGATAAACGATGTGCAACGATGACACAAGTTCTGTCAACCATCATCTTGTCCAACGCTTCTTTGACTAGACTTTCGGACATGCTGTCCAATGCACTAGTCGCCTCGTCTAGAAGAAGGATTTCCGGGTTCTTCAGTATCGCTCGTGCAAGTGCTATCCTCTGCTTTTGCCCCCCCGAAAGCTGGACCCCTCTTTCTCCACAGTATGTTTCATAGCCATCCTTCATTGAACTGATCAGACAAGAGACAAGTCAATGGTTTGTTTGAGTCTATGTGGTACTAAAAATAGGGAGTTAGAAGTTATATAATACCTTATGAATTCATGAGCATTGGCAAGGATTGCAGCCTCCTCGATTTCAGCTTCGGTTGCTGATTCCTTGCCGTAAAGTATGTTTTCATGGATAGTGCCAGCAAAGAGAGCTGGCTCTTGGCTCACCAGTGCAATGTGTGATCTCAACTCTCTCAGATTGTAGCTTCTGATATCAACATCGTCTACGAGGATCGAGCCCTTTAGTGGGTTGTAGAATCTTTCGATCAATGCAATGACAGTGGACTTGCCAGAGCCACTTTCTCCCACGAGCGCTACTGTTTTTCCGGGCTCTATCTTGAGACTAAGGCCCTGGAAGATCATCTGTTCGGGCCTCGACGGATAGAAGAAGTAAACATCATCGAGCTCTATTTTCCCTTGTAAAGATTCGATCTTTTTATCAGAATCGTGACAGCTGTCCAATTCGACCTTGCTTTTCCGGTCCAGAATCAAGAATATCGAACTAACTGCATTGCTACCTTTCGATAAATCGGAAGTCATCGTTCCAGCATCTGCTATGGTCTTGCCAGTGCTCATCAATATGAAGAAAGCAAGAAAGAGCTGCTTCGAGCTTAGCAATCCCTTCCCCATTAATGTCCCACCATACCAAAACGTTAAAGCGACAGAAGCAACAGTTAAGAACTGGGAACTAAACAAACCTAGTCCAGAGATCCATGATTGTCTTTGGCTTTGTCTTCTTGGGCCTTCCAATGTGGCTTTAAACAGGCCCAATATTCTTGTCTGAGAAGAGAAAGCAGTAATGGTTCTGTGGTTCACCACTGCTTCACTTGCCACTTGGCTTCCTTCATTCTGCGCTTCTTGGGCTTTTACCGACATTTGTTTCATCAGCACCGTTTTGTAGTAAAAGCTCGCGATAATCAGAGGCTGTATAGCAACCAATACGGCTGCAAGTTTCCATGCTATGATCAGCCCAAGGGTGAAAGAGAGAAAAGCATTTGTGAAGACCTGAACCAGCAACGACATGCGGTCCCCAACAAGGGATCGAACCATGTTGGCTTCAGTTGAAAGACGGGCACAGATTGCAGCACTAGAGTTTTCTTCTTTGTCGAACCATCCAATCTCGAACGTGATTATCTTCTCCAGAACCATTTTGTGGATTCGCTTGGTTAGCCGTTCTCCCATTATCGCGAAATTGTAATGCTGGAGGATGTTGGAAAAGAAGGTGACAACTCCAATGGTTAAGAAGATGATGCTATAAAATCTTGATTCTGACTTGATTTTCGAGCTCGTGTCTCCAAAGTAAGCAGAGACAAGAGCTCCCATGCAGTATGCGTTCACCGGCTGAACTGCACCAAAACCAACAGCTCCTAAGCAGCCGAGTAGGGTTCTCTTCCACTCTGGCGAGTTCATTTCAAGCAAGCGCCATTGAGAAGACGAAGAAGAAGAATCGGGTTTTTCATCCACCTCGTGATGAACACTAAAGGACGAAGCAGGGCTATTTTGGATGGAAGAAAGTAAACTCATGGGTAAGACAGGGGTAAAAGAGGAAGCAGGGCTATTCTGTAAGCTTGATCTTACACCACGAGGCGACATTGAGACACGAGCATCCATCATTCTCTTTGGGCTTCTGAGATCTGGCAAGAACTCGTTGTTCGTAGCTGATTTCTGCAATCTCACCATTTGACTGTAGATTCCACCTTCTGTGGTATTCATTTGCATCAGCTCATCATGAGACCCTGATTCGAAAACTTTCCCTGATTCAAGAACCATTATGCTATCAACATTACGGATTGAAGAAAGGCGGTGAGCAATGAGTATCGATGTCCTGCCTTGTGAAACTTGATCGATGGCCATCTGGACTACACTCTCCGATTGTGCATCCAAGGCACTCGTAGCTTCATCAAGAATAAGAATTCTTGGATCTCTAAGCAATGCTCTGGCAATAGCAATCCTTTGTTTTTGCCCTCCCGATAGATGAATGCCAAGTTGCCCCACCTGAGTTCACGCAACGGTATATCATTATAAAGTCGAGAAATAATGAGATTGCAGTATGAAACGTGACCGATTGCTTACTTGTGTATCATATCCTTCTGGAAATTCTACGATGAAATCATGTGCATATGCAGCTTTAGCCGCACTTACAATGAGTTCCATCGAAGCATTTTCGTCTCCAAACAATATATTTTCCTTTATGGATGTGGCAAAGAGAACTGGCTCTTGATTCACCATCCCAAACTGAGATCTGTACCATTTTAGCTGGAGTCTTTTCACTCTATGCCCATCAAGTAGTATGTCTCCTTTGACGGGGTCGTAAAATCGTTCAAGCAACGAAATAATCGTAGATTTTCCAGAACCGCTTCCTCCCACGAGGCCGACTTTCTTACCAGGTTTAATTTTGAGACTAAGTCCCTGAAGAACTGGCTCATCCTTTCTCGATGGATAACTGAAATACACTTCTCTGAACTCGATTTGTCCCCTCACATGATCCAAAACTTTTCCCTCATCGTTTTCCGCGTCTATTTCAGGAACACGGTTGATCATCTCGAATATTCTCTTCGCAGCAGCTGATGCCTCTATGATGTATGGCACATTAGGTAGAGCAGTTATGCAGGACCTGAAATTACAAGCAATTAATATAGTCAATATACGGATTTTATATGTTAGCATCGATAGATTCAAGATTCGTTTCTCACAGTCCTCCAAGGATGATACAGATACCAGCAACGGCAACATGGCCACCACTTTCGCCTTTTTCAGTGACGAGAAGGCCCCCGACCCAAGACTGAAAAGCCCACGTTACGAACATCATGCCCATGCTTCCTATCATCAACCCCTTCAATAGTCCTTGCTTTATGCCAAGATCCATGTTCTCTTGAAGGGCATGGCTGAAGTTATCGACTGTTTTCTGTTCTGCTACGTACGAATAAACAGTTCTTATATTCGATATTGCCTGTTCCACTATACTTCCAGCAACCTCATATGCCTCCTTACTCTTGACTTCCGTATTCACCATTAGTTTTCCAAATGCCACCACTGGGACTATATATCCGAGTACGAAAGGAAGAGAAGCCGATGCCAGTCGCCATGAAAGCGTGAACGCAACTACGAAGTTACAAATGAGTGCACAGAACTGTGCCAGGGTATTCGGTATCTGCAACAGGTGCAAGAGAAGAGGTTAAAGTGTCAAAGACCACTCTTGTTTTAACTAAAGAAAACGAAGATGATAAAGATGATGAGACGAAAAGGAACCTTATTAGCTATAGCATCCTGAATAGAGTGAGCATCAGTGGAGATATTTGAGACAACTTGGAAAGTCGAAGATGAAGCATCTTGGTCGTCAAAGAAGCCAACCTCTTGTCTGAGTACTGACTTTAAATAGACCATCCGTATTCTCGATGTTTGCCTCTCGGCAGTTCTTGTCCAGCAAAGCCCTTCTGCAATTTTAGGATGCCAATTTACAAATTAACAAAATAATCATGTCTTCAAAATATTCAAAATTTCACAGGGAATATGTCATTGCTTCTAATGGCGTTTCTCGAACTTCTAATTACATTATTTAAGTCATGCATGTAATAGTTCAACAATAGCCCAATAAGCTGCAAATCTGCACTATCGTTTTGGCTTCAAGATAAATTTGTAGTTCTGTTAATCATACAATTGTCACTCTTCTCAATAGGCAGAGATTTCTTAATGCAACAAGAACTAGTTTACAAAATCAGAGAAACAATATTTATCCATTGCACAGAGAGAGATAAATACATATATACATACCTAAGAAACAAGTAAAGCCGACTCCTAGACCAATATAAAGTAGCCTGAGTCCATACTGCAAAAGAACATAGAATTTTTTATTTTTTTTCACTTTGAATTAGTAGTAAAGAGCTTATGGTACATTTCCAACAGGTTAAAGATTAGGAATACCCCCACGAATCTGACAATACATGAAATGCAATAATTTGCGACATTTAATTCAACTATGCATACCTTGTTCACCACCCCTTTGGCAATAGACTGATCAGCACTCCCAAAAGCGTCTATAGCTCCGCTTAATATATACATGGTCAGTGCAGGTGACGATCCTTCTCCAATGCTGCCCACGGTGCCAAGCAACATTAGTAACTTGTCAACACTGTCCGCAAACCTGAAAAGTCCACCTTCGTTTCCCATTTCAGTCGAAGATATCACCAAGACTCAGACTTCTCTGTGAGTCACAAAGTCATATGGGTAAATGATGTTCAAGTGTTTGATACATATAATAAGGATCTTTACCACTGTTTAGTTCATTCACATAAGGAAAGGTTTGAAAGCAATTTGTATTTTAATTGGCTTTGTTTGGAGTCTTGCTATTGTCTTTTAGGGGAAGAATTGTTGATACACAGAAAGTTTTCTGATGTTAATTGCTATTGACTTTCATGGCCGGATATTGGGAACCTTGGTCAGCATAAAGACGGAAAATTGACAGCATCGACAAATCAACCGTTTAATTTACACACGTACACATGGGTGTGTGTGTTTATAGATATGAACTGAAAAAGGTAAACCCATATGTTATACCAATGTAGCATCTACGACTACAAAAGCGAAAGATATAATTCGAAAATTTCATACATCTTTACTCGTTTTATTCTTTTATAAGCAGAGATTCCATCTTAATGAACCACAATTTTCCTCCATTAAAATTTTTTTGCCACCCCAGAAAACCAGAGATATACATATTCAGCTAAAAAGAACAAAAGTAAAAGAACAAGAAAGCCCAAATCAGCAAAGTACTAAGCTACAAATTCTGTTTCTTTTTCATGGAAAAGTCCAGAGTGCAAAAAACCTAAAACTTCAACATCAGCACTGAAAAGAAACAGTCTTGATACACGCACACACTACACATATTACAATTTTTTTAATTTACCTGAAGATGACAGTTTCTGGACGAAAACCTCATCTTGATGCCAAATTCCTGAATCGCATAACATATTTTAGGAATATGGTACTTCATACTTCCACATGTAAATAAATTAATTGATCAACTTTTCTTGATCCTGTTTTGGTAGATATGATCACTGAGCTCATGGATTTGTCCAATTTTGTGATGAATATAGCACATTTTTCATGAAAAAAATCACACACAAAAAGTTGTATTTGAATATTATAGCCAATAACAAGTCTGTGGAAATCAATAAGTCACACTCTAAACTCCATTATTTTGAGATGACGTGAAAATTTCATTCATCTACCCTTGGTTAGAATACGAGTCTTGAAACTCTGATTACGAAGATTCAGCCAGACAAGATTCTTGCTTTGCATCACTTGGATAATAACAATATTTACAATGTGCCAACAATCCAAGAGAACAAAAGGGCAGCAACATAGTGAAAAATCAAGATCACAACTGAAAACCCTTGGTCACTGTAGATCAAAGGGGTCATTCAATGAATAGAAAATTTCAAATTTTCCTATCCCAGAACTCAAGGGGTAATACATAGTATACTATTTGTGTGTATATGAATCAAAGTAGTTTACCCAAATTTCGTCCAATATAGCGTCTACAACACAGAAAACAAAATATATAGTTCCAAAACTTCATACACCATTACTATTCTTTTATATCCACGGATTCAATCTCAAACAATCCTAATTAAAAATCTTTGTTGAGACCCCAAAAAACCAAATGTATACTCCGCTAAAAAGAACAGAAGTAAGAGAACAAGAAAGCCCAAATCACACTCTAATACAATTTTATCGAAACTTTGTATAATACTATAAATTAAAAAGAAAAAAACTTCAACATCAGCACCTAAGGAACAATCTCACACATACACATACTACACTAATTACAATTTTCTTTTACCTGAAAATGACAGTTTCTGGACAAAAACCTCGTCTTGACTGCAAATTCCTCAATCCCATAACATATTTTAGCAATATGGAGTTTCGTGTTTCCACATGAAAGTAAATAATTTTGACCAAGTTTTCTCGATCCTCTTGTGGGAGTCATGGTGATTGAGCTTTATGAGTTTGTTCGATTTTTTGGTGAAATGCTGAAAAAATTCCATCGAAGCAGGATATAATTTTCAAATTTAGCTTGTTTTCATGAAAAAGAATCACACATAAAAAAGTTGTCTTATTTGAAAATTACGGCTAAATAAAATAAGTGGATGGAAAATAGAAATGAATACATCGCACGTTAAACGCCGTCGTTTTGGAATGAGATGTGTCGTTTTGCCTTGAATGATTTGCACAAAATGGGACAAAAATTATTTGCTGACAAAGGGCTGCCCATTTGCTGAATTTCTGAAGATGGTGAAAGTGGCGTCATTCTTTGCTATGACTTTTGGCGCTTTCCTTTTCTGGCAAACAATGGACAAGGTCCATGTTTGGATTGCTCTTCACCAGGATGAAAAGGTCTTTTTTTTTTCTTTTTTTTTTTGGTATAATTTGAAAGGGTTTTTTATTTCGGTATGAAATGGAAAGAATTTGATGTTGTCGTTTCAGAATTGCTGGGTTTTTCATTCGATCGGTTTATATGCATGATATATTCTCTGTATACATATTCTTGATTTGGGCATTGCTATTGAAATTGAAGATTTGATTGTTCGATTAAACTGTTAAGGGATCAATCTTACTGATATATGCAAGACACTGTTTGTTGAAAACATTTGTGGATTTACTTATGTTGTAACAGTATTGAAGGTTGAAGTTTGAGCCTTGGATTGAGATTGTAAAATTTCTGATTGCTATTAACTGGATTTTGCATTACAGATGCTTTTCTCTGTGGCTTGATTTTGTTTGTTTGGCTGAGCTTTTGGCCTTAATTAGAAACGCGAGAGAGTCTAGCTTCTTTCTTACTCGATGTTGTTGTGACCTGCAGAAGGAGAGAATGGAAAAAGAGGTTGAGATAAGGAAAATGAGAGAGGAGCTGTATAAACAACAGAGAGAGAAGGATTCACATGCTTAGTGAGTGGATTATCATAGCATTTGTTGCCTCTTTTCATCATCTTATTTTTGAGTTCTAGTTTTCATGTGTGCTAGATTCTCATAAGCTATCGATCTTGTACCTTACTTTTAATTGACACCAATGATCTTTGCATAAGTCATTTTGTTATGAATGAAGATGGGTTTTACAGTTTATTTGCTTCCAGTTTATATAGCACCTTTTGTTTGTCATGGAATTATATTCCTTTATCACATGAATTGTTTCAAATTCTTTTGGAATCATGTAGAATCTATAGGCATAAGAAAGAACAAATGTTCTCATCATTGATTCAGAAAAAGAATGTGCCTTGCAATATGCTGCTAATAGCCTTTAGGGAGAATTGTAATGCTGTAACTTGACTAAGGAATAGTATGCACCATCAACTCCAAGAGCATGTAGCTCAGAATGTGATCCTTCTTCCACGATTTTTCCATCCTTAATTACGGCGATGCAATCAGCCATATGTATTGTGGACAACCGGTGTGCAACTATGACACATGTTCTGCCGACCATCATCTTGTCCAACGCTTCCTGAACTAAATTTTCAGACATGCTGTCCAAAGCACTGGTGGCCTCGTCCAGAAGGAGAATCATTGGATTCTTCAGAATCGCTCGTGCAAGAGCTATTCTCTGCTTTTGCCCTCCTGAAAGTTGGACCCCTCTTTCTCCACAGTAGGTTTTGTATCCATCCTGCATTGAACTGCAAATGGCAAAAAGAAAACTCAGTGATTGCAAATATGAACTGTTTTAAGTTATAAAAAGGGAGATCTTACGGTACCTTATGAAGTCGTGAGCATTTGCAAGTATTGCAGCTTCTCTGATTTCAGCTTCTGTGGCATCGTCTCTGCCGTAAACTATGTTTTCATGGATCGTGCCTGCAAAGAGGGCCGGTTCTTGGCTAACTAGTGAAATCTGCGATCTCAGGTCTCTCAGATTGTAGTTTCTGATATCATGGTCGTCTATGAGAACTGATCCTTTAATCGGGTCGTAGAATCTCTCAATCAATCCAATGACAGTGGATTTTCCAGAGCCACTTTCTCCGACAATGGCCATTGCTTTTCCAGCTTCAATCTTGAGACTGAGACCCTGGAAGATCATCTGTCCAGGCCTTGATGGATACGAGAAGTAAACATCGTCAAACTCTATCCTTCCATGCAGCGTTTCTTTAGCTTTGAGACCTTCAGAGCTGTCCAATTCAATCTTGCTTTTTCTGTCAAGAATCGCGAACACAGATCTTACTGCATTGCTGCCTTTTGATAGATCCGAGGTCATGGCTCCAGCATCGGCAATGGTCCGACCAGTGGCCATCAGTATGAAGAAAGTCAGAAAGAGCTGTTTTGAGCTCAGTAATCCCTTCGACATCAGCATTCCGCCATACCAGAATGTTAGAGCAACAGCAGCTACAGTTAGGAACTGAGAACTGCTTAATCCTGCCCCAGAAATCCATGATTGTCTTAAGCTCTGTTTTCTTGGCTCAGGCAATGTTGCTTTAAAGAAGTCGACGATTCGTTCCTGAGAAGAGTAAGCAGTAATAGTTCTGTGGTTCACTACTGCTTCACTTGCTAACTGGCTTCCTTCATTCTGTGCTTCCTGGGCTTTTACAGACATTTGCTTCATCAAAACAGCTTTGAAGTAATAGCTGATAATGATCAGAGGCTGTATTGCAATCAACACAACTGCAACTCTCCATGCAATGATCAATGCAAGGGTGAAGGATAGAAAAGCATTTGAGAAGACCTGAAGTAGCAATGACATACGGTCTCCTACGAGGGAACGGACCGTGTTGGCTTCAGAAGAAAGACGGGCAGAGATTGCAGCACTGGTGTTTTCATCTCTGTCGAACCATCCAACCTCGAAAGAGAGTATTTTCCGAAGAACCATTTCCCGTATTCGCTTGGTTAGTCGTTCTCCCATGATGGCAAAATTGTAATGCTGGAGTATGCTAGAGAAGAAAACGGCAACACAGATGCTTAGAAAGATAACGCTGTAAAATCTCGTCTCAGACTTTATCTTCGATCTTTTCTCTTCAAAGTAAGCAGAGGCAAGAGCTCCCATACAGTATGAATTCATTGTCAGGGCAGTTCCTACTCCAACGGCTCCAAAAGAGCCAAACAGGGCTCTCTTCCACTCCGGTATATTCATTTCAACTAAGCGCCATTGTGAAGGACTTGAAGAAGAAGAAGAAGAATCCGATTTTTCATCCCTTTCGTAAGGAACACTGAAGGAAGAAGCTGGACTATTTTGAATTGATGAAAGTAAACTCATGGGCAGTGGGCAGGTGTAAGGGGAAGCAGGGCTGTTGAGTAAGCTTGAGCCACGACGAGAACTGATGCTACGAGAATACATCAGTCTCTTTGGGCTTCTCTGATCGGGTGAGAAGTGGTTGATGATAGCTGATTTCTGCAATCTCACCATATGGCTGTAGATTCCACCTTCACCATTGTTCATATGCATCAGCTCATCATGAGACCCTGATTCAACAACTTTCCCAGATTTGAGTACCATAACCTTATCAACATTATGGATCGAAGAAAGGCGGTGAGCAATGAGCAGTGTTGTCCTTCCTTGTGAAGCTTGATCAATGGCCTCTTGAACTATGCTTTCAGATTGAGCATCTAGAGCACTTGTAGCTTCGTCGAGTAGAAGAATTTTCGGGTCTCTAAGCAGTGCTCTTGCTATAGCAATTCTCTGCTTTTGGCCTCCTGATAACTGAATTCCAAGCTGCCCCACCTGAGTTTATGCAAAGTATCATTATAAAGGTGGAGTTCAAGAAAACAGTTTCAAAGTACGACGAATAGCTAGCTTACTTGTGTATCATATCCTTGAGGAAACCTGACTATGAAATCGTGGGCGTTTGCACCTTTTGCCGCGCCTATAACGAGCTCTAGAGAAGCGTTTTCTTTTCCAAACAATATATTCTCCTTTATGGAAGTGGCAAAGAGAACTGGCTCTTGACTCACCAGCCCAAACTGGGACCTGTACCATTTAAGCTCGAGTCGTCTTATTCTGTGCCCATCGAGTAGTATGTCTCCCTTGACGGGGTCATAAAATCGTTCAAGCAACGAGACAACGGTTGATTTACCAGAGCCACTTCCTCCCACAAGCCCAACTTTCTCACCAGGTTTTATCTTCATACTAAGTCCATCTAGGACTACATCATCCTTTCTTGATGGATAACTGAAGTAAACTTCTCTGAACTCGATTTGTCCCCTTATGTTTTCTACAACGTTGCCTTCATCATTTGTCGAGTCTATTTCAGGAACACGATCGATCATCTCAAGTATACGTTTGGCAGCGGCTGATGCATCTGTGATGAATGGTACATTTGGTAGAGCATTCATGACGGACCTGAGATTGATTACAAGAAGACAGAATTCAAGAAATGTTTCACAAAAGGGCCTAAGATTATTGCTAATCAAGATTTGGGACTCACATTCCTCCCATGATGATGCTGATTCCAGCTATGAGAACATGGCCACCACTTTCACCTTTTTCAGTGACAAGAAGGCCACCAATCCAAGCCTGAAAACCCCATGTTGCTAACATCATCCCCATGCTTCCAATCATCAACCCCTTCATTAATCCCTGCTTTATACCAAGTTTCATGCTTTCTTGAAGAGAAAAACTGAACTTATCAACTGTTTTCTGCTCCCCCACATACGAATAAACAGTTCGTATATTCGATATCGATTGTTCCACAACACTTCCTGCAACCCCATAGGCATCCTTACTCTTGACCCCCATGTTCATCATCACCTTTCCAAACCCTAGCCCCGGGGCAGTATACGTAAGCGTAAAAGGAAGGGAAGCCAACGCCATTCGCCACGAAAGTAGGAATGCTACTGCAAGCCCGAATACGACTGCACAAATCTGAGCGAAGATATTGGGTATCTGAAGCAGAAGAGGATGGAAACCGGTAAGTTTCTAGTAACCAAAGTAAAGAGATGATCAAATGAAGAAACAAACCTTATAAGCCACAACATCCTGAATAATGTGAGCATCAGCAGAAATGTTTGAGATGACTTGAAAGGTCGCAGACGAAGCATCTTGGTTGTCGAAGAAACCAACTTCTTGTCTGAGTACCGACTTCAAATACTCCGTCCTCATTCTCGATGTTTGCCTCTCGGCAGTTCTTGTCCAGCAAAACCCTCCTGCATTTTGAAATTTCACAGCTTTATTCAGATTATGGAAGTTTTCTAGCTTTACGAAGATTATGAAGAGGGCCAAACATACCAAAGAAACAAGTGAAACCGACTCCAAGAGCAAGGTACAACAGTCTGAGTCCATACTGCACAAGAAATTAATTGCATGACATAAATCTTAAAGAATTTGTGAAAACTAGGATTGAAAGGGCAATGGTTCATAGTTCAAACCTTGTTCACCACTTCATTGAGGATAGACTGACCAGAAGTCCCAAATGCATCTATTGCTCCACTTGTAACATACAATGTCAATGGAGATGATATCCCTTCTGCCATGCTGCCAAGAATCCCAACAAACATCAGCAACTTGTCTGCATTGTCTGCAAATCTGAAAAGGCCATCTTTTTTTGTCATTTTTAGCAGAATCCCAGGTAAATTCTGTAAAGATCTAGCCTTCTTTCTTCTCTGTCAAAGTTCCACAAGTGTTAAGGATGTTGAAATGATATATATATTACTCAAGAAGCTTCTTTTAACTAGAAAAAGACTTCTATTTTTTGTCTTAGCTTTATTGTCTTCTTCTCAGTGGAGAATCTGAATTATTCAAAAACGGTTGATGTTATGGTGTTGATTGTTTCTTACACGAGACTAGACATCAAATGGGCACATTACATTTGGTAGTTTAGTACATTACAGATTACATGAACTCATGAAATTCTTTGTCCGTTGCTCACCTAAGCATAATCTGGTCGGCTGTGACTGGCCAGACAGATGATTTCTTTAGTTTGGGCCAATTGTGATGCCTTTTCCTATCTTATTCATCACCTAGTTCTTTTCATAGCAAATATAAAATTACCATGACTAGCAAATACTAACATGGCAAAAATGATGCTTAAAGCATCACTTGGGACAGTAAAAAGTCAAAGTTGTAAATTTAAAACACTATTTTTAGGTAATTTATTAATGAAAGATACTAACTTTTCGGGTTCGATATTTAGATTCTAACTTTTTAATTTGGACGATTTTAGGATAAAAAACCCAAAATCAATAATTTTGGGCTAAATTACATAAGCAAAATCTCAAATCTCAAGCGATTGACCCTAAATTCGTTATTTTGTTCTAAAATCGTCGAAATTGAAATGTTGGTGTCTCAATTTAGGGCCCGAAAAGTTATTGTCATTCATTATTGAATAACCTAATCTAGTGCCCTAAATTTACAATTTCCCTGAAAGTAGAACCTTAACATTTTGCGTTTAATTTGTCTATTGATATAAATGGTAACAATCTGATGCAAAGAAGGCTGAAAAAATAGTGAAAAGAAGTAAAGATCATTGGAACAACATCACATTAGGAAGTGAAAGACATGATTCTACATTTCTTGTTTTTTACTTAATCTTGTGATCAACAACTTAAAACAGCACTCTTGGAATTTAGTACTATGAAAATGTCAAGATTTGTGAGTAAAAAATAGGAAAAGATTTAATTGTCCTTTTCACTTCAAAATTACTCCTTTTGTAATTCTAAAATATTAAGTTTATTTTCTGTTTCCTTTCCAATGGAAACATCCAAAACTTCGTCATCAATGCCGAATGGAAGAATATACTGAAACGGTGCCGTTTTCAATCATTAAAAAAAACAAATATGAACAATCAATTTGAAATATACGATACAAATAAAAAATGATTAAATGTAAAAAATAACCTAAATTATTGGCTTTTTTTTTTATTAGATTACAACTTGGACTACTAAAATCTATCAGATGGTAACTTTCGATCCATTTTCCGGCGAAAATGTCAACACGTGACCCGCATGTTGAAATCAGAAGTGTTCACATTTTCGTCGAGAAATAGATCAAAAATTTTAATAGTTCAAGTTGCAATTTATTAAAAAATTATTATATTGAAAAATGAAAAAAAATCAATAGTATAAATTATTTTTTACACTTAAGCCAATAAAAAAACATAATTCAAATCAGGTATTTATTATTCATAATAAAGAAAAAAACATAATTCAAATTCAGGTATTTATTATTCATAATAAAGAAAGATGAAAAGCAACAGCAGAAGATCTGCTTTTTTTCTCTTTATGTCGCACCACATCACATCCAACTCCAAACTACTTTCTTTGATTCCTCTTTTTCACTCCAACCATTGAATAAGAGCCGTTGCTTGTCTTATTACCAAGAATAGGATTTCGGAATTCGTCGCCGTCGATTCATCCACGCACACTGCTTTTCTTGGCGATGAATTTCATGACTTCACGATGAAATGGCTGGAATGGAAATCTTACCCACCATTGATGCTGATTCTTTCTTCTTGAGCTTTGGTTGTAACTTCAACAGCCCGCGGTTGAAAAGTCAGAGTCGGTCTCACCAAACGCTGTCAGCTTGTCTCAACGACCATGATCACCATTTTCTTTGAAGTTATTGGAAGTTATCAGCACCAGATCGTCGGCTTTGTAGATAATGGATTCTGCCACCTCGCGTCCAGCTGTAGTCATTGACAATGGCACTGGGTACTTGTTTTGTCTCTAGCTGTTTACGGTGTTCAAATCGCAGTGAAACTGTTTGATGAAATGCTTCATTGAGTGTAGTTTTCTTGATTTGACTAAATGTTCTTTGCTTAAAGGCTGAATCTTTTTTGGTTAACTGTAGGTATACTAAAATGGGTTTTGCTGGAAATGTGGAGCCATGTTTTATAGTTCCAACTGTAGTTGCAGTGAACGATTCCTTTGCGAACCAGCCTCGGCCCAGTTCTAGGAAGGGCAATTGGTTGGGCCAGCATAATGCAGGGGTTATGGCAGATCTTGATTTCTATATAGGTGAAGATGCGTTATCTAAATCTAAATCTAGCAGCACTTACAATTTGAGCTATCCCATTAAGCATGGACAGGTGGATAATTGGGATTCAATGGAGAGGTTCTGGCAGCATTGTATATTTAACTATTTACGGTGCGATCCAGAGGATCACTGCTTTTTGTTGACAGAGAGCCCTTTGACGGCACCAGAAAATCGCGAGTATACTGGAGAGATCATGTTTGAGACATTTAATGTTCCAGGGCTCTATATTGCGGTGCAGCCTGTGCTTGCTTTGGCTGCTGGATATACAGCGTCTAAGGTTGGTCTTCAGTTTGGTAGTCTTCGATTCTTCCTTGATGTTTAGAGTCATTTTGTGGGATTATTAGTAACTCATTGTATGGAGAATCAAGTCATCATGCTAAAACTCTTAGATTTGATTGAAATTGTGTAGATTTTCAGTGAGCTGTGGAATTATATGACCTGTGGCGAAGGTCTCATTAATTGATGGGTGAACTACTAATCTAATTGTTTGAACTTCAATCAACTGGTTTGGATTTTTGTTGATGGATGGATGAACATCTGGTCTGCAAGCTAGTCCTTGTTCTAATGAGGATCATGATTTAATAGATGTGTGCAAAAAGTTCTGTAGAAAGTCGCTGAATTATTAAACAAAACATTGATTTAGGTCAAGTGTGAATGGGGGATAGTTCTAATTAGAGGAGAGACAATTGTTGTTAAGTTGCGCTGTTGACTGATTGATCAACTGCTCTGACATCAATTATGATCTGTAATCATCAATTTAGATGGATTATCGTTTATCCTTCATGTTTTATCCTTATCTTTGACCCACTCGACATCTATGTTGGAGCTTGAATAGTTAATCTCATCTAATGGCAATCTAACTGTCTGCTGTTAATACAAAACGAGCATGACAGACAATTGGATGAACTTCATACCAAATCAAGAAGTACTTGATTAAATTCTTGTTTTTCTTATACTTCAATACTTCTTCTTAGTGTGAGATGACAGGTGTTGTAGTGGATGTCGGAGATGGGGCCACTCATGTTGTGCCTGTTGCAGATGGTTATGTTATTGGGAGCAGCATTAAGTCCATTCCAATTGCAGGGAAAGATGTAACTCGATTCGTCCAGCAGCTCATGAGAGTATGGTTCTTCAATACTGTATTTTAAACTGGTCTAATCCCTTGCCAATGAAAGAAAATGTATCTGAAATCTGAAGAAAAGCAAATGCATATGCGTTTTTGAACATTTAAAAGACCTGTATTTTGTTGTGGACTTCAAAGTTTGTTCTTTCCACGTTATCTTTGAAGATTGATTTGTAGAACAAATGACAAGTATATGGTTCAGTTCTATTGAATCAATCAATGATTGCTTTTGTGGTTTCCTTGCGAGAGAATGTTGGTTTCATAATTAGTTATTAGTTATCCTTAAAATTATGTGTTGTTCCCTGAAGAAACCATTAATTAGTTTGTTTTTCTATTATTACTTCTTCATTCCTATTTTGTTCTATGTAGGAAAGAGGTGAGCATGTTCCGCCTGAGGAGTCCTTTGAAGTAGCACGGAAAGTGAAGGAGACGTATTGCTACACTTGTTCCGACATTGTGAAGGTATGGTCAGAAGACGATAAGAACAAGGTGTGGTTATCGTATATGGAATTTCTTAAGATGCACAAAGAGCAGATATGTGCACCTAGTTTAATTATGGGGTGAACATATCACATTTTGGAAGACGCATATCAAGTTGCTAGCTTTGTTTTCCTAATATTATGATTTAGGTTGTTTTTAACTAGTCTATGTTCTTTGACAAGTTCAGGAGTTCAATAAGCATGACAAAGAGCCAGCAAAATACATTAAGCAATGGAGAGGTACTAAGCCGAAGACTGGGGCTCCATATTCTTGTGATGTAGGCTATGAACGCTTCCTTGGTCCTGAGGTCTGCTTTATTAACTGTCTTTACTGTCAATTTCACTTTCTCGTTTTTACATGCTATCATAGCAATAGCAGGCCATTTTTTCAAAACAATTCATGCCTAAGTAGCAAATAAGGATTTTTTTAAGAGCTATGCTTTCTCGTTCAGGTCTTCTTCAGCCCTGAAATTTACACAAGTGATTTTGCAACCCCTCTGCCTGAGGTGATCGACAAGTGTATTCAGTCGGCACCAATAGATACAAGAAGGGCGCTGTATAAGGTGATATGCATTAATTGACTACTATTTTTTCATTGGTCTTTTCTTTTTTAATCACTAAAACTCATTTGAGATAATTTAGAACATCGTACTATCCGGAGGGTCAACCATGTTCAAAGACTTCAATCGAAGGCTGCAAAGGGATCTCAAAAAGATAGTTGATGCTCGAGTTCTTACATCTGATACTAGGCTTGGTGGAGAACTAAAGGTAGCCTATTAGTTTATTTCACTCCTTTATTGTTGTCAAACTTTGTCATTTCGACTTTTGACTGTCTCTCCAGGCACAACCTGTCGAAGTAAACGTTGTCAGCCATCCGATCCAGAGATATGCCGTTTGGTTTGGAGGCTCAGTCCTTGCATCAACTCCCGAGTTTTTCACAGTATGTTTTCTGATTTTGATCAGTTTTGAAAGCATAGACGAACAAATTTGTTTCAAATTCAATGATCACGCTTTCCATGAACGATAATGTAATAAAGAACTTTCCGATATAACCTCACAGGCGTGCCATACAAAAGCAGAGTATGAGGAATGTGGTGCAAGCATATGCCGCACAAACCCAGTATTTAAGGGAATGTATTGATACGAACGCCAATCAGATCGAGTAGGGTCAGAATCGGAAATTCAATGATATAGTAGCCATCATATTCTGGGATCGGATGTATCGTCTTACAGATTATTAGATTGCAATGCATGAGGCAGTGTGAAATACACTTTCTTTTCATAAATGGAGGTTTTTTGTATTCATTTTAAAAGGGAGATTTGTCGGAAATGGCACACAGGGACTGGTTGAATCTCTCGAGTTGAGCTCAAAACGATCGTTTCATCGGAGAATAATCAGTATTGCAAGAAGATCGCCATACAATGATGTTAGAAAATATACAATTTTTTTTGTAATCGTATTCATATTCGTATTCATATATACACTAGGACATCTTATACACCTTGTTAATGGTTGTATTTTCTTGAATTTGATTTGTTGTCTGTTATATATCATCATAGTAGAGAGCTAGGGGTGGTGAGCAAAACTGAACCGAAACCGAAAAACCGAACCATTCGGTTTTATATGGTCATGCAGTTCGGTTGGGTTGAAAAATTAAAAACTGAATAAAAATTTGGTTCGGTTCGGTTCGGTTTTGAAAAAAATTCGGTTAACCGAACCGAACCGAAATTTTATTCTTATTATATATATATATTTTTTCTTGTTTGTTTGTCAATTATGTAAAGTATTTCGTTTTGTTTAACAAATAGTTCTAGGTTTTAATATATTTTTTCTACAAACATACTTTTTAATTAATGAAATGCTATTGTTAATTTTTTTTTTAATGAAATGCTCAAACAAGAACATTCCATATAGCAAGTCCAAAACCAAGAACCGATTAGAAATCAGTTCGGTTGAGAACGTAAGTACGGTTCGGCTCGATTATGAAAATCTAAAAAATTCAGTTTTCGATTTTGGTCGGGTCGGTTCCAAACTGATTGCTCACCCCTACATAGAGCTATAAATAATACACAACACTAAATTCACTTACAAATTGATATCATCATTATTTATGTATATTGATAAAATATAATATAATATGTATTGAAAATTGGTGAAACTACGAGCTGAACTTACAAGATTTATGAAAGTCATAGTAAGTCTTTGACTTGTCAAATCTTCAAATATGACTGTGAGTCTATGACCCTTTAAACTTTGATAAAATAGGATAATGTTAGCAATGATATATATATATATATATATATATATATCAATAAAATTTAATCCATCGAATATAAATAAATAATGATTTAAAACAAAAAGACTTTTTATATTATATTAATATATTCATGGAACAACAACAAAAAGGCTTGGCTTTCTCACTGGAAAATTAGGGAGAGAAAAATACTAAAAATATCATTTATTTGAAAATAATCGCTTCTCTTTCTTCTACTACATATATATCTTTTGCTCATCTTTATTTTAATAAATTTTAATACATAAATAAATAACTAGGGCAAATCCAGTGCCGAGCCGAGACCGCCGCCAATCATCGTAGATCCATTGACGTTTGAGGTTTGTGATCGATTTCCTTTCACATTCTTTAGTGAAATGTTGCTATCGCATTTATTTATGGTAATTCGTGGAAAACTTAATTTGTAAAGTTGGGGCTTTTGTTTATGCATGATAACTTTTGGGGGTTGGTTAATTCTTTTTTTTTTTTTTTGGATTCCGTAATTGATATCTTCTATTGATGTCGATACTGGGAACTTGGAGTAATTTTGGTGCCCTTTTCTATGTGACTTTAGTTGGGTACTATCTTAAGTTCTGTTCTCGATTTTTCTGTTTCCTTTAAGGTTGTGTTGATGAAAATACGGTTTTTTTTTTCCTTTTTTGGGATAATTACATATGTTGTTGATAAATTTGTAAAGTTCTACAAGAATAGAGATGCTTGGGGTTTTGGGTGATCTTATGTGATGGGAATTGGTTTATTGGGAGTCGATCTTATGTGCGATTCTGATGTTTTGAAGTTAATGTTGGTGTCATGAAGAATTGGGAAGCTGACGCTGAATCGTTTGTTGAAAATATCAAATTTTGTGTTCACATATTCTTAACAATAAAAATGGGCTGATGATTGCATCTCTTTGAACTTGGCTATAACTTTTAGTTCCACGCTATTATCAGGTGGAAATACATTTTGGTAGGTGTAGCTTGCTATAATGAATCCGATGACTGGTGAGCAAATAGATTACGGAGATGAGGAATATGAAGGAAGTCAAAAGATGCAATTTAATCAAAGTGGAGCTATACCTGCCCTTGCTGAGGAGGAAATGATTGGTGATGATGATGAATATGATGACCTCTACAATGATGTCAATGTTGGAGGGGGATTCCAGCAGATGCAGCAATCTGAAGCACAAATGCCTTCTTCTGGCATTGGAAATGGTGGATTCCAAGATTCAAAAACTAATGTACACGGAACCACAGTTGAATCGATTACCTCCCAACAGACGAACGATAGAGTTGCTAATGAAGGGACTTATCTTCCAACTAGAGACCAATTTGCTGATCAGAAGACTGGCTTGCCAGTTTCACCTACACATGTTGTGGATGATTCTCAAAGAGTAAATCTCCCTGAAATGGCACATATTTCTAAGGCAGGGCATTCGGGATATCAAGGATCATTACCTGTGCCCCAGAAGACTGATGTTGATCAGATGAACAAACCAGAGAAAGTTATAGGTGAGCTGGCACCTTCAGTGAATCCTTACATAGGCAGCTCAAAAAGTGTTCCTCAGCCTCCAGCCCCAATGATGAATTCAAGGGCAAATGTCAGTGGAAATCACATATTAGATGATGAGTATGTAGGAAGGCCTCATGTAGGAAATGGAAATACGATGCTCTTTGTAGGAGAGTTGCATTGGTGGACAACAGATGCTGACCTTGAGAGCGAGCTCATTCAATATGGAAAAGTCAAGGAGATCAAATTCTTTGATGAACGGGCTAGTGGTAAATCCAAGGGCTATTGCCAAGTTGAGTTTTATGATCCTGCCGCTGCTGCTGCATGTAAGGAAGGCATGCATGAGCATGTTTTTAATGGGCGAGCTTGTGTGGTGGCGTTTGCCACCCCGCAGACCATAACACAAATGGGTTCTTCTAACAGGAACCAAAACCAGGTCCAATCCCAGCTACCAGGAAGGAATCCCATTAATGATGGAGCAGGAAGAGGCAATAGAACACAATTTCCTAGTGGAGATGGAGGGAGGAATTATGGACGTGGTGGGTGGGGAAGAGGAGGGAACCAAGTTCCTAACAAGGGCCCCGGGCCTGGACTTGTCAGAGGAAGAGGGGGGATGGTGAACAAAAATATGATGGGGAATGCACCTGGTCCAGGTGGAGGAGCATATGGGCAAGGTCCTGCTGGCCCTGGTTTTGGTGGGCCTCCTGGTATGATGCATCCACAGGGCATGATGGGTCCTGGTTTTGACCTAGCATTTATGGGTCGAGGAGGTGGCTATGGAGGTTTTTCAGGTCCTGCTTACCCAGGGATGCTTCCTCCATATCCACCTGTTAATTCGATGGGGCTTCCTGGAGTGGCACCTCATGTCAACCCTGCCTTTTTTGCTCGTGGGATGGCTCCCAATGGAATGGGTATGATGGGGAATGCAGGGATGGATGCACCTCATTCAGGAATGTGGGGTGATAGTAATGTGGGTGGATGGGGAGGGGACGAACATGGCAGAGGAACCAGAGAGTCTAGTTATGGTGGTGAAGATAATGCTTCCGAATATGGATATGAAGAGGCAAGTCAGGAAAAAGGCATAAGGTCCAGTGGTGCTTCGCGGGAAAAGGAAAGGAATTCTAAACATGATGAGTCCAGTAATAACCCTGAGAATAGGAATCGGGATGAGAGGGATTATGATAGGGATAGATATGATAGGGAACATAAAGATCGGGAAGAGAAGAACCGTTACAGAGACCATCGCCACAAAAGTCGTGACTCAGGTTATGATGATGACTGGGATAAGGGGCAGTCTTCAAGATCCCATACCAGATCGCGTGCAATGCCTGGAGACGATCACAGGTCTCGGTCTAGGGATGCTGATTATAGAAAAAGGAGACGCATGCCATCTGAATGATGAGATCAGAACGTGTCGATGCCAGTGATTTGCATTTTCAGTCTTGGATAGACTGACGGTTTGCCAGCAGTTTCCTATGTTGGTGTCGTACGCTGTGTGACTTTGAAGAAGTAAGTATCTTTTAGTAGATGTTGCCTGGAAAAACAGTAATTTTTTTTCACTTCCAGTACTCATATTCAAACATAACCAGTGTTTGTGATATAAACTTCAGTACTTTAAGTAGTATGTTACTGTGGCTGTGTTTAAATGCATTGGTTCTATGTTCTCTCTCTCTCTCTCTCTCTCTCTCTCTCTCTCATTTTTTATCTATTTAGATGTGTCTATGTGAATATTGGTCATTACTTTATGGTTATTGTTTCTTATCTGTTATACCTGCATGAGATTCATGGTTATGGGCTATATAGTGTTACCAGTTCTTTCTTTCGAAAAGTCGACCATTTAGAGCAAATCTTTTTGTGAATTTATTCAGTAAGATAGTTGTACTCATTAACTAATGTTGAAAAGGTGCAGCTTTGAAGTTGTATCTTACAATTACATGATCTTATTTGCTATGTGGCTCCTTTTCCATGTCTCATTATGATATTCTTGTATGGATTCTTCCTTGTCTGCTCATTATTGACTTGGCAATTTCTGTTTTCTTCCCCTTTGCCTATTATACTCAGGAGAAGAGAACCATTAATTGGTGCTTTCTTGGATATCCTATGGAAATAGTGCTTTTCTTAGCTCATAGCTTATCTCCATGTAGTGTTTGTAATAATTTCATCTAGTGTTTGTAATTAGGTTCCACACATGTAACAATTTCATCTAGTGTTTGTAATTAAGTTGTACAAATTATAACTGTATCATAAAGATGGTTTATGAGCCATTTGTAATAGAGGGGTTCTTTCTTGTAAAACCTACACATGTTAAGTTAGGAGTCACCTGATTAGAAATTAAGACATTTTGCTTGATAGTGTATAGCAAATTGTTTGATTTGGCCTTTGTAGCTACCCAGATAATCAGTTATGAAGATGATGACATCTCAGGTCTTTTTCTTTTATCTGTTATTATTCTCATAGTGCAAGTTTGTTGCTAAGATTGATGGATAAATTTGTTTTGTACTATTTTGACTGCTTAATGTTTTTGTGCTTATATTTTTGTGATTGTAGTTTGTTTGACTCAAATTGTGATTGGTTGATTGTTTTTATGTTCATTGTTAATTTAGCTATATATGTACCATTTGATTCATTTGCTTATTTCAAGAGGGTTTGAATTGTGCAACTGATTTTTTTTTTTTTTTTTTTGACATTCTGTCCCTTATAATATGAAATAATTTATTATGTGTATTTATATATTTATAATTGTAGGCATCAACTATCCATTTGAAACAATAATGCCTCTATAATCTCAATATATATTTTTAAAATAAACAGGCTAGCTTATTATTTTTATGAAATTTCATGAAATTTTAAATTTAGCAATACAAATCGAAAACTTAACCTTATTTTGTAATTTGAAACACCATTGATTTTTCTGCTAAAATTTATGGACGTGTTTAACCAATTTATCCATTTTTTCTTTTGAGGTTTGTGAGTTGTTTTATTACAAAAGAAGCACAAATGAAACGACATCATTTTATTTAAATTCATTAATTTCTTTTTAAGACACATTAGCTCATACGAACAAATTGACCAGAGACATACACAAATGTTAGTCGAAAAGTCAACAATGATGTGATTTTCTAAATTTCAAAATTAATATTGAATTATAATTTTATAGAAACCCATTTTTCTTTAACAATTACGCCTATTTGGTAAGTTAATAAAACCAATGGCCTTTAAATTTCCATACTATTCTCCAAGTCAAAAAATAGCAATCAATGGTGAAGAAAATCACGTAAACATCGCATGGCAAAGCCACCTCTGCACCTCCGCAACATCCGCCACTCCACCACCTATCACCACCGTCTCTCCGCCCTATATAACCCCCTCTCCGCCACCTCCACAATCGCAATTATTTCTACAATTGCTGCGATTTTCTGAAAACAGGACAGAGAACACCACACTCGCGTCTGTAAATTCAAAAAATGGCAAAGCAAATCCTTGTCCTTGCCCTCGTCTTTTTCGGCGCCGTCGGTATGGCCGCCGCCGCCTTCCCCAGCCCCTACGCCGGCGCCCCCTCCGCCGAGGATCAGGGCGGCGAACACGTCATCGGAAGTGTTAGTGAAGGCGCCGCCACCGACGCCGCTCCCATCGGAGCCCCGGTTCCCGCCGGAGCTTTCCCCAACCTTGCACCCACCGCCGCCCCCTCAAGTAGCTCCGCCGCAGCCGCCACCACCTTCGCCAGATCAATCGCCGCCGCCGGCGTTGTTGGTTCCATATTCTTCTTTTAACTCAATTCATTATGGGATTTGAGATGTCAATTACCTATCATCTTTTTTTATGAATATATATATTTCCTTCGTATATATACAATCTTTTGCAAAAAAATTGTTACTTGGTCTCGAATTGTATAATCATGTCGTTTATGTTTATGATATATATGGTAAATATTAACATATAAAAAAATTTATAACATATATAAAAACTTATATGAAACGTATACATTCTGTGACGGAGTCCTATTATTCATTAATCAAATTAATTTTCACAAATTCATATGAATTGTGAATTGTAAGTTGTGTGTGGCGACTCATCTTATAAATATGATAAAAACCAACTACAAAATATTTTAATAAATACTAAGACATTCAAATTGATTTACTATAGAATTTAATGAATTTAATTATGAAATAAGAGTCACCCTATTATTGGAAATTATCTTTCATCTCAATTCCAATTAGACATTATTTATTAATTATATCATTCTTTAAAAAAATTAAATCTAAGAATTTTGCGGAAGTTATAGAAATTAATGATGATGTAAAATTGTAAATGGCTGTAAATTTGACTGTGGAATCGGCCCAAAAGAAGCTGGGCTATCCATCTCATGACTCTGTGGTCCAGATCCATTAGCGGATGATCAACATAAAATTTGGGCCCAACCTGCAAAATACTAAAACTATCGTTGGTGTAAAGTGCAATTGGATTTAGTTAGTGGGTACAAAATGTTAATGATTATAATTTATAGAAACTAATAGATCATTAATGCACAAATAATTATATTATCCATCGTTTAATAGTCTTAACTAATGTACGACACTAAATAAAAACTAGTTCAAAAATAAGATAGAGACAAAGTTGAAACATAATGTTAACCAAAAAAAATTGAAAATTTGATAAAATTTTATTTTCTGAAGCGATAAATACTTGAAATTGATGAAGTATTTTTAGGCTTTAATTTAGTGTGACCAAAACAAAATAGAAAGCAAAAAAAAAAAAAACAACAACAACAACGTAATTTTTTTTTTTTAATACTAGAGGTCAAAAAAGCATAAAATAAAATACACGGGGCGAAAGTTGGAAAAATCATAAGTACGGGGACTAAATATGCAATTTTGCAAGCAAAGTTGGTACAATATTACGCCATTGCCACTTGCAGTACTAGGGCAAAGTATCTCTTCAGAAAACTTCCAGAAAGCTCAAATCAGTCTCTTTCCCTCCATTCGTCGTCTTGATTTTCGAGTCTCGGATCCGTATAAGATCCGATTTGTTTGCCGGAGACCCGTAATGGCGTTGGCGTTCGATGAATATGGCCGGCCATTCATTATACTAAGGGAGCAAGACCAGAAAAGTAGAGTGCGTGGCCTCGATGCGCAGAAGGTGAATATCGCGGCCGGAAAAGCGGTGGCGCGGATTCTCCGAACTTCCTTAGGGCCGAAAGGCATGGATAAGATGCTTCAGAGCCCCGACGGTGACGTCACCATAAGTAAGCTCTCGAAAATCCAGCTGTTTTTTTGTGTATGTCATATGCTGGTGTGTTTTGGTTGAATCCTTGAGTTTTTTTTAATTAGTTTTTGTTTTGAGTTTGCTTATCAATAATGAGTGGAAATGTATCGTCATTCAATTTGAATTTTGTGAGATACAACAACTACCAAGAAACTAAGAGCTTAATTTTATTATGTTGGGAATTTTTTGATGCTGACAGAAAAGTTTGGTATGTGATTTTTAAAGATTGTTTTTGAAAAGTTTGGTATGTGATTTTTAAAGATTGTTTTTTGTTTCCTTTTCTGATTTTTTTTTTTTGTTTCCTTTTCTGAATGTTTTGGTTTTCAGCAAATGATGGTGCGACAATCTTGGAGCTGATGGATGTTGATAATCAGATTGCTAAGCTCATGGTTGAATTGTCAAGGAGTCAAGACTATGAAATTGGTGATGGAACAACAGGAGTTGTTGTTATGGCTGGTGCACTTTTGGAAGAAGCTCAGAAACTGTTGGAACGTGGAATCCATCCTATTCGGATCGCAGAAGGATATGAAATGGCTTCCAGGATTGCCTTTGAACATTTGGAGCGTATAGCCCATAAATTTGAATTTAGTGCTACAGATGCGGAATCTTTAATCCAAACTTGTATGACTACTTTGTCCTCCAAGATGTGAGTGTTGTTTCTATTTTGGATCCGTTCCTTTTACTCTTGATATTATGGTTGAATTTGTTGAGTTAGAATTTCAAAGGGTATGGTTCCGTTATCTTGATGGTTTGTCACCTGTGTCTTGCAGTGTGAATAGGTGCAAACGCAGTTTGGCGGAGATTGCAGTCAACGCAGTGCTTGCTGTAGCTGATTTAGAGCGGAAGGATGTTAATCTAGACTTAATTAAAGTAGAGGGGAAAGTAGGTGGAAAGCTGGAGGATACAGAACTAATATATGGGATTGTTGTAGACAAAGATATGAGTCACCCACAGATGCCCAAGCAAATTGAGGATGCAAAGATTGCCATTTTAACTTGCCCATTTGAGCCTCCGAAGCCAAAGACTAAACATAAGGTTGATATTGATACTGTGGAAAAGTTCCAAACTTTACGTCAACAGGAGCAGAAGTACTTTGATGATATGGTTCAAAAATGCAAGGTAATCTGTTTTAGTCATCTCGGTTATTGGTTTTGTGATCATGTTGTGGAATGCTTTTTCATTGGGTTTCATATAATCTTGCTGATGTTATTTGTAAATTCAGAAGTTTGCCCATCATCATGGGGGGTTGCACTTTTGTTTGTCTATATGATTCACATTTCATAAAATTAAAGACCATGTTGTGATTTCAAAGCCTCACTGAATCGCAGGATGTTGGAGCTACATTGGTGATCTGCCAATGGGGTTTTGATGATGAGGCAAATCACTTGTTAATGCATAGAAACTTGCCTGCTGTCCGATGGGTTGGTGGTGTTGAATTGGAGCTGATAGCCATTGCCACAGGTTTTGTGCAAATCCTGCTGTTCTATAATCTGTTTATTATTATTTTCTTTATTTATGGTCTTTGATTCTTATTACTTCTGCTTCTCAACTTTAATATTAGGTGGGAGAATTGTGCCAAGGTTTCAGGAGTTGACTCCAGAAAAATTAGGCAAGGTATCATATGAGTTTACCTTCTCTTCTTTTGTGTATAGCATAGTTTTTTTTTTTTTTAATTATGTCAAATATCAATGCAGTTTTATTAACCATATGCACTGAACTAATTGTTGATTGTGCATGCAGGCTGGTTTGGTTCGAGAAAAAGCTTTTGGAACTACTAAAGATCGAATGATATATATTGAGCACTGTGCAAACTCAAGGGCTGTGACCATATTTATACGTGGTGGTGGGTACCTTCTGTCTGGTTCCTAATCTTTTTATTTGTATGCTTTTTAACCATTCTATAATTTTATTGAGTGAAGATATTTTTGACTGCTTAGCTCTACATCTGATATAATTTGATAATCTTCAATTAAGTTCCATCAGAAGCTTCAGGACTGCTATTTGTCCATAGCTCCACACTCAATCCATTCCATGTTTCCAGTATACCATCGCGTAGATTGAATATGACTAATTCACCTGTGCTTGCATCGGTTTAGCATTATGTCGTATCTGTACCTCACATGGATCTCCTTTTCTCTATACAAGTTCTCTTTGTTCAAATCAAGTAACTGTACATAGTTTCAAGGTTGATCGGTTCTGAAACAAGTGCAAGGAAGTATAGGAATGAGCTAATTTTCGCTCTGCTGCTTTAGGTAACAAGATGATGATAGAAGAAACAAAACGCAGCCTTCATGATGCCTTATGTGTTGCTCGGAATCTTATTCGCAACAATTCCATAGTGTATGGTGGTGGCTCAGCTGAAATTTCTTGCTCAATCGCTGTGGAAGCAGCTGCTGATAAATTCCCTGGAGTTGAACAGGTGAGCATTCAGGCTTTCCCCTTTTACCTATTAACACTTTCCAGCTAAAGCTAGCATTCTCTTTGCAGTATGCTATTCGGGCATTTGCAGATGCATTAGACTCTATCCCTATGGCCCTGGCAGAGAATAGTGGTCTCCAACCTATAGAAACTTTATCTGCTGTCAAATCTCAGCAAATTAAGGTAATTTTGACCCTTTTCTTTTATTGTGTTTTTCTTCATTTATTATTATCATTGTCCAAATTAGGAACACTTGATAGATTCTAATGTTGATTGACTAAATTTGAACTTGAACAAAAAATGAGAGTAGCCGAAGTGAGAATGTTATAGCGGATGGCACTAACACACTAGATTAGATAATGTATGTAATGAATGCAATACAAAGAAATTGGGTAGCCTCAATATTTGAGAAAATCATAAATAAACTTTAAATGCTTAGATACAACAGGTAGAAAGTAGAGAATCATGAATTCAAAGAAAAAATAGAAGAGAACACCTAAGACTTGGAAAAAAACTATTTTTTAACGACTCTTAAAACATGAAAATTAACATTTCTCGACGGAACATGATAACGAAATAGCTCCATATAGCCAACCCCACACATTGGAACAACAATTTGGTGGTTGTTTTTGTTGATATATCCTTCATCTGCAGGAGAACAACAACTGTAGTGGTATTGACTGCAATGATGTGGGCACAAATGACATGCGTGAGCAAAACGTTTTCGAGACTTTGATCGGGAAACAACAGCAGATTCTTCTTGCAACCCAAGTTGTTAAGATGATTCTGAAAATCGATGATGTCATCTCCCCGTCTGAATATTGATTTCTACATCAGGTAACTTTATGCAAAGATTTTGTCTCAACAGTTTTCTAAGTTTGCTGGATTGTGTCTTCGTTTTTAGCCAATAGATAATACTTTGATTCGGCTCTTTGTAGCGGCTTTATTTTGTAACCATTTCTTGTTTCCTCGATGGATTGATATTCTTACGTATTTCGTCGAGCTTTTGTATTATTGTATTGGGATCTTTTTGTTTTTACTACACTTCTGTGTTGGTTTTTCGTATTTTTCACTTGGATATGTTGCTGTGTTGCATTATTTTTTCTTACATTTACCTATAAATGTTTTAAAAAGAAAAGGAAATTAATGAGCATTTATGAAAATGAAATTATTTAATGCCAAGTATGGAATTTCTATTGTAGGCAATTCCACCAAAGAGAAATTGCTTAACTGTTTATGCAACAATAATTTATTTTGCATTAGTAATGAAAATTATAAAAATTTGTGATATTAGTGTCGAAGAATTATTGGTTTTTTAATCTTATGGATATGTGAGTGGATGTCTAAATATCGATATTGGTAAAAATTGAAATAAAATGGCACAATTTATTAAATATTTGGAAACTTACATAAAATTTTGAAAAATAATATATACTATTTTTGACTTAGAACTTAACAATATAACATGTTTATGACAAATATGGATATGATTAGCTGTTGTAACATTTCTTAATGTTGCAATAAGAATTCAGAAGAATCTGATATAAGACTGCAATAAGTTTGACTGGTTGAATATAGGAAAATATTCTATTTTTATATAATTGTTGCCATTTATATTGATTAAATATAGATCGATTTTGGATATTTATTAATTCATTACTGACTATGATAAACGACGAATTTGATATGATGTGAGCTATTCTCTGTCTTTAATTATTACATTTTCGTACATAAGTTTAATTAATTTTAAACCAAAAAAAATCCAATGAATCCACATTTAGAATTTAGAATTTTGATGAATAGTATCAAGGTCATAAATCCCATTATATAGGTATTTTATAAACATAGTTTTAATTGAATTTTTTTTATGTTATCCCTTCTATAAACGAACTGCACACAAATGGTAAAAAACACTTTCCACCAAATAAATAAGTTTAAAAAGAAAAGCAATCTTGACAAGTTTTTTCAACCATTTACTGGTTGAAGCAAAGAGCTAACAAATTTCTAAAAGAGCTCCTAAATCCTACCCTTATTCACAATCATTGCTGCTATTTACAGACCAATAAACATGGATCATATTCAAGATATAAACAAGGGAATTCTGCCATGCTTTCTAGCAATAGACATTCTTCATCCAGAGGTTAACTAAGATCGATCTCGACCCGTTCGGGGTTCGCCCTCTCCGTCTGATTACCCGAGAGGTCGACCCCGAGCTGGCCCTTGTCACCGGACCCGAACGCATAGAGCTTGTCCGATTCCGTGAGCGCGAACGTGTGAGCATTCCAATATATCGAATTCGTGAGGCTTATCTGTACAACCTTCTCGTTCGTCACTCGCTTTAGCGATGTCACGAGCTTAGGGCTTAGAACGTTTGCATGCCTATTTCCCTGAAAAATCGAGACAAGTAGGGTTCTATATTGTCACGAACTTTGAGAAATCAAGAAATGAAAGAAACGGAACCTGCTCGTCGTTCTCATCGTCGTTAACATTAGCAGCATTGTGTCCGAGGCTAGATGATTCCCCACAGCCAAAAGAATAGACGCTACCATCATCTGAAACAACAAAGGTCGTATAGTCCCCAGTTGCAACGTGCACTGCTTTCACGTTGCTTAGTGCTTCGACCACTTTAGGGACCGATTGACAGTCTTCGTTGCCATGGCCCAAGCATCCATACCGGCCCCAACCCCACGTGCATACTCGTCCATCTTTTCCGACCACTGCAGCGTGCCAAGCACCGGCTGAGACAACCACGGGCTGAAGATTCAACGTCTGGAACTGTTCGATTAATCTTGGCAGCTTCTCATCAGTTTTAGTACCATGCCCAAGCTTTCCACCCAATCCACAACCCACAGAGTACACAGACCTAAATATGAATAACATATTCAATGTTTCTTGAAAATATTAATCCTATAAAAGATGTAATATAATTGAGTAGCTTACATTCCAGTAGGTTGACAAGCCAAAGCAAGAAGGTAGCAATAACCAGCAGCAATTTGAACCACTGGGATATTTTCGAGGGCCCCAAGCAATGGACGAGGCTCAAGGTCGTTCGCCTCAGTTTGATGACCGAGTTTGGTTTCGTTCCCCCAAGAAAACGTGTAAACCTTGCCTTCTCTCGATAAGGCAGCAGTAAAGAAATTGCCAATAGCAACTTGCACAACAAATATATCTTTCAAAGATTCAACAAGCTGAGGTGTAGTGACTAGTTTATTTCCTTGAGGCCCGTATTCGCCTTCCCCAAAAGTGTCTTTCCCCAAGGCATAGACCCGGCCCGCATTGCTTATCAGCATAGTCCGGCCCGCCCCAGCCGTTGCATGAATAATACGAATTCCCTGCAGAGATCTGCACCAAAACAAGTCCAATCAACTCTCTTTCACGACCAACTATATACAACAAAGTTTTGCAAGATTGGGTGTATCAAATGACCTAATGAGGCGAGGGCGAGACTCCTCGTCTGTGGTTCCATGTCCAAGCTGGCCATGGCCGTTAGTACCGAACGAATACACAGCTCCTTTAGAAGTGACAGCAACGCTGTGACCGGGCCCAGCTATGGCCTGTGACTTCTCCCTCCGATAACACGCTTCTCCAGCTAGCAAGTACCTCAAGACTAGCTTCCACGAGCCCCCACATCTGAGCTTCAAATCTTGCTGTTGCTCGATTGTCATTGGCTTAAATATGGCCCTCTGCTGGCACATATCAAGAGCTGCAAGCTCCGCCAATGAGAGCTCAAGGTCGGGGTATAGTTTGGCGGGCTGCCTAAAGAAAGAACATGTTGCCTGCAAGAAAGATTATGATTCAATCAGCAGCATTATCAATTCTATTGCCAATCAAGAGATACCAACTCGTGAAAATGCAAATCAAACACTTGCCTCGAGCTTGGCGAGATCTTGTGGGTCCGAATTGAAGCCGGTAAGGAAATGGAGAACAATGGATGGATTAGCAGACAATGGGAACTCCCCGGGAGTTGCATTTCCTAAGCACTGTCGTTTCGGAGGAGGAGGAATCGTCTGCTCGGAAATGTCATTATGGTATTGAAGACTCGAAGCTTCACTAGCAGTAGCATCCATGGCCATGGGCACCGCTCTAACTCTGCAGTGCCCCTAAATTTGCAAAAGGATATTAATTACTGCAAAACCACAAAAACTTAGTCACTTAATATATGTATATGACAATCTCAATTCGACCAAGAATCGTTCTTATCTATATATTATGAATCTAGATAAAGACATTCAATATACCTTTGATTGCTAGTTGTTCAGAAACTTGTATCAATCAAACCTATAAGAATACAAAGGTAAATTATCAATACACATTTCTACTACGAATCGTCAAACATCCAAATACATTATGCAAGAAAAAACAGCAACTCATCAACATTATCTAAACCGAATCAAAAAGATGATCGAACAATATGACTAAAACGAAAACTTGATCCAATTACATCAAATGAGAGCATCAGATCAAATGATATCTAACAAGCAAACACATTCATCAATTTCATTAAGAATAGATAGACTCGTAGGCTGCACGTATACTCGAAATAAAGGAAACTGTTTCACGAAGTATACGAAAACCTTTACAAAGGATATTCCACGCCAAATAAAAATAAAAAACCCAAAAAAAGAAAGCAAAATTCTCACCCCCAAAAAGGTAAATTTCACAACGATCATCAAGAAATCGCAGAATTTGTGATGATCACGACAAATAAAAAGGGGAAAAAAACAATTTTACCCAAAAATTGACAGAAAAATCCAATCTTTGACACCCCAGAATCGATAATCTTCAGTGATCAACATAAAAAGTTCAATTCTTCAATCCATAGTGACGATCAAGTGGAAATTTAAACAATTGTCAAAAAACAGAGCCTATTCTGCGCATTATGATATAAAAACAGATCAATAAACAGAAAAATCAGATAAAAGAAGTATACATGCAAGAGAAGGCCAAGATTTCCCAAAACCCATATGAAATCAAAAATTCATCCAAATTCTGATCAAACTCAACAGTCTTGAAATTGGTCACAATCTGATCCAAGGGATCTTCTGGTGATTACTTTTGGTTGATTTTTAGACCAGATGATGATGATGATGATGATTATAGGGGTTAGAAAGATGGTCTCTTGATGAGATTCTTCTAATCTTTTTCTCTTTAGAGAGAGAGAGAGAGAGGAGTTTTATTGAGAGAGAAAGAGAATGAGAGAGAGAGTTGTGAGGTTAAATAGAGTCCTTCATTTTCTCTCTATCGGATGGAATGTAATTTGAAGGGAACAGAAAGAGATGACGTGTCTAACCTATTTTGCTTTGTGGCTTTTCCTCACACTCACAAATTCACACGTTTTACGGTTTCAAATTTATATACCACTTTCATATATTACATTTCCTATAATAT
This sequence comes from Scutellaria minor, assembly GCA_954870855.1. Classification (NCBI taxonomy): domain Eukaryota; kingdom Viridiplantae; phylum Streptophyta; class Magnoliopsida; order Lamiales; family Lamiaceae; genus Scutellaria; species Scutellaria minor. Next base: position 815,879 of record OX940733.1, read on the forward strand.
TTAGTGTTGAATCTCTCGTGAGACTCTCACGTACGATCAGATTTAAGTATGTATTTTTCAGGTATAAATACATGTCTCACGTACGATCAGATTTAAGTATGTATTTTTCAGATATAAATATGTATTTTTCAGTTATAAGTTCAAATATGTGTTTTTCAGGTAATATGAGATATTCAAATATGTTTTTTTTTGCTATAAGTATGGTCGTCGCATGTGCGACGGTCTCACATGAATTTTTGTGTAATATTTATCGTTTATATATATATATATATATATATGAACAATAAAATGTAGCATCTAAAGATGATATAATATTGTATGATGTTTATTAATATGGAAAATAAAAATAATAATGAATTAATGGTTTATATTCGAATTTACACCCATATCTTATTTTTCAAGTAAACTTTTGTTTATTAAATCATAATATTTGAAGTAGAGGGAATATTTCCAATGTAATCCAGCCAATTTACCAGCTTCTATAAGATCACATTTCACCATATAATTTCTTTTAGAAAAAAAAAACCAAAATTAATATAATAATTCTGACCTAGAAATTGAAGCCCAAGCACATGGTGGATTTCATGTGTGTTGAAGTGAATCCAAACCAAGATTATCGGAAAGGTATCAATTTTTTTTTTTTAAGAAATTGAAAATTCAAGAGTTTCACCTCTTGATTTCTTGAATTAAAACTAAATAATCACCTTTGGTTATATTGTTCGGATTCTATGCTTCAAATCGCCTCAAATTTCGTATTGATCTGTTATAAATATTTTTTTCTGTTTATGCCACGTGGTTATTATAGATTGTGTCTATTGGTAATACAATATTAAATATTAAAATACCGTATAGAAAGTAGAATTGTGTGTGTATATTTTTTAGAGAAGTTGCATACTGCAAGGATGAAAGTCATTCACCAATGTATTTTTATTTTAAATTTTTTAATTTTGATAGTCAATAGGAGTTTTCTTTTTTAAATGTTAATCGTAATTATAGCATAAGTTCAATTTTGTATACTATATATTACTTAAATAAATGGAGATGGTGGAAGTCCTAGACTTATGTAATCGACATATGAATAATATACATATATATATATACTTATTTAATAATAAGATGAAATGAGTTGACATTGTTTTATATAATGTGATCCTGAAATAATCTCACTTAATTTTTTACCATTTTTAAAATGTTTAAAAAACACATATATGACATTATCTAATGATAGTATAAAAAATCCACAACAAGTGGTACTGCAGAAATCAATTAAATTTATGCTATCCAGAGTGTGTACAAGACATCAATTATGTAACACATACTATTATTATTTTATTATATAATATTTAAAATTTCGACATATTCAAGATAATAATGGTGTTACCACTAGAAGAAACAAAGTTTGTCACTTTGATGCAACTTTAAGAGGGAGCTTAATTAATTAGCCTATCTGATTAACTCTAAATTAAAATAAATAAAATAACCCCACTTTTGAACCTATTCTTAATTAATCAAAATGAATTTGTCACTTTGATGCAACTTTAAGAGGGAGCTTAATTAATTAGCTATCTGATTAACTCTAAATTAAAATAAATAAAATAACCCCACTTTTGAACCTATTCTTAATTCATCAAAGTGAATTTGTCAATTTGATGCAACTTTAAGAGGGAGCTTAATTAATTAGCCTATCTGATTAACTCTAAATTAAAATAAATAAAATAACCACACTTTTGAACCTATTCTTAATTAATCAAAATGAATTGGTGATTCCATATATGTGTAACAAGGGACTTGAGTACTATTGAGTCAATTTCACCTTCTATTATTGGGAGCCTGCCCAATTTAATATGCACCTGAAATTAACATATAAATAATCTGGCACGATATGTTTGATCCAAAAATGGGCCATTAAATTTTTCATAGGGCATCCTAGACTTAGGTATCTAAAACTACCAATTACTAATTGCAAAAAAAAAAAAAAAAAAAAAAAAAAAAAAAAATCTCAAATCGATCAAAATAGTTAATCCAAAGATTTTGGTTTATGATTGGTTATGTTGTGAAGTATGTTAAAAAAAACATGATTTTAAGATCACATTTTTGGAAATATTGTAATAACTTTAACTTAAAATATCAATTAAATGATATGTTCGTGATAGACTTAAAGATAATACACTATACAAACTCGTCACAAGGAAACAGTCTCCAAAGATTCTGACTCAAGAATTTATTGTAGCATCCAGTGATCCACATGATCGTTCACCATATAATTCTTAAAAAAATATAGTTGATATCAATTCAAGATTTAATTATTGTCACAACAGCCAAATTCTATATCATAACGCATGTATATTACGCCCTTGAAGAAAATAATATTTCTAAAACAAAAAACGAGCAATTTACACTCAATTTGCATGTTCTTTTTGCCTTGTTCAATGTTTTTCAGCTGACTTGGGTCTGTTAGAATGCGTGTTGTTCAATACGTTTTACACATTAAAAGCCCCTCTTTTATATTTGCCCATCTGTTAAGCAATTTGGAAAAAAGAAAAAAAAAATTGGAAAAAAGAAAAAAAAGATTCATTTTGAGTTTATAATAAGATTAAATAAATTGGTTAACGCTCTGTCTCAATGTGATCCATGATAAGATCTCTACCTAAAAAAAATAAAATTAGACCATTTCATATATTTGATTTTGTGAAATAGGCCAACTCACTATCCATAACTTATAAAATAAGACATTAATTTGTAAAATTTAGTTTAAATTGTGGATAGTGGGAACCGAGACTACATTTTACAAAATTATATTAATGATATTGTATTGTATCAATCATACTTTTTTTTTTTTGAGTAGTCTTATGTGAGACCGACTCACAAATCTTGTTATATGAGACGGGTCAACCCATAACTCACATTTCACAATTCATATAAGGTTTTATGAAATTTTGTGAAAATGTTGTTATATGAGACGGGTCAACCCATAACTCACATCTCACAATCCACATATAAGATTTTATGAAATTTTGTGAAAATGAGTTCAATTTTTGTGAAAATGAGTTCAATTTTTGTGAAAATGAGTTCAATTCATGGGTAATAAGGATCCCTGAGTTTTTTTTTTGTTTTGTTTTTGTTTTTTTTTTTTGTCAACATTAGCTTGAATTGGATGTCATACATTAGCTTGAATTGGATGTCATAACTTATGGTATGGTACAATTAAATGATACTTGATGCTATCAATGGCATATACGGAATAAACTATTTCTCATTTATTGCCCCGAGTTGGATGTCTATTCCAAGTTATATAATATTAGTGTAACACACACATTATAATTTTAAATGATAAATATTTTGATTTCTTTTTTATTATCTGAATTTTAAAAAATTTGTTTGTTTAATATTTTTTTTAATTTAAGCATATATTTATAATAAATAAAAATTGAAATGAAAATTTTGATACATTATTATGATTTTTATCAATTTACGGCTCCAAACATGGTAAGCTATTATAGATTCACAAAACTATAGGTTTTATGGATATAAAATTATGTTTTGGATCTTCAAGAATAGGGATCACAAAAGTTGTTAACACAAACCTTTTGGTGGAATGGATATCAGCTGATGATATAGAATATGTTTCTAAGCAATACATTATTTAGATTGCTCATCCAAATGGAGGTAACAAGACTGCCAATCTATGCTTAAATTGTATTCCACATCAAATATAGAAAGGCAATTACTCTTTGTGATAAGCTCTCACTCCTCCAAATCAGGACAAGCGTCGAGTACATCATCTGGATAAGCCGGAGGTTGGTGTCGGGGTCGGAAACGACATCCTGCTTATGGCACCATTGCAACAAGTACACCAGTAAAATCTCACAGTATTGGAGTGGAAAAAATGATTGGAAAATAGAAAGCAAAAGAACCAAATATACAGAGTGAAAAACACTAGTAAAATGGAGATGGAAATCACCATCAAGTCAAACCAAAAAGAAGAACTTTCGGACAGATTAAGAAAGAAATCTTGGTAGCAACAAACCAAGAAACTTTCTGACGAGCAGTTATAGCTCGATTGCTTACATCAAATATATATAGCTCTTATATAAACAAACAAATAATGGAAGCACTTACTTGAGCTTGAAAATGCTGAGTTGCACCAGCAATGACAGCAAAATGATCTTCATCACCAATATTTCTAAGTCACCTCTGCAGTTTGGGCAGATTGTGTAACACCTTATAAGAGGGGATCCCCTCGGGCCCTGGTAATCATACTCACAATCAGAAAATTCAATACTAAAAAACTTTACAAGTGATGAATTTGAAACATAACTTAAATTGAAGATGTATAAGTGAACAGGCCTCGGTTACACTGGAGTGCAAGATTTATGCCTCAGTGAGAGCTTTTACACCACATAAAGTTACTTGTGTTAGCTAGTTAGTTATGTTAGGAAAATGAGGTTCACAAACTTGAAAGTGGAATGTATGGGTGAAGCCAATCATAGGCACCTCTAGCCTCCAAAATGCAGCAACCATTCATGAACACATATATGAATTTTCATCCAAGTAAAGTCAACCATTTGAATGAAAACAATTCTGAAACAAGCATTTAATTTCTTGTTTGTTTATCCAAACTCAAAAGGAAAAGAAGAGAAAAGTTCAACTATATATTGAAATATTTATAACCTCAATTACCAGAAAATCAGAAAATCATATTATGAATACACTATGAGTTAACGGAATATAGAAAAGTAAATCGCAAACAGAATACGACTGATAGCATCCCCATACGGAAATTCCCCAATAATCAGATGATTCGAGCCAAGGTTATAATTCCCTAGAAACATTGTCGCCAATTTGCAGAATATATAATACCAATTTCACAACTGTCTGAAAATTTGAAAGACAAACCAATTATATAATTCTGCTCATGTAATTATCGATGAGATCGATTCTCTCAATTGTTTTACAAGCACGGTGCCCTAATTACTGATCAAAGGATAACAACAAAATTAATAGAAAAAACAGGATGTTGGAGAGTTACTTACATTTGTCCGCAGCAATCGTGGATGAGATCAAGGACGACGCATTCAAATCACCGCCGATCTCTGGCCAATGCTTACGTGGCATGGGTCGGAATGATTCCTCTAGCTCTTTCATCAGATCCAGTACCTGTCGTCGACGACTATAAACACCATCATGTCTCTCCATTGTTACACATCCTTTTTTTTTTCTTCTTTCTTCGTTCCTCAAACTTTAAATTCTCTTAGAAAAATCATTTTATAAGTTAACAAAATATATAATAATCGTGTGAATTCGTAAGGATCCAAGCAGTAAAATCCCTTATGACGCAAACTGTAACCGAGAAAAACACACGGAATACTGTATGGAGAAAACTTGTTAGCTACATAATCTCGTAAATAAGGATATACACGGCACCCAAAAATGTGAAAATTATCATAAGCTGGCTAGTAGAGAACAATAATTCATAAGGAGATTTATTGTTCAAAACAGAAGAAGGTAACCTGTTGATGGTGTAAGCAGCTGTACCAAAAGCTTCAACCCAATATTTCAAAGGCACAGATGAATGAAAAAACATCGATAATCCCATTTCTGTGATATGTCAGTGTTTGCGCTTAGCACGCCCATTTTGAGCAGGGGTGTAAGGACATGACATGCTGTGACGAATACCATAATGACAAAATAAATCCTAAAGTCTATTATTAGTGAATCTTGTACCCCCATCAGATTGGAACTGTTTGATTGTGCATGAAAATTGATTTTCCACCAAGGTTTTAAATTGTACAAAAATATTATAAAAATCTAATTTCAGGCGTTAGGGATAAAACCAAGTATATCGAGAAAAATCATCAATAAAAACCGCATAGTAAGAATACCCATCAGACGATTTAACGGGAGTCGGTCCCCACAAATCACATTGTATAATGTCCAACACATGCGAAGAACGCTTATCATTAATAGAAAAAGACAATCTCTTGCTTTTAGCAAGCTGACATGAATGACAAATAGTAGGCTTCGGTAACACAGAAGTTACCGACAAACAACCTGACTTATGTAAAATAGAAATAGTGTCAAAAGCAATATGACCAAGACGACGATACCACAACTCAAAAGACCCTCTCAACCTTTTTGTCCGTAAAGCAGTAACTAGAGCTGCATGTCCATGCTCAAGAATGTAGAGATTATTTTCACGTCTGCCCCTTGCCAAAGGTGTCCCTGTTGCTCGAGTCTAAATTTCAAAGGCATTGTCAGTAAAAACCACATTAACAGGGAAATCACGCATAAGCTTACTGACGGACAAAAGGTTTTTTGTTAGGTGTGGTACAACCAGCACATCCAAAAGAGATAAATCAGACGAAATAGAACGAGTGTCAGTATGAGAAATACATAGAGAATTACCATTTCCCACAACAACACGATCAGATCCGTTATATTGAGATACAGAATTAAGAACAGATGAATTACCGGCTATATGAGCAGTGGCACCTGTGTCCATGTACCAATCGGAGGTGTTGGGTTGTTGTAGTGAGCATGAGGTGATATGAACTCCCATTCGATTCTCCCACTGCAGAACTAACAGCCAGAGATGAGTGAGATGAGGCATCATCATCCGTACCAAACGAGCCAACCTCAGCTTCTTCAGCATATTCTTCACTCAATACAGAAACAGACTCAAAATTACTCCGCTCCATCGAAGCTTCTCTCATCAAGCCATCCCTTGAGGAGGAGCTCCGGCGATTCCTCTCAAAAGGCTGAATCTTAAGGAAGAGAAGCGGTAGTGCAGTGTTCCCTAATATCCTCTTGCAGTTTATGGGAGCACTCACACACGAACTTTCTTTAACAACGCCAAATTCTGCCATGTCCACAATAGCAGTTCCCAACAGCTGGCCTTTCAGAGCCTTATCCCTTCGTGGTTCGTATAGATTGAACTCAATGCAATTCTTCTGAAAAGAGTCCCCATTCCCACCTTTGATAGACTTCTCCCTCACTAGCGTCACAGGAAGCCTAAAGGACTCGTTGAATTCGATTTTTCCATCACCAACACCTGAGCTACTCCCAAGAGAAGGGGTAACTTGATTGGTTGACCCCGAATTCTTTTCGCCATGCTCCCATTGAATCAAAACAGAACGGACTGTTCTTAGCGACTGGGACGGGGGCCATGGCTTTACTTCTTGGATATGAACAATGTAGTCGAGATGAGCAGAAGGGGTTTTCCTAGTTTTGGTCCTTGGACCTTGAACAATTCTCACATCAATGCAAGTTCTCACCCCTCGATTGAATCACAAAAATTCCTGAAGATCATACAACCACAGAGCAAGAAAATAATGAGTACTATCTGTTTGGAAGTACTTAGATGTACTTTTGAAGTTTCAAATAACAATTATTATTTAAAAAGAAAAATCCCAGCGACGAGAATGAGAAGTCATGGTCTTTTTAGACCCAGGTGATATTTGATTATTATTATTATTTTTATATAAAATAGCTATTCATAATAATGTATATTTCCATAATTTATAAGACATTGTCACACTATTTGAGCCTTATTGCTGCTCCACCCTCCACAAATGCATATATTCAATTATAATTATTTAGATGCACTAGATCAGCAAAAATTGAAATGCACACCAGTTCAGTTGAGTATAATTGGTAAATATTTTGGCTGAGATACATTGTTCAGGGTGAGTATAATTGGTAGATCTTTTGGCTGACATATATATATACACACACATAATAGTAGTTTAATTCAATAAACAAATTGATAATAATATTTTTTTTTATTGAAATTTAAATATATGGAGAATATGCATTCGAAAAAATGTAAATTATAATTTTATTGGAATTTAAATATATTAGGGCATCTCCAAGGGCATGCACTGCACTATTCTAGTGCAGAATCAACATCTTTTATCCAACAGCTCGCACTAATTTCAGCACTACTTTATTTTTAATATCATTTTTATAAATTTATTAATACTAAAAATGTAAATAAAATACATATTACATGAAATAAAAGTGCAATAAAAATAAATAGTACATCATGAAAAAAATGCATACGCCACTACATAATTTTATGTTTTATGTAACTTTATGTATTTTTCATTATTCTTAAATATGACTCTATGTTTATATTGTTAATGAAATTGAATTAATTTAATTTAAGTTTTAATTGAATAAATTTAACGTAATTAAATTTTAACTAATTGAATTAATTATATGATTAATACAATTAAAATTTAATATGAACTAATCAAATTAATTGAATTTAATTAATTAATTGAATTAATATTTAAATTGAATTAATTAAATTTTTAATACAATAAACTTAATTTTTAACACTACTTTATTTTTATTATTATTTATGAATAAAAAGAAGAAGAAAATGAAATAGTGCAACACTACTAGTAGTGCAGAAATAGAAAATACACTAGAATAGTGCAAGAAGTAGTGCACCGTTGGAGAAGTTTAACCCTACACTAAAACTATTTTAGTGCAGGGTTGGAGATGGTCTTAAGGATATCCATAATAATTCATCATTTTTATTGAATTAAATATATTAAGGATATTCATTCTAAAAGAAGGTTAACTGATTCTATATTCCGGTTGTACGATTTGAGCGATATTTCGGCTAAATATTGCAATTTTTTCATCTTGGTTCTTGCATACCTCTTTAATGCAATTTCTCTGTATCCTTAACAAAGTTATTAACAATCAATGCCATGGTGTGGTTCTACCAAATAACATAAAACAGTGGTTGTTTCTCCTTAGAAAATATAAACAACCAATACGATTTCAGCTTTAATTGTGGTAAGGTGGCTGAAATTGTCTCAACCTGAACTAAATGGTGAACACTAACTGCCTCATCAATGAATCTTATAAATGATCATCAACAACAGCTGCTGGTTCCTGGCCTATATAAAGCCCTCAAATGCAAGCAAAATTATCAAGAAAAATAAGTAGCAATTCTACAGAGAGAAAAATAAACGGGACACTGTCATGGATCGAAGGATGTGTGCTGGAGCTGCAAGCATCGCGATTTTGGTGGTTTTAGTGTTGGCGATTGGCGTGGATGCAGATAATATATATGCTTGCTGGGGTGGTTGCTACAATAAGTGCCATTTAACAAGTGGTAAAAATGATATTATAACTGCGGAGCTTTGTGATTATCAATGTCTGAGAAGCTGCATTCCTCATGATGCCAATGATTTGAAGTTCTTCTGTCAGATTGGTTGTTCTGTGAAAAACTGCATCTCAGTCAGCATTGGTACCTATACTTGTTATATACCTGCTTATTTTATATTATAATTTAAATAAAGAAGTGGCGCGATCAGGGTTAAATCAACAGTTTAAAGTAACATTGGGGAAAGTTAGAACGGTGCCGTTTTGTATGAAACGAGGAAGTTTTGGGGAAGGTTGGCCAGCTGTCTTAAGAAAGTCTAGAAGGATTATTTTAGACCGTTCGATGAGAATATTTTAATCAAGAGCTCAGATGCAATGGTTTCCAACGTATTGGTCAGACTCTGAATTCCATATATGCAGAGGATGGCATCATTGGTGGAGTGTGATGGATTGCGTTCTTGCTGGGAATTGGAGTACTATTTCTGGGCCTTGTTTGTTCTCATTTTCCTTGAAATTGGATATTGTTCCGAGGCTGCTGATTATTCGAATTTTGGGGCTGAAATTATTAATACTATTATCATGCAATCCATTAATCATCTTGTCACTCGTTTATAATTCTATTTTATTATTTGTGTTTGATCTTGGTTGAAGAAGGCCATTACACTTGGTATCCAGAGACAATCGATCTTGGGCATGGCAGAAAATACGCGTTTGAAGGAGCTTACTGAAAATCAAAAAAGAATGGAAGCAGCCATGGCTGATCTGCGAAAAGATAATACAGAGCTCAAGAAGGAATCCATGGATCTACGCATCAGTGTCGATGACAAATTCAACAAAATGGAGGAAATGATGCAGAAATTATATGCCCTTCATAAAGAATCTGAAGCCACAAGCAAGGGGAAATTCACTGCAGATGATTCCTCAACAGTCAGAAACAGACAGGAGGTCTATATTCATCCTAATGGGAGGAATCCAAACAACACCAATAATAATGGAGCACCCTTCAATCCTATAGTTCGCCTTGAATTTCCTGAATTTGATGACACTAATCCACGCTCCTGGATCAGAAAAGCCATGCGTTATTTTCAATTAAACACCATGGATGATGTATCCAAGGTTTAATATGCTGTCTACTTCATGACTGGAGCTGCTGACAATTGGTATATGGATTACGTGGAGGGTAGGCCAGGCATCCATTGGGAGAGGTTCTGCTCTATGATTCTAGAAAGATTTCTAGCCCCTGGCGAAGAGGATGTTGTTATAGAGTTCACTCAATTGGTTCAGAAATGGGAGGTTGAGCCATATTTGGAGCAATTTGAAGAACTAAAGTCCCTAGTCAAAATGAAACACCCAAACCTTAATGAAGAATTCTTCATATCCTGTTTAATCAAAGGGCTTAAGGATGAGATTAAGCATCCAGTATTGATGTCCCACCCTACTACCCTCACTCAAGCAGCCAATGCTGCCAGATCTTGGCAATCCACACTAGATTCTTGGCACAAACAGAGCAGGTTCACTGGAAGACCAATATTCAATCCCAAGCCTGTCAGCACTTCCTCCTACTCATACCCTACTGCAGACAAAAACAACAATAAACCTGAAGCTAAAAGTGAGCCATCCTTACCTATTAAGAAACTTACCCCCAGTGAGTATCAAGTGAGAAGGGAGAAAAGTTTATGTTATCATTGTGATGAAAAATACCCTTATGGTCACAAATGTAAACCTAGAAAATTTAGCTTGATGATTCATGCTGAGGAAGAAGTGGTGGAGGAGTTAGAAGAGCTAGAGGAACAACAAATGGAGAACACAGATGCTGAGATCTCATTGAATGCAATCTTAGGCACCAAGGCTAAAAACACCATCAGAGCAGTGGCTGTGGTTAAGAACAAACAGCTCTCAGTACTCTTTGACAGTGGGAGTACCCACAGTTTCTTGAATGAGTCAAGTGCTAAGGAGTTGAGTTGTGTAATACAAGAAACTGAACCTTGGGTGATTACAGTGACAGATGGCACTCAGATAATCAGTAAGTCTATATGCAAATTGGAATGAGAGATGCAGGGTTATTCTTTTGCTGCAGACTTAAGGATCATCCCACTTGGTGGATGTGACATAATACTGGGAACAGATTGACTTTGGGGACATGATGCTTGCATACATATCAGGAAGCAATTGGTGGAACTTAACAACAAAGGAAGGAGGGTTAAAATTAAGGCAACACCTGAGAGTACAACGATAAGAATGATAAGTGCTAAAGGGGTCAAAAATCTAATTCTCAAAGCAACACATGGTTGGGTGGCTTATATCTACGTCATTGATGTTCAGAAAAATAATCAACCATTGCCCTTTGTCATCACTGAGCTTCTATCAGAATTTGCAGATATTTTCCAGGAGCCTATAGGGATGCCCCCAATCAGAAGCTGTGAACATGGAATACTCCTTAAGGATGGGGCACAGCCTGTGTGCCAAAGGCCTTATAGGTACTCACATGTGTTAAAGAATGAAATAGAAAGAATGGTTGATGAGATGTTTCAGCAAGGTATCATTCAACATAGTACCAGCCTCTTTACCTCTCCCACATTACTGGTTAAAAAGAAAGACTCTACTTGGAGGTTTTGTGTTGATTATAGGAAATTGAATGACATCACCATCAAAAACAAATTTCCTATGCCAATCATTGAAGAATTACTTTCTGAGCTTCATGGTGCTACTTGGTTCTCTAAAATAGACTTGAGGCAAGGCTATTTCCAGATCAGACTAAGAGAAGAAGATCGACACAAAGCAGCCTTCATCACCCATCATGGCTTATTTGAGTTTAAGGTAATGCCCTTCGGTCTCACAAATGCACCTGCCACATTCCAATCTATGATGAATGACATATTTGCTCCCCTGTTGAGGAAATCAGTCTTAGTTTTCTTTGATGACATTTTAATTTATAGCCCTTGTATTGAGACTCATTACCTACATCTAAGGTAAGTTTTTGAAGTGCTAAGACAACATCAACTTTTTGCAAAGAAAACTAAGTGTGAGTTTGATGTGAAAGAGATCAGTTATCTAGGCTATGTGATAAGTGGAGATGGGGTGAGAACTGACAAAGAGAAGACAAAGGCCATGGCAGAATGGCCTATTCCTAGAAATCTCAAATCTCTCAGAGGTTCTTGGAATTGACAGGATACTATAGGAGGTTCATTAAAGGTTATGGTTTGTTGGCTAAACCATTAACTGACTTGCTGAAGAAAGGAAACTTCAATTGGAGTGCAGAAGCTGAAGAAGCATTTAACAATCTTAAGCAGAAGATGATCGATGCTCCTGTCCTAGCTCTCCCCAATTTTAAGGAAAAATTTGTAGTAGAGACAGATGCATCACATACTGGAATTGGGGCAGTATTAATGCAAGGTGGCCAGCCCATTGCATATTTTAGCCAAGCTCTTTGTCCAAAGAATCAGCTCTTATCTACTTATGAAAAAGAACTTCTAGCCTTGATGTCAGCCATTGCCAAATGGAGCAGCTACTTAGTAGGTTCTGCCTTTGTAATTAAAACAGATCATTCAAGCCTAAAGTTTCTGCAAGATCAAAAGATTACAAACACACTACAATAGAAATGGTTATATAAAATGATGGGGTATAATTATACCATAGAATACAAGAAGGGAAGTTTGAATAGGGCAGCTGATGCCTTGTCCAGAAGGTTTGAAGATGACATCACTTGTTCAGCCATTACTGTTAGTTCTCCTATCTGGATCAAAGAAGTTATCTCTAGTTATGAAGGGGATCAAGCTTTCCAAAATATGATCACTGCATCTATAGTAGATCAAACTGGAAAATTATCATACATAGAAGGGATAGTAAGGATGAATGGGAGAATAGTGGTGGGAGGGGCTAATGAAATCAGGAGAAAGATTATGGATATCATTCACTCATCAGCAATTGGTGGCCATTCTGGCATTCATTGTTGCTATCAAAGGGCAAAGAAAATTTTTTATTGGGAAGGTATGAAAGCTGACATCTATGATTTTGTGAGGGAATGTGAAGTGTGTGCACAGTGCAAGGATGAACATGTTGCATACCCTGGCCTGTTACAGCCATTGGAGATTCCATTCCAACCATGGTCTCAAATTTCAATGGCTTTCATTGAAGGTCTACCAAAATCAGAGGGGAGAGATGTGATTTGGGTGATAGTAGACAGACTGACAAAATATAGCCATTTCCTAGCCATCAAACATCCATATACGACTTAATCACTAGCCCAAAAATTTATGGAGGAAGTTTACAAACTCCATGGCATTCCAGAAGTAATAGTTAATGATAGAGATGTTGTCTTCCAAAACTCCTTTTGGAAGGAATTATTCAGGCTGATGGGGACTAAGTTGTCTATGAGCACAAGCCATCACCCCCAAAGTGATGGCCAAACTGAAACAGTGAATAAATATCTAGAGACCTACTTGAGAAGTATGACACACTTGCATCCTGCCCAAAGGAAAAAATGGCTCCACTTGACAGAGTGGTGGTATAACACCAACTACCATCACTCTACCAAGACATCCCCATTTAAGGCTCTCTATGGCTATAATCCTCCACTGTTATGTTTAGGCCCCTATCTGCAGTCTGCTCATCCAGGAGTTCAGGGAATTTTACACAACAGACAAAAGATGATTCAAGAGCTAAAAGAAAACCTCCTCAATGCTCAGATGGGATGAAATTATATGCTGATAAGAAGAGGTCTGACAGAGCATTTCAAGTAGGTGACAGGGTATATTTGAGGATACAACCTTTCAAAGGCAGCAACAGTCTACTAAGGAGAGCAACTAAATTGTCAGTAAAGTATTTTGGCCCTTATGAAATTGAAGAGAAGATTGGTCCAGTGGCATATAAGCTTAAACTCCCTAATTCTACCAAAATGCACCCCGTCTTTCATGTTTCCTTACTGAAACAACAGATTAAAAGCAAATACCAGCCTCAGTACAAGCTACCTGCTATGGATGAAGATGGAGTTACCAAAATCAACCCCTACAAAATCACAGACAGAAGAGCGATCAAATACAAAAATGCTCCTTTGACACGGGTACAAGTCCAATGGAAGGAAGATGATCCTACTAGCACCACTTGGGAGAACATCCAGTTCATTCAGGAGGAATTTCCAGACCTATTGGAGACTTGAGGACAAGTCTCAAATGGAGGGGGAGACAATGTTATATACCTGCTTATTTTATATTATAATTTAAATAAAGAAGTGGCGCGATCAGGGTTAAATCAGCAGTTTAAAGTAACATTGGGGAAAGTTAGAACGGTGCCGTTTTGTATGAAACGAGGAAGTTTTGGGGAAGGTTGGCCAACTGTCTTAAGAAAGTCTAGAAGGATTATTTTAGACCGTTCGATGAGAATATTTTAATCAAGAGCTTAGATGCAATGGTTTCCAACGTATTGGTCAGACTCTGAATTCCATATATGCAGAGGATGGCATCATTGGTGGAGTGTGATAGATTGCGTTCTTGCTGGGAATTGGAGTACTATTTCTGGGCCTTGTTTGTTCTCATTTTTCTTGTAATCTTTCCTTGAAATTGGATATTGTTCCGAGGCTGCTGATTATTCGAATTTGGGGCTGAAATTATTAATACTATTATCATGCAATCCATTAATCATCTTATCACTCGTTTATAATTCTATTTTATTATTTGTGTTTGATCTTGGTTGAAGAAGGCCATTACAATACTCTTATTCTCTCTCTCTCTCTCTCTGATGTTTCTTGTGGGCTTTGGCAGCTGGTGCAACAAAGGAGAGCTGCTTCACTTGGTGTAGTAAACTCTGCAAGAAAGAGTGAAGAATAAAAACATATCTCTGCAAGATCTACCAATTGTCTCTTTGCATTCATCTGCTTTATTTATGTAACAAATGGTTGCTATTTGATGTTCTCTATCATGCAATGAAAAGTGTTTGTTCTATGTTTCTCCAAACTTCTTACACGAAACCCACGTTTACAATAACAAACTGCACACCTTGTTCTACATCATTAACTCACAAACACAATGAAATAACACACTAACAAACACAATCAACAAACGCTAAAACAATCAAGCTTTCAACTCTATGGATTCTGATGAAGCCAAAAGTCAGAACAAGACGAGGCACTTTCGACTCTCCTAAGCCTCAAAAGGAAATGAACAACCATACCACACAGAAATCCAAGAGCAGCACTTGATCCAACCAATGAAACTGTGGTACAAATAAGCATTACAAAGGCCCCATCCTTGGAATTCATGTCCCTTGCACACATTGCTAGCTCAATCCCAGCAAACAATAGTAAAACCCCCAACACTCCAACAGGAAACTGGTTCAAGATTTTCACCAATGAGCTGCCTAACACTAATCCCAAGACCAACTTAGCTACACCAAGCAAGGCCACACACCCCCCTGTTCTCCCACCAAATTTGTACTGCCCCGCTAGCCCTCCGGCCCCATGGCAGCACGGCATTGCTCCGAACCAGCACCCCACGAGGTTCATAAGGCCTACGGTGATGGAAACGGACGTTGCTGAGACGTCCTTTTCGGGGAAGAGATCTGTGGATAGCTTACAAACAGCAATAACTGAGTTCAAGATTGATAATGGGAGTTGAGGGATTGTTCCTTTGATGAATCCTTCTTTCCATGCATGCTTAGAAATCTTGATTACTTCTATAGATGATGGCCCGAGTTTAAAGTGATGAATTGCTTTAGGCCCTCTTATAATTGCTAACGCCACTCCTAGTAGAAAGATCATGAATGCTGAAGGAAGTGAGCCAACGAATTTCCTCACCTTCCTCCTTGACTCTCTCTCCTCTTCTCTCTCCTCATTTTCATCATCTCCTGAGCCATTTACAATTATGATAAAACAAGCAGAGATGAGAGCTAACAGCAATCCATCTAACCCTAGCCAATTTCTCTCACCTGCAGATTTCGACTTAGCGAAATTCTGCACATTTCTAATATACTTCACAGCTGTCATCGCGAATGTCAATCCTTGGGCCAATTGAATTCCTCTGACGACGGGGATCGGAATCAGCTTATACGCGAGCCGCATCAATCCTGTAACGCCTAACAGGAACAGGATTGCGGCGGTGCAAATTCCGGCGGCCATTACCTCGGGGATTCCGAAGGTGGGATTGGAAATGGCGACTGCGGCTATCGATTTCATGGGCTGAACAGGCATGGGAACGCCGTAGATTGCGCCGGTGACGAAGTTGTATACTCCGGTGAAGATTAGGGTTGTTCCGAGATCGAGATTCTTGGTTAAAGTTAGGGCCAATATTATGGGAATGTATGTGCCCAAATCTCCCATGGCGCCGTTGAGTTCGGCCCATTTGGACCTGAAAATCAAGTTTTGTCTCACCTTCTGAACGACGTGTGATGGAGTGGGAATGGAGCTTCGGAGCCGGGTTGCAGTCGGGCTTCGGGCCGCGAATTGGGCCTCCATTGTTGTGATGGAAGCTGTATGCAGAATTTTAGTGGAACGAAGCTCGATAGTGTACGTTGGAAGCAGTGTGTGTATGTGTGTATATATATCGGCTAGTAGATGTTAGTTGACTTTTATACTCGATTTAACTTTTTATCATAATTTTTGTAAACCAATTTTTATCATAAATTAAGAACTAATAAAATTGGACAAAATCATTCTTAACCAATCTTTCTCCACCCATTTAATAGGTAGAATAAAAAAAATTCAAATATGATAAATTGAAAATAAAATATCTTATAGCTAAAAAAATTAGAAACAAAATCAACCTCTAAAAAAAATCATTAATCTATAAGTTGGAAGGAAGTAGAAGATATGACATAGAGTATCTCATTTAAAAAAAACAAACTAAAAGTTAATATATTAATATTGCATTTAATCATCCACATCAACCACATAAAATAATATTATTAAAATTAACATGATGTATGTAATGTGGAGTTGGATGCTTAATTGAACCTACATGATTGTAGGCAACAAGTTACATATATTATTAAAATACAATGAACTGATAATGAAAGCAGATTGAGGTGCAGTCTCAAAATTACAATAAAATATTCAGATTTGTAAATTTGAAGCCAGAATGTTATGAGATAAGCACTAGGAATTAGATGAAATCATATGCAATGATAATCAAATCATGAGTTCTAAGGTTAAGAAACATTATATTAAAAAAAAAAAGGGTTAAGGAAAGAAAGAAGTCTAACTTACAAAGTGTCCCTACAATTTGTGAGGGGCCAAGAGAGAGTAATGGCCGTTTAATGTGGGTTAGGGCATCTCTCTATCTTAACTTTGGTGTTCTGACTTTCAATTTGTTCTTTCGAACATTTTAGCCACATTTGATGATCCTCTTTTTTTCTAAAATCACATCGCAATTTGTTCTTGTAATCTGATTCTATCAATTATTTGATTTGACCAAACTCACTTTTCACTTTTTTTAGACATAGGATCACTCAAAACCACATTTTAAAAAATAAATATGTAATTAGAAGATGATAAAATGAAGATGATATAAAAGGTGAAGCAAATTTTTGACTCTTTATTCTAGAACAAATTTTTTTGACATAGTTATACACTTACACACATTTCTTTGACAATTGTTTATCAAGATACGACGATTTCAAATTTTAGATAGTAGCAATCAACATGCCTTTTTGGCAAACCAACTATTTGACAACAAATAAATGAATTAGTTAAGGACAATTTACATTAGTTTACATTATTTTTAAGTCAAATGGAACGATCCCTATAATTGGAATTATGCTTTGACATGTGTTTTAAAATTCTTTTTTTCAGGTGTTATCAGTTATCATATGCACTCAATAAAATTTTGTTGATTTGAATCATTTGATTAAACATATTTCAACAATTTTTTTTTTGGTTTGATCAGACTTATATTCTCTTATTTGATCCCAATTCTATAATATTTACACATATATAATATGCGTTAAAATTTAAAAATAACTCAAAATATGATATTTTTACATATTATAATTATAATTTTTTTCTTTGATTGTATCTCGAAATCCAGAGGTTTTTAACTTTGCAACCCAAACCCATTTCATGATCATTTATATGAACACAAATTTTAGTTTGATTTTCTTTAAATTGAGCTTCAGTTTTAAATGAAAATTTAAAAATCCATTTAGAACTTTGGTTTAACTAGAAATATTAAAAATTTTGGTGCAAGCTTCATATATTTTTGGTTAAAAATATCGGAATCTCGAATTCGACTCATTTATAATTAGTTCACTCGGTGAATTGATAATCATACTAAAAAGGAAAATTTTAGTTGGATATAAACTAAAAATAATGATTTAATAACCATTTTTCTGAGACAATATAAATTACTCCCTCCGTCCCACGTATCTTTTCACACTTTCCTTTTCGGGGTGTCCCGACTAACTTTGCACACCCCCGAAAAGGAAAGTTATTTTAACCTAAATATCCCTATAACTTAACATATTTACCTGATTGCCATTAACTTAATAATTAATCCTAACACTAATCCAAGATTACCTAACCTGTTTATGGCCAGCCCATTTATCACTAAATCCCAATCTACGTTTCTAGAACATTGTCATCTCTTAATTATCTTAGCCTTCTTCATTCTCTCTCGTCTGTTCATTCTCTCTATCAGTAGCCATGGAGATTTGAACGATTTTTTTGAGGTTTCCCCTGAAATCGAAGAAATAGCTCACGATTCGGAGGATTCTTTTGTTGCTGAGACTCAGTTGTCGGAGATAAGAGTAGATTCAGTCGATGATGGTCTATACGTCGGAGATGGGGCCATCGGTTACAGATCTGAGGCTGAGCCTTCTGCTCCAGGCGGCGAGATCCAGCACAACCCCGATTTACGAGTTTGCATCCTTCAGTTCCTCTCGATTTGGGCTCCGCCAGTTAAAAAGGTTCATGTATTCTATTCCCTCACTTTTTGTGCTTGTTTTGCCGGTTGGTGCCCCTGTGTGGGCTTATTAACTGTTGATTTGCTGGATGATGCCCTTGTGTGGGCTTATTAACTGTTGAATGTCTGGTTTTCTTGATGTTCTTCTGCCCCTATGTGATGTTTGATGTTACTGTTGATTATGTGACTTTTATCTAAACTGCCCGCCAGGTGATTAAACTCCTGTGTGAGTTTAAAATGATTGTGTGATGTTTGTCTAAACTTTTTGAGCCGATAGTTTAAACCCAATTTTGCTACTTCAATGTTGCCCTGAGAATTAGTGATCAACCCGGTGATGAAATTGATCTGAGGGCCAAGTTTGGTTAACAACAAATTATTAATGAAGCTTGTACTAATATAATCCCAGAAATACACAATTTTCCAATGTTTATGGCCTAAAGCAAAACACATCTACATGATGTTTATGCCATAAACAAAGGATGATGTACAAAAAGCTATCCAATAGTACCTTAATTATAACCTAAGGCAACCATTAATTCTGGGATCCCATAACTTACATTTGCCTGTTGTAATGCAAGAAGGTGTTCTATTGCTTGCCTTACAACTCCCTCTTCAACTTCTAGAGTGATTGGGAGTATGTCCTCTCTTGTAAGGTGATCTTTTCCTAAATGGGGCAGCTTGTAGTTGTTGTGTCCAAGCTGCTTCATAATTTCTGTAAGGCATGCTTGCAAGCTTAGAAACACACTATTAATCTTGCTTGGTTCCAACTGCGCATATGCCGTTGTAACATTCGTGACCAAATCCTCCACATTATAGGAGGCAGTTTCAATTTGAAGAGATTGAATAGCCCTGAAAAAACCCAAGTCCAGAATGTTTGTATCCGGAGAATTGGGCGGTTGAAACATTAATTCAATGTTAAAGCCATTAACAGTAGCTGCATTTCTGAAATCTGAGTCCATGTCACTGATGTATGGTCTTGCATTATCTTGTTGTATTATTATGTGTCTGCTGCGTGTTTCTGGCCATTTTTGCATGATTGCTGGTATGATCTAAAAAAAAAAATTAAATTATAGAATGACCATAATCCATTTTTCAAAGAGGGCAGATTTTAAAAATGGAAAAAAAAAAAACACCAGCCTAGAATGTCACCATTGCAGCCCTCATAGTGAGATAAGAGGCATTTAAGTGACTTGTTCATCAGTATTGGCTAAATGATGAATCTATTCTGATAGCAAAAAAAAAAGATAAAATAAGTGCATAAATAGGGTAAACCTGATGCAATATGCAGTCCTTTATGACCTGTTTGTTGATTGTGTCAATTGGTTTAGTAACCAAAGTCCCTTTGACCCGATTAACGCTGTTACGAAGGGCTAGTTCTTGTTTTGTGAATGGAAAAATATCGATTTTTCCATCGAACAATAGAGCTCCCTCAGCAGAATATTGAGGTCGAGCAACGGCACACATGAACATAACTTTCGTTATGAATCGTTTACTCTTGCAAGACCTATATGCGTCATCTTCTTCTTCTAACTTGTATGCCCTCTCTATGGCCCGTTGCATAAAAAACCACTTTTCGTCTATGTGAACAACATTATGCATAGTTTTGAACTGAATTTTGTTGGCTGATGTGTCAAACTGTAAATGGCTCAAACTGAATTTTAACCTTTGCACCTTGTTTGCATCTGTTAAAGTTGGTTTGACAACATTTGTGTGGGGTTTTATCACCCCAGCTTTTACCCACCTCCAAACTGAACTTTTGGAGGTATTCAACTCATTTGCTAACCTTCTTATGTTGCTCCGTCTACAAAACGGTATTGCTTTGAATTTTGATGAATCTATAGACATTGGACCAGGTCTGTTTGTTCTTCTTGGCTGTAAAAAAGTCACCGGTAACCCCTGCTCAATCTGTTTTTTTGCAGATCTCCAAATGTAATGGATCGTCCGGCGACTAACTCCAAATGATGTAGCCGTTGACTGGATCTTGCCATGGTGGACTACCCCATCCGTGTTGTTGGCTAACAGATACTGCGCGATCCGGTTACGGTCTGATGGGGACAAATTAGGTTTCCTCTAAGTGTTTGTCATATTTGTAATTTATGTTTGTTGGTTGTTGAACAATAAATGTAGTGATAAATATTGACTGATCAATATTTATAGAAATGTGTATGTTTGAATTTTGATGTTTTAGGAGGGAGAAACTGAATTTACTGTACAGCTTCGTCCTTTCTTTTTTTAAATGTTAAGGCAGGTGTTTTTAATATACTAATCAGAGTTTAATTATTGTTAATTTTGGTTGACTTTTCAAATTAAAAAGCAAAAAACAACATTTTCTTATTCCACGTGCCGGAAGGGGTGTGAAAAGATACGTGCCGGAAGGGGTGTGAAAAGATACGTGGGACGGAGGGAGTACTATATATATATTTATTTATTGTAAAGTTTTTTTTGAAAACTATATAATATACAATCAGTATTAGTTTGTTACAGTAGGGTTGTAAATGCTTTTCCTTAATATGCCTGTAATATACCTGTTTATTTTATATTATAATTTAAAAAATTATATTAATGAGTTTTGTGATTTGTTTTTTTTTTTTTTTATGTTATCATACCTTTTTTTGTTTTTTGTTTTGTTTTTTTTTTTTTTTTTTTTTTTTCAATATTAGCTTGAATTGGATGTCATAACTTATGGTACAATTCAATGATACTTGATGCTTTCAACGGTATAACCGAATATACAATTAAAATATTGCTTAATTAATTAATGTGCTCCTACTCATCCATCTTCCTAAACAATTTCTCAATTCTCATTTATTAGTGTAATATAATGGAAAAGTATCAATTTTGGTCGTGTATGTAAGATATTTTTCATTTTTTGACAATCAAATATCTATTTTTCAATTTTGATCTTTCATATTTTAATTATTTTTTTCAATTTCAGTTTTTTTTTATCGAATTTTTCAAAATTGTTGATATGACCGTCGGATTAATTTTGATCCTCCATGTTTTAATTTTTTTTTTTCAATTTCAGTCTATTTTAATCGAAATTTTCAAAAGTGCTGATATGATCGTCCGAAATCCGATGTGGTAGTTAAATTTCGATTGATGATCACACACATTATAGTTTTACGTGACTGCAAGAAGATCCGACATTGCCATCAAATCTGATGTAACACATTATAATTTTAGTGTAACACACACATTATAATATAATATTAGTGTAACAAACATTATAATTTTGATTTCTTTTTAATTTATTATCTGAATTTTAAAAAAATAGTTTGTTTGATTTTTATTTTTTTTGAAAGTTTGTTTGATATTTGTTAGATTTACCAAATATTTATAATAAAATAAAAACTTATATGAAAATTTTGATACGTTATTTTGAATTTTAGCAATTGACGACTTGAAATATAGTAAATTCTTAATTAAGGGTTTAAAAGATAAAAACTTCAAAGTACTAAGTGATTCCTAAAAGAAAAAAAAAAGATTAAAACTAGATTACAAATTTTTACTTCCTTATACGAATGCTAATGGTACTATTTAAACATTTGGAAACAATTTTACATAATTTATAAAATTATGCTCTGTATCTTCAAGAAAGCCAATTATTGAATGCTGGAAGTCCTCCATTTTCAACAACTTTACAAGTGATGAATTTAATGCAGAAATTAAATTCAAGATGTATTATAAGTTACTTGTGTTAGAAAAATGGGGTTCACAAACTTGAAAGTGGCTTACTTATCAAACTATTTTAGATACATGAATAACCTAAGTAAACCATTTGAATGAATACAATTCTGAAACAAGCATTTAATTTCTTGTTTATCCAAACTCAAAAGGAAAAAGAAGAGAAAAATTCAACTATATATTAAAATATTTATAACCTCGACTACCAGAAAATCACTCAGAAATATGGCATCTCATACCAATGTTCATCTAGTTCTTAGAAATTAGCATTGGAAGGTTATAATTTGCAGAATATATATACAAGTCATAATACCAATTCAACAGCTATCTGAAAATTTTACAGAACAAACCAATTATGTTAAAACAGCCCTAATTATTGATGAGATTCTTTTTACCAGCACGAAACCCTAATTACTGATCAAAAGATTCAATCGATGGTCAACAACAACAAAATTAAAAGAGATAAAGAGAAATAAAGAATGTTGGAGAATAACGTACATTTGGTGGCGACGAATTCATTTCTCCGGCGAACTCTGACTACTCCGGGCGGTGGCGTATGCCTACGTGGCCTGGGTCGCTCTATCAGCTCACGATAATGTCTCTCCATTGTTAGACTAGACTAGGATTGTAGATAATGAAACTGCGTGTCTCATCAAATTATATAATTAATTACTTATTTTTATAATATTTTTATTTGTTATGTTATCATATTGTTTTTGCCCTTTATTGTTGACAATATGAGCTTCAATTGGATGTCATAACTTGTGGTACAAGTCATTCATACTTATAAGACAATGTATCCAACTTCCTTAACAATTTCTCGTTTATTTTCCATTTTCCTAATTTTGATGTTTGAATCCGTACGTTCAAGGCTATGTTTGGATAAGGGTGAACATGGATTTTACAAGTTTGGATTTGAAATTTGAATGAATTTTTAAATAAGTGGATTTTGAAAATCTTGTATTTGTTTTTGGATTATATGGGGTAGGATTATAGTTAAAATGTCTTCGTCACATTGTGAATTATAGAAAAAATATATGTTGTTTTGAAAATTGTAGAAAAAGTAGATGTTTTTATTGGGAGTTGTAAAAAAATATGGGATAAATAAAAATTTGCAAATTTCTCAAAATGGGCTGCAGAAGCCTGTAAGAATTAGAACAAACCTTGGCCCACTATACTGCTGAGTGGGCTTTCAAAAGAATGATAAAAATTATACTGGATCAACTATATAAACCGTGTCCTTGTAGAGGTGGCAAAGTGAGTCCAATCCGACTAGTCGATCCAAATGACCTGAGACATGGGTTGGGCTCAACCCTACATATCATGGTCCAAAAATTATTGCGTACATCTTCCCAATTACGGTAAAAACATTCGAAAAGTTGATCAAATTCTTTTTAACCATCATCTCTCATAGCTTAAGGAAGGGTCAATTTATGCGGTATTCTCTGTTTTTTTTTTTTAATTCATTTTCTTTTCTTTTATTTCATTTTTTTCTTTAATAGTAATAAGGTATATATATAATGAAATATTCTTTTTTGGCTTCTTGAAAATAAATGACAGTTTTTTTATTAGAATAATGCAAAAAAATTATAGTAAAATATAATACAATGCTGGAGATGTCCTTAAACCACTGACTTAATATAATATATAAAATTTAGGGTGATTTTATACATAGCCAAAAAAAATCTCAATACAATCTGAATAAAAATGAAATCACATTTTTACTCTTAGAATTTACCTTTGACATTTTCTACCGCAATATTGTCTATACAAGCACAATATAAATGAAATCTCATATTTTTCACTAATAAGAAATATTGTTTATTATGCAAGTTGTTAATTAAATATATTATTCCATACAAAACAATAGTTCAAATATTGTTCATCTTGTTTATCTACATCATCAACTCTTCATCTAGTTCTTAAAAATTACCATTAGAAACTTCAAAATTGTTCAATAATCAATTTTATGGTTTATTATTATATACGATTTTGTCGATACAACATTCCAAATATTATATATTATTTAAGTTAGTTAGTGAAAGTATAATATTTTTGTCAATGCAATATGATATTTCAAAATCATTGTTCCGGATTTGAAAAATATATATAATTATGTTTTATAGAAATTAGCATTAAAAATTTGAAAATTGCTCAATAATCAGCTTTATGGTTTATTACTATATACAATTTTGCCTATACAATAATTCAAATATTATGTATTATTTAAGTTAGTTGATGAAGATATAATATTTCATCGATATAATATGATATTTCAAAAACATTATTCCAGATTTGAAAAATATATAAAATTATGTTTTATAGAAATTAGCATTAGAAACATAAAATTTGCTTATCTTCATTTTGGCCCTTCTTCATTGCTTAAGTCGATGAGGTGCTAGAGTGTATAAAAACTTGTTGTCCATCTTCTACTGAGTTGAAAAACAACCCATTATCTAAATAACTGCATATAATGTTATATTGTAGTCTAGTTGGTATAATGCTTGACATTGAGTTTATTCCGGAAAATTCTAATGTTCTAATGTACAATCAATTTCCCTTGATGAAAGTATAATATTTTGCTCAATAATCAACTTTATGGTTTATTATTATATATGATTTTTATTGATACAATATTGCAAAAATTATGAATTATTTAAGTTAGTTGATGAAAGTATTATATTTTTGTCGATACAATATGATATTTCTAATACATTATTTTGAATTTGAAAAAAAATATATATGTAATTATATTTTATAAAAATTAACATTAAAAACTTGAAAAATTTGCTCGATAATTAGCTTTGTGGTTTATAATTATATACAATTTTGTCGATACAATATTCCAAATATTATGTATTATTTAAGTTAGTCGATGAAAGTATAATATTTTTGTCGAACAATATGATATTTTTGGAATTCGACTAAAAATCTTTTTTATAAATCGCATTCAATACATGATTTGACAGCTATTGTTTAGAAACTTATACCAATCAGCCATATAAAAGAGCAAAGGACAATTATCAATACACATCCTATAGATTATGAATCATCAAACATATGACTAATTCAAAAGAATATCAATTAATTCATCAACATGATTAACAATTCAGAGTTACTCATAGTAACCCTACATGATCTGACGACTAAAAACAAAAACTTGATCCAATCCTATCAAATTTAGCAGAGAATGGCCTAGCTCATATGAGAGCATTAGATAAAATCTATGAAGCAAGAAATTGTTTCACGAGATAAAGAAATCAAAAAAGAAAAAAAAAGAAAAAAAAACCATGCAAGATTCTCGCAAATTTTAATTTAAGAAACCCATAAAAAGAAAAAAAGAAAGCAATTGTACCAATGTCATGATCAACAGTCAAACCCTTTTTTTTTGTTAAACCTAATTTTGTGAATTAAACATTTATGTTTTATTATATTTATATATCTACTCAAATAAGATTTTAATTTCAAATTTTCAAAAAAAAATTCCAGAATCACTATGGTTATTATCATTTCTTTTACTGTCAAACATTTGCTTTTGATTTCTAGATTTTTTTTATTAATTATATGATTGATTTAATTAAAATTTCTTCTTGTATTGTATTTTATA
Organism: Scutellaria minor; assembly: GCA_954870855.1. Lineage (NCBI taxonomy): Eukaryota > Viridiplantae > Streptophyta > Magnoliopsida > Lamiales > Lamiaceae > Scutellaria > Scutellaria minor. The sequence continues at coordinate 842,180 of OX940733.1, forward strand.
TCTACTTAAAATGATTTTGGTTTTGTTAACTAAAAACACTTTATGCATAATTTTGAGAATTATTATTATTATTATTATTATTATTATTATTGTTGTTGTCGTCGTTAATTAATTGGTAAACGTACTTTTAGATTATATTTATTATGTTCTGCTATATTAATTAATTTTCTAATTCTTTAAATTAATATTTCTGATTTCGTTATATACTTAAATTTATTGAAATAATATTTTAACATTTTAAACAAAATTTCAAAATTTCCAAACTGTCATCATCATTATTATAAGTTTTAATGAATTTACTCCTGATTTTAGATATTTTAAATAATTTTCTCATTTTTTAAAAATGAATAATTCTGATTTTATTATATTTTATATTTATGACTTATATCTTTTGGTTATTGAAGCTAAATAAGCGAAAGAAATGGCACATAAATAAAAAAATACGAAGTATTTACCAATACAGGACTAGAGCCTATAGTCTGTAGCGGACATTTTCACTCATTTCTTCAAAGTTAGAAGACGTTTTCAAAATACTTTTTAATACACGATATATAAGATTTATAATTATTTTTATGATTTATAATTTTTTATTTATATTATATATAGAAAAGTAAAAGGTTAAATATAAAATATAAAATATTTCTTTTTATTGATTTGAAGTAGTTTCAGCTATCGTAGTAAACTAAAATATGAAAGTTGAGTAAAGGGTTCTAAGTAGAAGTTATACTTATCAAATTTTCAAATACGAATTAAAAATGATAATAAAAATATTATATATTTTGTATTAATATAATATAACATTACATTATATTAGCAAAACTTATTAAATGTTATATGCTAAATAGATACTTTAACTTTTAAAATTATGTCATCCTAAATTAGTTCGGATAATTGTCAAGTGAGCTGCACGTGACAATTTTTCGGCGATTTGGAAATTTCCGACGACATGGAGACCACAATCGATCAATTATTTAAGTTAAGTGACTAAATTGAAAATAATAATAATAATAATAATAATAATAATTACGAAAAAGACAATAATTATGGAATCAGATGTGATTTTATCATTATTGAATTACAATAAAATATTCCCAAGTAAGAAATAAATGAAGGTGAGAATTGAAAGAAGTTAGGGATAAGAAAATCAAGGTGGGGTTTGTAACATGAGGCCAATATCTCACCAATCACAACTCTTTGGATAAGAGAACAATCCAATACTCCTCCTCCTATTGGATCTCACTCTTCCATTTCCTATTTCCTATATTCCATTTTCAAGCCACTCAAACACTGCAAAATATTTTGAGTTCATTTCATCATTATCAAAAAAAAAAAAAGAAAAAAAAAAGCTCAAAAAATGGCAGCTACAATGGCAACTTCAATGGCAATTCTCAATGCCAAATGCTTCAACACAAACCCTAAAAAGCCCACAAAGCATCTCCCACTCATAACCCTCCCCAAAGGCCTCACCACCGCCGCCGCACCGCAGCCGCAACTCCACACCGCCATCGCCGGAGCAGTTTTCTCGACCCTCGCCACCGCCAGCCCCGCCCTAGCGGCGCAGCAGCTGGCGGAGATAGCTGACGGCGACAACCGTGGCATAGCCCTTCTGATCCCCCTCATCCCAGCCATTCTCTGGGTGCTCTACAACATTCTCCAGCCAGCTATTAACCAGATCAACCGAATGAGGAGCTCGAAGGGCGTGATCATCGGGCTCGGGCTCGGCGGGCTAGCGGCGTCGGGCGTGTTTCAGGCGCCGGAGGCTTCTGCCGGAGAAATCGCCGCCGTAGCGGAGGCGGTGGCCGACAACAGGGGGCAGCTGCTGCTGTTCGTGGTGGCGCCGGCGATCGGGTGGGTGCTGTACAATATATTGCAGCCGGCGTTGAACCAGATAAACAGGATGAGATCAGATCAGTGAGAATTGTAAGAGTATATATTATAAGCTGATGATTTTGTGTGCATGAATTTGCATGTAATTGTACCATTCTCATAATATAAACCTATTTCTTAATTGCACAGTTTCTGATTTCTGGTAATTTGATGGTTCATTTTGGTGATGGTTTTGATGGTTCATTTTGGTGATGGTTTTTGAAAATTATTTGGATTTTTGGATGTTATACTCAGATGAATTCGTGTATGATATATCGGATTTGTTTATTGTGAATTGTTTTCGTTCTTAGTAAAACGATTTATAATATAGGATAAAACGAGTGAGCAAGATGTCGTGTGATGGGATTCTAATGCTAGAAGTTGGTTTTTTTGTTTTTGTTTTTGTGGTCAAATAGTGTTTGGTTAAGCTCATTTAAAAGATTTTGTAGGTTATATTAAGTTTGGATTAGAAATTTCTAAATTTAAAATGTGATCAATAATGACATTTTAATTTATATCTAAATAAAATGATAAAATTTGAATAAGGTTTTTGAATCAGGCTTATTAAAAAACAGGCTGTAAGATTCTCTAAGAAGAAATCTTAATAAATTTCAACATCTTAATTTGAGACCTCATGTTTGTCATATTAAAAACAAAAAAAACAAGCATCATTTTTTTTTTTTGCCAAAATAACAAGACTAAATGACAAACTAATTGTCTCAATCATAATAAAATTAAGAACTCACAAAAAAAATCTAAAATAAAATAATTTTACTAGTCCATCAAAATATTCATAAATAGTGTAAAATACATTTCTCTAACCAATCACATCAAAAAGATAAATTCAGTTACTCCATGATTCAACTAATTTTTATCGAATCGATCTTGAACGAGCTTCTTCTCGTTCAACTTCCGTGCGTCCTTTCTCAACCCTCGTGCTCGCATCCCATGTAAATATTTAAAGATACACCAATCAAGAAGTGAATCTGGGATTAAGGATAACATGAAGGCTTGCAATGCATGAGGCCAATATGGCATGCATATTTGATCTTTGTGGCCAATAAATTTGATGCTGGCTTTGCTATATTTCTGTGGAGATGGGATGAAAAATGAAGATTTCTTTATGGATGTCATCTTTGTTGCTACAAACAATGGAACCTGCATGGATGATCGTGATAATTAATTAGTAGAAAATATATCAGTATGTTAAACTTGTAAGCTCATGAAATCCAACTCGATCCTATGTTCTTATAGTATTTTGTATGATATTATCGATATAAAAACACAGTAAACACTTAAAAGAGAGTACATTGTGTTCTGAAATGGATCCTCTCAATTTACTGATTGGTAAATTTAGTAAATTTTCTTGAATCTTATCCATCTATTTTATCAATGAACAAAAACAAGTCACATCATCAATTTTCTCAAATATAATTAATCCACCACCGGGAAAATAGAGAGAATATATCATTTATTCTCACTTAATTAAAGTGATATTTGCATCATAAATTTGTGACTGAAATTTTATTTGATACTAAAAATTATTTAAAACTTGATTTTGGTTTCTTGACATAAGACTTAAAAAATTTCTCTTTTTCTTTTTCTCGAGTAAAGTTCTCGTCACTATGAATTCATTTATTAATCTGATTATTTTGGTCATCAAATTAAAATTTATATCAACCTGATTGTATATGTAATTTCTAGCATGCAGAAAATATATGTACCAACTTTTCAGGATCAATGAAGAGAAAATGTTAGTATAATAATTTAATAAAGACAAACAAATTGTTTGATCTTGAGAAGATTCATAATAATTGATAGGGTAGAAAATATAGTAGAAAAATGGTGAATTAGACCTTAAATTAAGTTAATTAAAGAGTATAAATAGTAAGGAAATAGGAGAAAAAACTAGCAACTAGAGAAGAAAAAAAAAAAACAAGGAGAATGGCGTTGAAATTTCAGTATTTGATTTGAGAAAAATGGATGATGTGACATGTTCTTATTGATTGATGAAATAGACGGATAAGATTAAAGAAAATTTACTAAATTTACCAATCATTAAATTGAGAGGATCCGTTTCCGATTGTTTTCACCCTTGTACATTTTATTGCTATTTTAATTTTGCCTCGTATACTTCAGTTTCTACAGATTTGTGACATTTGTCCACCTAGATATTTGCAAAATAAAATAGAAATATGAGGGTAAAAGAATAAGAAATTAAAGTGCAAGAAGTAAAATAAAGAAAAATGTAGTGCACGAAGTAAAATAGAAATATGAGGGTAAAATTAATGTACTAGTAAAAAATCTCAAGCATAATTTTTCAATAGTTTTTTAAAAATACATTTTCATTTAATTTAAGATTTCATCTCGTATTTTACACTAAATACACTACAGATGGAATTATGGAAATATTCCAATCACATATTCCACTGAAAAATATTTCAGTCATTTATGTATAAATGATGGTGTAGTTATTTTACAAGTGGAAAATATGAATTAAGATTACTAATATCTATTTTCCAAAATCTTTTTTTCCCAAAACAATAGAAATAACACCAACTTACCATGCTACTAAATAAATTAGAGGATAATATTAAAATGGGTATGATATGACTAATATACACGTAATAAGTATATATTAAAAATATTAGAACATAACATAAAATGTGATTTGCAATAAACCTGGCATTGCACATCAATTCCATGCTGTTTATACTCCAAACTCATGCTTTTTGACAACATTGCCACATACCTGAACAGAAAATTCACAAAAAACATATCAGAAAAAGAAAAAAACAAATTTTCATCTCTCCATTAAAAAGAAAAAAAAAAAAAAAAAAAAAACCTTTATCACTTATAATTAATTAAAAATAAAAACGAATAAATGATGTTTAATTAATTAAATAACTCACGCTTTGGTGGCAGCATAAACAGAGTAAAGAGGATAAGACGAAACGCAGTGAGAAGAACCAGATCCAACGTTAACAATGGCGCCTTTCTTCTTCTCCAACATTCTTCCGATCACCGCCGCCGTAACCCTAGTTTTCGCCTCCACATTCACACTCACCACACTCTCCATCAGCCCCAAATCGACCTCATGAAAAAACCTAGCATAAGGATACGCCAATCCAACATTGTTGACCACGATTCCGATATCAAGTCCCCTCGTTTCTTCCTCGATGATTCGCACAATTTCTTCTCCCTTACAGCAATTGAAGTCTATGACGACGGTTTTCACTGCAACAGGCCTTGCACTGTGTTTCTGTCTGATTTCCTCCGATGTTGATTGCAGCTTCGACGGATTCCGGCCGACGAGTACGAGGTTTAGGCCGTTGGCCGCCATTTCAGAAGCTAGGGCTTTTCCGATGCCGTCGGTTGAGCCGGTGATGAGCGCCCATGAACCGTATTCCTTGAGGTCTTTTGCTGGCCTGAAGAAGAAGATCCATGTTGATTTGATGATTTTGAGTATGAATTTGGAGAGATTGAGGAAGCCTATACAGGCTGTTATTAGGAGGACTGTGTTGGGAAACTCCATGGAAATGTTTAGATCCAGTTTACTATAAATGGAGTAAGGTTTAGATTGACTTTTATTTTTTCTTTTATGGTTATACAAATATAAGATGCGAAATTATGTAAATTTTAAGATATGATCAAATAAAATAAATTTTACAACCACAATATATAGTTTTATTTTTCTACCACAATTTGTAAAAAGACTAAAATAACCATTACACTCACATGTCTATTTTATGTCTTGAGAGTAAAATTGTCTTTTTTTTTTTTTTGCGTAAAAAAGTATATATGTTATCCATTGGGTAGAAATTTAATTCATTATCCTAATTGTGGTACAAATGGCTACTATCCCTAAATTATTAATGTATTATAATTAAAAATTGACTCCAATATATATGTTGTTATTTTCATCTAAAAACATTTTAATTGTATTTAAAATGAATTTAAACATAATCAATTTAGAAGAGCATTATGTTGATTATGTAATAAATTAGTAAGGTTATTAATAATTGTTAAACGTAAAAAAAAAAAGTTTTAAAATAATTAATAGTTTTTAAAAAACATATATTTTTTTTTCTTTTAATCAAACCATTACTCTTGCACCTCCATCTAAACTGCCGGTCTACGCCCTTATCGCGCTTATTGCATACCTAATTCTTGTATTTAAATTTGATGCTTCAATATTTTATTTAATTAACATAAAGAATGTAAATCTATTAATTTCACTAATATATCCTTTTAGGCTTTTAGCATGTAGTACTTAATCTTTGCTAGAAAAAGAACGTACCCACATCATTGATTGTACACCTAATTATTCCAACTATATTATCTAGCAGCTGTTTTCTTTTTTCAAGTACACATATCATAAATATTTTGATAAAATAAAAAAAGAGACAAAATCTATATGCTATTTACTTCTCTACTAAATTATTTACAGAGAAACATTTAAAACCTAAACCACTACCAACTCTTAACAGATTTTCCCTTTCATACAACTTTTATCAAACATGAATTTTGAACTAGAACTTACTAAATTAGTAATGATCATTGGAGCTCTAATTCATGGCTACTTGAGCTCAACTTTTTGGGACTGTGTTCTTGGTGAAAAGGGTCATCAGAACAATGAACAGAACTTAGTCTATTCGAAAAATTCCAACCACCCAGTTCCAGCTCGTCGTCCACTGTCTTCATTCTAGCCTCGTCTTTCAGCTTCATGTAGAACGTCGATGACCAATAGTCGTTTGCCAAATTCTTCCAAAATGAATAGAATCAGTGAAAGGTGTAGGTTTCAGGATAATGTGAAGAGCAAGGATTGAGACTCACCATTTTCATCAACTGGATCAACTCATTGAGTGCGTTTTTGAAGAGGTCAGGGTGTGCCAAATCGAGAGTCGATAGAACTTCTTGTCTGCAACGAGACGAGATGTTCACCTCCATTGTTGAACCTGTGTAGACCAAAGAGGCTTTTGATGCTTCGATTTAAACATAAAGAGTAACATTGAGTTGAATTAGGGCTAACAATTTACCGGGATTAATATACATGTCAATGATATGTCGAGCCATGTAAATTCTTCTAACATGATCGCTAACTGGAATTTTGTCGAGCTGTTGGACCTCCTCGTAGAAATGGACACTCTCCCCGGCCAAACAGCTGTATAACGAAATACATAATAAACGAAAATGAAAAAGAGAAGAAATATGCATTAACAGGAAATTTTCGATTTTGATACCTTTCTGCAAATTCTTTAAATGATTGACGGAATGTTCTGTTCAAGAGAAGATTATCCAAAGGTTCATTAGGATCTACCAAACGGGTCGATTCCCTTTGTACTAAAAGCCCGCTATCAGTGATACCGAGAGCCCTGCCCATCATGCTGTACTCCTGGTGGTCCTTTTTCCGTGAGTTTATAAGGGAGACGAGAGGTTGTGATATCGACGTAGAGAAGAATGCCAGTAGCAGGACACTTGTCTGATTATTGAGAAAGAATCGTTTGAGGAATAAATGCATGATTACGGAAAAAAGTTGAGAAAAATTGAACACAGGCTAAGCATACCAGAATTAGTAATAAAGATCTTGTAATGATTTGAACCAGTGATATATCTTCGTGAGTCTCGTTCAGAATGTACGCGACCACCCATATCCCTTTGAAGAAAATAACAGAGTAATAGTTGGTTGATGCTTTCATATAATAGATAATATCAACTTAGCCCCGCATGATTACTGGCAAGAAATATAGATGCTATAATGGAACAAGAATCATTATGTACCAATGCAACAAGTAGAGACCAAAATTGCGCGCCAGAGGTCCTTAAGTTCATGGAATCTAAACTCTATATGTCGAACGGCTCCGGTAAAACCAACCAAAGCAGCAATATACAAAGCATGAAGGCAAAGAACTGAGATGATCCAATGAGTTCCCATATGGCAACGGTTGTTTAGAGGCTTTTCAATGTGAAGAACTGCATGACCCGTTTTTGTAATTAATCAGAGAAAATTGATTTCACAGCTAGCAATGCTCCAAGCACAAAAAAGAGAACAAAAAATAAAAAAAAACTCGAACAATCATGACAAGACCAGTAGATTTGTCGGGTTGATCATGATGTACATAATCAGGAATGCAAGGAAAACAATTCACAGAATCCAGACTACTACATTGCCAACTGTGAAATGTTGTTCAAAAATCAATTAATAATTAAACAACTGCACAGCACTTTGATCCTTACATGTTGCACCCAATATCCAAGGCAATAGAACCAATGGGAGAAATATAAATGACCGGATGGGTGGTAAACGCCTCCTGAAAGGTCACAAGATCAAGATGATCGAATTAGTAAGATCGCAAGGAGAATTGTCTGCATTAATCCTAAAGTTGGGAAATTAACCACAGGATAAATATGTAACAATAGGTGATTTTCAAATGCAATGCCCATAGCCTTTGAGTTCGAAGCAGATGAATAATTTCTGCATTCTACTATATTATTCTCTTTTCATATATCAAGAACTTTCTGCAACTAGATTTTGGTGGAAGCCTTGTGAATATAAAACTCAGCCAGAATATTTCAAATAAACCTTGTTTTACACAAATTACTAGCTAGATTGTTTTGTTATAAATCTTCATATACCTAACGAAAGGTGAAGTTCGAGCACCCTTCCCCATGAAATGAACATGTATGAGCAGTTTTGTTGAGTTTTGAATAAGAGAATAATTAATGAGAAAAATGAGAAAATAATCAAAGATATCAAAATATTGTGAAGTAGACGTGATAAATAAATCAAAGTACCAACTATTGGTTCTCAACACACTTTACTCCAGTGTAAAACAACAGCCAGAAGAAATTCACCAAGATAAATTGCATATTATATCCCATCATGCAGAAAGATTTCACTTACTTGACAAATATGTTATATAGTTGAAATGCTTGTGCAATACGACTGCTCAACAGCAAACCAAATCCTAGTGGGCCTTCGAACCAAACTGGGAGCAAACGAACATTTACATTATCAACTAATGCATAAACTATCAATCAATAGACAGCAGATGTAAAATACTAAGATATTCATGTTGTAATAAGATTACCAGCCCATATATAGCAAGAATTCCACCAATGCCTCCTTCTAAATCTCAACAAACCAAGGGCCATCTGCATAGGCCACTAGCAACATGAACAAAGATACAAGCATTGGCAGTTGAAGTAATTTACGAAAAAATTACCACGATCGACAATAAAAGGTTGAAGCTTGCAAAAACTTGTATCACTACAAGCCAAAAGCCACTGCCTTTAGGTCTCGGAAACTTGTGGATTAGATATGGCGAACCAGCCTTCGCAACAAGCCTGTAATAGGAAGACAATATTTTCAAACATCCAACAAGCTCTCTATATATAAAACCAGCAGTCACTACACAATATATACATGTGATTGCAATAACTGTAGGCTATATTCTTCATAGCAGGGTGGAATTCCCAATCTTGAAATGCCATTCTTACATTCTCCATTGTCTATCATGCCAACCACTTTAAAAGATTCAACCTGATGCAATTTTCTTTCTTTATGAACTTTCACAAAATCTCTATACTAACTTAGAAACTAATTCCAATGTCAAACATTAATAATCACTGGTAGCAAGAACATTACTTCAAGATCACAAGATGCAGCTGAATTTATACAGAATTGTGCATATAAATCAATTTATGAACCATAAATTCAGTATCTAATCCTCAGCTGAATCTATGAACAACAAAAATTGTCCACTTTTACTGTTTCCAACAAAAGCCCACTTCGTATCCATCAAATTTAAAAGGGTACAGAGCTCTAATTATCCATAACACTTAAAAGGAAATCGTTTGAGTTTTTAACCAACTTTCTAAATAGAAACAATTGGATAAATGAATTCAAGAATTACAGTATAATAGAGAGAAGAGCGATTGAAATGGCCACGTAGTCGCTGGGGCAGCCTCCTCTGACAGCACAAGTCGCCATTTTCGGATTTCAGCAGCTTTGCTCTGAAATGCTCACCAACTGTTGGAAGAAATGTCGCTGAGAACGTACAAAACCAGTCAAAACCACGTGTCTCCTTTTGACCTCGAAGCTTTGGGACTTGGGATTTTCCAAATTTTACATATAAATAATAAAGAAATTTTTGTTAAAAAAATACATTTTCGATTAAACTTTTTATAAACTAATTTTTTCAAAATATAATTAATGTTACCTCATGACCGAAAATACTTTGACCATCTAAGATTTATCAGACCAATTAAAATCTAATAAACTTATTTGGACATTTAAAATTCATTTGACCAATTAAGTCAATTTCATAATTTTCTCAAATTTGAAGTATTATTAACCAAAAATATATTTAATAGATAAATCCATAGAAAAAACTAAAACATAATCTATATATTCTCTTGCTATAAAAAAGTTTTAAAAACATATCTATGTATTGGACAGAATAATTACTATTTAAATATCCACTTACAGCCAATTCAGTGCAGATTTGTGAGGTTTTTGGGCCTATATGTGGGATTGTGAGTAAGCAAAAAATTCAAATAAGAAAGTAAAATCTGGGCCTGATGACATGGTCTATTGGGCTAGTCCTTAAACTAGGCCCAAATATTCATCACTTCATCTAAGCGCATCTCCAACAAGGTTCTTCATTATAGAATATGTAGTACTCTATATCATAAATCTTCTCTAACAATAAATACTCCATATCATTAAAATATCTATTTTTAATTTTTTTTGTGAAATTAAAGAATTTAAATAATTAAAGATTTATGTAATATATTATTAAATTGTAAAATTAGTATATACGAATCAATTAATTGATACTGATATATTTTTTTCAAAGTAATTTTATTTATTTGAAATTAAATTGCGAGTCATACAAAATATTTTAAGACACGCATACGGATAAATTAGAACGACCATAATAAATATTACAATTACAAAAAATCTAAAAAAACAATAATATAATGAATTAGAAAATCTAATACTCCAAGTTGGATAACTCTCTCCACAAATGGTCGATAAGAGCATCTCGAAGTGCATAGTGAGCCGACTTATCTTTAATTTGACGATGACGTGCAAGGAATTGTTGAAATCGAGTGTGCTCATGGTATGCAATTTCAACCTCTGGGGTGGGTACTTTGCGATAATCAGTAACAGGCGCTTCCACATCTTGCTCATCTTCAATAATCATATTGTGCATTACAATGCAAGCTGTCATGATGTTATGCAACATTTTTTTGTCCCAAACTCGTGTTGGACCTTTGATTATACCTCACTTTGATTGTAGTACACCAAATGCTCGTTCTACATCTTTTCTACAACTTTCTTGTCGTGCTACAAAATGTTGTTGCTTCGGACTTTTGGGTTTGTGAATTGTCTGCACTAGAGTTGCCCACTTTGGATATATACCATCAGCTAGATAGTAACTCATAGTGTATTTTTTTCTCTGTATGACATAGTTAGCGGGTGGAGCTTCATTATTGTTCAATCCTGACAAACCAAAAAATGCATGTCATATCCATAGTTCGTAATCAGCAACAACCTCTAGAATGATTGTTGGACTTCCACTACGACCAGCATATTGTCCTGTCCAGGCTGTTGGACAATTTTTCCATTTTCAATGCATACAATCAAAGTTTCCCACCATTCCTGGAAATCTTCATTTTTCTCCAATATGGAGAAGTCTTGCAATGTCTTCAGCGTTGGGAGACCGAAGATACCAGTCACCAAAAAGTTCCACCACAGCTCGGCAGAACCTCTTTACATTTTCAATATTAAGTGGACTCTCCGATCTTAATATACTCATCAGTCACATCAGCCGCTACACCATATGCTAGAATCCGCATCGCAACAGTTATCTTCTGGTGTAGGGATAACTCAAGCTGGTCGGATGCATTAGGCTTTTGCACAAAGTAAGTGTCGTGTTCTTAAATAGCCTCCAAAATTTGAAAGAACAGACAACGAGACATGCGAAAACGTCGTTTGAACATTGTATCATTGTATACTGGAGAACTTGAAAAGTAGTCATTATATAAATGTTGATCGGCGGTCGCTCGATCATGATTGATTACCACATGACCAGGAATTGAGCCGCGATGGTACGCATTGTCAAATTGTTGGTAACATTCAGATACAACAACATTAGTTTGGAGTTGGAGGATACACATTTGTTGTTGTTGGTGAATGGTCATTTGCTCATTTCTTAGTTTAGCATATGTCTTTTCTTCAGCCTCAGATGATGATGATGATGAATAGAAAGAATTGTTGGAAGGACCTCTCTCGCGAAAATTCATCTTAACTAGATGAGATGGTATGAAAATTATGTCAAGAAAACTAAATATGAGGGAAGTTGATTTTTTCTATGAGGATGTGTTGATCAAGTGAACAAAGACATCTCATCTTTAAATTACACAATAAGATTGAATTGTCATAATCAAATTCAATTATCACAATCAAATTCGTATTTCTAGTGATAAAAATTTGTGTTGAATTGTCACAATTAGATTCAAAACTTTAAATATGAATCGTTGATCAATTTATTCGTATCTCTAGTGATAAAAAAACTGAATTAAATTGTCATAATCAAATTAACACTCATCACGGATTCACGAGTGTGTGACCGACACTCCTCTGAAACCATATTCATTTTATTTTGGAATCATATTGGGGTTCATTTCCCAACCTTCAATAATGGAATCATATTCATTTCCTTTTTACTATGCTCTCTGCAAAGTTCACGAGTGTGTTTGACACTCATTAACGTGGTGCCAACATATTACCTGCTTTATAATGTGTGTCCACCTTCACTTAATTTTGTATCTCACACACACAATTCCTCACACTTGGTAAAATGAGTTCATCTAAACGTAGTGCTTCTTTCTCAAGTAAGGAGGGCATCCTCCTAGTGGAATGTTATGTTAAATTTTCTCAGAATACTATGATTGGTATAAACCTAATCAATGATACTTTGTGGTCTCGAGTAACTTCCAGCTACAATAGACAACTCAATCTATTAGCAGAACCTCGTACTGTCAAGGCCTTTCAATGCTGATGGAGCATCCTAAGCAAAACTGCCCAAAAATTTAGCGGATGCATTAATCAAGTGGAACAAAGGCACCCCAGTGGTGCTTCAGAGAAAGACATTGTAAGTAGTTTATTCATATACATTTTTAATTTCCATTTTTCATTTTCTAAATGTGATTCCTTATTTTACAGTTGGATGAAGCAAAACAATTATACAAGTTATCTGGGCCAGCTTGGAGGTTTGATCATGTCTGGTCAAATCTAAAGGACCTAGACAAGTTTAAGCCGACCAATGCCATCTTACCTGTTTTTGTGGCAAACAGTGGAAATGATAACTCATCGCAGTCTGATTACTCACCTATTCAAAAGTCGCCGACGCCAGATTCTCCAGGTTTGTCTGGATTTTTCCTAAACCTAGATGAAGATGGTCCATCGTCGGGAGGTTCTCAACGTCCAATGGGTATTAAAAAGGCAAAACGCAAAATCAAAGCTAATGAGGAAAACTCAAAAGCTCTTTCCACCATGGTAATTTGCAGTGAGAGAATGATGAATATGATGCAGAATGCTGAGATCTCTCGACAGGAGCTCGTTGACATTGAGAAAGAAAGGAATTTCATATCGCCTCGAAGAGAGGAAAATAAAGTACTGCGAATGAACCCTATGTCTTTTGACGAATCACTCCGTCCATACTTGATTGATGAGCAAGGAAAGATTTTCCAGAAACGAGCATCAAGAGATGAAGCTGATGGGAGTTCTAATGCATTTGGTCAGTTCTTCAATGGAACTTCCCCATCTGACTCTGACTTTCCTCCGTACTAGCATGTTTCAATGGTCAATTTATGTCTCTCGTTTTACTTAATTTCAGTTCACTTGTTTTAATTGTAGGTGGTATGCTATTTATGTTTTCATCTATGTTCTAATGTATTGGATGTTTGGTAATTGTTGTAATCTTTCATTTTCAAATTATGTAATATTTATTTCGTGTGAGTCATTATCTCGTAATTTAAGGCCTAAATCCTAATTTAAAAAAAAAAATAATAAATTAAAGCCAACATGGAAAGAAAAAAAAAGGCGAACAAAATTAACTAATAAAATGAAATTATATCATTCACTTTGGTATTTTTATAAATGAAACATATGATTTAACAATTAAAAAAAATGGCATTTTTGTAAATAAATACATCTTCTATATCTCACCCTCTATCCATTCCTCATTGTTCATATTTGAAGGATCATAACTCATCCTCCATCCTCCATCCTTCAATTAAAGTATTGTTGGAGACCAACAATCCTTCATTTTTTGAAGAATCCTCCAAAATGAAGGATTGTTGGAGATGGCCTAAGCGACCATACAAGTTGTGGGCCTATTAGAATTATGTTCATCAAGTATTTGGACTTGGACCCCAATCCCAATACTCAAATATGGGTTGGGCTTTGGTGAACCCGACCCGGCAAGAAGCTAATAGAAATTGGTTGGAAAATTCAATGCCTAAATTATTGTGGCCAAGGCATATACTAAGAACAAATCACCAAGAATTATTAAGCAGCATCTTGAAGCTAGTTAAGAGTGGAAAAGGTAAGATTAAGAAGAATCAAAAGTTTAATAGCAATCAAGAAACACATGAGGGTGAAAGAGAAGATAAATCATACTTTAGATTAAAGAAATGAAAAAGAAAATACTCCACTTAAGAGAAGTTGCATGGAGTTCATCCTCCCAATATGTTAAAAGCCAATCATTCTCCAACTCTCTCTTTAGCCAAAAGGAACTTAGGGTTAGTGGGCATTTCCTTTTTTTGAGCCATTGTGGGCTTTCTTTTGTAAACCTACCCCACTTCAAAAAGCCATGCTTTTAAACCCTACCCTATTCTCTCTCTCTCCTCATATGTATATATGTATGTTTGTATATGTGTATATGATATATTTATGGAGTATTATGGATGTCTTTTTGCAAAAAGGATAATGACTAGCACTATATTGCAACAAAAGTAAATAGAATTGTGTTGATTGTCATGAGATGATTGTACCATGATTGATAAAATTTTGCCTTGAGTTTGGAAAATCTAATTGAGCTCATAAGCCCTTAGGTTCAAGAATTTGTTTGCCTTTTTTCTTGAAGTTTAATAGCAATTGCATCTTCCATTCTCTATTATATTTTTGTTTAATTATTAGAGTAAGAACATATATATACTATAAGTTTATAATTATGCTATAATGGTAATCTCATTCACTAATTAAATATAATATAAACTGATTAGTATATTATCTAGATTATTACCCATATATTACATGAAATTTGTCAAAAGAAATAACTATAATTTTACTTTCTACTAGAAGTTAAACAAAAATCGTCTTTAATATACACGATTCTTTCAGTTTTAAAATAAATAAGTCGACATTCATTTATCATTTAAATATATTGCCTTTTTGTTTGTTGATTGATTGTGCAATAAACAAAATCTAAGATTAATTTAAATAATAAGTGTGCTTTTTGATTAAAGTTGATTAGAATTAGTTCATCTATATAATAATGTGGAAATGGTTCATCCACTTTTTAGCTCAATTAAAGGAACACTTGTACATAGTGTCAATTGAGTCATAATATGCTCAGCTGCAACAATTGCTAAGTGTGTGGTGATTTTTTTTTTTTTTCTAATGTCACTACTTAATTAATAGTGCAAACCATGTGACACCTTCTTTATTAATACTTTTTAAATATATTTTTATAAAAAGGAAATTTCATTATTTTGGCAGCTGCCACCTTATCAAGATAAAGATCGATTGTCACTTGCTAAAGTGGTTACACTTAATTTGAATATACCATAACAAAAGATTTCAGGTTGTAGTTTAACCAAAAAAAGAAGAAGAAATTATCCAAAAGTTAAAATACAAATTGTTAGAAAAAAAAAGTCTTTTTTAGTCCTTTAATTTACTTTTCTTAGAATTTTAGTCTTTTATCCATCGATTTATTTATTTTAGTCCTATGATTTAAAAACTTTTTATCATTAATCTGATTTCTTGAAATAACATGTTATTGTTTAATATACATCCAATTATATATTAAATAAATTTTATATTGCAGAAATTCATTGATAAGTAAAAGGTATATTAGTTGATCATCAATAACATGTATGCAAATACTTTACTAATACGAAATTATCTCATATTTATAAATTTACAATTAGATATGTATTCTCTATATATATCAAGATTCTTAAAACACAAGCAAAATTGTCATTTGAAGGACTAAAAAGTTAAATTTTAAGTAATTAATAATCTTGTTGCAACATAAAAGTTGGAGGATAAGTTGTTGGAGGAGAGCGTGACACACACGCTCCAAGAACAGGGAGACAACCAGGGTTTCTAACATGACTTTGACGGGGATTTATTGTCCTATGCTGGTTTCCACAAAAAAAAAATAATAATAAGAAAAGTAGTGTTTGTCTTTTCATAATTGGAAATGAAAATAATATGCTTCAAAATTTATCTATTGTTATGTTATATTTATGAAATCATTAAATGATACGAATTTTTCCTTTTTACTAATGTATTTATGTTATAATATTAAAAATCAAATATTAACAAAATGTGGTATGCATATCAAATAAACTTCATATAATACGATATAATCGAATTAAAAAAGAAGCGCCTCGTGAAATTGTCATCTTTGCTGAAGTAAATAGGATAAAATTTCAAAATTAATAAATTCTTTAAAGTTACGTGAAATTAAAGAAAATGGACTGACTATTAACCCTAGCTAAGGCTCTAATGGAACTATGGTGATTCAATTTCATAATTATCACCAAATAAATGTTATTATGGCAGCTTAGCCCTATTCTAGGAAGTACACTAGCTAGTACAAGGTGCTTTTTAAAAAGATTAAGAAATGATTTGCTTAGGTGAATGATTGGGCATCTTGCAAATTAATTATATTATATTAAAAATGATAATAGAATTTTGGGTTGAAACCCTTTTGAGGTTTACCAGCTGTTGTGGAAGTCTTGGTTCAATTAAAGAAACTGCAAAAATAAATGAATAAATAATAGAGATTATTGTAAGATGGTTTTATAAAACTAATTTTGTATGTTAACTCAAAATTCGTAAAATAAAATTGAGTTGGACTGGTGTGCAACTAGTGCATGGATCTTAGATCCATGCACTCGGGTCGGGTCCGGCTGAATCCGACCCAAATCCGCGCATTTTCTTCATTTTTTTTCGTGCTTTTTTTTTTTTTTGCTCTGACTTTTATGTTGTGTTAGGTATACCTTTATATTATATTAGTCATACATTTATGTTATATTAGTGATACCCTTATTTCCAAATTTCATACTTTAACCCTAAACCCTAATTTCGGCACAATAAACCCTCATTTGGCACAAGTTGTAGATATTTACATTTATATGATATTACTCATACATTTATATGAGATTATTTATACATTTATATCAACATAAACATACATTTATATAATATATATATAAAGGTACAACTAACATAATTAAAAGGTATGACTAACATAACTAAATGTATGCCTAATATAACTAAAAGGTATGAAAAGTATTAATATGTTAGTTTAAAAAAAATGTTAAGGTACAGCTAGACTTATAAAAGGTATGTCTAATATAACTAAAAGGTATGTCTAACACTACTAAAAGGTATACTTAATATAACACTAAAGATATGTCTAACATAACTAAAAGGTATATCTAACATAACACTAAAGGTATGACTAACATATCTAAAAGGTATGTCTAATACAACTAAAAAATATAGTTAATATAACATAAAAGGTATGTCTAACATAACTAAAAGATATGTCTAACACTACTAAAATGTATGCTTAACATAACATAAAGGTCAAACACTTGAGAGCATATTTGGACGAATTTTGTCCGCAATCTAGAGGCGCGTGCAGGAGCGTACGAGCGCGTGACGGGTCGGGTCGACCCGTGTGCACGGTTATAAGGTCCGTGCACCAGTTGTATATAAGTTTTTGTCAATAAAATTTTACTTGTGAAATTGAGCTTTGATAATAAATTGTTGGACTACATCTCTCATAATTACACTCGATGAAACCGCCTCATTATTTTTTAAATGTAATTTTTTTGCAATAATTGGTTTTAAGACACCTAACTTGTTATTAAGTGTTGAAATAGTGCAAATTGGGAAATATTGGGGCCAATTACTTAAGAAAATGATGATATAACAAGTTTTAATTTAATTATTACAAATTAGTTCATTATTTCTTAAAATTAAATGATCACATTTCATTGTTGGATATTTTCTTTTCCTTTTCATTTCGTGTGCTTTCATAGTCGTTACAGTAAAAATATGCATGATAATTAGATATTTGTTATAAAATGATGTTTTATCTCGAATTTTGTTATATCATTATATGACATGTCATAAAAACGATGATAATATCATATCAATAACATAAATTATGATTTCATGACACAAAATTCCAAATAACATAAAAAACTCTTCTCTTGGATTCCCCATTAATTAACTAATAGTTGCTCAAAGTCTTTCCCAACTTTTCCCAATCACTTTATTTTTCTCCCATCTACTCACAAAGGTTAATTAATGAAAAAAATATATATATATATTGGCAACAAGACAAGAGCATAATTAAAGGTAGAATTTAGGCAAATATTTGAGTATTGTTGTGTTTGGATGCCAAAATTTGATTGGAGTAAAATAAAAAAGAAAAGGAAATTCTTTTGTAATTAATCCTATAATAAAATAGTAAATAAAGTAGGAGCAAATGATAAATCCAAAAAAATACATAAACAATAGAGTATATGAAGCAATGAGCATGGTCTCTTCCACAGACCGTTAACTACAAGCTATATAGCCAGTGCCAAATATTCTTTGTTCTCTTCCTTCTTCCCTTAAAAATCCCCACATTCATCAATTTTTAAACTCTCTCTCTCCTAACTCTCTCTCTCTTCTTCTCACACATACTATAATTGTCAATAACTATAATATATATACACAACCAACTCGTACATACTTGTATGTATATGTTAGTGTAGCTTGAGTAGTGATCTCCCTTTTTGTCTTTTCTTGAGCTCAAAATCCAATCTTTCGTGATGGATTCAAGTGGGTTTTCTTCACCCAGGTCCGACTGTTTTCCGGCGGGTCTTCGGGTCCTCGTGGTGGACGATGATCCCACCTGGTTGAAGATTCTTGAAAAGATGCTCAAAAAGTGCAACTATGAAGGTCCTTTTTGCAATTTCCCTTTTTCTTTCTTTTCACTGTTGGTGTGTGTTTGTTGAATAATTGATTGATTCTTTATTGCTTCATATGTTGATTTTGTGCTGGGATTTGCTTTTATGCTAGTCATGAAATCTTGTTTGGGTTGGGGTTTTAGTTACTTATTGTTTTGGTAGCAAGATGGTTTAGTATTAGGGCTTAGAAAGAAGCTTAATTGGGATTAAAGTAAAATTTAAATGGAGTTTAGCTCTCTTTTACTGCATAAGGTTTGAAATCATGAGTTTAGCAAAATTCAGTTGTTATGCTTGTTAATGGGACAAGTACCTTGTGAATTCCTTTAGAAATGAAAAGGATGAAATCAAGATTAAGCTTTGAGTGATTTCTACTGAGATCAATGAGAGAAACAAGAGATAAGATGTGGAATCTTCCCTTTCTCTATTGAGTTAGTTCAAACAATTTTATCGAATATAGACCCCTGCAAAGAAACGAGGACGTGATTTTGGCATGATACGTGTTATCTGTAAGATTATGATTGGAATACAAACACAAGAATAAGGCACAAGATTTTGTAAATTTTGTATGTGTTCTTGATTTATCTTCTACCCTCGTTGTATTGAAATCCTCGAGTTTTCCTTTCTGTGGTTACCTATCAAACAGAGTTACTTTATGAGTGTGAATTTTGAACTAGTTTAAAATCAACTTCACAATATCTTCCTTGAAGTTGTAAATGTGCTCTATTTTTCAGTAACAACATGTAATCTGGCAAGAGAGGCACTGGACTTACTAAGAGAGAGAAAGGATGGATTCGACATTGTAATCAGCGACGTGAACATGCCGGACATGGATGGCTTCAAGCTGCTCGAGCATGTCGGCCTTGAGATGGATCTACCTGTCATAAGTGAGATTTCTGTCTTCTATTACACTTGTCTTCTTTGTGTCGAATGGTAAGCCATAAACAGCAAACCTATGTATGCAGTGATGTCGGTTGATGGAGAAACGAGCAGGGTAATGAAAGGCGTTCAACACGGTGCGTGTGACTATCTTCTCAAGCCAATCAGAATGAAGGAACTTCGAAACATATGGCAACACGTGTTCAGAAAAAGGATACATGAGGTTAGAGATATCGAGGGACATGAAAGCCTTGAAGATATCCAGATGATGAGATGTGGGAGTGAGCTGTCTGATGATGGCTTCTTGTTTTGCGGAGACGTAGTTTCCGGAAGGAAAAGGAAAGACGAGAATGATCGACTGTGTGGCGACCCTTCTTCGTCTGTGAAGAAAGCTAGGGTGGTTTGGACTGTGGATCTTCATCAGAAGTTTGTAAAAGCTGTGAATCACATTGGATTTGAAAGTGAGTTCTTCATCATCTTCCTTATTTCTTACTTGATTTTGTCTGATTTCTGACATTAACCTTAAGCTATTGATGTTTGATAGAAGTGGGCCCCAAGAAGATACTTGATCTGATGGGAGTGCCATGGTTGACAAGAGAAAATGTTGCTAGTCACTTACAGGTAAAATCCTATCCACTTTCTTGTCTAAAAACAGATCTATGTTCTAATAAGAAAGTCGAAAACGTGTCTTTCTAACCAATAGTCATAACAAAACAAGTTTTTTTTATCCAAAACCTTTTCAAATGTCTTTTTAGTTCGTGATCTATCTGAGAAGACGAACCTTGTGATCTATTTGAGCTTCGTGATCTATGTCTGGTTATGTAATTTGAACTTAAATTTAGGTAGAAAACATGTATTTTTTTACCGATGAGTATTTTTCATTCTGTTAAGTATAATGGGTAGAAACACCACCCGTCCCAATAAGGAATTCCGCTTTTAATGCTTTCAGAAGTATCGCCTCTACTTGACAAGGTTGCAGAAAGAAAACGAGATGAAAGCCACGTTTGGTGGGACAAAACACTCCGACATCTCTTCTGCAAAAGATCATGCCGGAAATGTTCTAGCAGACGAAAACTATGCTGTTTCCGGGCACAAGATTCCGACCCATCATGACGAGCCAAAAATGTGTGAGGGAAACATCAAAGGAACTCATTCCGTGTCCACAGAGCCGACACAAAATGAAGTAGTGAAAAACAGCACTTCAAGAATCAGTTATGAACAGTCTTTCAGACAAGTGAATCCAGATGTGAAATCTGAACCTAGGATCCAAGTTCAGTATTCATGGAGTGCAGGGGTCCCACTCCAGTTCAAACAAGAGCATAAACCTCCATTCCAATCCCAACACGGGTTCGATCACATTCCTATTCCGGTCCACCAAATCCAACTTGGCCATAACGCTGAGTCAGCAAGCAAAGAGCCCGATAAACCAACACAGAAAAGCAAAGAGGTGGCAATAGACAAGCCCGAAAGCCATTTGGCGAACTACCATGCAACGGATCAAATCCCGAGCTCTATATGGAGCACAAAGAGCCAGAGCTTGGACCCGAATCTGTTTGATGATCTGGGATCGACTCAGAGAAGCTCGATTCTTGGAACTGGCTCAGCTCTCCGATTGTGGGATGAAGATCCGTTCATAGGCTATTCTTCTCAGGTTGAGTATTTTTATCCACATAATACTACTTACCAAGGGAGTATAGATCCATTAGGTTACACTAATCAAGACCTCATTGCTGACTATCCTCCAAACTTGTCCGATTCTTTGAAGTTCGACTGTGAGTTCCAGAACGACACAGTGGAGTACCCCGTCATGGATCAAGGTGTATACATATAAAGCGAGTATCTATTGTATCGCGTATTGGGTATTTTCCACTAAAGAAATGGTAACTTTCTAATACTCAGGTTGCCTCTAGTTGAAAGAAACTATGTTCTGGTTTTGATGTAGTGAAACTCCTTTTAGTGGGCATGGATCTTACACCATGTTTTGTTTGGGATGATATCATGTTTATGCTGCACATGTTATAAAGCAAAGCATCTACATTCATAAATCACAATGATATAATCATTAACAACAAAGTAATTCACTTTGAACAGCATAATAACTCAAGCAGAAGTAGAAGCAGAAGCAGAAACTGGCTCAACCTCTCCACTCTATGTATTTCATGTCCCCATAGGGATTGCAATACACCATTTCTTGAAAAGTTTGATACATTGAAGGCTAAAAATCAAACAAACTATTCGATACTCGATGCAAGATCGTTTGTTAGATATTTTTAAATCTGATAAAATTTAAAGCTTGGCACAAACTTAAGCTTCATTATTATAAAAGACAAAACAAAAGTAATAATAGCAAACTAATCTGACTCAATTAATTATCAAACAAGTTCTAACATAAATTTTGAAACTCAATAATATTTTAAACAAACTTGACCAATTGTTCATTCGATTCAAATAATTTCAAACAAACTTGAAGAATTATTCGTTCTACTCAAATTGTTCTACTCAAATTGTATCATTTCCGGCCCCAAATATACCAATATAATATAGTAAAAAAATCATGTTAAATTTGAAATAACTATATATACTCTATAATTTCAAAATTGAAATGTCTCATTATTTAACAAAGTTCAAATCTTTTCAATTTCCACAACACAAGAAAGCAAAATGGCAGAGCTTCTACACTCTCTCATGGCTTCTCATTATTGGACATTGATATCGAAAACCTTAGCAGTGGTACTGGCCTTTGGAATGGTGATATACAAGACACCATCCTTAACCTCAGCCTTAATCTTCTCGAACTCAACATTCTCAGGCAAGGCAATTCTACTACTGTACCTCCCATAGCTCTTAGCAGACCACTCCTCCCCGTTTTCCGGCGACTTCTCCGCCTTCACCACCAGCATCTTCTCCTCCACCCAAACCTTCACATCCTCCTTGGTCATCCCGGGCATGTCGAATCTCATCTTGTACTCAGTCTCACCTTCTTTGATCTCCCATGGCGTCCTCTTTCTCCCGTAGCTGCCGTCATCGGCCTCCGCGGGTGACGGCCACGCGCCGCCGTACGCGAAGGGATCGTCCATCATTCTCTCCATTGTCTCCATCATCTGCTGCACTGTTCTAGCCGTTGGAAACCTGTCCCAAAGGCCTGCAAACACGTGCCAATCGTATTAACACAATATACATTTTCTATTTCTTTTTATGATATAGAAATTAAAGAAAAGAATGCATACCTATTGGGGCAACTGGTGCTGTTCTCTTCCTGGGTTGCTGGTTCTGCTGCTTTTGTTGTTGTCTTTGCAAATGGTCGAGATTATCTCTGTCATCTGCTGCCATGGCTTTCACCATTTTGGGCCAATTTCTGCTTGATTTAGGAGTGTGGAGAGATGAGTTGAATTGAATGAAGCGAGGGATTGATAGGTTGGATAAACAGTGGGCCATTCTTCTTCTTCTTCTTCTTCTTCTTCTTCTTCACGGAGCTTAAAGAACTGGGTTTTGGAGAATAGATAATGGGATTGCTGATTCTTGAATTTTGTAGTGAGAGAAAGAGAGAGACTGTGTAAGGATTTAAAGGGAACATTGGGACAATCTGGAAGGGTTGAAGTGGTATGGAATTAGATTTCTGGACTTCTCCAGAAGCTCCTCTGTTTCTATGGAGGATTGTTGAAGAGGGGACCGCAAACGACGCCGTATTGGGATATATATTTCAAAAAAAAAAATTATTCGAGAACAGATCAATTCATGAAAAGAAAGCCATAGGAAAAGAAAGCCAAGATTAAATTTTTATTTACGGAAAGTTTTCACCGAGACTGGTGAAGAAATCCCAGATAAAGGGGATTATCCATCCAGTTTTGATAAGAATCCATTGCAAAATTTCCAACACATTCTTTACTCATAAGTGAAGATCCCAAATTGTTACAATGATCAGTTTTGTCTTGATTTGTGACGCAATCTAGCAGTGATATTTCTGTTTTTTGGTATTCATCTTTCAGATGTTGTTGAAACTGCAGTTTTTGATGGATTTCTACACTTTCTGTTGCAAAATCTTGAGCTTTTTGCTGAATTGGTTCGTGGGTCAATGGATCTAATCCTTGGAGTTTCATCTTCTTCTTGATTCTTGTGTTCCATTGGTTTTTTATTTCATTGTCTGTTCTTCCTGGAAAATGTGCAGCTATCTTTGACCACCTGGTACAGATATTTAACACCATGGTAAGAAGACATGATCGATTATTACGATTATGTTTTGTCTCATTTACTCGACAATTGAAATACTAGATGAAACATAAATTTGAATAAATGGTTGCATCGGTTAAGAATATAGTAAACAGAAAACGAAACCAAGTTTCGAACTTGAAAGGAAAGAAGAATTCGATTTTGATGTTTATGGTACCTATTACCCAATCGAGCATGAAGCTCAACGATCAAATCTTCTTCCGCTTCTGTCAATGCACCTCTCTTGAGGTCCGGTCTTAGATAATTAATCCACCTTAGTCGACAACTCTTTCCACATCTCATCAAACCTACATTTTCAACAAGAAATGTAAATGTGGAAATCAAACCAAACTACCTGTTGAAAAAGCGAAGCGCGCTAGCGCGCAACGGCTGATGAAAAGCCAGCAACTTGTTAGGAGTAGGTTTGTTTTATCGATATTTGAATTGAGATAGCCAACATAAACTCGTTAAAAACATACTTAATTCAATAGACGCAACAAATAAAACTTAACATGTAATACTTAAAGTATACAACAACAAGAATAAACTTAAATTGTTCACAGCTCGATTCGATTCTTTTACAACTTTAGGCATAAATATACCTGCAAGTTTAGGGACGAGGCGCCAACATTGTATGCCATTGCTGAGGATGAAGCTCATGAGCTTATTATCTTCTTCGATTGTCCATGGACCTCGTTTCAGGCCGACTTTTTCACAACAAGGTTGTCGTCCCATGATCGGAAAACGAGGCTGGTGTCGGTTCACAGGATGAGAAGAGTGTTGCAGCTGCCATGAAGCAAAAAATGGCTGCTTTTATATTACAGCCAAGATTCTTACAGCTAATGCACAGAACAAATAACTGGTTTTTTTAATGAGCAAAAGTTATAATTGTGATTGAAGAAACAAAAGATTAAAGAGCATGCTTAATGCTAGTTTATAAACTATTAATATAATTCTGTACAAATGATTGAAAGTAGCTCATGTTTTCTTGAACTTTTGAGAAAGTACAAAGAACAAAAGATTTACAACAAAGCAGTTTCGTTCATGGGGGGCAAGTCTTTCTTCACTAAAGCTTGTTTTATTGTTTTTAATTATTGCAACATTTGATTCTACCGATGGGAGTTTCTTTGTTAGTCTTTTTCAATGAAAATGTTTCTATGAATGTTCAGTGTATCAAATCTTTTTATGATTTTATTTAGAATATTATACTCCCTCCGTCTCGCTCAAATTTGCACGTAGGGACGGACACGGAGGTTAAGAAAAAACTGTTTTTGGATTTTGCTTTGACTTTTCAAAGTTGTTTATTCAAAAAATTAGTAAAAAGTTTAATTAACTAATCTTCTCCCATTTTTTAACCACAGTTAGCTATAGTACAAAAATTGACTACACCTAAAACCTGAATTAAAGTAAAAAACGAGAAAATAAATAAAAACAAGAATAAATTCATACAGTAATTACGGAAATGCAGAATTTGATTTCCATTCATTAAAATGCTGGTCTGTTTTTGTTTACATCTGATTTTGGGAAAAAAAATTCCCTCCAACTCAAAAAATCAAAACATCTGATTTTGGGAAAAAAAATTCCCTCCAACTCAAAAAATCAAAAGTCAAAGATGAATTACATTTAAATTTCCCCCTACACTTTTGATCAAATCAAACTTTTGTCTATATAAACACATTTAACAACATTGAATTTCTCATTCAATGCTGCTGAATTACCCACTGCAAACCACTTCAAACAAATTTTAAAAAAATCAATGACAAACCATAGAAAAGGCCCTAATCTATCTCCATTAGACCGCGCTTTGGTCGCTCAATTTCTGATGGCCAACAGCACGGACGGAGTCGTGCATTTCGACAAGATCAAAGCTGCAGCAACATCATTTGGAGTAAGTAGACGGACTATTCAGTACACATGGGAATCTGCAAAGAAGCAGATGTTAGTCGGCACACCTGTTACATTTAATGACAGAAAATTAAATGGTGGAAGAGTTGCAGTACAGCTTGATACAAATCTAATGAAGACCATTTCATTCTAAAAAAAAGGGCACTATTCGAAGGTTAGTTGTGGAGCTTAAGGTTAGTAAGAGCAAGGTAGGAAGGTGGGTTAAATCCGGAACGATCAAACCATACACCAACACTGTTAAATCCGCTCTAACTGAAGCAAACGAACTCCAACAGCTGAAATACAGCCTTAGTTATTTGCATTTATACAGAACAAATCATACAACCAGGTACAAGACAATGCACAACATTATTCATATAGATGAAAAATGGTTTTAAATGCAAATGATCCATATAGAGACAATCAGGAATCATCTCTTGATTTTAAGCTACCAACATTCTAATCAACATAAAATACCAATCAGGAATCACATAAGAATAGGCAGATTTAAAAAATCAGACACCAACAAACCACATCAGTTTTGTATAATCCACCATGATCAAGCACAATCAAACACCTCAGAAATGGATCGCAACATGGACAGAAGATTCCAATCAGGAACCACAAAAGAATGGACAAATTTAAAAAAATCAGACACAAACAAACACCATCATTTTTTTTTAAATCCACCAACATTCAAGCACAATCAAACACTTCAGAAATGGATCGCAACAAGGACAGAAGATTCCAATCAGGAATCACAAAAGAATGGACAAATTTAAAAAAAATCAGACACAAACAAAGACCATTATTTTTTTTTAAATCCACCAACATTCAAGCAAGAGCAAACACCTCAGAAATGGATCGCAACGTGGACATTAAATCACAATCAGAAATTGCATAAGAAGAAATGAGAGAAGCTACTTAAACCTTCTTTACAGACGGGACCCAATGAATCAGTCATTTCATGTACTCCCTCCTTAGCACATCAGACTGAAACCATATAGAACTGAAAACACATAGTTGGAGATGGTGGTTCTAGATCGGGGGCCAGATCTAGAGTCAAATCGGGCGAAAAGACAACATCAACCAAATAATTGGACGGAACACCATCAGAAACTGACGGATCGAGAAAAATAACGTCAGAAACCAACGGATCGGGCTCCTGTAGCTCCGATTCGGCCACAAAGGAGTCATCGGAGTCGTAAGCAACCAAGTCGAATTCAGGTGAATCCTCCATGGAATTTGGAGGATCTGAACCAGACAAGGTTGACATGTGAAGGGGAGAAGACAGTGAGGTATAGTTAGATAAGATTCGAAAAGGGAAAATAGTTGTGTTCATGAAGAATATGAAGAACACTAGAGTGTTCTAGAGAAACTGGTAGAGAGAGAGAGACGAAATCTGAAGGGGATAGAATTTAGGGTCTGATAATGGGCAGAAATGGGCCAGAGTTGGGTTAACTGACTTTGGATTGGGTATGTGGTTGGGCTGGGGTTTGTGGGTAGGTTAGTTTAATTAGTTTGGGTTTAATTAAGTTTATTAATCAGTAGGTTTAGTAAAAATAATTAGATTTAGTAATGGCAAAATTGTGAATATATTGAATAGTAAAGGACAATTTTGTAGATTTTATTTGCCATTTTTTGAGTGTGCAAATCTGATTGGGACGGACGAAAACGAAAAGTGTGCAAATTTGAGCGGGACGGAGGGAGTAATTATTATTGGCAGTGTAGGTGGCTTATTTAACTCACCCTCTCGAGTGGTATAATAATTATGGTTAATTATAATACTTAGCCAATTAATTCATCAATATATATGATGTCATTATCATATATACACAGCACATTGTTAATTGATATTGTTGTTATTTTATTTTTTTGAAGAAAAATGATGTTGTTTCAAGGTTAACAATCATGGAAAATAAACAAATGATTAAACATTTAAGAAAGCAAAATTAGGAGATTTAAAAAAAAATTCCCTAACTATTATTTGGAAATTCGGTCATCAACATTTGGGCCTGAAGGTGAACTTGGGCTTTTCAGTTGTTAATAGAATGTATTACTATGACGGCCCATGTCTGAAGGCATGAAAGCAAGCCCAGCCCATCATTAGACGGGTCAATTAGGGTTTTATATAAAACCTAGTGGAGCCAACGCTTTGTAGCTCTTCCACAAAAAAGAGAATCACGTACACCTGCATTTTCTCCAGCGCCGCGGAAGCAGCAGCTACGATGGTACTTCTCTCAATTCCAACACATTGAACGTTATCAAAACGAAATTATTTATGCATTTTTTGGTTTTATTTCATCTTTTAATCTGTGTTTTCTTTTGAAATTATTCAGGTGAAGTACTCGAGGGAGCCCGACAACATCACCAAATGTAGGTTTTGTTTGATTCTATGCCGTTTCTTCTTCTTCTTTTTTGAGTTTCTGGTTCTTTTAATCTTCTTCGGTGATCGAGTGTTTATTGCACAATTTTTCGATGCGGAAGTATAAATTTTTAATTTTTAATGTTGCAGCCTGCAAGGCTAGAGGATCCGATCTCAGAGTTCATTTCAAGGTTTTTTTTTTTTTTTTTTTTTTTACCAATTTCGCTTGTTTTATTCTGCTTCTGATGTAATTACCTGTGAACATGCTACCTCGCTGATTATACTTGTTTCACTTAAATTGTTACTACTTTATCAATAAAATCGATGTCAATGAGTTTGTTGATTGATTTTATTGATTTGTGAGTTTTTTTTAGTTGCATTTTTGTGAAAATTGCTCTTGTATCAAAGCAATTGGAAGGTTGTGATAGTTTGACCTGATGAAAAAAAGCTTGGATCTGTTGCCATTTGTGAATAGGTCTCTCTTAAACTTTAGGGATAAAAATGTGCAATGTTCTTGGGTGAACCTCTTGAGTTGTTTTGATGATTGATAGTTCAGTAAACAATGCTACATTAGTCTTTTTTTTTTTGGAAATTGTTAGTTACACTGTGTTAGGCTTTATGTTTAACTTGAATTGAGCTGTGGAGCTTTTTAGTTGCATTTCATTTAATGGTTTGCGTTCAACTTGATTTGAGTTATGAGTTCTGTTGTTTACATTATTATTATTCATGGTTGTTGGGATTATGATCTAAGTTTAACCTGATTAAATAAGCAGGGATCTGTTGCCATTTTATGAATAGGTCTCTCGTAAACTTCAGGGATAGCAAATTTGCAATGTTAATGGGTGAACCTCTTGAGTTCTAATGATTGATGATTCAGTAAATAATGTTATATTCATTGTGCTCTCACTTGTTAATACATTTATCTATCATTAAGGTTCAGTAGCTATTACATTTGCAATTTTTAAACAATGCTCTCTGTTAACGGAGATCCTAAATTTTACATCTTCTGTTCACCTGTATATCTTTTAGGTATTTGTTCTAAAAGCTTTGTACATATACATGCAAAAAATCATGAAAACTTTATTGGCCGCTTTCTGTTGTATCTATTTCTGTGCAAAAGCAGACTATTGAAATACTGCAACACCTTAAAATTTGACGCCAATGTTCCAATTTCCAACTCTTTGCAGAACACTAGGGAGACAGCACATGCCATCAGAAAGCTGCCTCTGGTCAAGGCCAAGAGATATTTGGAAGATGTTCTTGCACACAAACAGGCCATTCCCTTCACTCGCTTCTGTCGTGGTGTTGGCCGAACTGCTCAGGCTAAAAACAGGCATTCTAATGGGCAGGGGCGCTGGCCTGTGAAGTCTGCCAAGTTTATCTTGGATTTACTCAAGAATGCTGAAAGTAATGCAGAGGTACACCTTCATTTCTGCTTGTTCTCTGTATAATTTTGTTAAATTTTTTGCATGTTGTTTTAAGTTTAATAGGTGCCTTTTTGCAGGTGAAAGGTTTGGATGTGGATGCACTCTTCATTTCTCACGTTCAGGTTAACCAGGCCCAGAAACAAAGGCGCAGAACATACCGTGCCCACGGAAGAATTAACCGTATGTCTCTTATTGTATTCAAATTATTTGCATTTTCTTGAATGATTTCGACTTTCTTGAGTTAACATAAATATGTTCGTCTCAGCCTACATGTCGTCTCCCTGCCACATTGAGTTGATTCTATCCGAAAAGGAAGAGCCTGTCAAAAAGGAGGTAACCACAAATGCCTTGTGATCTATAGTAATAAAGAAACTAAAATTGATCTGTTTTCAAATATTGAGAACATTCTTTATTGTTTATTTGCAGCCTGAATCTCAGTTGGCGGCGACAAGCAAACCTAGGAAGTCTTGAGCTCTTTGATCGTTCCATTATGTCATATGGTTATTCAACAAGTTTTGAAATTATCTTTGGTGTACTTTTGTTTCATTCCAATTTCTGTTACTCACATAGTGTTTCTTATTCTAGAGGATTATCGGATTTATTGCTTGAGTTTGGTTACATATGTTGCGTCTTAAATCGTAGAATGCTTCCAGAAATTTTAACTTGATGTGTCCCTAAATTCCTATCCTTGATCGTGTTGAATGCAGTGGAACACTTCTAGTATCCCTGTTTTTGGTTTTGTTATGTCAATCTGAATGTATTAAAATCCACTTAAATTTGTTACACAGCCTATTTTGCAAATGGTCATTTCTTTAATTTTTACCAGTAGACATCTCATGAGCGTCTAAACTATTGATTATGCATGTCAATGATTTGTGAATAAACTGGACATCAAGGGAAACTCGATGAAATTTTGTGTAGCTAAATGCAATGTCAACTAATGCAAAAATTCATATGAGATTGGTTCATGCGAGATTTACATGATGTAGATGATGATATTGTGAATGGGTTGATCCGTTTTCATTGATCTATATAATTTCTGTCTTATGTGAGATTGTCTCATATAAGACGTACTCATCAACTATATATTTCACTCCATCATAATCCACACACTTTCTAGATGCTTTGAGGTGAAACAATAAGAGATGCATTGATGCAGATAATGATATTGTAGAATGGGTTGATTCGCTTTCACTAACCTATATAATTTCCGTCTCATGTGAGATTATTTCATATAATGATATTGTAGAATGGGTTGATTCGCTTTCACTCACCTATATAATTTCCGTCTCATGTGAGATTGTCTCATATAAGATATACACATCAACTGTATATTTCACTACCATCATAATCCACACTTTCTAGATGCTTTGAGGTGAAACGATAAGAGATGCCTAACGCCTAGTTACTCAGGGCATACATAATTTTTATATATATACAGTTAGTTCTACAATTATAATACAAACATATGAGTAATTAAACAATAGTGACTCTTTGATAATATATAAATAAAATAGTATAAGATCATGCATCATAAGTTTAAATTAACATAAATATCATTATTATAAGGGGCCGTGTGTGTTATAATTAATTGTCATTAATTCACTCTTTGATTGTAACGTTTTGATCTTTCACAAAATCAGGTTAGGATTGTTTAAATGTATTTTGACTTTTAGTTTATACAATCTTTACAGTTTTCTTATGACAAAATGTGGAATATTTTATTAAAATTGTCTACTTGAATAAAATCACACATCTTAGTAATATTTTATCTGATTATATAATTTGATGAACTGATGAATAATCTAATTATGATTTACATGTGTTAAATCTATTCAAGTTCAAATAAATGAGTCAAACTCGAACTATCAAAAATTGGGCCGGGCTTAACTCGATTAAATTATATAATAAAAAGTACAAAGCCCATTAGTTTAACAGTCTGTCTGAAGGCCCATATGTATATTGCAGCGCAAGAAAACTGCTGCTTTTTCTTATTTACTTTCGTATTTTCACATAATTTCTCCAGTTGATTCTCTATATTGGCGATTGTTCTTCGTAAATTCTGCAGAAATCAGGTAAATCAACTTTTTATTGTGTTGATTTTGATGATTTTATAGATAGTTTATCCTTAATCAAACACTGAATTGGATTAAGGTTTAAGTCGCATAGCTTGGATCTAGAATTGAAGTTTTGTTCTAATTTTCTACTGAAATTTCCTTATTTTTGTTTTTTATTTGAGGGAAGTTGTATTTGGTGTGTATCTAGAAATTTAATTGAAATAAAATCAGAACTATAGCGTGTTTATCTCTCTGTTCGTTGAGTAAAAATGGTATTCTGTTGAATTTGAAATAAAATCCAGATTAAACTCTTTCAATTAGCAGCGGACTTATCTTAACCTTTACGATCTTTCCATTTTTTTGACCCATTTCTTGCCTTACCCGCCTGAATGGAATTCATATCTCCTTCGTCTGGTTGTGGTCTTGAGTGTGGATTCAATTGGATGAATCTGCGGTATGTAGCTCCGCGAGCAAGGAGTGCCACGGCTTCTCCGGTGGAGGTTTCCAAGTTGCTTTCTTCTTGCCTTTCCGGGGTGGCTTGTTTTGGTTTTGGTGCATTTCATATTTGTTCAGTGTGTGCCTTTTTACTGGACTTTTGCCGCTGAGGAATTTAAGGAGTCTTAATGTTCTAGCCTTTAGTGTTATTATTTTTTTTTTTGCGATAAGTGATATTGCAGTTGAGAAATTTGAATTTGGGCATGAAGTATTCATTTTCGGTACTTGTAGTTTGTTCTCCACAGAAAAGTAGTGCACAGGAAATATTTGCTCATTAAGTTGGGGTTTGTTGATTGTGTTCTCTTTGTAAAGGAAACAATGATGAAGCTTGATTTTAGTGGGCTTCAACCCTCAGCTCCAGTTAAGGGAAACAGAGATGATTTTGATGATGAGATTCTGGCCGTACCATCTTTTGCACTTCCTACCACTGCTGATGTGAGCTTGATTTAATCATGTTTCATTAATTTTAGCCTTTTGATTTCAATTACTCTCTGAGACCAGAATGGCTAAATTTCCTTCTTTTTCCCCTCTCTTTTCTTTTAGTTTGATGGGTTTCAGAAAGCCGCAGTTCAGATGGTGAAGCCTGCAAGGGGAACGACAACTCTGGCTTTTATATTCAAAGGTGGTGTTATGGTTGCAGCTGATTCCCGTGCGAGCATGGGAGGGTATATATGTAAGGCCTTATTCACTCTTAACTTAGTAATTGGTTTCTTAATATCCGGTGTCGATCATTTATGTGGGTTTTCAGTCTTTTGATTGTATACAAGATTATCCTTTTTGGGGATGAGATTTTAATTTGATAAGAGAATCTAATGAGTGAAAATTATCTGGAGTATAAAATAGTAAACTGTTGGAGCTGGAAGGTTTGGTACTTATTTGTATCTTTAGTCAATGTTATGTGGATTTTCATGTCAATGTGCCTGTATATTAATCATGTAATATTGCAGCATCACAAACCGTCAAGAAAATCATAGAAATAAATCCCTACATGCTTGGTACAATGGCTGGAGGAGCTGCCGATTGCCAGTTCTGGCACAGAAATCTTGGAATTAAGGTACTGCAGTTTGATTGTTGAATCTTATCTTCATATAAGCTGATAGTAATTTCCACTACAATTTTTTTGTTAGTTTAGCCTCTATGTGATTGTTGCATCTTATGCTTGATGTAGCAAAGCCCCTTCTATTCTGTGGTCGGTCTGCTGGATTGATCCTTCACTTGAAAAACAAGAATTTTGAGAGGCTGGAAATTTTATCCCCTATTATTTGAAAAATAGATTGTGAAGTTTATCTTTTCCTTTTTCTATTAAAGTACAAAAATGATGATAAGAATTAAATTAATTTATTTTGAGGTTGAAGTAGAATTTGGTGGTCCTGCTTAATCCTTGGTGCAATTGATTGTTATGCATGTATTGTATATTATCCCTTTTTGATCTCCTATGGAGACATGTCACTTGTTATGAGATACCTTATCCTAATGAAAGATAATAACTAAATGATTATTGTGCATGTTTCAGTGTCGTTTACATGAATTGGCTAATAAGAGAAGAATCTCTGTCGCTGGAGCTTCAAAAATGCTGGCAAACCTTCTGTATTCTTATCGAGGAATGGGTTTGTCTGTTGGAACTATGATAGCTGGCTGGGATGAACAGGTAAGGGTGAAATATAGGATGCTGTCATCTCTTTAAAAAATATTTTGTAATTCTTTTGTTGTTTGGTTCAGGGTCCTGGTCTCTATTATGTGGACAGTGAAGGTGGACGACTTAAAGGCACTAGATTCTCAGTTGGGTCTGGTTCACCATATGCTTATGGTGTTTTGGACAGTGGGTATGTTCATGTCCATACTCTTTTACACTGTTCATTCTTGTTCTCTTTGAGTTTCTACTTTGTTTCTCTGCTTGAGTTCTAATGAGTGCCAAAGGAAATACCATGTTGTGGCAGCTGTTAGCAATCAATTTACACCTTTGTGTTATTGCAAATGAAGAATTACGATACTTATCAGGGCTTAAAACTTCTGGATGTGTCCCTAACATTTTGATTGAACATGCTACTTCTAGATTTTATGTGATTTTAGACAGACTAAAATTTCAGATTCTTAGGAGTTAAAAGTTTGTTCTGCTTTAAATTATTGCCATTTATGTATTAGATGTATCACTACTTGGCTCGTGCCTCTTCATTTGTTGTTCATCATGTCTCTAGAAGGTTCTTAAAGAAACCCTGATTTCATGTTCTAGTTCCACTCTGATTATGCTTCCTACTTTTAAATGTTTTCCAGATACCGCTTTGATTTGTCTGTTGAGGAAGCTGCAGAGCTGGCTAGACGATCAATATATCATGCAACATTTCGTGATGGTGCCAGTGGTGGTGTTGCCAGCGGTAATGCACTTCCTCCCCCCTCTTCCACTGTGCTTCTGCTCCTCCCTCTCCTCGATGTAATATATATATATATATATATATATATATATATATATATTTTAATTTCCTTTCTTGACCTGGTTTTTGATTCAGTGTACCATGTTGGACCAAGTGGATGGAAAAAGCTGTCTGGTGATGACGTTGGGGAACTCCACTATCAGTACTATCCTGTTGAACCAGCAACTGTGGAACAGGAGATGACTGAGGTATCTATTTCGTGAGAGAGGGACAGAAATTAGGCTCTTTGCTGTCATTCATCATTTGCTTCTGATATCCGTGTGATGCTATAAACTACTAGAACTCCTTTAAACCTAAGTTTATTTTTTGTTTTGTAACATTTTATTTTGAATTCAACAATGTGCTCTCACCATGTTTGCACACTTAACCTTTGTTTCAACTGAGTTCTTCCTTTTAGAAAAAAGTTAGCAGTGACTACTGATAAGCAATTTATTACAAGGAGACTCTGTGATAGGTGATTGGGTTATGCAATTGACAAGCATTTTATGCAGTATCTAGGAGCAACATTGTTACCCACTATACTGCAAATCCATCATTCGTTTTCATGGAATTGGATATGGAGTAGGACAGCAACTAATGGGTTAACTCTTCAGTCTTTACAATATAACAAAAATTGGATTGGACATACGGCTAAAAATAATCAAATCAAGCCAAATACCTTATTATTGAAGCTTGTTTGAATCATAGTTGAGATTTAAGAATTATGATATCAATCTGAGCTTTAGATTCTAACATAAAAGTATGTTAAAAGCTTGATATCTTGATACATTGAGCTTTAACAAGCTTTTAAGTTTAACAAATAGCAGTTGATCTTGAATCGAATATCAAGCTATTTGATTTCCAGCCCTAGTTGGACAACATTCATATTGTTCTGACCTTCACCGAGTAAGATTCTTGATTCTTGTCCTTCTTGTATGCTTGTGGTTGTTTGCATGCAATCTTCATCTTCTCTAATAATTCCTTGCTCTATTGTGTCTAATAATTTGCTATGTAATTTGTCACCCTATCACTCTTGTGGAAAGGTCTGATAAATTTACATGTGTTGCACCTCTACTGTGTGACGACAAAGTATATGCCCGTTTGTTGGTTTGTTGTGAACATATGGTGCTGATCGTACGTGAATATGTTGGGATCGGAATCGTGCAGCCTGTATGTGCTAAATTTTGGAACCCTTCTTTCTTTTCCTTTTTGGTTGATGAAAGGGTTTTTATATGAGGACTTGAATAGCCAAATCAAGCAAGATTTTGGCAAAACCTGCTAGTTGTTGTTTAGCACTGTGCCTCAAGAATGTCTTATTCTTAGTTATGCCTTGTCTAAAATTTGTAGATTTTTCAGTTTGCTTATATATATATATATATATATGAGCACATGATGAAAGGATTGGCCAAATAATAATCACAAGAGTAGAATAATGCAAATGCAACCTTTGCTTGGTAGCTAATCCAAGGTATGTACGTGAATCCACTATAAGGGGTAATGGGACCCACATTCTACTCATGAATGGATATGGAAAAGATTAATTGGGAATTACCTTTGTTATCAAGTTAAAGATTGTTTCTTGCTTCTACATTTTCCAATTGATTTTGTATAGGGGAATGATTATCATCAATTATATAGTCTACTTACAAACTAGGTGCATTATGCTCATACACTATACATAAAAGTCAGTGGAGATTTCCTTAATTAAATTAATATGAAGAGAAGTAAAAATGAAAGTAATGTCAAGAGAAATTGAAGGTATAAGAACATAATGCTTGCAAATGAAAATATTATGAAAAAATAAAATTGGAAGTATAGGGGATTATCTATACAAAAATTTCAATGTATATTATACATATATTATGCTATTATGAAGATGAGAGGGTATTGAACTAAATGAATCTATCCTCACTTGCAAATTCGAGACATGAATTAATCAATAATAGGCAAGCAACAACATTTGTATTCCCAATATATCCCTCTGCTCTGAAACCAGTTCTGCACAGACAATCAAACTAATATAAATTGCATCATGAACTTTTTCAAAAAATAAAATAAAAAATACATAGTGTTGTTACACACACACTTTTGTTAGCTTCTAAGCATGTTTTCATGATTAAGACTAAGATGTAGTTAACTGTAATGATCCCGTCTCCACTAAAACCAATTAAAGTAAATCAATTGTATTATTGTTTATTGTAATGGGTCAGTGAAAGTCAAACGAGGTGAAAGATGAATACAATTCTTGTAACATCTTATTTTGTGAGACGAGCCAACTCATAATTCATAAGTCATGAAATAGAAATTGACTTGTAAAATTAAATTTGGATTATAGAGCTCCATCTAATAATTTATATCTTTGATATGATTTCACATAATTTTTGTAGTGAAGAAATAAGTAAATAAATAGGTAGTGCTTGATATTACTCCTATCCGTTGCTCCGGTTCTTCAATTCTACAAACTCGAAACCTTGAACCCGATTACCTGCAAAACAAACACCGGGAAAGAATCCCGGCGATGGGACTCCGACGCTCAAGTCAATAGGTTTGCTAAGTAAAAATCTCTCAAATAATACGCGTATGTATTTAATATGATTGTGCTTAAAAAATAAAAATAAAAGAATGAATACAAGAGGTATATATAAACTCCCTGGAATACATGTTGGTTGAGTTTTATCCCACGAAACGTGGGATATGAGTCACGGACTCCTTAAAAATAGGGGTTAGTTGGATTCAAATCATGTTCGTCACTTTCCATCATCAACCAGTTCGTCACTGTACTTCAAGGCTACCCTAGTTCGCATTTCCTTAGTTCGCTTCAATGGTGTCCGGACTGTTTAATTCTTAAAACCCTTCAGATACGTTGACTTTGACTTCGTTCCGGTTTTCAAGAGGAAGACTTAGTTCGACTCAATTCGACCAAAGGCCCGGTTCGATTGAGTTCGACCATATCAGTGCTTACCCTCTTTTGTCACATTATTCATTGCATACTAATTTATGACACCCATAAAAATGATTATGAATTATCACAAAAGTTGGATGATGTTTGTATAGTGTGTGGGACTATTTATAACTATACCTCACCGATCAAGATTTTTCACAAATTTACAATCATCAATTATTTGAAAGCGTGACCAATCAAATATAGTTGAGGAGGAAAGGAGCTATCTGTTTTGCCTAGTACATCTTTGTAGAAAAATTGCACATGAAAAAGATTCTTGGCATCTTTGCCCTAAAGATTTGTCCTATTTATTTGGAAATTAGAGACTTATTAGATGACCATCTATGCATTAAACAATATAGGTTAATTTCTAGAGCTATTTTTATCCTCTCTCTTGCACATATGAGATCAGTGCTCGTGGAATTGGAATGACAGTTTTAACTGGTGGTCTAATCGATTATATAAAATTGACTTATAATTTTTTTTTTTAACTTTATATAATTTTACTTAATATTATCGTGTAAAATTATCAGCAACCACCTCATTTTCCATCTATAGCCACTGCAAATACTCTCATTTATTAATTATATTATTATCTCATAATTATATTCATAAACATACAAACTACAATATGTATATATAGTATGTCATTAACTCTGCTCATTGTATACATTACCAAAATGAAACATCATAAAATAGTCTTTTTGCTTGGTATTAATGATTTTATAATATTAAAATGGAAAATTAATCAAGTATCAATAAATATGGCCTTATCAAAACACACACATAGTAAGCAGCAGCATATGGCCAGGCCGCTGAGGTAGCCCCAACAGAAAAGACAGCCCATAACCTCAGTTATTACCTGCTATTACTCTTCTGTGGGCCCCCAACTTGGGCCCACATTCCCCATTCTCATTTTCATTTCTTAATATTATTGTTTTTCAATTAAATTCATAAAATTCCTGAATATAATGAAGAAAACAAGAAAAGAGACAAGAAGATCTCAATCATGGAAAAAGAAGAAGCATTGTTTGTAGTAACAAACATCATTAAAATAATTGTGAAAAACTTAAATGCTTTGTGTGAAGATTTATCAGTACTTGTATAAAAAAGGCGTCTTGCTTTTCTTATACTTCTCCACCTCCTGCTGTGTTGATGAGTGGTAAAAAGCGCTCTCTCTCTCTCTCTCTGTTTTGGCGCGCGGTGGGGCCCAGAAACAGGCACCCTTCTCCTACTACTCAAGTCTTTGTCTCATAAATTCTTCCAACTCCCAATTGCCAAACCCCATTTCCTTCTCAGCCTTTTTACATTGTTAAGCTTCGGTAAAAGAAGCAGCTTTTGCTGCTTACAGCCTTTTTCTCTTCTTATGAATGCAAAGTTTTTATTTTTTTGCTTGTTTCTGAGGAGAATTCTGTTCACATTCTCAATTTGAGAGCGAGAGCGAAAAGGGTTTTGTTCTTTTCCCCCCAAAATTATATTCTTGAATTTTAACAGAAAGAGAAATGGTCGGTTTTTTTGTTCTACTTTGAACTAATTTTCCTCTGTTTTTTCTGCAAAATTGGTTGCAAAAAATGTTGTTTCAAAAGCTGCATTTTTCCGCGTTTTTTTTGCTGAATTTTTGTCTACAATTAAGCCAAGTGTTTTCCTTAAGCCCCGACGGCCTGTCTCTGCTCTCCCTGAAATCCGCCGTGGACACCGCCGTCGCCGCCCTACCCGACTGGAACGAGAACGATACGACACCGTGTCACTGGACTGGGGTTTCGTGTATGAACGTTTCCGGGTCGGATGATCCACGTGTCGTCGGTATATCCGTCGCCGGAAGGAATCTCCGGGGCTACATCCCGTCGGAGCTCGGCAACCTGATTTATCTCCGGCGACTCAACTTACATGGCAACAATTTCTACGGTTCGATTCCTGATCAGCTATTCAATGCTTCTTCACTGCATAGCATTTTCCTTTACGGCAATAATCTCTCTGGCTCTTTACCTCCATCTTTATGCAATCTCCCTCGCCTGCAAAATTTAGATGTTTCGAATAATTCTCTCTCCGGTCAGCTCCCAAAGTTCTTGCGTAATTGCAGGCAGTTGCAGAGGCTAATTCTTGCCGGAAATAAGTTGTCGGGTTCGATATCAGAGGGGATTTTCCCTGAGTTAGCTAATCTAGAACAACTTGATTTATCTGCTAATCAGTTCAATGGCTCCATCCCTGATGATATGGGGGAGTTGAAGTCGTTGTCGGGGACTTTGAACTTGTCGTTTAATCACTTTTCGGGCAAAATTCCGAAGAGTTTGGGTGATTTGGCACTCACTGTGAGTTTTGATCTTAGGAGCAATGATTTGAGTGGCGAGATTCCTCAGACGGGGTCGTTTGCCAATCAGGGCCCAACGGCGTTCTTGAATAACCTGAATTTGTGTGGCTTTCCATTGCAGAAGTCTTGCAAGAACACTTCAGATGCTTCACCTGGTGTTGAGTATGGCTCTCAGGATAACAATGGGGTTAGCGAGCGAAAAGGGCTTAAGCCGGGGCTGATCATACTGATCTCGGTGGCTGATGCGATTGCAGTGGCGTTCGTAGGGTTAATTGTCGTTTATGTCTATTGGAAGAGAAAGGATTCTCATGGATGTAGTTGTACTGGGAAAGGGAAGCTTGGGGGCAATGAGAAGACAGGGCTGTGTGTTTTTCCTTGTATTAATGGTTTTCCAAGTAATGACTCGGAGGTGGAGTCGGAGAAGGGTGGTGGCGGTGGCGGAGCTGCTGGCGGCATGAGTGGCGGAGAAGGCGATCTTGTGGCTATTGACAAGGGGTTTAATTTTGAGCTGGACGAGCTGTTGAGAGCATCGGCTTATGTTTTGGGAAAGAGTGGTTTGGGTATAGTCTATAAGGTTGTGCTCGGAAATGGAGTTCCGGTGGCGGTGAGGCGGTTGGGAGAAGGCGGCGAGCAAAGGTATAAAGAGTTCGTTTCGGAAGTTCAGGCGATTGGGCGGATAAAGCATCCCAATGTTGTGAAATTGAGGGCTTATTATTGGGCGCCCGACGAAAAGCTTCTCATTAGCGATTTCATATCCAACGGGAACTTGGCTTCCGCTCTTCGTGGTGAGTTTTTCATTTATATGATCTCGTTTTACGTTTTACGTTGTTCGTTTCAAGTGAGTTCTTGTTTCATCAATGTTTTTGTTGGTGTGTTGATGCTTTGTGACATTTGAATGTGCTACGATGTAACCTTATAGTGGACCATCACTTTCCTTGTTATTCCTAAGCTTGTGTTTGAGCAAAAGTGGGGTAACTTTACATTCCTAGATAGTTATGTTAAGATTGATAGTTACTAAGAAACAACCTTTCTAATGTTTACATTCAATTAGATAGCAATGATATTTTGGATTCAAGATTTTTAGTTTGGTTCATTTCTCATCAATAGCTGGTGGTTGCCCGTCGCCATCGAGCAAACAGGCTTCCACTTGCTCGATTAGCTATCTACAAAAATGTCGTTCAAACATAACATGTGTCCAAAAGACTCTGATGAGTAGCATTTTAGTAATATACACACCCCATAAAATACTAAACACACCCCACTTGTTTAAAAATCAAAGATATATAATTACATTTTTTGGGGTGTAGCTAGTCCCACTCTTTAGTACTAATGTTATATTTAGGTGACATTTTTGTTTGAAATTGACAATATATCAAATGAAAAGACAATCTTGTAGCTAAATGGTTGATTCTTTAGCAGTCATTAGATGTTTGAATCAACAAAGATGTCTTCTTTCCTATTTGTGCAGGCAAAACAGGGCAGCAACCATCCTCCTTATCATGGTCAATCAGATTAAAAATCGCGAAAGGAACGGCACGAGGCTTGGCCTACCTACACGAATGCAGCCCGAGGAAGTTCGTCCATGGAGACGTAAAACCATCCAACATTCTCCTCGACAACGACTACACCCCTTACGTTTCCGATTTCGGCCTCAGCCGCCTCATCACCATCACTGGAAACAACCCTTCGTCCTCG
This sequence comes from Scutellaria minor, assembly GCA_954870855.1. Lineage (NCBI taxonomy): Eukaryota > Viridiplantae > Streptophyta > Magnoliopsida > Lamiales > Lamiaceae > Scutellaria > Scutellaria minor. The sequence continues at coordinate 883,982 of OX940733.1, forward strand.
GGAGGGTTCATCGGTGGGGCCCTTCCGTATCTCAATCCGCCTCAGCCTGAAAAAGTGAACAACTATCGAGCACCCGAAGCTAGGGTTCCGGGGGGGAGGCCGACCCAAAAGTGGGATGTCTACTCGTTTGGAGTCGTCTTGCTCGAGCTGTTGACTGGGAAGTCGCCGGAGATATCGTCCCCGACCAGCTCAACCTCGATGGAGATTCTAGATCTGGTAGGGTGGGTGAGGAAAGGGTTCGACGAGGAAAGCCCATTGTCCGATATGGTGGACCCCATTTTGCTCCAGGAAGTGCACGCGAAGAAGGAAGTGCTCGCGGCTTTTCACATCGCGCTTGCATGCACGGAGGGGGACCCGGAAGTTCGACCGAGGATGAAAAGCTTGTCCGAAAATCTTGACAAAATCGGGACGTGAGAGAGGATCATCATATCGCTTTGCAGAAGACAGGACTTCATATCCATGGCTTTCTTGAAGAAGAAGAAGAAGAAGAAAGAAGAAGAAAGAAGAAGAATTTTCCTTTGATTTCAACATTCTTTTTACCAGATTATACCTATAGCTACTACAGCTTCATTTGCATTGCCAGTTCAACATAGTGGAAAGCTAAGCTAAGCTAATATATGCTGTAATTTATCTTGTTTCTCAGTATGCTTTTGTAATAACAGACATGCAGTTTTACAATTCACTCACTCAAATTGTTGTTTCATATCAATTGAGAAAACATTCGATAGGTATGATTATGTGTGCAAGATAACTATATGATCAACATTTAATAGTCGTAATTAGTGTATAACACTATATGAGAGTAATAAAAAAAACAAAATAGAGTAAAGTTGGGAAAAAAACTCTTTTTGATAAAAAAAAATCAAAAAATAAACCGAGATAAATTGAAACAAATTTTATTTTCTAAAATGGCTATTATTTTAGAAGAATATGTCTCAAGATTATTCTACCAAGTTTATGGGGTAAAAAGAAAAGATAGCAATAGCGCAGGTGCTAGATGAATTGTTTTTTATTTTTTTCTTAACTCTAAACTTATATGCTTTAATTTTCAATGAACAGTTTTAAAATCAGAATTCTTCTTACTTTTACAAATAGAATTAGATTGAATGAAAACCATTATTTATATAAATATCTAGTAAGAAAGAGAAGAAATATGGTGTTTTTGTGAGACTTGAGGCTTTATTAATTATTACACCATACCTTTAAGTATTAAATTAATTAAATATTTTCATAATTGATTTATAAAATAGAAAAATAAGATTTTATATAAACTGTATATTATTTTTTACAGAACATTATTTATTTTGTATAATTTATTTATATATAATTATTGTAAAGGTAGATTTTGTTAAATATTTTAAAGAAACCGACTTGTTAACTATTTCCCTCCTCTCTTCCCCAAGGTAGATTAATGGAGGTGGTGGTGTTTCTCTCTCTACGCTAGCCCAGTCCACGTGAGCGACGTTAACTGTCTTATCTCCGCCGCCGCAGCCACTGGCTTCTCCGGTTGCCGATTCCTCTCAGTTTTTCTTTCTCTTTTGTTTTGTGCCGCGAATCAATCCCACGGTGCTGCATCATTTTCTTCCTCGCTGACGTGACACAGTCGAATCTGGTCCAGAAAGTTGAGAATTTCAATCACTGATGTAAGGAAATTATTATTGGTATTTATTTATATTTTGAAAAACTTTGTTGTTGTTTAATTTGTGTCTAAAGTTGGGATTTTTAATAGGGACTTTGAAATTAGGGTTTGAATCTTACTTCCGGAAGATCATGAAATTCTGAGCATTGTGTTATCTTGTGATAGAGTTTATCATAAAATTGACTTAGTATTTATGCCATCTATGTCAGTTTTACTTTGCTTCAGCAAAGACAAATAGGATCAGCCATGGACGGTGGACAATTTGATCTAGATAAGCTAACAGATACCTTGGCACCAGAGGATTCTGGCAGTGGGGGTTTGCTTGCAACTGGAAAGGATAGAGTTGTTTTCAGACCACAGAGAAAATCAATTCTAGGTATTGATCTTATATTTTCATGGACTCAATTTCATTAACTCTGGTTTCCCATTAATATAAAGTTTCTTTTGTATTGTTTTGATTTTTCTTTTCTTTTGAAATACATATATATACATATGTAGCCGAGTTCAACATCATACAAATAGTTCTCAAAATCAATAAACTGTAACAAGTCTTTTAAGTTTGGTTGCGGTTGCTTGTTCCCTATGTAGAATTTAGTTTAGGTCAATTGCACACAACCCCAGGATGATCAGAATAAGATATCATTACAATCAGAGTTTTTTCTCTTAATGTGTTACCATCCTTCATCTTAAAAGTTTTGTGTTATCGGGTTTCTTCTCTTTGTGTCTTCAATCCATGTGTTTTTGGTCATATCTTTTAATTTGTATCTTTCTTAGACCTAGGTTTACCCCTAGTATTTTGTCCTTACTTGACTTCTTTGTTAGCCGAAAAAAATTCTCTGTCGTAAAATACATGGGCAAGGGAAATTTTTATTATTAATTTTATTATTATCATTATTATTATTATTATTAATTTTTTTTTTTTGGGAGGTGAGAGGCTAAAGCCTCCTATTGCATAAGGGAGGAATGCCCCTGCCCAGAACTTCTCACCTTCTCAACTGGCCATATGAGACTAAGCAGCTATCAAATGGACATTCAAATTGGGAGGGGGGGACTATAATTATCTTATCTTGTGTTATGATTTGTTATTGTGACAGGGCTTGACATCCTTGCCGATGCAAAACGCATGGAATCAAAGGTTGAGGGTTCGTTTAAGGTTCCCAAAGAAAGAGTTGCCTCTGTTGCAGCATCTCTAGATGAAGATGAGGAGTATACATCTTCAGTGGTTGATGAAGTGGATAATGACATGTCCAGCAGTTTACGGAGTTCTACTAATAGACGATATCGTGAATTAGCTTCAAGTGGGGCATCTAATTCAGGTGTGTTATTGAGTTGTAGTGCCAGAACTTGTTAATTATTCACAGTTATTTTGATGAATGGCTTTAAATCCTGTTGTTATTCTCACAACATAGACAAGCATATCTCCGTGTAGATGCATAAGTTCAAAAGATAAAAGTCAAAACTAAAGAGTTTCACTTAGCCACCAAGTAGTGGATTGGTGTTGCCTCTTTGTTGAACTCTTGAGTTTATATTCTCGCTCTTTAGCAATTTCTCCTATACTTTCAGGAAGTGTTGTTACTGAAGAAGTACAAATTACTGAAGCCCTCCCTCGGCATCGTGCAGATAAAGACATGAAGGTGTGTCATGTGTGTATTTCTTTATCGTTCTTTAGGTATTGTCCTATATAGTTCTAATGAGATAATCTCATTGATATGTTACCATCATCTGAGTTCCTGACAATATTATTGGTGTTTTTTTTATGTTCTTTATGCTATCTTAAACTGTGGACATGTATTCCTCCATAATGTGTGTGTGTGTGTTTGTTGTCATTTCTAACATGCTATGATATATTTCATTTAACTCCCTTTCTAACACTATTTTAGGTTCCGATTGTGTCCTCTGGAAGTCCTAGGAGAAGGAGTTCTAGTTCAGACTATGCCAACCATGATAGAAGCCGAAGCAAACATGAGGAATCCTACAGAAGCTCTAGTAAATCAACAAAGTATAGATATAGCTCTGACAGGGAAGGGAGGACTCCTAGGGAGTCATCTTATGGTCGAGAAAAAGATTATAGTGGAGACTATGGGAGGAAGAGAAGTAGATATGATAGATCTATGAGGTCACCTGGTATGCCCACTTCTTGGTTCACTGTTTTAATTTTCTTTAATGTTCTGTCATTGATTGAGCCTTGTGATATTGGAAAGCGTATTTAAATGGAAAGCAACTATAGTTATATGGATTTGGCTAGTTCATATTTTCAACATTCTTGGTCGAGAAATTAAGAAAAGCTTTGGGTAGAAAAGTTAACTTACCCCTCCCTATTTTCCATTGTGATGCATTTCATTGCAGCCGGATCTGATTGGGATGATGGACGATGGGAATGGGAAGATACCCCACGTCGTGATGGCCGCAGTTCTAGCAACAGACACCATCCATCTCCCATGCTTGTTGGGGCCTCTCCCGATGCACGGCTTGTTTCCCCATGGTTGGGAGGGCGTACCCCTGGTTCTTCTGGTAAGTCACAATTTTTCTATAATTATTTTTGGGTGCAATTAGAATTATCTTGTTTGGTGTCTCACTGTCTTGGACAAATTTCTGCTTATTATTTGTGCGTAACCTTACATAAGAAATTGAATATGCATAGCAGCTGCTGCATCTCCTTGGGATAGTGTTGCTCCTTCCCCCACTCCAATTCGGGCATCTGGGTCCTCTGTAAGGTCTGCAAGTTCCCGATCTGGTGGAAAGTCTAATCATTTTAACTCCTATTCAGATAAGCTGCAATCAGCTGAGGTAATGAGTCACTTCCTTTCTTTCTTTCCTTTCAAAAAAAAAAACTGTTCCTTTTTCCATATGACTTTACCTATGTCTGTTACACATGCTTGAACTTTCCTACACATGTTTCTACTTAGATCCATTTCATATTAATCTACTGATTTTCTGGTTCTAGGATGGAGAAAATGATCCAGAAAACATATCTGGAGACCATAATCATGAGATATCAGAAAGTATGCGTTTAGAGATGGAATACAACTCTGATCGTGCCTGGTAATTTTATCTGTGATATCTTTTGTGCATTTATGGCATACTTTTTTTCTTCTATCTACTCTGTCTGGCATTTGCCTAGTTGACTGCTATAGGTTTATATGATTGGGAAAATATTGTTCATTTAAAGAACTAAAGATATGTATTTATGTTGTTTCTTTTGTTTTGAAGAAAATGTTTGAAAAGGAAGGTAGCGAATTCATTTTTCATCTGTATATATACTGGAGTATCTGAAAGCAGCATTAGGAGAACTCTTATGTCAAATTCATGAGTGCAATTTATTGTGTTACAACTTTCGACCTTTTTTTTAAACGGTCTATTGTGCTATGACAAATAAGTATTTTCAGATAGCATATTATATAATCTGAAGCATTCTGTTTTGTCCTTATAATGAATCATGTATGTGTGTTGCAGGTATGATCGGGAAGAAGGCAGCACTATGTATGATGCAGATGGCTCCTCAGTTTTTCTTGGTGATGAGGCATCTTTTCAGAAGAAAGAAGCAGAGTTGGCTAAAAAACTGGTACAGTTTTAAATGGCTTTAGCTATCTTTGTGGTACTTTGTGTTAACATTTAGAAAGTTTCTTGTTAGAATGTAACTAGCAGACCAGTCTCAAAAACATTGTATCTGTGGCTTTCTATGTGCAATTATGTATCCCTGTCAACTGCAGAAGCTTAAACTGTGTTTATGTATTGCTAGGCCATGAGCACACTTCGTTGATTTCCTGCTCATGTGTTGTCTGCTTTTAGGCTGTGCCAACTTCTATGTGCCCTTGTTTACTTCATTACAAATGCCTGCTGTCGGAGAACTGATTCCATTTCATTGTGAATGTAGTCGTTGATTGTTGTGATTGAATCTAGAATTTGTGACATGCCCTTTAATCCCATGACATGAAGGGGATTACTTGGGGTGTGTGTGTGTGTGTAACTTCACCCCTTCTCCTTTAAGATGTCTGTATGCAGATGTACTTGCAATCTTGTGGCTTGAACATTGTACTCTGCACTCCTATTGAATGTGGTTCAGTTAAGAAGTTGTCCAAGTTTGTAATTAGTGTGTTCAGAAAATTCATGTGTTTGATATTGTTTCGCATGAAAGTTTTTATGGATTTAACTAACTCTACCTTTAATTATAGGTACGGAGAGATGGAAGCAAGATGACTCTTGCACAAAGCAAAAAAATGTCTCAGCTAACGGCTGATAATGCTCAGTGGGAGGACCGACAACTTCTGAGATCAGGAGCTGTTAGAGGAACTGAGGTGCAAACTGAGTTTGATGATGAGGATGAACGAAAGGTTATTCTTCTTGTACACGGTAAATCCCAGTGTTATCCTTGAATGTTTGATTTGTGCCTTGACTAATGACTCTATTAGCAAAGTTGCTACAATTTTTGTAGGGTTTCTAAATATTTTTTCATAACAGATACAAAACCCCCTTTCCTTGACGGGAGAATTGTTTTCACAAAGCAAGCTGAGCCTATAATGCCATTAAAAGACCCTACATCAGATATGGCTATAATATCAAGAAAAGGCTCCAATTTGGTTAGGGAAATCCGTGAAAAACAGAGCCAGAACAAGTCACGACAGCGTTTTTGGGAGCTTGCTGGTTCGAAGCTCGGTGATATTCTTGGTGTTGAGAAAACTGCAGAACAGGTATGCTTCAATCAAAAGTTGAACTAATTATTGGCTAGATCTTGTGCCATCCTCTAGTTGTAATGTTCTAAAGTCTTTTATTTTTGCATTGCTCACTAGATTGATGCAGATACTGCTGTGGTGGGTGAAGAAGGTGAAATTGATTTCAAAGAGGATGCAAAATTTGCTCAGCATTTAAAGAAGGGAAATGCAGTGAGTGATTTTGCTAAATCAAAAACATTAGCTCAACAGCGACAATATTTGCCCATTTTTTCTGTACGAGAGGAGTTACTGCAGGTATGAGTCTTTTGTTTGTTTTATCATGGAAATGGTTAGCATATTATTGGAACTTCTTCAGAACTATCTTATGGTGTTAGAAAAGTTATTTGTATTATTTAATTGACACGAAGAACCAAAGATCATATCGCAATTGGTATTCCCTTACATGAAGATTTAATTGGATAAGAATCTAAATGATGTGTTGAATTTCAGTTTGTTTATGTTATAACACAAACCATTTTCTTCCATTTGTTGTGGTACATATTTATGTCATATCTTGCCTTGCTATTTTTTCTCAGACTACATCTATTACTTTCTTTTTCAATTCTAATTTTGAGCCTGTCTTGTTCAATTCTAATTTTTCTGCCCAAATCCATATAACTGACAAAAAAGACTAAATTTGGGATCTCTCGTATCACTCATTTAGTACATCTCCTCTTCCTACAAACTCCATCAATTTTGTTCTTACTGATAGAAAAAATGAGAAATAGGAAGGACTTTGAATTTATGGTGGTTGATCAATCTCATATTTATCAAATGCAGGTAGTTCGTGAGAACCAAGTAGTGGTAGTAGTCGGTGAAACTGGTTCTGGAAAGACAACACAATTAACTCAGGTTTCTTCGATGTTGTAATCTTTATTTGCTTGAATCTGTATTTGATTTCTGGTTCTGTAATGACTGAATCCTTGTCTGATCTGATTTTTCGCAGTATCTTCATGAGGATGGGTACACAAACAATGGTGTAATTGGTTGCACTCAACCAAGGCGTGTAGCTGCCATGAGTGTTGCGAAAAGAGTCAGCGAGGAGATGGAAACTGAGCTTGGTGATTTAGTTGGATATGCAATACGTTTTGAGGATGTGACTGGGCCGAACACAGTTATTAAGGTAATGACTTTTTGTTCTTTTCTCAGTCATTGCCTAGTGTTTGCTTGATGGCCTTTTCTACACTACCATCATTATGAATAATGCACACGTGCATCTATGTCCTGCAAGTGCTCATGTTTCTCTTTCGAGCGCTCAATGTTTAGTCCAAGTGTTATGAGGGTGAACCGCGATGTTGTTGCATTTGGTTGAGTATGAGGGTTGGACTGCTTATCTCCTTGATTTGCAAGTACCTTGTTTAGAAACATGATTGCTCACTCTGATTGGTCATAGTAGCTTGAAAATGTCCAAATTTTAACAAGTTAAACGTTGATTATATTTTATTTATTTTTATCTTCATTTTTTGCAGTACATGACTGATGGTGTGTTGCTGAGGGAGACGCTAAAAGATTCTGATTTGGATAAGTACCGGTATGCTTTTTATGACCTATATACCAATACTTTGCAACTCAAGGTATTTGAGGTTTTAGCAGTGTTATGTGTAGTTTTAACTCTTCATCTTCATCATGCAGTGTCATTGTCATGGATGAAGCACATGAACGGTCTTTAAGCACAGATGTGCTATTTGGTATCCTCAAAAAAGTTGTAGCCAGACGACGTGATTTTAAGCTCATTGTGACATCTGCCACTCTTAATGCTCAGAAATTCTCAGATTTTTTTGGGAGGTAATCATAGTTACTGGTCAAGAACCGTCACAATCTGCATTCTGAGTGTATTTTTTTTATCTTATGATTATCACTATTTCCTTGCAGTGTACCTATATTCCACATTCCTGGGAGAACATTTCCAGTGCAGACATTGTATAGCAAAAGTCCTTGTGAAGATTACGTTGAAGCTGCAGTGAAGCAGGCGATGACGATTCACGTCACAAGTGCTCCGGGTGATATACTGATCTTCATGACTGGTCAAGATGAGATTGAGGCAACCTGTTTTGCTCTTCAAGAACGCATGGAGCAACTTTCCTCCAAAAAAGAAGCTCCAAAACTCCTAATTCTTCCCATATACTCCCAGCTGCCTGCTGACTTGCAAGCAAAGATATTTGAGAATGCCGAAGATGGAGCCCGCAAGTGTATTGTTGCTACAAATATTGCTGAGACGTCATTGACTGTGGATGGAATCTTCTATGTCATCGACACAGGCTATGGTAAAATAAAAGTCTACAACCCTCGTATGGGTATGGATGCTCTCCAAGTGTTTCCTGTTAGTCGTGCGGCTGCTGACCAGCGGGCTGGACGTGCTGGAAGAACCGGTCCTGGGACTTGTTATCGCCTTTATACTGAAAGTGCTTATCTTAACGAAATGCTTCCTAGTCCGGTGCCAGAAATTCAACGGACCAACCTCGGTAATGTGGTTTTGTTGCTCAAAAGTCTTAAGATTGATAATTTGCTGGATTTTGACTTCATGGATCCCCCTCCTCAAGAAAACATCCTCAACTCCATGTACCAGTTGTGGGTCTTGGGTGCTTTGAACAATGTCGGTGATCTAACTGATCTAGGTTGGAAAATGGTTGAGTTTCCTCTTGATCCTCCCCTTGCTAAAATGCTTCTAATGGGCGAGCAGCTAGGATGCCTTAACGAGGTTTTGACAGTTGTATCGATGCTCTCAGTACCATCCGTTTTCTTCAGACCCAAGGATAGGGCAGAGGAGAGTGATGCTGCCCGGGAAAAGTTCTTTGTGCCCGAATCTGACCACCTTACACTTCTAAACGTATACCAGCAATGGAAAGCCAATCAATATCGGGGAGATTGGTGTAACGACCATTATCTGCATGTCAAAGGTTTACGCAAGGCTAGAGAAGTGAGATCCCAGTTACTGGATATTCTGAAGACACTGAAGATCCCTCTTACATCGTGTGGCCCTGATTGGGATGTCGTTAGAAAAGCCATATGTTCTGCGTATTTCCACAACTCTGCTCGTCTCAAGGGGATTGGTGAATACGTTAACACCAGAAATGGAATGCCATGCCACCTGCATCCAAGCAGTGCTATTTACGGATTGGGTTATTCTCCAGACTACGTGGTTTATCATGAGTTGATCTTGACATCAAAAGAGTACATGCAGTGTGCCACAGCAGTTGAACCCCAGTGGCTGGCCGAGCTGGGACCCATGTTTTTCTCGGTGAAGGATTCGGATACATCCATGATAGAGCACAAGAAGAAACAGAAGCAAGAGAAAACGGCCATGGAGGAGGAGATGGAGAATCTGAGGAAGGCGCAAGAAGAGATGGAGAGGGAGAACAAGGAGAAGGAGAAGACGAAGAGGGCTAAGGATCAGCAAAGAGTTTCGTTGCCCGGGTTGAAGCAGGGCTCTTCCACTTACCTCAGGCCTAAAAAGCTTGGCTTGTGAATGCTGCTTGTGTTTATAACCATGAGAATCAATCACCTTTTTTTTTCCCAAAAAAAAAAAAAGAAAAACCATTTTGTATTTTGTAAATGTACTTGTATCATGCCTGAAAATGAAGCAAGAATTTTTGCACATTAGAAAAGGGAATACACTTACATAAGTTGTTTGTGTGTTCTCATATTTCAAATGTTCTGTTATTGTGTGTGTGTGTGTGTGTGTTATTGGCTTTTGAGTTCTTTATATCAGACACATTGTCTTCCACATTAATGCTTGTGCCATTTTAAAAGAAGTAACCAAGATAACACAATGCTGCAAGATAAACTCTATCAAATCATTCAAATTTTTCCTCACATCTCTAATTTTACCCAATATGACATAATGCATGAAATCATCTTCTCCACAAGTGATGCTAAGAAACACAATGTAGGATAATTCTTTTTAGGCTGGTAATAATAAAACCAGTTGACAATGTCTAGACATCAATCTTTTCAATGCAAGTAAATAACAAAATACTCTCTATGCCTTAATTGTGACAGTGCAAAGACACAAACCCAAAGGCTTAATCTCAGAGGTCTGCCATTCACAGCCAGATTCAGCATTTGGATCATATAACAGTGTATGATAACCAGGATCCTCCTGTAATGAGAACAACAACAGCTTTCCATCCATTATACCGAATCGAAACCCGATGCTCGAGCTTCCTGTCAACGGAACTGCAACCATCTTCCAAGAATTGTCAACGGGATTGAATATCGCTAACTTACGCTCATTTTTCCACTCCATGCAACACAGCTTCTCTCCAAGAACAGCATGAGCAGTGACCATAACACATCCATTTTTGGTCTGGCACCATGTGTGGCTTTCGGGGTTGTATATGTCGATAAATCTAGAGTTTCCTATGGTGAAACTTGACCTCCCACCCATAACGTAGAGTTTTCCCTCGACTCCACATGCAAAACAGCCCCATCGTGGACGCCTCAGGCTCTCGATCATGGTCCACTTATTGGTGTCGGGATCATACACCTCTACACACGAGATAGATTCTCCATCCGTTCCGCATCCTCCGATTGCGTAGATCAAGCCATTAACCTCAGCACAAGCAAAGTCGAAGCGTGCCACATTCATGCTTGCCAATTTGCTCCAGCTGGAACAAATGATTTTGTTAAGAGCATACAGGAAAGTAAACAACCAAGACTCTTTTCGTTTGCTAATGTTTGAACAAATATACGGCATTGAAAAAGTTAAGGGCTTTAGGTATTTGTGAAATGAAACCATATTAACCATGTACAAAATGCAATGGCTGTTCATGAAAGTGAGTAATCAGATCATAACAAAATGTCGAATAAGTTTGCTTACGCACAACAATCGACTATTTGGAGACTCTTGTCGCTTTTGCTTTGTGTGTGTCTGTGTGTTTTAATAACGATAAGGGAATTTCGTTCCCCCGTCAACTACTTCCATATGAATGAAACTATGTTGTAATCAAAATGAACAAAAAAGTAAACAGAAAACTCCTTTAACTTGACAAAGGTTAGTAAGTGTTTAAAAATGTGAAAGCAATGCATTTGTCTATCATTAACAAAGCCACCAATTACTTGAATAACACTATTTCAAATGCATGAAAACAAAATGGAGGAAACATAGAAGTGAGATAACAAACCTGCCAAGGCAAGAATCATATTGGTAAAGATCGGACGAGACAGATCCAGGTCCATCAGCATCACAATAACCAGCAATAACCATAAGCTTTCCGTCGAGAACAACCACGCCAAACCCTACTTTAGCGGGACCCGGCATAGGCGGTAGTTCGTGGTGCTTATGTCCCAAACAATCTAAAACCTCCCAGTGGCTCCCTTTTCCATCGGCATCTACAGTAAGGACATAAAGCCACTCCTCAAGCATCCCAGCTAGCTTTCGCACAGTAATGAATTCTTTGCTTTTGATAAACGACCTCCATCGTTTGCACACAGAACCAATAGCAGGGAATTGGGATCGAGGAACAAGAGCGAGGCAGAGTTTCGAGACATCATCAGGCAATCCAAGCAAGATAGGACAATTACAATCTTCAGAATTCTTAGAAAACAGTATTGAACAACTTTTAGCAGAGGGGTTATCTTGCTGGATTAAATTGGAGAAACACATGTCTGGTTCTTTAACTTTCTTCTTCAAGGAAAAGGAACCTGGCATTCTTAAAGTCGCAAACAAAGTGAGATCGGTAGCAGAATTATCACTTACCAATTCACTGTCATAGAAGAAGATAAAATAACAGATCCGGATACCTAATTAGAGAAATTCACGGAAACCTTCATTGATGGATATTCTAGCAGACCAAGCCATGAAAGATGTCGTAGAAAAGATTATTTGAGCTGTAAGAACCGATGATTTCAAGTGTTTCATCCAATCAGATTCAAATTCCATACCACTTTCACTGGTTCTACTGTTATTTAGCTTCTTAAGACCGACCAGGTCGATACCAAATCCAAAATTCCCAAAATAACTGTTCTTTCCCTCAAACATTTCCCCAGTACCTACAAATTTCCAAAACTTGTAAGAAAACAATTACACCAAAGAAAAAAATACTTGAAAAAGACTAGCATACACCAAATCCAAAATCAAGAATGACAAAAAATGAAGGTATACCAAACAAGGCCATAACCGACTATTAGCCTCCAGTCGTTTCCATTTCCTATTGACAATAATCACCTGCAATTCATAGAAGTAGGAGGTAAGAAAAGGCAAATAAAATCAAAGAATAATATAAGTGCATTATAGACTTATTGAAGTCTAACAGTAATTATAACAAACATATAATAAACAAAAGCATTATAGAGGTCTAAGAGCCATTGCATTTCTTAATGATCCACAAAAAGCTCAAGAAAATAATTCCACCTACTGTTGACTTTTAATTCTAGCACAATCTCAGACTGATCCTCCGATTAACAAGATACGGAAACGAGATGATGGTTGAATATGAATCAAGTCCCAACTCCTAAGCAAATCAAACAATTCCAATAACCCAAATAATTAAAGTAAAGTAAAGACAAGCTGTAACCAACTTCAGATGCAATCATATAAAACTAAATAATCCCACATTAACCAATATGCATAGTTTCATTCTCAACTTTGAACGACGCGCCACCAACCATACCTACCCACCAACCCACCCACCCACCAAAAGGAAAATTATTTTCTCCATATCTTGCAAACAAATTTATTACACAACATCGATAAGGTTTTCGATTTCCTAAAATAGAGAGAAAATGCAAGCAAGATCCAATCTTTTAGCCTCCGAGAAATTAGCATTGCACTTCAACACAAATTCCTTACAGATTAAGTAGTTTGATCAAACACTCTTATAAAAGACAAACAAGCAGCTCAACAAAATGATATAACAATTCGTCACTGCGTTTAAACTTCGTTCAAACATATAAATCGAAAACTACATACTTCAGCTCCTTAAACACATTTAGAAACAAGAAAATACGCGAAAAATAACCAAATTTAAGGTGAAAATAAAAGGAAATTATACCGGTGGATTTGGAATTGAGACAAAGCTGCAAGTGAAGAGAAATGAAGAATAAATAGTGAGACGAGAATATAGATAAGGATGGGTTAAAGGTAGTGTAAGGATATATAGGAATGGGTCGGAAAAAGATATGAAGAAAAAAAAGGGCTGAGTGTAAATACATGGAAGAAGGGGATAATATTATAAATTCCTTGAATTAAGGGAAGAGGAAGCAATGAGATAGAACTGACAGAGGGATGCCACGTCGGATTACGACATCTTTCAGTTTAAAGAAGGTTTTTTTTTTCTTTTCCCTTTTTTTTTTTTCTGAGAAAGAGCTAAGAGGTTGGAATTATGAGTTGCTTTCAAAGAATTAAGGTGGTTTGAATTAATTTTCAAATAAAAATTACATTTTGTCATAATTCGGTGATGTTTGGATTGGTGTTATGTAGGATTGAGAAAATCCGATTTTGAAATCCTGGGTTTTTGAAATAAAGGTGAATACTTAAAATCTGTGTTTGTTTAGAGATTTTGTAGGGTATGATTAGTACGGTAGATGTCAAATCAATGCTAGAAAAAAATGTTATTATGCAATATTATATTGTTAGTTGATGTAATGGTAATGATTGGATAATTGTAATAGTAGAAATTTAGGTGTGTATTGAAATTTGTGTATTAATAGAATATAATATATGGTTAATGATTGTGTTTTTATTTAAATAAAGTAGGATTTTGGTAGATTATATAATTCTTTTCTAACCTCAAAACAAATGGGGTTTTGAATGAATTCAAATCCTGACAAGTAAACACTAATCCAAACATAGCCAGGTTTATGTAATTTACTTTCAAAATAAAATATGCTCTCTTAAAAATAAAAATAAGAAGTCATGTTTCAAATATATTTTTGTTAAAAAATAAGAGTCATATTTCAAGTCAGTTTTTAATTCAATTTATTATAATGTCTTTTTAACAAGCTTGTGACAGAGGAAATGTTGATGTTCAAAGTAAATTACTTTGTCATTACGATTATATCATTTTGATATATGTAACGTGATCAACGAATCATATATTATTTAAATCTCTATATTTGTTGTCATCTCGATGAATTTTAACAAAATTGTTTCAACCACTGTTTCGTTGTTTAAATTTTTTTGCAAATTAATGATTTTCCAAAACCGATGAATGGTTTTTAACATGTTTTTACAAAAATGATAACAAGTTACGGTTATCACTAGCTGCCTAGCATAATGTGTGCAACATAAATATCATTTCATCCCAAACGAAACTGTCATGACTTTGTTAGATGACAATATCTTGATGTATAACTTCAACTAAATGTATAATTCAGTTGAATTTTTCTGTATCTAATAAAATATGCCAAATCGAGAAAACAAACACTCATTGAATCAATTTAACAGCTGGCAAGCTTATTTTAATGGAATTCTTAAAGAAGTCTTGTAGTCTGATAACTCTTCCATTTATGATCAAAATACTGTTCTTGGCATATCATGTGCACTGTGATCATATCATCATATTGTCGTACCATTAACACATATTGAGTAAAGAACACGACAAAACGTCTATAACATCCTTGAATCGAAGAAAGACTGGCAAATTGACACACTAATGTAGATACCTACTTCTTAGATGTTTTCTTCTTGAGGCCAGGATTAGAAGGCTGTGGCTTGGGGTGCTTTTCAGCCTCACTTGGGTCCAACCAATTGAGAGGGTGGCGATTGAAGAACGGCCAATTGGGAATTGTAATTAGAGAAGTTAACACAACACCAGCTGCATAAATCAGCATCATTGTCTGAAACGACCCCAACACATAACCTGTGACGAACGCCACCACTGCAAAGGATACCAACATCAGCTGCATCAGCTGCTCGGCTAGCTTCTGCCCTTGCCAATCCATCTGCCAGCCAGTTATCAAGAAATGAGTTGCATTATTGCATATAGATCACTTCAATAAAAAGTAATTCCTTTGGGTTGCATATGGATCGAGGCATTTGAAATTCAAGAACTTGAAATAAGTAAATTCGCCCAGATTAGAGTGGATTTCAAATTCACCAAAGTTGGTCAAAAAATAGTTCAAAACTAGTGACTGATTTCAAATCCATTCTCTAAGCCCTTCCATCCAAACATCACACACAGATTTGCTCTTGCAGATTTCAAATTCATTCTCAAATCCACAATCTTATGACAGTTTTGGGGCTTAAAGAAAACCAAGGCAAAAGGCACCTAAGGCTTAGATGGGAGTGCAAAAATGCATGGTTTCCTACATGTAAATCAGCAGTAGCCCTCGCCCTATTTGGCTAGTTTCCTAACTAAAGTTCGCCTATTTAATAGTACACTGAATTTCAAGACGAGAAAGAATCCAAATTATCAAGACAAACAAATGGTTTCCACGAGTTTCTACACAGAAATTCTTTACATTATAACACAGATAATGTCCTGAATCATGGTATATTTGCAGCAAAAAATTCATAAATATGCACCACAATATATTTAATTATGAAATAACACATTGGAACTCAACGCAGAGAAACCACAAACACTCTGTGATAATCCTAGATCCATATAAGCACAAAAAAATGTCATAAATTCTATTTTCCTATTTGTCATCAAAGAAAATCATGTTTAAAACAACAAAGTTTTTTCTATAGCATTAACCGATTTCAGCTAAGGCATCTCCATTTTAATCTTCAAGAACTAAAATTCCAGTTACCAGATTAGAGTCATTTCAAATCTAAACAATTCAGTAACCAAATCACCAGGAAAGTGAAATTCACGAATCAAAAATCAAACTTTTCAGAATAAAACCGTACTACTTTCATAATTAATCAAAAATAGAGAAAACCTAGAATTCATCTCCACAGGAGTGAAGGACCAAAGATCTACAGAAAATCAAAATAAAACCAGTAAATAGCTTAAACAATAATTTCAAGTATCCACATTCAACATTGATTCATACGACTAGCTGGAAGATAGATAGAGAGAGAAAGTGTACTGACCGTAGAACGACGACTTTAGACAGAATTTTACACGAAGAAATACTGTTTTGAGAATTGCAGCATTAAACCAGCTGCCTTGACTAAATGGGAATGGAAAAAGTTTCTGGCCGTTGGATTTATAAAAACTACGTAATCTGGTGTAAGTAACCGTTCGATCATATCACTGCTTTCCACAGTGGAAGCATAAACTATTGGGCCGGCCCATTTTGACCCAATATTACTGAAGCCCAACTTTGATAGCCCAATAAAGGTATTCTACGTCGGATTCCTTTGGGCTGACCACTCTAATGGGCTAGCCTAGGTGCTAGTTGGAAAATAAATGTAGTGCAATTTTTATTTTGAAATAATAAATAATTTTTGGGCCTTCATCATTTTAAGAAACCCAGTGAGTCAACTCGGATCGACCTAGTCATCTTCTTCCACCAATGCCTGGATCGAATTCGATTCTCCAAGTGCTGATAAAGATTGAATCCCCTACTTTACAACCAGACATTATGCTCACGGTCCACGTCGTATAGCCACTCTTTGCATGCGCAGAATCATCAACATCATATGCAGGTAAACGAACAATTTCCGTAGAATTTTGACTCTGGAAATAAATTGACAGAATTTGTTTATCTATTATGCCATTTCGCTGCTTGAAATCTTCATTGGCTATGCATAAATCTGACATTTCGCTCGGTAACGATCTCCGCACTATTCGTATGTTTTTTCTGATTTTATGTTTAATTTTAATAATATGACGTCATAATTAGGTTGCCTATTCAAAGAAAACATCATCTTTATCACGTTTTGTTTATTCTTTTCGTTTGATTTACACAATTTCGGCGTGTACATGTTGCTTTAGCTTTATTAACAGGTGTTATTTGAAGGTAAGTTCAAACTTTGTTTTCCATTATTGGGAAATTCATTATCTTAACATGGATTTTGGTTCAGGTATGTGAATCTAATACCTCATAATTTTGTGAAAATACTCTTTCTTGATCACGATACGTATACTTCTTTTTCATCGCCGTATTCAAACTAGTATTATGGATCATCACAAGAGAATGGAGAATTGAGCCTTTTTCCTTAGATTTAATGTGCTGTTCTATAGCTAATGGATGGCTATTATGATGGTTACAGAACGTAGTGTGCAGATGTAATGAATTCACTTCATTGAAAATCATATTTTTCCACTATCTTTTAGCCTTTTTTTTTTTTTTTCCCCTTTTTCTGGTTGCATAGTCATAGTCAGAATCGTAGTGATAGAGGGCTAGATGACACAATTATTGTATTTGGTGCAGGGATACCAGGCGATGGGAGATGTTTGTTTCGATCTGTGGTTCATGGTGCTTGTCTCAGATCAGGAAAGCCGTCTCCAAGTGAAAGCCATGAAAAGGAACTTGCTGACGAGCTTAGAGCTGCAGTAAAAATCTGTTCTTTATGTCTTTCTGTTACGGAAGAAATTCAGATTCTTATTTATATTTTTGCTTAAAGAGATGGGGTGCCACTTGGATATGCAGGTTGCTGATGAATTTATCAAGAGACGAGCAGATACTGAATGGTATGGTTAGCCAAATATCATATGATTTTGAAGGAACTCTGATTAATTTGGGTGGTTTTGTTAGTTATGTGTGCTTCTTTAGTTTTACCTTATGAAGAAGAAAGATTGAGAATAACTGTTGATAAAAGCAAAATTGTATTTCATCATGTCTCTTTAGACTTTAGTTCATGTTATTACTAACATAATTCTATATGACAGTAGGCATTTTTTTTCTAAATACAAAACACATAAACAAGGTCAAAATTCTCTAGCATTTCGTAACTTCAATAAATTTCAACTTCCCATTACACTCACTACCAACCATTAACTCTAATTTTTGGTCTCGTCAGGTTTGTTGAAGGTGATTTTGATACATATGTTGCAAAGATGCGACAGCCTCACGTGTGGGGAGGAGAACCTGAACTATTAATGTCATCATATGTGCTCGAGTAAGTGCAGCCTAACTCTACTATTATCAGACTTCGTCCTTCAAAGAAATGCTTGTTATCAGACTTATTTCAAGTTGAGTTAATGTTGAGGATGATGTGTTTTAAGGCAAAATAAAATTTCAGGCTTCCAATAACTGTTCACATGTGGGATAAGAAGAAGAATTGCCTCAAGATTATAGCTGAATACGGTCAAGAATTTGGGAAGGAGAACCCAATTCGTGTTTTATATCATGGTTATGGGCACTATGACGCCTTACAAAGCTCTTCCAATGGTTTGCAGACAAAGCTGTAAGCCTGTTGCTCTCAGCTCCTTTCTCATGTTAAACTAAACTGTGTGGATGTTCATGGAGGTATCATTATTTCGTTGCATAGAAATATGCTTGAAAAGACATGAAACTCCCCACAGAACCACAAATATGTGTATGTAGTACCATGGTCCTAACAAACAACGTTGTTGTTTCCAATTTCGCAGGAGCAAGAGATGGTAAAACGACATACTTTTCATATGATCCGATTGAGCCAGAAAAGATGCAAGAAAGGGAAAATTATTACTTCCTCATTGCTCTAGTTTCCCCGGGCTCACACTTTACACACTTCTTAATGAAGATAACATAATTTGACATCTTAATGTAGCAAACATATATGTAATCTCTTCCATTTTCTCTGCCCATTGCAAACTGTAAGGGCTACGATATTTAAATTGTTTCAAGGATCCTCAAAATGCTTTCATGTTATGAACAGATTTACAGTTGGACGTACATACACATTTGTATACTAGATATGTGTGACATTATTCATCATCTCTCCATATCTCACGGAGCAGCTGATATCTGAGAACATTGTTACCACCCTTTTCTTTTGCTATCAAGCTGAGTTTTGCCAAAGCAGAACTCTGGAAGTTACCAGGAACAATAGAAGTGAAGGATGAGTCAAGCTCGTCCAGTTCATCATCACTATTGTATGATTTCTTGAGTGTTGATAATCTGCTACTTTGAAGCACTTGGCTTCCAACTTCTCCTACACAAGTTAGTAAAGCTGCGGGTGGGGGCGTGTACTTCGTAGGACTTGCTGTGCACGGAAAGCTCGTCAGTAGATCTTCTGAAGCCTCTGAAACCTCCTGAATCAAGAATGAGAAGCTAAATTAAAAACTGTGGCATCTTTTATGGCCAATCAATTCATAATTTTGTTGTGTCTAACCTCAGTTTCGAGGGCATCTATGATGTTTTGAGGAATGGGGTCTGGACAGAATTCATCTGGAATGAAACTGCTTAGAACTCTTCTGATAATTGGTGGACCAAACATAGGGCAGACCTGGAAACAGAAAAAGCTTGATGATGGGAATATGAACAGAGGATTAAGTTACAAGTAATAGTAGTATAAATGGTAGCTCACTTCTTTTCTGATGGAAGTATCAGAAAGCATTCCAAATGGGAGCATCATGAGATCACTCAACGCGTGGAGGAGACAAAAAGCCTTGAAAGATTTCGGTCTCTTGCCATCCCCACGTTTATCACTGTGCTCTGTTGAGTCGTCTTCTAAGCCAAAGAGGTCAGTGAGCCATCTGGCCCAGTTACCAATCTGCAGGTCAGTTAAAAGGATTAAAAACCTTGAATGAGGACTTCCAATGATCTGAATGGAATTTAATCACCTAAATCCAGCACAATACAATCACCATCATGAAAGTTGTTTCTTTATTCAATAGTTACGAGCCTTTCCACTACGTTTGGTTATAGGAATCTAAAGAGAAAAAAACTAGGAACACTTTCTGACAATACATTCCTCAATCTTTTGTGGCAGTGTTGAAATGTTGCATTCAAGAAAACTAAAAACTAAAAGAAATAAGTCAATAACTATCGTGTTTGGCAATACAAACTGACATATTGTAGCATGTTCTGTACTTACAGAATTTTTCAATTCGACACCAGCACCAAAGCTTGATTTCCCTGCTGGGATTGGCAGGACCTTAGATTCGCTAATGGGATCGGAAAGAGGATCGGTAGGCATTTCTTCAGCAGATTCACGCAGAATAGCATTGAACATTGCCACGTCCAGCCTACCAACTAACTGCTCCATCACCTGAAAACACAGCCAAAACCATCACTATAAACCTTAACTAAATGGGGTCCGACCCAATACAAACTCTGAGGAGCGGTATGGTGTGACCCCATGGACCAGTAAAATATCGACAGTTGCCTGTGTATCCATGATTATAATACCCAACACCCGTCAGATATAAGTCAATTGTATTCATCGTTGCTAAATCTCAGACATCTTAATATTTAGAGCAGAATAGTGAGTTGAGTTTTCTGTAAATGATATCAAGCATGGATGTTTAAACATGTTTAACATGTGTCGTACCAGTCTAACCAGAACAGACAAGCAGCCACACTCATGCCCTCCTGCTCGGAGGGGACAAAGCTTCTCACAGGCCTCTTTGAATGCTTTCTTCCACAACTCTGTAGAGAAATCCCCCTGCTCATGATTAACCAAACTGTTTCTTCTTCCACAGGTTTTCTTTGAACCTGAACCTGAGGTTACATCACTGGGTTTTGCAACAGTTGGTTGCATATGTGGCGTAAAAGTCTGCAGTTTAAAGAAAATGACTATAATCCGTCAAAAAAACTGTGTAGCTAAGTAAGAAATTAGTCAAGTGCGGAAAAAAGAGAAATGAAACACAACCTGCCACCATAAAGATTCAACAATTCGAGAAAAGAGCCATGATTCAAGTTTTTCCAATGCAATTATAAATGTCGAGACATCTTCCCTGTCATCAGATTCATCGATTGAAGTAGATCTCTTTCCCTCAAGATGAGAGGAATCCTCCCCTTTATGTGGACGTCTTTCAGTCGATTGAGATCTGGTGCCATTACTTTTTCTTTCAGGTCTATCAGAATGTGTGAATTCAGCAGCAGTCTGGCTAACAATGGCCCTCAACATTATTGTATTTGATAACCAGAAGGTCAACCTGTAAAGAATGTCTCTTAGACAGGCGAGATAGCAGCATATAGAGAACCCAACTAGTGAAGTAACATTCAGAAATTTTTCATATTTGATACACAGGCATACTCACCTTGGAACATCATGTCCACATGATTTAGAAACCAAGACTAATCCAGATACTGCAGCTCTTGCTGCACTTGCTCGTTTAGCTTGAGAGCCCGTTTTGCAAGCATTAACATAAAATCTTGAGAGTCTTCGAGCTGGAGTATGAACCTTATTTGCTGAACTTGCATGTTCAGCAACTGCAGAATACAATCCAATCTCGGTAGCTGCTGCTTCCCTTAGTTCTTCCTCAAGCATCTCAACTCTCATTTTCCATTCATTTTTAGAGTCAGAGAGTTCGAGTTGTGGGTCTTTTCGTCCAATTACAGAACCAAGTTCTCCTTTCTGTTGAGAGCCATCACGTTTCTTTAGCTCAAGTTCTTTCTCTCCTGCATAATTATCAGACAGGAATCCACTTCCTTTAAATGAACCGCGTCTTTGGACAGATTTCACATGCTTTAGCCGTGCTATGTTACTGCTGGATAGTGGAACTGCTGCTTCCGCTTTTGTACTCACCTTTGTCACCTGGCCTCCAGTAGTATCTCCAGATAATTTACCAGATAATTTGTTCTCCTCCTCCATGATCTGGTCATCTGATCCCGTATATGTGACTTCCCTTCTCTTCTCAACGTTTACCTGCGAATGTGCATCATTTATTTGCTCATCTTCTTCTGGCAACTCTTTTTCTTGAGCCACATGGGAGTACAGAGAGTTGGCAGAGGTGGATGCATTGGCATTTCTTCCATAATTATCATCTGATATGGCTATAGATCCAGGTGTAAATTCTTCCCAGGATTTGCCTTCAACAGATTGTTGTGTGCTTTCAATAGCTTTATGTTTGTAGTTAGTTACCACTTCATCAGAATTAAGGGAAAAACTCTCCTGAAAATGTCTTGCTACAGTGGTGTTGGGCTTCGCATTTACATCGTGTTGACTTATGGATGAGAGAGAAGACCTAAGTAGGGGGCTTTCGGAGTTCTTCTTGACAGATGTCATGCTGCGTTCATGAAACTTGGAGAAAGGAATGTTATCATTTTCGTGCTTCCCAGAATCAGATGATGCATCAGTAGATGAAGGCCGTCCATGTGTCTTCTGCTCTGGGTCAAATCCACCATATCCATATCCATTCTGCATTTAGCTACAAATTAATCACACAGCAAAAGTATATGCACTGAGACTGGAAAAGGGGGGAGACTGGTATCCTAGGTCTACAAAACGATCTAGGAATTCACTCATGCATCGATGCTCTGAAATCTCAACAGATGGTGCATTCAAACAATGACCTTTAGGAACATCCATAGCTCTCCCCTTCATGACATTCTTATTTAAAATGGTCTTTTGTGTTAAAATCAGAGCACAAGCATACATCCATGACAATAAACTGCGAAATGCAGAAATATAAGCAATATAATAATAACAAACACTGAACTACAAACGTCATTAAGGAATAACTTTCCTACCTTGTCAACTTGAGATGGTGAAGATGTTCCAACATCAAAGGTTGATGACCCCACAGTTCTTGATGACTGTGAAGAAGCATCATCATCTGAAAAGGAGGCAATTTCCAAGTCATCATTATCTTTGTCCAAAGATGTTTCCTTCGATAAGCTAACATTAGGCGACGAGTTAGAGCTATCCTTGTCAACGGGCTCCAGACTAATAATCAAAGCTGGTTGCACTGAGTTATTAGAACTCTTCTTTAAATTTACTGGAACATTAACGCTTAAGGTATTCTCTATTACTCCATAATCTGCAAGGTTTAGTTGAGCTGTCCCCAAAAGCTGCCCTTTGGCCTTGTCCTTACGCGGCACAAACAAGCTAAACTCCAAAATATTCTTTTGAAATTTATCATGGGCCTTCTTGTCTTGGTAGAGAATCAATGGAAGCTTGAATGACTCATTGAACACGATTTTTGAATCCTGCGCAGTAGAAAGAAAGGTACCGGAATCTTGATTCCCATTTTCCCATTGAAGCAACACGATTTGGACAGATCTCAGAGATTGAGATGGAGGCCACGGCCTAAGCTCCTCTACATGGACAATGTAAGTAACTTTAATGGAAGCCCCCCTTCTGTGCTTCGACCTTAACCCGAGAACCATTGCTGGAGAAATGTATCAAGAGCTCGTGGTGGCTATCTCTGATCAAGCACAAGCCCAACACGAAAACGAAAATTTGATTAATCCCATAACACCATAGTCAACTGAGATACAAAACACTTAGAGATATATGCAACTAAGATGGGGAAACCACATTGCTGCATTTTATCAAACACAATGAAGACAAATAGCCGATGCTAATCAACATGTATGCACATTCACATACAACACTGAAAAAATCTCATTTTTAAAGGAAAAGGGAAAGAGCTAAAAGAGTAAAGCAAGCAATTGATCATATTTCTTCCAAAGAAAAAACATGAATCTTGCAGCACAAAACACAGAACTGGATTCACAATTTCATATCAACACCAATCATCTCATCCATACGGCCCCACAAAGGAAAAGTACAAATTAAATGAAATTAAAAAAGCCAAGTCCTTTACCAAGATTGAAGAGCAATGGTGTAGTAGCAGGAGCTGTATAAATCCACTGATTTGAGCTTTTACTGTAAATGGAATTGTCGACAAATCTATCTGAACTGCTATTACAATAACAAATCATTAACAAGAACCGTTTGATGTTGACTAATACGCACTCAATTGAAAAGTAAAAGTGTTGGACTGAAACTTAGATTTCCTATTATACAATATTTTTCTATGTGTATATGTATATGCGCGTGTATGTATATGTATGCATATGTATTTGTGTGTATATGCATGTGTACGATTAATAATCGCCGCCGCTATTATAGGCTAAGGCTGGGAGTTACAGACAGTGACATGTATTGGATTTTTTGTTCTCATAATTGTAGAAGAATATATATATTATATATATAGTATATACACATTTTTTTTTCTTTTGTTTTTTGATAATTATATGCCATTATTATAAACGCCCAACGCTATGTATATATCCTTTTTTTTAATTATTAAATTTAACTACGACAAGGATCAGTGGTTGTAGGGATATAAATATGCATTTTCAAACAATTTGAAAATTTTGTTTGAACTTACATTTAAGTAATTGAATTTTTCTACTTATTAAATGAGAACAAGGCCGATCTTGCAACCGTGTCGGTAAAGTTGAATTAATTCTGGAACTAGAAAAAATGTCTTGTGTCAAATGTTAACACGGTTAAGATTGGGGAAAAAATTTGAAGAGAATAATTATACATTTCAAAATAACTCACTTAAAAAAATCAAATATTTTTTAGTTTATCTGTCTTCTTTATAACCAAGAAAAACTAAATTTGAAGTAAAAATTTGTGTAGGTACATACCAAACAAACAGTAAAATTAGAGTAACCTAAAGATGCATTCTGCTGTTAAATGCAAAGAATGCTAAACAGCAACATCAACAAAAGATCATATAGAAACAATTTTGTCTGTAGAATTTGACCAACCAATTGTTCGAGTACTAAGACATCAACATGCCTCTTCAATTATTGACAGAATTACAGACGGACAAAGTGATCGAAAGGTTCATTAACCGATAAAAATCTGGAAAGGATGAAACTTCATAGTATACGATTTGGCTTCAATATTGGTGGATAACTCAAACACAAAACATAAAATTTTAATGCAGTCATATGCGATACAACCATCAAAGCAGAACGCGTTGATGAAAGGATGGATAGAATTCTGAAATCCTCAACATCATTGGAGTTTTATTGGAAGGCATACGGATTTCCCTGCAAAAACCAGGAATCATAACCATATCTTATGAAGAGAAGTTTGAAGTGGTTAGCAGAACCGAACAACAACATGAAAAATAACAAGTTTGAACTTTGAAGTAGTAATACTTTACATGTTTGTACAGTATCATCTTGACGAAATAAAATTAATCTGAGGAATCTTTCAGTGGCAAATTATTTATGTTATCTACAAATATGAGGCAGATGACATAAAAGAATTTCTATACCTAAATGAGACTGATCCCTTCAGAGAAGAGAATTTCTAATAAGGGACACTTCTATAACAAGGCATGAAGAAGATAATACGTGTGTATCCTTCAGATTCAAAATATAAAATAAATACCAGATTATCATAATGAAATTATCCTAATGTTCTTTATATGAATAATTTGTCTGACTAGTAAAAAAAGCTCTCATCAATTCAATTAGCATATTCAAATCTCAAATCTAAATAGAAAGTCGGGGACAGCATGCATTACTCAGGAACATCACTACATTACTCCATTGACTCGTAACTCATAAGCAAATGTATACTTCCAAGATTTATAAAATAAAAATAAAAAAGGGGGAAAAGCATCTTGTTTGGTTGTAGCACCAACCTTTTTAGGAATCAAGCAGCAGCAGCCTGTTGTAACTCTCTATCAGCCCGCTCCCTGATCCTCCTTTCTAGTTCTGGTCTAAAGTGCCTGATAAGTCCCTGAACGGGCCAAGCAGCAGCATCACCCAAGGCACATATGGTGTGACCTTCAATCTGCTTGGTCACTTCCTGAAGCATGTCGATCTCCTCCAACTTTGCATTTCCCACCTTCATTCTTTCCATGATCATCCAGAGCCATCCTGTACCTTCTCTGCAAGGTGTACACTGGCCACAACTCTCGTGCTTGTAGAAGTAAGAGAGCCTAGCAATAGCATCGACAACGTCAGTGGACTTATCCATCACAATGACAGCAGCAGTTCCCAACCCCGATTGGACAGCCTTAAGTGCATCAAAGTCCATGAGCACATCCTCACACATGTTCTTCGGAATTAATGGAACAGATGAACCACCTGGAATAACAGCGAGCAGATTATCCCATCCACCACGAACACCACCACAGTGTCTCTCAATAAGCTCTTTCAGTGGTATACTCATCTCTTCTTCAACAGTGCAAGGCTTGTTTACATGTCCTGAGATACAAAAGAGTTTTGTTCCAGAATTGTTTTTCCTTCCAAAACTAGCAAACCATTCCGGTCCCCGCCTTAATATGGTGGGCGAAACAGCCACTGTTTCAACATTTGTAACTGTTGTAGGGCAACCATATAACCCTGCATTGGCTGGAAAAGGAGGCTTCAATCTAGGTTTTCCTTGCTTACCCTCAAGGCTCTCTAAAAGAGCCGTCTCTTCACCGCATATATAAGCCCCAGCACCAAAGTGGATATGCACGTCAAAATCATAACCTGATCCACATGCATTCTTTCCCAACAACCCAGATTCATAAGCCTCTCGCCTGGCTTTCTCAAGATTCTTTCTTTCATTCACATACTCACCACGGATATAAATGTATGCAGCACTTGCCCTCATCCCAACTCCAGCTATTAGGCAACCTTCTAGTAATTTATGAGGATCATGTCGCATAATTTCTCTATCTTTACAAGTTCCAGGTTCACTTTCATCAGCATTAACAACAAGATATGAAGGGCGGCCATCAGATGTCTTTGGCATAAAGGACCATTTAAGCCCAGAGGGAAAACCAGCACCACCACGCCCTCTAAGGCCTGATTTCTTCATCTCATTGACGATCCAGTCAGATCCCTTAATAACTAGGTCTTTTGTCCTGTACCAGTCTCCACGTTTCATAGCACCTTTCAGAAAGGGATCATGCAGCCCATACACGTTGGTGAAGATGCGATCCTCATCTTTGAGGCCACCAAAGTGGGTCTTCTCAGGAGGTGGCGAAGGGGGTGGAGGCTGTGGATTAGAAGAAGTTGTTGCAGCCTGAGTACTGAATAACCTCCATGAAGGGCCCCAATTCTCACTGGAACGACGAACCAAAGCTGTTCTTTGTAGAGAAAGAATGCCTTTTATAGGTGCCTGTTGAAACATTAAGATAATATGACGACATGGAAAGCATGCTTTTAGGTCACGAAGTTAAAGTATATGGAGCTTCTTTCCATTTCCCCTTAAATGATGTAAAGAAACTTAAAAATAAAAGTACCCCCCCCCCCCCCCAAAAAAAATAATAATAAAAACAGCAGCACACACACTCACTAAAATAAAGAAAGAGCTAATAAAATGTCAAAACCACATATGCATAGAAATGAGTTAACTGTGCAACATCTTCATAGTTAACTATGGCATCCAACTCTTAAGGTGCTTGAGTATAAACCCATGCCACCCCTCTCAATTTTATTACACACAGGAATAATAAGTTCTCAAGCAACTTTATAGAATTAATGTGTCAAAATCAAAGCTGACAAGACCTAGAATGGGGAAATGCCAAAATAATCCTGAAAGCGAACTTCATCATCCCAGGTGAAAGCACAATGAGCATCCTTTTATGACAAGACGACGTATTCTTGATCAAACGAAAGACATAAATACATCACATTGTACCAATACCACAACATTGCATTAAACATCTGTTGTGTATGACTCAGAAAGCATAAATTCCGAATCCCTTTATCACCCACATGCAGTCATGCTAGATTTTCTGGAAAACAACCGACTAAAATTCTATAGCAGCACAATGGAAATTAAGGCATAAATACAAACTACTTCAGAAAGTTCACATTTTCGACCCATTCAAGTTTACTAAAGACTACATTTTTTCAAATATGCAATTAAAATATTTACAAACTTCTTAATGATATCGAAGGAATTCCCAATTCCCAAGAAAATAGGAACTCATCCAAACCAGAATTTAAAATAGGAAAAACTAAGTTTCGATCCATTAGCAGTGATAGACAACATTTCTCATGATTTACTATATGAGCCGCTACAAGAACCCTGAATACTATCATTTATCACAATCAAAAAAAAAAGAAAAAATTAGGGCTTCGAAATTTCTCCTCCAACAACGAACAAAACATTTCGTAATTTAGGTTTGTGTTTTCAACTAAATACATAGGCGAGATCCAAATTTACATTAACCAAATAGACATTTAAAAAACAAAAACTAACAAAAGACGAAGAAGAGATAAATCAGTTTGATTACCATGAGCGCATCAAATTGTACGACCACGGTTGCTCTGATTAACCGACTATGCAGATGTCTAGCGCCTGAGGGAGAGAGATTGGGAAGCAGAGACTACAGAAGAGAAAGCGAGCTGAACAATCCTTTTAGTGGGGGAAGCCTACGATAGCTCTGTGCGCTCGAAGACAATCAACGGTGAGGATGCGAGTCTTTCGTAATATTTTGACCGATTTGAGAATCCACGGTACAAAATGCAAAGATTTATCTGTGATGATTATATTTGACACGTGGCGACATCGTGGAGCTTCTATGGCAACACAATGTCTTAAGTTGAATTGGGCCAAAAAAAAAAGTTGAATTGGGCCATATATGAGTAAATTGGGCTGGATTTGGTTTTTCTAATGGTTAGGGACTTAGAGAGGGTTTAACTGGGTTCTTACTTTCTACTACATGTTGGGCCCAATTTGATTTAAGTAATATATAATTAAGCATTATATTATTCAATAGTCAATTCTATTAGGTGTATAAATGCCAATGTTGGATTGAAAAGTTTACTGATATATAACCAGTCCACCCACCATTCTATAACTTCTTTTATTATTTTTATTTGTCAATATTTTAAAAAATATATGTTGAATCAAATGCTTATTTAATTTTAATAGTTATACTTATACCTTTATATATAAGAGATACTATTTATTTTAATCAGAGCTAGCAAATGTAAATCCTCATCCTACAAGTACTATATTATGTGTTTAAACCAATTTACTCTCACTTATCATGAATCATTAAAAAAAGTGTGCTAATTGTTTTTTAAACAATTAAATGTTAAAATTTGAAAGATTTAATATAATTCTTGTATACAGAAAATAGGGTCGATTATTCTTGTCAGTCCCTAGATTTCAACTTCTTTAATTGTACAGTAATTAAAATAAAACCTAATGATATATTCATTTTGTTTTTCAATTTCATCAATACATGATATGTGTTCAACTGTGCCATTTATATTTATATATAGAGAGAATGCATTAAAGAAATTGTAATATGAAACAGTTAAAAGAAACATAGTTTAGAATAAATAAATCTCATATGTTTATTGTGTGTCATTGCTCCAAGTCTACACTTCAATAAAAAAAAAAAAAGAGAACATTTTTTAGTTAATGATTTCAGATATTGCAGGCCAAATCCGGTAGTGAATGAAAGATTAGTTGCATTGTTGTCTGTTTGATAATGAAGAACTCTATCATCATCATATCTTTGCTTAGCCGGTTAATCATATTTAATTATAGTATGATGATTCTTATGTAGCACATTATAATAAATAAACTAAGATTTCTATTAATTAGGTTTAGTGGTTTAGAATTTTAGATTCCAAATGTGGACTTTCAGTGAAATGGAATCCCTATGTCACACCTTTAAGTTGATGTAGCTATAGTTTCCATCCACAGTAAATATCTCGTATATTGATGCATCAAATATAATTATTATTTTTAAATAATTATTATTTAAGACTGTTTTACATAATTTTTCTTTTAAAAAAATACTATTATATCTATAAAATGGTTATACCATCAAACATATAATTAGTCGAATTAATGTATTTGGATCCATGATTCTATTTTGATATTTTATCTAGTATTTCCATTTTATTAATACATGTCATCTTTTAATTAATTTTAACTAATGATATCATTTATTTGATGATTAATTTGATATATAAAACAATCACATATTGAGATGTATTAAGATCTCTTCTCAACATTAAGTGGGACTATCTTCGAGTCATCATCGAATTATGCAATTTATAACATTATTTTTATTTTGGTATACAATTTAAAATAAAAAATTAAATCATTAATTCATTATTAATCACAGAATAAATTAACAATTCAAATGATTTTGTGAAATCAAGTTTTTATTACCCCCTCATCCCACTCTCTCTCTGTCCTTTCATTCTAAGCTTCTCTGATCAGAGACGTCATTACGTCACACTATTGAAGCGTTTACGGTTAACGTGAAATTTCTCCGGCAATTAGTAATGACGGCAGTAATCACCGCCGCCACCTCCGGCGGAGGAGGAGGCCAGTACCTGATCGGAAGGAGGCAACAGTATTTTCCGGTGAGACTCAGCACCGAGTACAAAGCCGAGCCGATTTCTCAGCAGCTCATCGACGAGGCTCACGTCGACGATCTCCGGCGAGCCACAGAGCTCCTATCCCATCCATCTGTCGACATAAATTTCATCGGAACAGTTTGCTTAAAATCCAGAAAAACAGAGATTGTGTTGAACGGAGAATCGGCGAGTGAAGTTCACGTGCAGTTCGAAGAGTTCAAAACTGACGTCACCGCGCTCTTCCTCGCTGCTCATAACGGAAACATTCCATTAGTCAGAAAATTATTGGTAATCATCTTCTTCCAGAATTAAATAATATCGGATTATTTTTTATTATTTTAGCAAAAAATGCATGTTTTTACGTCTCTCATTTGATTTAATTTGGTAAGTCAAATTTTTGTATTTTAATTTTTCATATATATTTCGTATTAAAGCATAATCATTAACAAGGAGACAATTATTCGTGGACCTAGATGATTGTAACGTATGAATAATTGAGCAATGTCGAAGATTATTTAATTAGTTTTATTTTCAGTGATTAATTTCGTCCGTTTCTACAGATTTCATATTTCCTGGTCCAAATTTTTAAAAAGCAATTGAAACTGTATCTACCGTGTCTGCTCGTAATTTGCGCAGATTTGTGTTAAATTTGAATTTTCGCGAGTTATGGGAGGTGAAACCTTAATTCCTGCAAATTGCGAAGCAATTATTAATGAGATAATTATTAAATAATCATTTTTTGTTTGTCTTTCTTTTCAAGCAAAACAGCTCTAAAGTGTCAAATTTACTGCAAGAAATTAACCTTATATCTTATGCATATCTTATGTTTGGATGTGAGGACAGAGCTGTGGAGCTAACGTTAACCAGAAACTGTTCCGAGGATATGCAACGACAGCAGCTGTAAGAGAGGGGCACATTGAGGTGTTAAAGATGCTGTTGAATGGTGGGGCATCTCAGGCTGCATGCGAGGAGGCATTGTCTGAGGCGTGCCACTTGGGGCGGGCCCCAGCTGCCGAGCTGCTCATGAGCTCGGACATGATCCGCCCCCACGTGGCAGTCCACGCCCTCGTCATTGCCTCCACCAGAGGATTTCTTCAGTTTGTTCAGACACTCATTGACGATGGAGTGGACTTCAATGCAAATACGAGGATATTGCTGCGATCTTCCAAGCCTTCTCTCTATGCCAACGTCGATTGCAACGCACTCGTTGCAGCTGTTGTTAGTAGACAGGTCTCTGTTGTCCAGCTCCTGCTAAAGGTAGTGATTCGACAAGTGTTAAATTACACTTTTAGCCCTCTTGATCATTTGTTTAGCTAACGTTGTATGTTTATGAAAAAGGTTGGATGCAAGGCAGATGTTAAGGTTAGGATAGGTGCTTGGTCATGGGATGTAGCCACAGGTGAAGAATTCCGAGTAGGGGCTGGCTTGGCCGAGCCATATCACATCACTTGGTGTGCTGTGGAGTATTTCGAAGCCAGTGGCTCAATTTTGGGGATGCTTCTTCAACACCTCTCTCCTAATGTACCCCATCTAGGGAGGACGATTATCCACCATGCTATCCTATGTGGCAATGTGAAAGCATTTGAGGTGCTTTTGAGTCGAGGTGCTGACATGGAGTTTCCTGTTCAGACATCTCAACACACCAACGTACGACCTGTCCACTTGGCTGCTCGTCTGGGGTTGGCCCCGTTTCTTCGTCTTTTGATCAATGCTGGCTGTGATCTGAACTCCAGAACAGGATCTGGTGAAACTGCATTGATGATTTGTGCAAGATATAAGCAGGAGGAGTGTCTTAAGCTTCTAGCCTCAGCAGGGTCTGATTTTGGTTTGTCTAATTCATCCGGCCAATCTGCAATGTCCATTGCTGGATCAGTTAAGTGGTCACTTGGGTTTCAAAGAGCAGTTCTTGATGTAATTCGAGGTGGAAAAGTAGCTCGATCGAGCAATCCAAACACGTTCTCTTCTTTGTTGTTTGTGACTCGAGTTAACGATGTTGAGGCCTTGACAAAACTCATCAAACAGCCTGATCTGAACCTTGATGAGAAAGATGAAAGTGGATTCTCAGCTGTCATGGTTGCTGCTAATGGTGGCCATGTTGAGACTTTTAAACTGCTTATAAATGCCGGATCTGACGTGGCAACGCAGAATAAGTATGGTGAAACTGCCATTACTCTAGCAGAATCAAACCAAAACAGTGATGCATTTGCAAAGGTACTATCTGCATATGCTTACACAAATACAAGTAGCAATAGCAGTTCCCCTGGATCATCTGTTCTTCATCGCGCTGTTCGTCTCAACGACCAAGATTTAGTCAGAGAAGTAGCAAGCAAAGGCTACCATGTCGACATGCTTGATAGTGATGGATACACTCCACTCATGTTGGCTGCAAGATCAGGCAATGCTAGCATGTGTGAGCTTCTAATATCATGTGGGGCAGAGTGTGATATCAAGAATACGAGGCAAGAAACCGCTCTTTCATTGGCGCGGAAAGGAAGTGCAGAGCACGTGATACTAGACGAGGTTGCTCGAAGGCTTGTGCTAGGTGGGGCTTATGTGAAGAAGCACACAAAGGGGGGCAAAGGGGCTCCCCATGCTAAGATGTTGAGGATGGTTGAGGCTCAAGGAGTGTTGCGTTGGGGAAAATCAAGCACGAGGAACGTGATCTGTCGAGGAGCTGAGGTGGGCCCGAGCTCAGCATTCCGATGGAATCGCCGGAGAAAGAGTGATGCTGATGATTCAGGTGTGTTTCGTGTGGTATCTACAAAGAACAAGGAGATACATTTCTCTTGTCCAGATGGACTTGAAATGGCTAGGTTATGGGTGAGGGGAATAAGGATAGTGACTAGGGATGCTATTTTTGGGAGGAATTAATCAGGAAGTTTTATTTTTAGTTTTTTGATTTTATTTTGCGAGTGTCGACTATGCGTATGAAATGTTGTCACTATATACTTGTTATTAAAAGGAAATTGAAATCTTGCAAATACTTGTTATTAAATCAAAAACTTGCGTGAGACAGTCTCACGGATAGTTTTCGTGAAACGGATCCTTTTTACCCACAACCCTAACCCATTTTCATTAATTTACATGTAAATTGTGTAATGTGGGTTGTGAGTTGACCCGTCTCACGTAAGACTTACTCAATCTTGAATACAAAAGCAATCTTAAAACGTTGACTTATAAATTTCTCAACCCTTGAACTTGATAATTTCTAATGCAATTTTAACTTTTAAGTTGACAATTTTTGAACTCCTCGTAAACACAATCATGGACTACTAGTCTCTTCTTCACACATGAGAATTTGAACAAGACTTAATTGTGTCGTAACAATAGCTATTGTTTTCAGGAGGAATAGAGAAGTCTCCCAAAAAAAAACCATCTAGAGTTTCTAGCAGAATCACTCAAACATGCAGTTAAAAACAACAGCACATCATAAAGGAATATTTAGTTAAAAATTATGTTTTCTATTTTTGTTATTTCCACTAGTTAAATCCACTCATCTTAGCTTCTTCAAAGCACTTTCTTCTGTGACGTTCCCTTCCTTTTGTCTAGTCGTTTTTGCTCTGCAAGAACAGATCTACGAGGCAAGAAACAGAAAGTCAATGCATATCAGCAGTATTTGATTATTATGATATTTGAAACAGAAGATAGTACATTACTCTGATGCTACAAAGTGGAAGAATGAAATGATAAAACAGAAGCTGACAGTTTACCCGCCCCCCTAAACCCTTGGAATACTTGTGCTCATGCATATTTTGATAACAGAGTTTTTGGTGGTTGCGGTGGTGGTGGGGTGTGTGTGTTGGGAGGAGGGGGGGGGGGGGGATGTAGCATGTATTTTAGGAGATGAGTGTCTTACAACTCGGAAACCTTTTTGGCCGTCTCTTCTGAAAGAGGTAGTGGGACATATGAAGCAGCATCAATGATTGCCTGGGCGTTCATGCAAAAAATGATCAGTGCTCACAGAAGTAAAATTGCTCACAAAACCATAATCTAATCTCTGAAAACAGTTTTGCTATCTACAGAGAAACTAGTAGAATTATTTTGAACCACATGTACCTGTAATTTCTTTTTCTGATAAGCGAATACCTGAAGTTTTGCCAAAGCATCTTCAGCGTTACTCCTAAAACAAAACAGAGACATAAACAATTGTACTAACATCATAGAAAACATAGAAGGTGGGCAGCAAGAATTCACTTTAGAGTTCTACTCTTCTTTGAAGAAACTATAATCTCCCCTTCTTTGTTCATCCGGTTCTTCTCCTGCAAATGATATTAGTGGTTAAGCTGACAACAAAAATTACATGCCAATTATGCCAAACGACCAAATCATGGAAATTAAGTGATGTATAGATACTGTATCCACTAGAAATAACACATATAATTAGCCATCATTCTGTGCACAATTGATTAGCAAATGGATGGTATAAACATTGAACTCAACCTCATGAAACTACAAAGTAAACTGAAAAAAGAAAAAGAAATAATAACTCACCATTTGCATAATCCTCTCCCTCACTCTTTCATCTAACCATTGTGCGTTTTTCACATTAAACCGCATGTCAACCTTGGTGTTTACAGCTGATTAAGAAAATGTAATTAGTGCACTAAACACCCAAGTGAACAAATTAAACATTGCAATCATGGAGAAAATAAGGCATCATACCTTTGTTGAAACCTCCCCCTCCTGACCCACCACTATTTGCATACCTTATGGTAACATGGTCTGCATGGCAAAACAGAAATTGAAGAATGTCCATGTGATCATTTACAAGATAAAAAAGAAACAAAATTCCATGTCCCAAGTACTCCTATCAGCTAAAAGTTAAAGAAATCCACTTGAGTGGTGGCTAAGGAGCAGAACAATAATATATTTTTCAGAAATCCTGCCTTTACAGACACCCCATTCTCTACCCCAATAGCAGCAGCAGTTAAAGGGAAGAGTCGAAGTAGTTGATAGGAGGATCACTATGTATAGCCCTTGATAAATCTACCAACGATGAAAATGATTTATTTGATATTATGGATGGCTGGTTGCGGATAGACCATTTCTTTTCTGGAAGGCCGTAATTTCTTAACAGTTGCGGTTCTACTACTGCTACTAGTTTAGCATATTCTATATTGTTACTATGGGGTCCTGAAGCACAAGAAGATTTCACTCATTGGTGTCAATAAGGTTGTCAGTGGACTTTTGTTGCTCTGAACACCGTTTTTCGCCTAATAGGTTTCATAAGATTAACAAAGTGTCCTGCAATTGGATACTATAACAAGATGGAGATTCACACAGTCTATGTTGTATCCATAGAAAATGAGTTAGCAGGATCGATGATTTCCAATTCGGAACATGTAATCCATTAATCAACAAAAGAACTACATATAGATTATCAAACTACAGCTAATAATTCTCTGTTATAATATAAATAAGAGATGCAATATAGAAATATTCATTTAAATGGGTCAAATGCATCACGGAAAAAATTCAAACTTCAAAGCGAAATACATTGTCCTTCAATATTGATCATAAGCTACATAGAATCCACTTGGCAAGAAAACAGCTAACACCCCTTAAAAACTAAGTCAAGGCTTGCGTAGATTATTGTAATGAGATGAAAATGAACAACAAAAGAAAGCTAAAATGAAGCAGAAGACACCTATTTGTGTTGGTTCCATTCTAAGGCCTTCAAAGACTGCCTATAAACAAATACTCTTGGACCAGATGCTAGACTTCAAGGTGCTCTATAAAAGCAGCACACTGAGTGGCTCAATTGAGTCATTTTGCTTCCTCCATTCATGTTTTTACGACTACATCCATGAGCTAGATAGTGAAAGATCCTGAAAATGACTACATCATGCTCATCTCATGGTAACCCAAATACCAGAAATAACAATAAACTTCATTTCTATCATCTATCTAATCACTTCACCATTCACACACTGCAATCTACAACCCATAGAGGTTGTATAATGGAACTGACTGATAGGAATTCCATTTAAATATAAATGAGAACATGTTCACTTTCAATTCTAAACTTCAATTTGAAGCAATTGGAGCTCTACAAATCACTAAACGCAATCCACGGTATAAACAGCTTCATAGATAAATCTTTACCGAGGGTTATTTTGGGGATGGGCTCGACACGGCCTCCAGCTCTGTAACGCTCCTCGGCTTGATACAAGAGCCGTTGAACCTCAGCAAGCCGAGCCACAGACTTCTTACCTCCGCCGCCTGATTTCGTGGCGGCGCCACGCACAGCTCCGTGTCCGATGGGCGCCGACCTGTCCGCCCCAACGGCCTGCAACGTCGTACGGAAGATTATTCGGGATCCAGCGAGCATTCTCGTACTACCTGTTGCTTTCATTGCGGCCATTACCAAAAAGCTCTGATTACTGCTAGAAATGGGAAAAATCAATTTTGCAGTAATTTTTTGGAATTGAATAAACGCGAAAAATAAAAAATTCTTAGAAAATATTGGACAGCTTAATGGGCCGGGTAGATTAATGGGCCCGGCAAATTAATGGGCCGGATTTCATTTTGGTGATAAATTAGAGTTAATTTTCTTTCCTGAAAAGAATTACTTGAATTTACCATAACGAACCCATGTTCGTTTTGTACAAGCCCAACAAAGCTAATATAAATAAAAGTGAAAATGGATTTTAAATTTCCCCCCAAATCTCCCAAAACCCTAGCAAAGTCTCTGAAATTGATTCGATTTTCTCAAGCCATTTGCGAATTCCGGTGATTTCTTTACTTGTTCAATGGCGCAATTGCCCATACTCCAATCCGAAGATAAAATTGTGGAAACAGTGGAGAAAAATCCGGTGGTGGTGGTAATCGGAGAAACTGGTTCCGGGAAAAGCACGCAGCTATCTCAAATTCTTCACAGAAGAGGATATACAAAATCTGGGTGCATAGCTGTAACTCAGCCGCGAAGGGTTGCTGCTGTTTCTGTATCGAGGTAACCTTCTTGCGTTGTGATCGTGTTTGAATTTACTTTTGCCTACACATATTTGCTTCCGTGTTTACATGAAATTGTTTGGAGATACTGATAATTTACAGTAGTTTTCGTCTATCAAGTTCCACTTATGTTGGGTACCTTCTTGAGTAAGAAGTTATTTGTCTGTTCACTGTTGCACTGAGGAAATGCTTACTGGCAATTTCCTGGATTTGTAAAGAAAGTTATTGGGTTCTTTGTCGAACAAGCATTTATGGCCTAAGTTGTTCTAACATTGACATAGATAACTAATCAATAACCAGTCAATCACAGTCGTATACAGGGATTGAGAAAATCCATTTAATGTAGTCACAATTTAGCCACATTTAATGTAATAGCTTAGGAGAAAATGGCACGTGGAGTTAATGAGTTAGTAGATGTGTTATTTCTCTAATAAGTCATGGTGGACCTTGATAGGCTAATGTAAGAAGGTAAGGAACTCATTTGGAAAGAAAATCAAATACTTAGAAATATCAGTAACTTTCCAACATTCCACACAATATTTTCTGGAGAAGCATGATATTTTATTTATTTATAAATAGAGCTTTCTCTGATTTTCATCACCCTAATTTTTAGTTTCCCATCACTTGATTCACTTCTAGTGTGGTTGTGTTTATATATATGTTGTATGTGGTTGTGTTTATGTTTTAACCTTTTTCTGCTCCCATTGTACTGCACAGACGTGTTGCACAAGAACTCAATGTTAAACTTGGGGAGGAAGTAGGTTATGCCATACGCTTTGAAGATAGAACTTCAGAGAGGACAGTTATTAAGTAACGTGGTTTTCTCAATGTATTAAATATTAATATTCATGGAAGTCATGGTTCATATTTTATCCCATTACTTATATTAACTGAATCTACTTGGATGTTTAGGTACCTCACTGATGGAGTTCTCCTTCGTGAAAGTCTTTCCAATCCTGAACTGAGCCAATATTCTGTCATCATATTAGACGAAGCTCATGAGAGGAGCTTGAACACGTATGTGCCATTTTTATGTCACCTCTACTTGTGATTGATGTGATACTATCAGTATACTCTATTGATAAGCAGTATCTAACTTGCCTATGTGCTGCAGAACTTTGAGGAAATATAGACTTTTCTTTCCCTTAACCTTATTATTACTTTTTTTTTATTTGCCGACCTATACAGTTTTAAATGCTTCTAGGTTGTATGCATTCCTATTTTCCCTTGATAAAGTATATCTGTTTGACATTGGGAAACTTATGTGGTCAGGGACATACTGCTTGGGTTGATGAAACGGTTGATTAAGTTACGTACGTCCAATTTAAAGGTTTTGATCACTTCAGCTACTCTTGATGGTGAAAAAGTATCCAAATTTTTCTTCGATTGCCCTATCCTCAATGTCCCAGGGAAGTTGTTCCCTGTTGAGATACAACATAGCTCAGAAAAGCCCAAAAGTTATGTTGAAGCCTCTCTTAAAACAGCTATGGGTATGAGCTAGATTTGGTTATATGACATGATTTAGTATCGACTTTTTCCCTTATTTCCTTCTTCTGTCACTTTCTTCACTTTCTTATATTTATCGAGTAAGATAATGTGGTACCCCATCATTGCTTGCTACATTTTCTTGTCTGGATTCTCATTTTAGATTGTCCATGCATGTTGTAGATATACACGTTCGAGAACCTGAAGGCGATGTCCTAATTTTCATGACAGGACAGGTTGGCATCCATTACTTGTTTTCTATCATGTTATTATTGTTGCAATGCAACATTGTTCCCATGGTTGTTTATTACCATACAGATTTTGTTGAAATTACATTGTAGGATGATATAGAGAAGTTGGTTTCGAAAATGGAAGAGAGAATCCAAAACCTGGAGGAAGGTTCTTGTATGGATGCTATAATTCTTCCTCTCCATGGATCTTTGCCTCCTGAATTACAGGTTAGTATTTACTTTTAAATCTGCTGTTATAGTTTCTATTTTGAATTAAAAGTACGCATCTTTATCTTTCTTCATTACTTTTGAAAAGTCATTTCTAATGATTTTATACTTAAAACTTTCCATTGTTTTTGCCCATGCTTAAATATTTTCTATTCTTTTTTTGCTGGTTTTGCTTCCTATATAGAAAATTCATCTAATCAGGTCCAGTAACATATTGCTTTCAAATATGATATATGTTAAGAACTTTGAGGATCTTGAATAAAGAAGATTGCAATTTTTTTTTTCTCATTGTCTTAGAACTGTACTGATCGGTCTATCCTCACCCTATTTTCTTATTCATTGATTATTATTTTTTTCTAATTCTGCTTTGGAATATGTAATTCTGTTTCAGCTTTCTCTGACATAAATTACCTACTTAAGTAAATGTTTGTTGTTCTTTCTTTTCTTTTTTTAAATTTTATTTTAAACTTCCTATAATCTTACACCTATTGTTTTCACAGGTCCGTGTATTCAGCCCTCCACCTACCAATTGTCGTCGATTTATTGTTTCTACAAACATAGCGGAGACATCTTTGACAGTTGATGGTGTGGTGTAAGATACTTGTGCTCTTTGATTCTTGCTTTACTTCTATATATATGCAGTTGCATTACAAGAACCCACAACTACTTGATCTCCCTTACTTGGACTACCATGAGATGAGAGTTTATTGTTTTCTAGTTTAGATTTTTATCAGACCTTGGATCTATTGAATCTGAGGAGAGTGAAGTGTCATTGTCATTTGACCTTGTTTATTAAACCCATGTTCCAACATCCTAATGAATCATTAACAATTTCACCAAGTTCTGTTTTATCAAACCTCGGATCCATTGAATCCGTGGGTGGTGGAGTGAAGTTTTGGTGTCACCTGACTTGGTCTATTAACTCCATATGCTGTGTTGTTACACAACATCCACATCCAGCAGAATTATTAACAATTTAGGTAAAAGATGTTTGCTGAATACTTTTGGTTATGGTTGGTGGGAAATGTATGGCAGATGGTTCATGTACTTGCATAAAAGAGAGGACTTTAAGATTTTTAGGCAAAGTTCCATCTTCTATTAGTAAGAACCTTTCTTGATGTAAGTTTTGGGAATCATGTTTTGAATTGCAGGTATGTAATTGATTCTGGTTTTGTGAAGCAACGACAGTACAACCCGTCAACTGGCATGTATTCTCTTGATGTTGTCCAAATTAGCAAGTATGTGATCTTTTTCACTTATAATCAGTGAAACAAAATGGTGCTTATGATTCCTGCACATGTGTATTGTATTCCTATTTGGGTGCTGCGAATATAGCTGAGCGCCAATCCATATGTCCTGATTAATACTACTGCTTGTATTTTGGGAGTTATATTTAACTGATTTTGCTTCTTCTGGTTTACACCACCGTGAAAATGTTAGCTCATCCTATAAAATATTGATTAGATGCTCTAAATTGTGTCTTTAAATACTCACTTCGTTTATGCAGCTGGTGCTCAACCAGTTACATTGTTAGTATCCACAACGTGTATGATGTATCCCAGTTTAATTTATGATGGCTTTTAATATATTAAATTGTTGGAGCCATATTAAATGTAAAGAGAACAAAAATCAACGTAACATGTTGGTACTACGGCCTGTGCCCATGCACCTTGCGTCTCTAACAACTATGTTAATAATCCTACTATTCTATGTTTAAGATGTTATTGATTTGCTTCTATGTTCCCTTCATTAAGTCAATCTTCTATATTAATAATTCATTTGTGACAAATTGTAATATAAGGCTCCTCTTGTTTATGCATATTCTCACACAACAACTGATTTCAGAGTGCAGGCTAATCAGCGAGCAGGAAGGGCTGGGAGAACACGTCCTGGGAAATGTTATCGCCTGTACCCTTATGTGGTTTACAAGGATGACTTTGTGGATGCTACAGTCCCTGAAATACAGAGATCTTCCCTTGCAGGAAGTGTCCTCTACTTAAAATCATTAAACCTTCCAGACATTGATATTCTGAAATTTGACTTTCTTGACTCTCCTTCCTGTAAGGAAGCATTTACTCTACCTAGCTTCTATGCAATGTTGATGTGTTTCTGTCAAATTTACTCTATAACATCTGAGTGAAACCTTAAATTGCTTTCGCTGCAGCTGAGGCTTTGGAAGATGCCTTAAAGCAGTTATATCTCATTGATGCCATAGATGAAGATGGTTCAATCACAAGTCTTGGACGAACCATGGCTGGTACTAAATTCTCCTCTGAATTGAATCTTGTCTTTGTATGACTCACTTCTTCGCTATTGGCTTTTAAAATACATACTAGGAGAACTTCTTACCTATATTTGTAAAGTTAGTTGGTGATTCCATTTCTTTTTTCTCCCCTTTCCCCCATGATTTAGTTTCTTAGGAAATATTTTGTTCATATCAGGATCTTCCAGCTATTTGATGTTACAAACTTGTTTGTAGCACTTCCAAGTTTTTAATTCTGTGTAATCTATGTAATCAATCATATTTTTTCTTGGTCTCTATGAGTCGCCTGCATGCATGTAATACATAATTACATATTTCTTAGTTCAACGTATGTGTTAAGAGTCTCTTTAGTCAATAGCTAGCACACTGTAATCCAATTCAACAATCTGCAGCCACCTTCAGTCTTTTGATATGCATTTTGGTTCATGAACACACTTTGAAGTGCAACGTATATTAGGACTACTTGGTGGAGCTGATACCTATGTCAGGAACAAAATAGTCCTCATATCCCTATCTCTTTCTTCACCATTATCCTCTCTGCGTTGTGCTCCAATTTTCTGAGAAGTCTTTAGTTATTAAAAAAGACTTGAATTTGTCATGTTTATAATCTAATTGTTTTTAGTTAATCCTGCCCATGATATATCTTTAGTTACTACTGGATGTTGCAATAGTAATCTAGGAAAGATGGTAGGAAGCAGTGATCGGAAAAATACTCTTGTGAACTTTGATTAAGAATTGAAATCTTCTATCTTGTGCAGAACTTCCACTAGAACCTTCACTATCAAGGACCTTGTTGGAGGCAAACGAGTGTGGCAGTTTGTCTCAGGCTTTAACAGTTGCTGCAATGTTATCTGCAGAAACTACATTGCTTTTAGGGCAAAGGTAGTCTGTTAGCTCACCTTTTTGTATGTGTTTCTACTGTCATGCACTGGTCTGTAACATTGAGAGTTCCAACTCTTTCTCCCTCAACTTGATTAGCAATATTGCTGGTTAGTAACTTAGGTTGTTTCATGAGAAATGTGAAGTCTTATGGAAGAAAAGAGAATGGAGTCAAATGAAGTATTTTCATGTGATAACAGATCGTGCTGTGTTTGAAATGTTTGTATAAATTGTCTGGTTTGAGTTTAACTGGAACTTATTTAGGATTATTTTCATTAGTTTCAACCTGTGATTCTACAAATATTTATTTGTTTCTCATGTTATGTCATAGAATTAAGCCCTTTATGGTGGCGATTCTTTGACAGAGCATTAGACTCTACATCAACGGTGCTAGCCACAATATTTTCTTGATTATACCCTCCCCATTTGTCCCCTTCTGATACAGTCATTGTATTGCTGTATAAGAATTATAATTTTTCTCCATAGAAAAACTGTTATTTTAGTGAAATTTAATTTTTTGTGTAGATCATTTGTGAGTTCTATCTGTCTTGCAGTAAGAGCTTCGAGAAAAAGCGGAAGCACACTCCTTCAAATCTTCCAGATGGTTCTGGCTGGGGTGACCACATTCAGTTGCTGCAAGTCTATGAGCTTTGGCATCGGGCTGACTACAGCACAGACTGGTGCAAAGAGAACAACTTGCAGGTTCTTTTTGCTTTTTTTTTTTTTTTTTGGCAGGATTAATGTAATGGATTTAATTTATTATCTGTACATAGTAAAGAGTAGGAGTGGAAACTGATTATGGTGGAAATATCTTACTCTAAAATACTCATCTGATATCATGTCGAAAGATTGACTTGTTAGCACTTGAACTTGCTGATCTTAGGTGAGAGGAATGATGTTTGTCAAGGATGTGAGGAAACAGCTAGTCCAAATAATGCAGAAGATTGCCAAAGGTTAGTACTTGACATTACATTGTTCT
Source organism: Scutellaria minor (assembly GCA_954870855.1). Classification (NCBI taxonomy): domain Eukaryota; kingdom Viridiplantae; phylum Streptophyta; class Magnoliopsida; order Lamiales; family Lamiaceae; genus Scutellaria; species Scutellaria minor. Next base: position 927,417 of record OX940733.1, read on the forward strand.
GTATTCAACATATATTTTGTTCTCCCTAATCTTTTTTATACGAGGTTTCTACTTTCTTCGTGCTTCTTCAAACTCCTGTGTGTGCAGTGGTTTATTTAGGGTCAAGTCTTAATCACACCACACCCAATATGTTGCACCTGTACCTTAACTCCATCCATCCCAATTTGCACTATTAAGCATATGCGGGTATATCTATCTTTGTTTCTAGTGGATATTGGAATTTGAACTTGCATTAGTTCTGCTCAAGTTCTTATGCTCAGCAATGCCTCCTGCTGGCTACTAAATTGGAAATTTAGTCACTGATTGTATTATTCTAATTTGTTTTCAAAAATTCTTTTTAATAACAGGAAACATGGATGTCAAAACAAGTAAAAAACGAAAAGAAGACCAAGATTACAGTGCTTTGAGAAAAGCTCTTTGTTCAGGCTATGCAAATCAACTTGCAGAGCGAATGATTCGTCATAATGGCTACCGCACCATTGGTTTCAAGTCACAATTGGTACAGGTATAAATTAATTGATCAGAATCATGTCATCTAAAATGATTTATAGTTTTGAAAAAACAGAACCCCCACAGCAAAAACTAAGTTCTTTATCATTGTAGGTACACCCATCATCAGTGTTGAAACCAGATGAAGATGGAATGCTCCCAAATTATCTTGTCTACCACGAACTTATTATTACTTCACGGCCATACATGCGAAATGTATGTTCCATTGAAATGCGTTGGGTTCGGCCCATCTTAGCCAAACTCAATAGTCTAAATGTCAGCAAACTCAGGTGAGCCAAAATCCTTTCACTTATTCATCGTAGAATTTAGCTCTCTTTATAATGTTGTTTAGAACTGGTTCTAATGTGATCTTGTGCTTGTTTGTGAAGCAGTGGTGGAACTAATCAGTCTCACGAAAACATTGAAATAGAAAATTCGAGCTTGGAAAAGGATGATGGTGTTGCCACTCGACCTATTGATGATCGAGAGAGTAAAATTCTCGCTGCTCGGGAACGTTTTCTTGCTCGTAGTGGCCAAGCCAAGAAATAACAGTAAGTATATTGTTTGTCGTAATAGTATAGTGGAATATATGGTCATAATTTATTAATATTCCTTGTACATGTATAATCAACGTTTGTAGATTTTTTTTTTGGTTAAAATTGATTTGGTTATGCATCAAATTTGAATTTTTTTTTTCATATATATATATATATATATATATATATATATTTGGTTACAAGGCTATATTTAAAGGCTATTTATTTCCGTTAAAAAATTCAAAGAAACCAATCAATTGTAGATGGAGATTCACACGGTCTATGTTGTATTGCATAGAAATGAGTTACTAATTTAACATGTAACAACAGAGTTTCATTAACTATTAAATGTCAAATGTTTCACTTCAAAAATTACAAAGTTTCATAATTTAAAAAGATATATGTTTTCTTAACGTGGACCATTAGAATATAGTTTATATTATTAATAATTAAAAAATGAAATTTTCGGTTTGGATTTTTTTCATCCAGGTTTTTTCGATAATCTACGAGGCTTGTGCAACCCTATCTCGTGCTACGCTTTCATTGCTACCATAACTAAAGCTCTGACTACTGCTAGAAATTGGAAAAATCAATTTTGCAGTAAATTTTTGGAATTGAATAAAATCTAAAAATAAAAAATTCAAAGAAAATATAGGAAGCTTAATGGACCGGGTCATACTAGGAGAACTTTTTACCTGTATTTGTAAAGTTAGTTGGATTACCTTGATGTTGGTGATGGGACTCAATATTTGGAAACATTTATGTTTAGTGGCATTATTAACTCTCCGAACAAGATAAGGGCATAATCTAATTTCAAAAGTAATATGCAGTGTTTGCAATTTATTCCATAAAGATGTATCTTGTGTACGGATTATCCTCATGTAGAAACTTGTAAATTTTTCCAGAGGGCATAAACATATGTAGGGATTTATCCTCATCTTGAAACTTGTAAATTTTTGGTTTTAAAGCTCAAAGCGAATTAATTAATTTCTAATTGTTGCAAATCGAAGGCGTCAGATGAAGATCAGTAAAGCCATCCATCTTTACAGGCCTATGTATGACGATACCTGTGTGAAATAAATATATTCCGTTGGGGTTGAGTTGATGGTCTTATGTAGAAATTAATAATCAGTTGCTGGTTCTGATTTTGCTATATTAAAAAAGGAACCTTCATTTTGGGTTCAACTTACAAAAAAAGGACTTGAATTTGTCATGTTTATCATCTAATCGTTTTTAGTTAATCCTGCCCATATTATATATTTAGTTAATATTGGATGTTGCAATAGTAGTCTAGGATAGATGAAATCTTCCAAACTCTTTCCCCCTCAACTTGATCAGCAATATTGCTGGTTAGTAACTTAGGGTGTTCCATGAGAAATGTGAAGTCTTATGGAAGAAAAGAGAATGGGGTCAAATGAAGTATTTTATGTGATAACAGATCGTGCTGCGTTTGAAATGTTTGTATAAATTGTTTGGTTTGAGTTTAACTGAAAAAATTATTTAGGATAATATTCAGTAGTTTCAACCTGTGATTCTACAAATATTCATCTGTTTCTCATGTTATGTCATAGAATTAAGCCTTTATGGATGACTACACCACAGAATGGTGCGAAGAGAACAACTTGCAGGGTTTTTTTTTGCTTCCTTTTTTTATTTTTTTTGGTTTAAATTGATTTGGTTAATGATTTTCTTTTTTCTAATTTTCTTCGAGCTTTTTTGGTAACAAGGCTATTTATTTCGTTCAAAAACTTTACCAAAAAGAAACATAGTACATTTTTTTTTCTTTGAGAAAATTTGACCTAGATTGTTTTAGAATTAATATAGATATATAAGAAATAGAGGATTGGATTGAATTAGCCAATTAAATTCTGGCTACGGAAAACTTTCCATTAATTCCACTTTGTATTAATAATAAATATTCACATTTTATCTTCCTTCCTATTGGTTGCTCCACCACCCCCCCAACCACCACTGATCTGCTCATGAACTCAAATTCTTGTCCATATTTAGCCCCTTTTCAGCCCTAGATTTCACATACAAATCAAGCCCAACTACATCAACCAAAGCTTTCATATGAATCTAACGGTTCCAAGAGACTTATCTATCAAATATTAATCGAAAAAAAAAAACCAATATTCATTTTTATCAATGCCCTTTTATCTTAAATTGTGAAATAGGCTTTTGGAATAGCGACAATGAGAGTTGACTCATGTCAAATTTGGGGTTCTTTTGGTAATTATGCATCAATGTTAGTGAAGCCTTTTTATAATCTTCCAACTATTATAAACTCCAACAATTCTTGAGGACATCAACTTGTTGAATTTTCTATTCAATATCTATTATTTTATCTTTAATCCTTTGTAACAGGATCGTTTCCTATTACTGTGTTGTCTTTTTAGCTGAAAATGTATCATTAAGAACTATTCCAATTAATTGATTATTGAATTTTATTTTCAATTATATCTTTAAAACTACTTATTATACATTTCTAAATTAGTGAAATTTGATTCACAGTTTAATTATATAAATACAGACATATTCGCATGAATCATGTGCCAACTGCCAACTGTCAAATGAAATTCAACTACCATCAAAGTAAAAGCAACACACATGGCATCTGCAGAAACACACAGATGGATTCAATCTTTCTCGTTTTCGCCTCTTCTTTTTTCTGTATCCATGAAGTTTATGCTGAGAAGGATCAAAGAAAGATGCCCTTCATCTAACGTCACCTAAATCATTAATTAAAAATAATATCTGGTTGAAAAGCTGCTGCACTTGCTTGTAACGCCATAAATTCACACTGTTACTGTTGACATTTGAAGCTCAGCTTTTTTGCAGAACAGTAAAAAATTGCAAGCTCAAATTTCTGTAGTTTGGTTGTTAATTAGGGTTCTTGAATATTTAATTTCAGAGCCCACATGCAATTTATGTTTTTTTTTTTTAATTATTCTTCTGAATTAGATCAGCAATTATTAAAACGTGTGTTTTAAGCTATGATGATCTGTCGTTTGTGCTGGATTTTCAGTTCTCTTCCTTTTCAACTTCGTCAAAGTTGAGCCCTTTTTTCTTTTCCCCCTTTCTGATTGGATTCTCATCGTCACCTTTTTTCCGTCGATGGCTGATGATCATTTACAAATACAAGTGGAGGAATCTTTAATCCCACATGGAAATACCCCTCTACTCAAAACTCTTGATGAAACCCAACAATCAAGCACCCCAGATGATCGAGAAAATGACAAAGAGACTCTTTTGGACATAGCCCTTCAAAGACTGGAGTTTTTTCTGTCGTTGCTAGGATTTAATCAGAATTCAGTTGGTAATTTTCTCGCATCATGGGGGGTATTACTGGTTATTGGGGTTTTGCTTCCATTGGGAATGTTAGAGCTCTCGAATTGTCCAGGGTGTGAAAAGGGTCAGATCAAGAGCTTTGAGATCGGAATTGTAGCTTCTCAAGCTTGTTTGGCTACTTCAGCTTTGATATGTCTTTCCCACAACTTGAGGAAGTATGGTGTTAGGAAATTTCTGTTTGTTGATCGGTACAGTGGGCATGTGGAAAGGTTCAGTGGCCAGTATGTGCAGAAGATTTCAGTGAGTAATATTTCAACTTAATGTTATATTGTCTCATTTGTTTAGTAATATAAAAGATCAGTTTGATGTTTGTTGATTTAAGGTTTCATGTTTGGCTGGAGGAGTGGAGAGGTAAGATGATGGTGAGGAATTGTGATTATTGCATTTTGTTCTAGTATATAGTTTGCTCCAGAAGGGAATTGATTGAATTTTATGATTGTTTGCTACTTACTTGATTTATGTAGTTAAATGGAACCAGTGGGTATTCTGATAAGCATCTCAAGATTATAGTAGGTGTTGCCTGTTTGCTTTTTATTTCTGAAGCTTTTTTTGTTAGTAATCTAGCCTTATTGTTGGTTTTCTTGGCATTTGAAGGCTTTCTTTTCTAAAATGGTGTTGTCTTTCTTCTATGTGCATCACTTTGCAACTCCCTCACATACTGAATCAATTGGGTGATTTGAGGAAGCTTGAAAGTTTTCCATCTCTCTGCAGGACTCTGTACGCTTACTAGTATTATGTGTGTTTCCATGTTGCCTTTTGAAGACTGCACGAGAAGTTATCCGGATTATGTATGTTCATCATGAGTCGTGGTGGCACTCTGCTGCAATTTTATTAGTTTTTGTGTTGTCGTGGACATATGTGACCACTGTCATTCTTTCAGCCTGTGTCTTGTTCCACTTAGTCTGCAGCTTGCAAATCATACATTTTGAGGACTATGGAAAGCTTTTGGAAAGAGAATCTGATGTGGTAGCATTACTACAAGAGCATGCTCGTCTTCGCTTTTACCTATCCAAAATAAGTCACAGATTCAGAATATATCTTCTCCTGCAGTTTCTGATAGTTACTGTAAGCCAGTTTATGTTTCTATTCCAAACCACTGGATACAATGGAATGATTACTTTCATCAACGGGGGTGATTTTGCAGTAAGTTCCAAATCTTTGCTACACAATTGACGATCTTGAATTGCCAGATTCGTCTCCCTGCATGTAGATATACCTGGAAATTTTGCCTTCTCATTTGGTTTCACATTTCCAGTAGTTGACACATTTGCATTTGGCATAAGCATTCAAGTTACCACCAACAAACTTGAAAACATAGCTTAGACGTTAGAATAGTTGAAAATTGTCTCATAGCCCTGTTTAGTTAATTCTATTTCATTTGTTGTATTATCTAGGTGTCCTCAATTGTTCAGGTGGCCGTGATAATCCTGTGCTTAAATGCTGCTGCGAAAATATCCCACAGAGCCCAAGGAGTTGGAGCATTAGCAAGTAGATGGCATGCTTTAGTAACTTGCAGTGCTACAGATTCATATCAGTTGCGAACTTCAAATAGCATTGGAAGTATGGAGGCTGCTAATAAGTTGAGTTCGTTCCATGTAGACTACTCAGAAAGTGATTTAGAGTCCCTGGATTTTGTTACAGCACCTACAAATGTACAGCTGGCATCATATATGTCTTCTTACCACAAGAGACTGGCTCTAGGTACCATTACTGTCTTCTAAAGCTTGTTATAATATTATCGAACACATTCCTCACCAAATTCTGTGTCATGATGACCTGCTAATCACTAAGCTGCTAATTGATAGCTTAAAATGTCAAGCTTTTGCTGTACTTATTTGATTTTAGAATTGATGTGTTGGCTTGAATTAAATGGGAATGGATATAGATATCAGATAAACTTGTGTCTCCATATTTTTTGTGTGAAATTTTTTATTTGAGTTTTCTTTGGAGACTTGTCTGAAATCTCAGGACGATTTCCTTGAGCTTAAATATGCATGAATCTTTTTTTTTTAATATAGCTTCTACTATTGGCTATTCTGTTTAATGATATCCAGCAAGGCTTTCATGGCTCAATATGGATATGTTGAAGTTTCTACCTTCATATACCAATGGTGTCTTTTTGCTGTCAAAAGACTATATGGTTGTAGGCTCACATAGCACATAAAAAAGTAATTTGCTTGCATCTTGTTGCCTTGAAAAAACCCGAAATAAATGATCTTTTTTGCCTCATTTAGGGAAATACTTTTCTGATGTGGGCTTGTATTTACGGAGGTCAATGAGTGATGAAATGGAAGTATATCCAGTTTTACCCCATGCTTCCATTTCTTTCTCCATTTTTCACTCTGTTCTGTATTATTTCCTCGTTTCATTGACCTGATTTGGTAATTCTTTTCTACATATCAACAAAATTAAGCATTTGAAATCTTTTTATGCAGTGATGTATTTGCAGTCCAATCCCGGGGGAATCACAATTTTTGGGTGGACAGTGGATAGAGGTCTGATCAACACTATATTCTTCATTGAACTGTCGTTGCTTACATTTGTATTGGGCAAGACCTTAGTCATCGCATCAGAGTAGTGCACGAGCTTCTGTTACTTGCAGCAGTGTTGCTTTTTTTGCTCAACTGGCACCAAATATCTCGGCCAGGTTCAGAGGTATACCACTAGACAAGGGCCTTGCATTCCACTCATGTTTTCTACTTATTGCAAGATCAATGAAATTGAGAACCAATCAGAGCTGAGACAAAATTCCAATTTTTTCCTTTTTTGGCCCTTTTCCTTCTTCCTCCCTTCAACCTCTTGGGGTTAGCTGGGACAAAAAGAACCAAAAGGGACCTAAACTTCATCAGAAGCTGTACGTTAGAACGATACATCCCAGGTGAACATTTTCTGTACATATTGTCTGTATTTGATGTTAAATTGGTAATGGAAGTTCTTTTGCATAGAAGCAAAGCAGGTCTGAACATTTTCTTGCATTCTCATTCCTAAATAGAAACAATGCACAGCACTCATATAACTTTGCTAGTTCTTCAGTCTATCCAAAATCCTTACTATTTTAGTTCTTCTATCATCAATTACACAGTTATAAGTATTCATGGATGTCAAACTCTTAACTGTTCGATCTTATAGTTGCTATATTGAGTCAATCATCTATATAGAAACAAAAACACACACAATCATGTGGATATTATATTAGATGATGGATATTATACTCGCAAGGGTTATCTTAAAGAAACCCCACTGAATTAAGTGAACTTCTTTAAATGCACCACAAACTTCAATCCCCGCCACTAAATCCTACACTGAATGCACTACACTGGGTGAAGTATATACTAGTGACGTACAGTCGAAAGTTACACAAACTAACCTTCAACTTCTGGGGTAAATGGTTGGTAGTAGAAAATGAGGGCAAAAATCTGTAATACTACAAACACAATGGTAAACCATACTGTTTTATTCAAAATCAATTTTAAAAATTAAAAATGTTGATTAAAATGTGTCATAAATTATGTTACACAAGATCAATAAGAAGCAATTTCTCAACAGGAAGTGCATTTTTCCACCCCTTTCTGAGCAAGAAGTATCAAAATGGGTTTCCTATTGTTAGCAAAGCCCAAGAAGAAAAGCCAACAACAAATATGATTCAGAGGAGATGCCAAGAAGTTTTTGTCCACCTAACTCATCAAAGGTGCCGCGCCTGCCATAGAAACATCAGGACTTGATAGTCTCACAAACAATGCGTTTCTTCTGTCATATCTCCACCTCAATCATGTCGGCCTCAGCTCTTTGCCAAATCCAAAGATTATGTGAAATTTTGGATGCTATTGGCTAAAAAGACCACCAGTCCCCAATTCTCCTTGTTGCAACTCCTTTCTCCGTTGCTCTTCCAATGGGTCGGGACTCTTCATTACTCTTCGCGTGCGTCTAAAATCACATTAAAGACGATGGCATTTAATAACACGAATGTTTAAAACTTTAAGGATTTAGAATTCATATGGAGTCAAATTACCTATCTTGAGCATGGTGTGCAGGGAAAGTAGGCATGAACTCCTTAGATTTTGGAAGCGGAACTTCACGGAACCATTCATGGTTGAGAGCTTCTTCAACGGTTATCCGCTGCATAGTTTCCACATTTGTGATAGATAATCAATACCATGAAATTCAATATTACAAAGAAAAAAAAAAGACAACTGATGTAAAGAAACTACAAGTATACCTGTTCAGGGTCATACGTAAGAAGCTTGTTCAAGAGGTCAAATCCAGCATCAGAAAGTACAGGTGACCCAGTAAAAGACGTCGCCGGAAATTTCCTACGCAGCAGGTTGTACCTGAATAAAAAGTTAGTGGTTAGAAGCAATAGAAGATTTGCTCAAGTAACTGACACTGTTACCAATGGAGGCCTGAAAGCCACACCAGATCACCCAAAGCTGGAAGCCTGGGAAACAGTGGCAAAAAGAAGAGACATAAATTCTGAGATCAACTAAGGTAAATATTGCAAATACAAGATGTTGATACTTACTGATGCTTGACGAAGTTCACCTTAACTCCAGGGAGTTTTGAAAACCCAGGCCAAATTTTTTCATTTGGAGTGCCAAGGATCTTAAATATCTGCAGTATTGCCCAACCTAGAGTAATTAGACCAACCATATTCATACCAACTAAAGAAACACATCAATTAAGCCTCAAAATATATTAACCTTGTCCAGTTGTTCAAATTCTGTCTTTCCATTGAACAATGGTGCTTTAGATAAGAACTCAGCCATAATGCACCCCAAAGACCACATATCAATTGCCGTAGAATATTGTTTGGCTCCCAAAAGAAGTTCTGGTGCCCTGAAAGAGAGCATATGATTCAGTATTCGAGATTCAATCCAAAAGAAACGGGAAAATATGCAGTATGAAGTTCTCACCAAATACAACATAATAATAAAATAAGAAAGCACCATTTACATTAATCTTTTACTTTAAAAAGTACAGGCCTGGTATAGATGAAAAAAGTACAGGCCACAATGATATAGATGAAAATGACAAAACAAATGGAGGAAGCCACCATCGCACATAAATCATCAATGAAATTCTTCACTTTGAAAAGTACATGCCCAACAAAATATGAATGGAACAGATAAGACAATATAGGTCAACAACAAATATCACGTCAAATCATCAATTTAGCCTGCGAAGTTCATTAAGACCATCTATGTTGTTGGCAAATCTGTAAAAATAATTCAAACCTAAAAAGTTGTGCATAAAGTAATACTAACCTGTACCAAAGAGTAACCACCAAATGAGTATATGGTTTCAATGGGCTCCCATATTGACGAGCTAGACCAAAGTCACAGATTTTCAACTCACCGCGGTTATTTAAAAGCAAATTAGAGGTTTTCAAATCCCGGTGAAGCACCCAGTTGTCATGTAGATACTTGACACCTTCTAAAAGCTGGAGCATGAGACATTTAACTTCACTTTGACTAAAAGGCTGTTTCATGGTCTCCATTAATGCCTTCAGATCATGTTCCATGTACTCCATGACCATAAAAATGCTGTCGAGATTGCTCCCGACAACCACTTCTTTCACATCCACAATTGAAGGGTGATCAAAAGATAGAAGAATGTTTATTTCTCGCAATGAAGTCATAGGAAACCCTTCTCTCTCTTTCTCCATCTTGACCTTCTTCAAAGCAACGATTTCCCCGGTCTTCTTATCCCTAGCTCTAAACACAACCCCATAAGTGCCTTCATCTATCTTGTTCAGTCTCTCAAACTCATCGACACTTCTGCAACCCTGAAGCATATTAACACTCCTTTGTGGAGGTTGTGCTGGCTCTGGTGTACCAGGAGACCCATGATCATCCTCAGACCCTGTTTCAGAGTGGCTATACCTGGCACCATCATGATGGCGATCATCATCAATCTCCATGGAGTCATTATTGTCGTCATTGTCTTGATAACTATCTCTACTGGAAGACCTGACACGTTCATCTGACCCCAAAGACCTCCCTCTAGTCCCTTCGGAACCTTCTCTTTTGATATCCCCAACTTCCGGGCTAATTGATTTACTGTGTCCTCTCACTTCACCAAATTCAGAACTAGACTTCTTCCTAGAATTAGGCACATTTTCGTAATCAGAAATCTCACCTTCATCAGCTGGAGACTCAGCATCATTAGCCCAACGAGAGGATATTATGGTACGTGCAGGCACATAATCATCTTCATCTACTACTCCAGTTCCAATGTTATTGACCCATTCAGGTTGCAGAGAAGATGTTTCGGCAGGCACTTCAGACAAATCAGATCTTAAGTCAACATTAGAAGGTGATGCTTCTAAATTAATTTCTCCTTCATCTGTGACTGAAGTCTCCACATTTTCATCTGGAGTAGGTTCGGGAAAAGGTGACTGGCGATTCAACTCAACCAATCGGGGTGATGACGTGGAAGTGTTAGTAGTATCCAGTGTATTTATACTTTTATTTGTTCTGCTTACCTCTCTATCATCTCTATCCCAAACAATCGGCGAAAACTTCCGCTTCTTAGTCTGCAGGGTAGATAAGTGATTAGCATTTTCCATATTTTTAACCTCAATTTCTTTATTAGCTTGAGTTTGAGAATCAATAGCCTCATCAGATCCATCGCTAGATAGCTCTCCGGGCTCTCGTTCCATGCTACGTACTGGAAGCTTGCATTTCCTGGGCCCACCACCACTACTTCCAGAATTACTTCGGCTAGAAGTGGAGCGATATCCACCATTCATAACCTCTCTTTCTTTAACATCCTTCTGTCTAACCTTGCCCTTATATTCCAGACTATCTCTATCCTGATCACGTATCTGACCCCTCTCATAATCCTCAACTCCATTCCTAACCTGTTCATAATCCCCCTCACTACACCCATTCTCCTTCTTCAACATCCCAAAATCAGTCTCACGGTCCCTATATTCATTGTCTCTGTAACCCCCATGTTTTCCAGCAGCCATAAAAGTATAATTGTTCAAATTTGTCGACAGATAGCAAAACCAAACCCTAATCACCCAAATAATCCACTAACTCCTAAGTCGGGCTTCACTTAGCAAAATTCTTACTCGGCAAAACCCCCCAGAAGGCTCGCTCGAATTTAAACAACACCCTAACAAATTATCCAGCAAAAGAAAAAATTCTATAGCAACAGAATCAACTTTCTTCTTTGTTCCTTTTTTTTTAATCAAAACACAGATCTGAAACAGCACGGTTCCGAATATACACCAAAAAAAGGAAAAAAAAAGACCGACCAATCAATGAATTCTCCCTTTTTCTATTTCCTAATCACAAAAACATCATAACAATAGAAATCCAACAATAATTGCCGAATGAAACAGAAAACCCTAGAAAATTAGATATTAGAAATCTTCTTCACTCACTTCACCTTTCGAGTTTGAGAAACTCTAGAAAAGTAAAGGCTTACCGATCAGCTACACGGATAACAGCAAAGAGGCAGAGCAAGAGGCGGCGCTCGGTCGCTTCACGGCGGCGGCAAAGAGTAATGAATTTAAGGACGAAAGGATTAGAGTCGCCTCCGCGTTGAAAGTGAGTCTAATAATTGATTTCCTTTTCCTATACTTACTTAATATAATAAGAGTAATAATTATTATTTTATTTTATTTTTGTGGAGCGGGTCGGTTTGTTGAATTGGGCCTTCTCTCTCAAATTGCGACCGTTACATGGCCCGCGATATTAATATATTATGGAGTTTTAAAATTTATATGATGAATTTTGAATTTAATTATAAACTGAAACGATTTATATGAACATTAATTACGTCGAGTTGTAATATTTTTTTTATAGATTTGATTTTCTAGTTAATTGATTCGATTTTGAGGTACAATTTGAAATTTACCCTTTTTTTATGAGTAAGTCTTTTGTGAGACCGTCTCACGGAATTCTAATGCATTATGTGAGACGAGTCAACCCACAATCCACTTACTCACCACCCAAATCCTATAACTTACATATCATTTGTGGGTGATGGGGCTCCGTCTCACGAAAACTATTCGTGAAACCGTCTCACATGAATTTTTGTGTTTTTTTATATTATCAAATTAAACTCAAATAGATTTCAAACATTAACAAGATTATCAAATAGTTTAGTTAATTTATGGTATTGGAATCAAATGCAAAATGGATCATATGTGGTGATTCATTGTTACATTGTCTAGATAGCTAATATAAAACTAATAAAAGTGGGACATCAGAAAACGGTATATATGATCTAATAAAGATGTACAAAAGATTCAAATAGTTAAAACTCCTTTTTACATAACTAAACAAAATATTATGTTTGAATTGCCAATATTGAATGATTATAGTTAATTAAAGAGTATGTAATATGTAAGAGGAATATATGTGTGATTAAATAATTAGGAGTGAATAGTAAAAAAAGCAAAATTTTATCTTTAAATTGTAGAACAAATAATGAGAAACAATTTTCTTTTGGCTAAACAAATATTGTCTAATGGAGGGAATAGGTGGCAAAGTGTACCACTGAAGTGGTACTTACTACTTAGTAAACTTGGTTGAATTATTATAGAACACTTGTGTCTTGTGTTTTTAAAAGCAACATTGTGATGAAATCAAATTTAGTATTCGTTAATAGTTCAATTGAGAGCACCGGTTCAACCAACAATCCATTTTTTTTCCGATTGAAGTAGTAAACAGATCGGTATATCGATTAGTACCCGATTCGATTGATTTGGTCTGATTTAAAAAAAAGGTTTGTATCTATGGTAAAACTTGAACTGATTGATGCATCTTTACATCAATAAATACATCATTCATGCTATTTATTTGGTAACAAAAGTGGCCCAAAAGTATGTAAAAGAAAAAACAGGCAGAGAGTTAAAAGACAGTTATAACATTTTAAAGATGATCAACAAGTTTTTAAGTACAAGAGAAAGTTCCCAGCTAACAACTACCAGCAGCAAGAAGGCATCTTAAAGAAGAAATAAGAAGGAAGATGACCAGTTCTTCTTATATAATCTGCTCTTTCAGATGTTTTCATCGCCTTTTCGTTGAGTTTAGCCTCTGCATTCGCTCGTTTCTCCTCTGCAATCCTCCGAGTTGCTGCTATTTTGCTGTTGTACTTCTCTTTTGCTCGTGATTTCAGCCGTTCCGCCTTCACCTATAGATGTGAATTAAAGGATGAACAATATTAGATAATTATCTCCAAAAATGTTTTCTTGAAGTTAATCAGTTATATATAACAGCATTCTTGATTCTTGATTCTTGCAGTATGTTATACCTCTACTTTTCGATTCTCCAATTCAGCTTTTCTCTTCTGATGATTTTCCCAGGCCTGAATCCTCACCTCTTCGCGTTTGTACCTGAAGATCAATCAAGAACAAGTCTTTCAAAACCGTGCGTAGTTTCTCAACACTAAAGAGAAGAAATTGGTAAAGCAATCACCTCGCAATGTATTTAGCACGTTCCGCTTCCTCCCAAGCAACAGCCCGGGTGTCGAGAGGGTTCTGCTTCCTAGATTGGTCATCAATCTTCTTCTCAGTAATGCTAACTCCACGCGTTTCTTCTACATCTCGACTGAACTCTCTAGTCGAGCCACCTGCCTCGCCTGTCTTCTCACCGGGGCTCCCAATGGTTCGACCACTCCTAAGAACCACTGGAGTAGATGGGCCAGATGACACTGGACTAGTGGCCTTTATAGGAGTGGCTGCTCTAGAGGGCTCTTGGCTTGCAATTGGTGTCATTTCTGTGCCCATATCCCTCAAACAAATCGATCTCACTACCGATTTAGAACTGTTAACAACACCCTTGTTGTTGCTTCTCCACACCGACTCATCACAGTCTACATTCTTCGTCTCAACGACACACTGATTGCTAGCTCCATCCGAGCCATTTCGACTCTCGTCCTCGTCCCCACTCGAGTACTCCTTCTTTGGGACCGGAGCAATCAATCTCCGGTCATCAGCATTGGAGTTACGAGGCGAAGCCTTGGCCTGATTCGTCTTTTCGCCTCTGGATAGATTCACCAGCCATTTTTGAGCATCATCCCATTTAGATGGAGTTGGTTTTCCTAAAGGGGTTCTATGGTGATGAGAGGGGCGATTCATCACACCATTCTTTTGGAACTCAAAGCTCATACAACTGCCACTGGAATTCTCTTCTGTGGGGCAATTATTCAAACACCCTTTGTCCTCTATGGATCTCATATTCAGTCTTCAACAGTATCACCAAAATCTACCTCCTTTTCCTCTACCATGCAACATCAATTCACAATAAGCAACAAATTTAAGAACAGCAGTTTCAAATCTGAGAATCTAAGCAGTAATTTAAAATCAAATCAAATCAAACAAAACCTCCAAAACACAACAAACATGAGAGAGAGAGAGAGAGAGAGAGAGAGAGATGTACATTGAGTGGGGCATCAGCCCACTGGATTTTCTGGGGAGCAAAGCAAAAAGTTGCAGAGAATAAAGAACCTTGAAACCAAGAAAGCTTTGAGAATGGCAGAGTAAAGCATATGAATCTGAGATCCAAAAAACTATAATATTACACATATATGCATGGTAAAAAGCAATAGCAGAAGCATAACAGGTGCAGTAAAATACAAATAGGTATTGCTAATAAAATACTGTCAAGTACATAGACACTGCTGCCAAAACAGAAAACCACTATAGATTATATACTAAAACAGCCAATAATACGATCTCTCTATTGCAAATCGTGTTTCATAATATTCACCGAATTGATTGAATTAATGTTGTCATTTAATACACGTATGTTCTTATCGGGACATCTCTACTTACTATCAACCTCATATGTCAATTTGTTCTGTACATTATGGTGTAATGAAGATGGATTGTATTGAATAATACACAAAATAATCATAGAAAATAGATATAACAAGGATCCAATGGAGAGACATGTGATGGGATTTCAGAATATAGAAAAATAAATGTGTCAGTTTTGGGGGCCATTTTGGTTATTTTTCTGAAGTATCTCACATGGCCAGGATGGGCAAGAGACTGTGTCATGTCTGTTTGCAGCAATGTGTGGTACAATTTGGTAATTCTTCAATTTAATTCCACTGATATATATCAAATATATATACACATATAAAAAGACATCATTGATATATTCACTAGATTTATATCATGAGACTCTGAAAATCCTTGTTTGCTCTGATGAAATATACCATGATAAAATTATATTAGGAGACAAAATATATTTTTAAAATATGAAAATCCTAACTCAAATTCATATTTACTTGGTCATATTTGTTTCTTGGTCATATTTGTTTTTATACCTTCTCTAAAGGGGGGACCCAGCTTAATCAAATAGGGGTACACTAATTTATTTTGTAAAACGATGTTTCCTTTATTCATTTTTTGTTTCTTTCATTGCATATGGGTCTTGTTGACGTCAGATTTTGTATTGCACAAAATCCTAGCCTAACACCAAAAAAGTATGCCCGGCTCGGGTAAGTTGAGCCGAGCTAAAAATAAGAAAAAATCGAATAAAGTAAGAGAAAGACTGGGCCCGGTGCCTACTCGGGCAAGTTTGCTAGGCTAGTTCTGTTCGGCCTCTTCTGGCCGGACAGAACGTTTTTATTATGAAAGATAAGAGTAAAAGCTCTCTAATTGCAATGAAGACAGTAATTTTTCGGATCCTCCCTTTTGAGAGGGTTTAGGGCCCTATTTATAGGCTAGACCCTAGATATGAAACTTGAACAATAAGGAATAAATCCCTAGGTTCTAGGGTCTAAATAAGGCAAAATTAGATTTGATCCTATCTAAATCGGATACGATTTGATGTAGGATTTGTTCCATTTTTTATGGATTCGTAGCCCTTGTCTGCTCATCGGGATCCTTAAGGTCGGATGATTTTGGTCGAATCATCCCGTTACAGTCGGCCATACCGACCAAACTGGGTACCCAAGACCGCCGACCCACTGGGCTCGGATCTGTCGTTATGGTCGGTCCGACCATGTCGGGTACCACTTCAGCTCGGTTCGATCTATAGTTTTCCCTCACCCGGGGCTCTGATCCGGTTAGACGAGCAGGAGATCAACACTAGCCCCTCGGGTCGTGGTGAGAGGCTCACTCTGATCAGGATCCGACATCTCCAGATAAACTGCTCGTCCAACTCAATGATCTGTCGACGCGCTCATCTCTCCCGCCAAACGAGGACACGTGTCGGCATCTGCACGCCTGGAAGTTGAAGAGTCGCGGTGGTCTTCTATAAATAGGGGAAATACCAAGTCATTTCTCCACTTCCATTTTCAGCGAACTCCGAATCCTTGCTATTTTCTCTCGCAATTCCGACCAGAACTTACTGATCTTAAATTACCGTGCAGAAATTCCCGTACTCCTCAATTCTGTAAAGTACATATTTATTGTCTTCTAAATTATGTCTTCAAGTTCAAATCAATCGGTTCAGGATTACGACCAGGGGGTCAACCCTGGTTCCGAGCCATCGTACTCGTGGACGTCAAGCTCGTCCGACTGCTCTTCGTCCGACCCAGATGAAGTCCCTGTCGGCCAGTTGGTTAATGTTCTTTCCGCCGAGCGAGCCAGCCCGAGCCATTCGGTACGCGGTTCCGGCGAAGTCAGTACGTCGGGGGGTAGCGAATCTCTGATCCCCGAGGGAGTCCTGATCCGAAGTACAATACCGGGGCCTCCCGTTCGGCAAATCGCCTCCAGCCGGGACTCTGAGGCCTTTGACTGCCCGGCATACGTCACCACTGCTGAGCTGCTCAAATGGCGCGTACTCTTCTCAATTCCGGAGAACGAGTCAATGACCCTTCCTCACACCATGGATCGGATGGACCAGCCGCCAGCCGGGCAAGTCGTTGTCAGCGTCCGAGCTCTCGAGGCCGGACTTCATTTCCCCCTTGTTCCAACACTCGCCGGATACCTCGAGCATTGGGGGATCGCGCCAGGTCAACTTCATCCAAACGGCTGGTCATCACTCATCGGTCTGGTGGTGATGTTCTGGCACTTCGGCCTCGGAGTGCCGAGCCCACATGAAGTGGCGTGGATATACAGGCTGAAGCTGACGCCTGGTCTGAAGAACCACTTCTACTATGCATCGGTCCAGAAATACCGACCAGTGTTAGTGCGATGCCTGCCTTCGTCGATTAAGGATTGGCGCGGCAAGTGGTTCTGGGTCGGCGGGGCATGGGCGGACGAAGTTGCTCGGGCTAGGTGCCCTACCCAATTTGGCGATGCTCAGGGTATTTATCATTCCTTTAATCTGGTCTGCTGACGTCCCTTCTGATCTTTTTAACTTTTCTTTGTTCTGCAGAGACTCCGCCCAGGAACCTGGTGATCAGCGACTCTTTCTCGCAGAAGATTCGCTATCTGCGCGACTTCTCTCCTGCTGACCAGAGGCACTACAAGGTGTTGTTAGCCGAGGAGAATCTCCTAGCTGTCGGCTTGATTTCACCGTTCCGCATCTCCCCCAGCCCAGTACAAGGTTCTTGCACATTTGCTCTGATCGGGTTATATAATGTTGATTTTCGTACATCTTGTAACTAATCGGGTTATTTTAATTATCCAGTATCCCTTCCCGGCCAGGGTATCGTTTTGAGGATGGATCCTGCTGAACGTCTCCGACAACGCTCGCAGCGCGCTTCAGCCCTTGCTCGGGGGGCTCGGGCTTCCTCTTAGGGACGCGGCTCCAACCGTCCCGCGCAGCCCCGGGATGTTCCGTCCAGGCGACCGTCGAGCTCCGAACAGGGGGCGAGCAAAAGGGCTCGCGTCGAGGAGGGAGGACCCTCCGGGGTTGGCCGATCGGCCAATCGGCCGCAACCTGCTCCCGGCCAGGAGTCACGTTTGGCCGGGTCTGTGAGCGTCACCGGTTGGGATCCTCAGCGGGTGACGGAGACCGAGGAATGGTTGGGCAGGAGGCCACCCTTCCAAATCAGCTATAGCAGGGCCCGCTCTCCCACCGACGAGTCTAACCTCCCCGATGGGGTGGCGGATGCGATGGAAGCACCTGCTCGGGCCTGGACCGAGGAGTTGGAAGGTTATGCCCGGCAGATGTCCGATGTCGACCTCGACTACTGCTCTGCCATCCTGCTCGCACAGGCGTCGGTTTTTGCCTGGAAGACCCAAGCCTCCCATCATGCGGCTCGGGAGAGGCATGATCGGTGACGGGAAGAGCTACAGAAGGTCCGGGCCGACCTCGCCAAGGCCAGGAACGAGGAGGCCACCATGACCGCCAAGCTGACCTCTTCCCAGGAGGTGCTCGAAGAGACGACCCGGGCTGCCGAAGTCGATAGGCAGCGGGTGTCGAACCTAACGGTGGAGGTGGCTCGTCTCCGAGCCGAGCTTCAAGAGGCCCGGGCCGCACCGCCGAATGAGATGGCGGTTTGTCAGAAGTTTAAGACGTCGGCGGAGTACAAGTATGAGAGTATTCTGACTTACGTCTTGTCCTTCATAGACAACATCTAGACCAACCGAGCCACCGGTGTGGATGATGGGCCGCTGATGTCTGCTCTGGCTGCCTTCCTGGAGAAACAGCCTCTTCCGGCTTATCACCTTCGGATGATGGAGGAGCTGCCAGAATACCTTCCGACAAGGTCTGATCACCTCCTCAGGCCGGCTCCTCCTATCGACTTTATGTCGATGCCAACTCCTCCGGAGGTCGGCGAGGAGGTTGGAGAGGGCAGCGGCGATGGTGGTGGCGATGGCACTGCGGGGAGCTCGGGCGGAGCAGCAGCAAGTGCGGAGGCGGGGCCAGCACCGGCCGAGGCGAGTGGCGATGAGGTGATCGAAGTTACTGACCAGTAGCTTCTATCCCTCATTGCACCTCTTATCAGAAGCATCAACCCTTTTGTCCGAGGCACCGATTCTGGTGCTCGGATTTTGTTTAGTTCAGGTCTTTCGTGATATTGTTCTTCGGCTTTCTATCTTTTGTAAAGAGGTTTCGGCCTCCAAACCGGGTTATTCTTTATAAATGAAACATATTTTTGGTCGTTTCTATTTCGTTCTTGCTCGTATATTATAATGAATGATCAAAAGATACAATAAACTTGTTTTTGTTCGGCGTTTCTGTATATTCTCTATCTTGTCATGGGGCCATTGGTCGGGATCCGAGCTTTTAGGCCGGAACCCTAATTCAGATTCAGAATCCGAGCTCTGCGGTGAAGCTCGGATTGGGCTAGAACCTTAATTCAGTATTCAGAATCCGAGCTCTGCGGGAAAGCTCGGATTGGGCCGGAGCCCTAATTCGGATTCAGAACCCGAGCTCTGCGTAAGAGCTCGGATTGGGCCGGAGTCCTAATTCAGATTCGGAACCCGAGCTCTGCGTGAGAGCTCGGATTGGGCCGGAGCCCTAATTCAGATTCAGAACCCGAGCTCTACGTGAGACCTCGGATTGGGCCGGAGCCCTAATTCGGATTCAGAACCCGAGCTCTGCGTAAGAGCTCGGATTGGGCCGGGGCCCTATTTCAGATTCAGAACCCGAGCTCTGCGTAAGAGCTCGGATTGGGTCGGAGCCCTAATTCAGATTCAAAACCCGAGCTCTACGTAAGAGCTCGGATTGGGCCGGGGCCCTATTTCAGATTCAGAACCCGAGCTCTGCGTAAGAGCTCGGATTGGGCCGGAGCCCTATTTTTACAGCATTAATTAAAAATGAACTACTTGTTTATTGAAACGAGCAACTTGCAGAAGAGTAGTAAAATTTACAAGGAAAAATTTCTAACACTATTGATAGTATTTCTTCAAATGCTCGGCATTCCACGGCTTAGACAACTTCTTTCCGTTCAGATCGGCTATCTCGTATGCCCCTCTGGTCAGCACTCGGATTATCTGATACGGCCCTTCCCAATTTGGTCCGAGTGGCCCGGCATTAAGCTCTTTTGTGTGTTGGAGTACTTTTCTGAGGACCAGGTCTCCGACGTCAAATTTCCTGGCTCGGACCCTGGAGTTGTAGTACTTCTCACTTCTTTGTTTGTAAATTGAATTCTTGAGCTCGGACTCCTGCCTTTTTTCTTCCAAAAGGTCGAGGCTGCTCAGCATAACGACTTCATTATTCTGTTCTTCGAAATTCGGAGTCCTCCATGTCGGGATGCCGACCTCAACAGGGATGACGGCCTCCGATCCAAAAGCCAAAGAGAAAGGAGTTTCGTCTGTTGAAGTTCTGGTCGTTGTTCTGTAAGACCAGAGGACGCCCGGTAGCTCATCTGCCCAGGATCCCTTCAGATTTTCGAGTTTTGCTCTCTAAGTGTGTTTGATGATCTTGTTTATTGCTTCCACCTGGCCATTGCCCTGAGGGTGATATGGGGTGGAAAGTAACTTTTTGATGTCGAGGTTCCTACAGAATTCATTGAAGCCCACCGAGTCGAACTGACGGCCGTTGTCAGAGACCAAAGAGTGTGGAATGCCAAAACGGCATATGATAGACTTCCAGATGAAATCGGTGATCTTCGGTTCGGTTATTTTAGCGAGCGGCTCGGCCTCTGCCCACTTAGTAAAATAATCAACGGCTACCACTGCAAACTTCACTCCTCATTTGCCCGTTGGTAGGGGTCCGATTAGGTCGATTCCCCATTTTGTGAATGGCCAGGATGCCATTACAGAATTTAGCTCTTCTGCCGGGGATTTTGTCTGAGGCGCGCATTTCTGACATCGTTCACATTTCCTTGCGAAACTGATCGCGTCCTTTTTAAGGCTCGGCCAGAAGTATCCCTGCCTAATTATTTTGAAGGCCAGGGCTTGTCCACCAGTATGATTTCCACAAATTCCTTCATGCACCTCCTTCAGGGCGTAATCAGCTTCTTGCTCGTCTAAGCATCGTAATAAAGGTAGGGAAAAACCCCTTTTATATAGAATTCCTCCTTGCAGTGTGTAGCGAGCAGACCGTATCCTTAACCTTCGAGCCTCGGTCTGATCATCGGGCTCCTTCCCCCCTTCCAGGTATTGGATGATCGGGGTCATCCAATTGCTGCTGTCCTCAGTGATATATATCGTCCTTTGGTTGAGGACCGAGCTCTCAATCATCCCGATATTTACTAACCCAATGTCCTCCGCTCCATCACTCGTTGCGAGCCGAGCTAAGGCGTCAGCTTGGGTATTCTTAGTTCTTGGGATTTGCTTGGCTCGAATCTTTCTGAAGTCTGTCAAGGCCAGTTCCACCGACCTCAAGTACCTTGCCATTTTGTCGTCCCTCGCGGCGTATTCCCCCGAAACTTGGTTGACGATGAAGAGTGAATCATTGAACACTTCAAGATCGTCAGCTCCGAACTGTTTGGCCATTTCTAATCCGGCTAGCAGGGCCTCGTATTCTGCTTCATTATTTGTTGCTGGGAATTTGAACCTTAGGGCCGAGCAGAAATACTTATTTGTGGGGCTGATGAGTACGATTCCTGTTTCGGCTGCTGCTTGTGTTGACGACCCGTCAACGAACATCTTCCAGGGCTTCTCGATTTTTTCCTCCTCAAGTACGATTGTAGGAGTGAATTCGGTAATGAAATCTGCTAGGGCCTACCCTTTGATTGCCGTTCTTGGGGAGTACTGGATGTCATATTGTCCGAGCTCGACGGACCATTTCAATAGTCGTCCTGATGAATCAGGTCGGGAGAGGACCTGTTTTAGTGGAAAGTTGGTCAATACCTAGACTTGATGGGCCAAAAAGTATGGCCTTAATTTCCTGGCCGAAACAACCAGAACATATGCGAGTTTCTCCATGGCCGGATATCTGAGCTCGGCATCGTGGAGGGATTGGCTAACATAATACACCGGCTGCTGGGCTATTTTTTCTGCTCGTACCAGGACTGCACTGATCGCGTAGGACGATACTGCTAGGTAGAGCTGTAACTTTTCCCCGGCCTCGGGTTTCACTAGCACTGGTGCCTCCATCAGGGCTCTCTTCAGTTCTTCCAATGTCTTTTCGCATTCACTGTTCCATTCAAATTTCTCATCCTTCCTGATCAGGTTGAAGAACGGTTTACATTTGTCAATCGACCTTGATATAAATCTGTTCAGTGTGGCGACCCTTCCAGTTAAGCTCTGCACGTCTTTCACCCTCCTTGGAGGTGTCAGCTTTACTATTGCGTCAATCTTCTCGGGGTTAGCTTCGATTCCTCAATTCCTCATTGGCTAACCATATACCCCAAAAATTTTCCCGAGCTGACTCCGAATGAGCACTTCTTCGGATTGAGCTTCATCCTGTATTTCCTCAGAACGTCGAACATCTCTGCTAGGTCGGCCACATGATCCTCTAGTTTTTTCGATTTTACCAACATATCGTCTATATAGACCTCCATGGTTTTGCCTATCTGAGATGCAAAAATTTTGTTAACTAGCCTCTGGTAGGTAGCACTGGCATTCTTCAGGCCAAAAGGCATCATTTTGTAACAGTATTGTGCTCGGTCAGTAACGAACGTGATGTGTTGCTGGTCGTGCTCGGCCATCGGAATTTGATGATAACCCGAATAGGCATCCATGAAGCTCATTACTTCGTATCCTATCGTCGTGTCGACCAGCTGATTGATGTTCGGTAAAGGGAAAACAGTCCTTGGGGCAGGCTTTATTGAGGTCGGTAAAATCCACGCACAGCCTCCATGCTCCATTGGACTTTTTTACCAAAACTGGGTTGGCAACCCAGACTGCATACTCGCATTCCCGTATAAAACCATTTCCGAGCAGCTTCTGGACTTCTAGTTCCAATCCCTCGTACCTGTCTGGGCTAAGCCTCCGTCTTTTCTGTACTACCGGTCTGGCAGTGGGATCGATGTTCAGATGATGGCATGCGTCTTCTGGTCGGATGCCTTCCATGTCCTCGTGGCACCAGGCGAAAACGTTAGTGTTCTTTACTAGGAACGCTATGAGTTCTTCCCTGAACGGCTCTTTTAGATTCCTGCCAATTTTGAGCTTCAGCTCGGGTTTGCTCTCATCCAGCCGGACCACATCCTGTTCTTCCATCGATGTGGCCCTTTTCTTCTGTCCCTCCATCCTGGGATCCAAAGTTTCCCAAGTAACATCCTGGTCAACTGTCTCTTCATCTGATTTCTGGTCGGCTACCCTGGACTTAGTGTTGCCCTCCAGCGTACTGGACGGGCTTATCTGTTTTGGTTGGGCGAGCGCCGGCTCAAGTTCGGGATCTAGCTCGATGAGTTCCGGGCCTTTCTCTAGCCCCGAGCTGCTGGAAAGATTTCCCTGCTCAATCACATTGAGTTCCCTAGGCTTCAGTCCCGATTCACATTCCCGAGCTGACGTTTGATTGCCTCGGATTATGTATACCTCGTCCCCAACTGGAAACTTGATTGTCAGATGATGAATTGATATCACAGCTTTTATCTTAGCCAAAAGTGGCCGTTCCCAGATTACGTTGTATACCGAGTTCACATCCACTACCTTGAACTCGGTTGTAGTATGAACAGTCTTCTCTCCGGCTCCGAATACGACCTTCAGCTCACACGTCCCTATCGTTCGTGTTATATGGCCTCCGAACCCTTGGATTGCGTCCGAGCAAGGCTGCAGATCGGATTCTCGGAGCCCCATTCTTTTGAATGTATTCAGATGGAGAATGTTAGCATAACTCCCTGTGTCGACCAAGACTCTATGGACCATTGTCATGCCAATATTCAAAGATACCACCAAGGCATCGCTGTGAGGTTGCACTCTTCCTTCGGAATCCTACTCGGTGAATGTTATTGGTACGTGGATCGGCTCCGTCCTTGGCGGGTTACATCATTGGTATCCATTCCTGGCCTCCCTGATTTGTTCCCTTCTCATCCTTTTCGACGATCTCTGCTCGCCATAGTTGTTGTTAACCAACGTGTGGACCTCTCGGATTGCTCCTTGCTGAGGTGGTGGTGGAAGTTGCTGTGGCCTCTGCTCGGGATTTTTGACGTAATCTTTGAGGTGACCTCGATCAATCAACCTCATGAGCTCAATCAGAAGAGCTCTGCATCTATCCGTATCATGTCCCGGAGCTTTGTGGTATTGACAATACCTGTTCTAATTTAATCGAGCAGGATCGGCTTTCATTGGCCTCGGGATGGGCAGAATCTTTTGTCCCTGAAGTTCGGTAAGCATCTGAGTAGGACTTACTGTTAAGATCTGTCTGACCCGATCCAATTCATCGCTTTGATAGACCTTAAACTCGCCCGGGGGTTTGAAAGGTGTATTCTTTCTTCTCTCCTTCCCTTCTCCTTTCTCCTGGTTTGGTCTTTCTTCTGGGATTGCCTCCTCGGCCCCGATATATCTTTCGGCTCGGCTCAGGAAATCATGATATGTCGTAGGACCTTGTTCGTGGACATTCCACCAAAACCTCGTTTTTGGTCGGAGGCCGGCCATGATCGCCATTAGCACAGCGTCATCAGAAATGTGTTCTATTTCTAAGACGAGCTTATTGAACCTGTCCATGTAGGATCTCAGAGATTCATCTTTTCCCTGCTTTATATTTACCAGTCTTTCTTTCGGGGTAGACCTTGTTTTTGATCCCATGAACTGGGTGAGAAATAGATCAGTCAGCTATTCCCATCCTTTGACCGAAAAATCTGGTAATGATCGGAACCATCTTTGAGCTCGGTCACCGAGTGTTAAAGGGAAGACTTTGCACATAAGCTCCTCGGATATGCCCTGAAGCTCCATCCATGAAGTATATTTATCCACGTGTGAATTTGGATCGGTTTCTCCATTATAGAGACCAATCGGCGACACTTTGAATTTTGTGGGAGTGATCTGGTCTGAGATCCTATCCACGAAAGGTGATGCCTTCTTTCGCCTCCTTTCTTGTTCGGGCCTTGGTTTTTTAGCCTCGATCTCAGCTAGCCTTCGTTTGAGCCTGTGCTCTTCCTCGTCCTCGTCTACCGAGTAGTCACTGCGTGTCCGTTTCTTGTCCCGCCGATACTCGTTCTCGAAATCCAGTTTTCTTGTCGATTTCCTAGCCTCACGAGCCGAGGCAGGACCAAGTCGGTCGAATACGCTACGAGTTTTCATTCGGGCTTCTGATTGGGTCGGGCAGATCTGAGTCCCTGATCGACTTTCATCCATCACCGCTCTTACCGACCGTTGTTCAGTCATTGCGCTCTTCCCCTTGTCCTTCCTTTTGTTCCTCGGCTCGTCTGAGGATTGGGTATCCTCGAGATCGTGTATCAACTTAGTCTTCTCTCTGGCCTCCTTCAGCCTGTCGTTGAGCTGAGACATCATGGCTTTTATTTCTTCAGAGGTCATCTCGGTCCCTCTAGGTTCGGTTAGTAGTGGGATTCCCAAAGGCACCCTTTCCAGAGGAGTGTTGGTTACGACTCCGGGGGTGTCGTATTGTTGGCGTTGGCCAGAACTTCTAGGCAATAAGTTCTGGCTTTGGGGATCAGGTGGGAGCTCCATGTCTCTAAGGTCGTTGTGCTGGAAGATTTTCGAGCGATGTGTTGTTTCTCAAACCCCCCTCCTTCTAGCGCCAAATGTTGACGTCAGATTTTGTATTGCACAAAATCCTAGCCTAACACCAAAAAAGTATGCCCGGCTCGGGTAAGTTGAGCCGAGCTGAAAATAAGAAAAAAATCGAATAAAGTAAGAGAAAGACTGGGCCCGGTGCCTACTCGGGCAAGTTTGCTAGGCTAGTTCTGTTCGGCCTCTTCTGGCCGGACAGAACGTTTTTATTATGAAAGATGAGAGTAAAAGCTCTCTAATTGCAATGAAGACAGTAATTTTTCGGATCCTCCCTTTTGAGAGGGTTTAGGGCCCTATTTATAGGCTAGACCCTAGATATGAAACTTGAACAATAAGGAATAAATCCCTAGGTTCTAGGGTCTAAATAAGGCAAAATTAGATTTGATCATATCTAAATCGGATACGATTTGATGTAGGATTTGTTCCTTTTTTATGGATTCGTAGCCCTTGTCTGCTCATTGGGATCCTTAAGGTTGATGATTTTGGTCGGATCATCCCGTTACAGTCGGCCATACCGACCAAACTGGGTACCCGAGACCGCCGACCCACTGGGCTCGAATCTGTCGTTATGGTCGGTCTGACCATGTCGGGTACCACTTCAGCTCGGTTCGATCCATAGTTTTCCCTCACC
The DNA here is from genome assembly GCA_954870855.1 of Scutellaria minor. NCBI lineage: Eukaryota > Viridiplantae > Streptophyta > Magnoliopsida > Lamiales > Lamiaceae > Scutellaria > Scutellaria minor. Next base: position 953,809 of record OX940733.1, read on the forward strand.
CGGGGCTCTGATCCGGTTAGACGAGCAGGAGATCAACAGGTCTACTATGCATTGATCACATCATCATTGCATTATTAGGGAAATTTGTATACTTTTTAGATTTTCAATCTTATATATATATATATTAAAGTTTAATCTTATAATTATAAAAATTCTTAGATTTTAATTAATAACAAGTCAAAATGAAAAGATCTTTATATTTTAAATCCAACCTACATATTATTGTAAAAGAATAAATGTTTTAAATATTTAAAGAAATTAATTTAATAATAAAAATGTATTATTTCACCATTAACTAAATAAAAGTTTTAATATTACGTTATTACCGTTAGAATGACTTCAATAAAGATATTGGAAAATCACACGAAAATTTGTTAGACATTTTCTTTTTGACATTTCCAAGTAGTTTAGCTTTTAGTAGGGGGTGCCATGTGCATTGAAGTGCGTGCATCCAAATTTTGCATTAATTTTGTGTTTGTTTCATGTGAGAATTTTTTTTTAATTCCTTATTTTAATAACCCAAATATCTTAAAACTAAGAAATGACGGTGTTTGTTTAATCCACACTTATGTAAATTCAATGGGACTGCAAATTATTAAAATACTTTTCATTTATATTTTAGTGCATATTTTTTATTTTTTAATAGAGGAAAAAGCGTTACATCATATATACGTCTAATATGAGAAGACGCATAAAAAGCTAAACTCGTGGTTCTCGATTGACGAGAACTGCATGTTATGTAACTATCAAATCGAGAAGCAAAGCTTTCTTCAATTATGAAAATGATGGCTCATTCTGACTAATGGCATATTTAAAATCGTTTTAATAATAACCACTTTTGACACATAGCTTTCAGAAAGGTAAAGGAATATTTGATTTTTATTTTGATATTTGAAGGAAATATTTTCATCTCCCAATATAGTTTGACCGTACGTATTTTTTTTCCCTAAATGAGCCACAAAAAGCTGGTCGGAGAGAATGAAAATTTAAAAACTCGTGTGATTCAAATATAAACATAGTTAAAAATGAAATACCACATAAACAACAAGTCTTGTAGTTAGTTTGACCAGATGTTAACACTAGAGTTTTTATAAATACACTTATATGAAAAATGGCCAATGTGTTTTTTATCAGGTCTAACTTGAGGGTCGGGTTTAACTCAATCTGCCACCGTTAATTTTGGATCCTATTTGGAGTCGAGCCGAGCCGAGCCTAAACCCTTGTCATGAGTGACATAATTGATTTACAATAATTTTCTCCAATTGTATCCCATAAAACAAAAGTATGGACATAAAGACATGAAGATAAAGAAAAAAAAAAGGAACAAGGAGAGGTTTAAAGAATGTGTCCTGTTTTAATCTTCAAGATATGTTCCAAAATTTGGCTTTCTCACCACAACCAGTTCTGCTATTTACATTTCTCAACACTGGAAATCGAAAAATGCATCTTTAAACTAATCTATCATCAATTGTACAGATAGAAGACAAGTCTAACGGAGTAGTAGACCTTGAGTGAGTCCATATCATCTTGAAGAGCTGACAAAACTGAGAAATTTGTACCGCGTTATTGACCATAAGAAGTATCAGAATCGCAATGCAGAATTATCAAGATTGAGTAGTAGAGCCACATATGAGATGGGCTATTGTTGCTGTGACCATTCCCAACGTCGCACCTGCAATGACCTGAATTAAAACGAATAAATTAGATCAAATCCATGAATAACAATGAACTACTTTAAAGAGACTAACAATGTGTTAGCCTACTCTTTTTCCCCAGAAAGACAAAACCCACAAGATATTATAATGTATAAAATTGAAATTTACATAATGTTTGCCCAAACGATCATGTATCACAAATAAAGCATAAGATTGAACCTGAGGAGGAGTGTGGCCAAGAAGTTCACGAAGGGGCCTGCTCTCAGCAAGAGGATGTTCAGATGGAAGTTCACATACAATTTGATTCAAAACCTGCCATTTTCATTTTGTTAGATCTTTACACAGTATACTACATAGTTGCATTTGCATAGCATCTATACTTGCTCCTCAAATCAATGCAATAACCACAAACCTCTGCTTGACGTCCAGCATGTAATCTTACTCCAGTGGCATCATACATCACCTGTCACAGGTTCACCGTGTAAGAATACTTATCAAAAACATATGAAGAAAATAACATCATATGAGTTCCGTGGACATGGAAGCATTTCTACAGGTATTATTGGGATAATGATGACTATTTTTCCACTGAAATTAGATGAGTAGCCTACGCATCTCATGAGAGACTATAATCCTTCATGTTTTTCCCTTTTTATTTATATCCTAAATTCATATTGATTTAAACCATAAGTTGAAAATAGTTCAAGAAAAGTGGCAGAAACATAACAACGGACCCTTAACAACACAATTTCAGTTGCAAATACACAATGATCAGATATGGTTTCTTATGGGATCACAATAAAACCATGGTTGTAAAATTACTTGAGGAACATACCACAAGTCCCAAAATCAATGCAACTGCAAACAAAGATCCTCCAAAACCCTCTTGCAAACCGATGGCCATAGCAAGAGCAGTGACAGTTGCTGAATGGGACGAAGGCATACCTCCAGGGCCAACAAGTTGCTTGAAATCCCAACGGTTTTCCTTATACCTGCAGGACTACTACGGCCTTAAGACTTTGATTGTCACTAAGAATATAGACTATCTATCTGCGAGTTTGCTTATCACCGAATAGATTGCATGAACTTATGCTATCCTCTTACGTGATAAGCAATACCTCTTATTCAGCACACACAGTTTTTAAGCTCTAACACAAAGGGCAAAATGTAATCCTAAAATCGCTCGAGTTTGATGATCATAAGGGGTGCTGAATAGCTATACTCTTGTTCTTGAAACATTCATATGATGTTGATCACCCTTTCATTATATACAAGATCCAATTATTGATTAATCACATTTTCAAATTAGAGAAAAAAAATGAGGGATTATATCAGATCACTATACTGCTTTCTTGAATAAAGAAAAGCCCATTTAATAAATCAAAGCACACATCAATAATGAAGGTGATGGAAATTGGGCAGATAACAACAAGATCATTGCAATTAAAGATCGCAATACTCAAAGATTTTTCAACCAAAATAGAAACACATTAAATCACTGACACGAGCTCAAAATCGAACTATAAATAGATGAATGAGAAGTATACCATGAGGCGACGAACTTCGATGCCTGGGCTATAGCGAATGCGAAGAGAGCAGTCATTAATGGATAATTCGAGAAAAAGGACGATGACGAATACGACGTCGTCGCTCCTGCAACCGTTGCAGTTGAATTTCGAAATGAATCCTGCATCGATCCCAGCGTTGATCCAACTGTTTCATCCATAGCCGGTTTCGATTTTCCTTCAATTTTTTCGATCTTAAACTCACTTCCTATCTTTCTGGCCCAAAAGCGATTCGTTTTCTTCTCAATCTTCAACCAACCAAAATTCAGATTTTCATGAATAGATTCAAGAATGGAGAATGGAAGCTGAAACCAATTTGCGAAGTAAAGGAAAGAGAAGGGTATAGTGCCAGTTGTATGCCCAAAGAAACGGTCAACAATTTCTTGTTTAAATTTTTCCTCTTTTGCTGCGTGAGTTTCTCAAATAAGCCCCCAAGATAATAACAATATAATAATAATAATAATAATAATAATAATAATAATAATAATAATAATAATAATAATAATAATAATTTCTTTTTTAAAAGATAATATACTTCTAATTATTTCATACTACATTTTATTATCGTTTTTCATCCACTAAAAAGGAATTCGTGGATTAAATTCTTATTTACATCATCTACTTGTGTTGGCAATAACAAAAGTCAACCATATAGGTTGCCAATGTATTAGAATATAAGATTTTAATTGCAAAATTTATAATGCCTTTGTAACTAACTTTTAATTATTAGTTATAGTATACTTTGAATGATGAATTAAATGTTTAAATAGAGGAGTATCTTCAAGTATCATGACCATGAAAGTTAACAAAATTCATCATCAAGACTTAAATATAACACTTATCATATCTGGATTTCATCTAAAGTGATAATTTAACGACATTACAATTTACATGATCAATTTTAATATTTTAGGGGCCTATAGATAAAATCTGTCTTCTTATTCTTATCTGTTTTTGCTTAATATACTTAATACACATGAAATACAGATTGAGACAAAGAATGGCATTTCAATACTTTCCACAAGCATATTTTGTTTGTGTTGTAAAGTTTAGGCAGGAGAAACCTTAAAAACATCAAGTGCCATTTTTCTAGAGTACATTGTACATGTAAAATCTTGAAGAAACAACTGCTTATTTCTTTGCTTTCTTCAATAGAGTATTTATGATGAAAAAACCAGTAGCAAAAGACAGAAGCATATTGTTCAATATCAAGTAGCCAGAATTCCAGATGCTAAGAAGTTGTGAGACTCGTAATGTTTGCTTATTTCTCGATGGCATGAGGCATCGTTGAGGTATCAACGAGACATTGCAAAACTGCAAATATTTCTTCAGTTCTAGGATGCGATTTATCAACAAAATAAAACCTGTGAATCTGGTTATCAACTTCTATCCAACTGCAACCAGCTGCTTTATGAACTTTCCCTTCAGACAACGTTTTCCTTAACCTTTGCGCCTCGCCCCACTTCCCCATTTCCCCGTATAAATTAGCCAGCATCGCACTATAACCGCCATTGTTAGGATTGATCTCAATCAGCTTCTTCACTGCAAATTCAGCCAAGTCTGTTCGTCTATGAATCTTACACCCGTTGAGCAATTAACGAACCCCACACAACCTCATCAGGTGGAATTCTCATGCCCTTCACAACTTCCATAGCCTCTTCAAATTGTCCTGATCGGCCAAGTAGATCTATCAAACACCCGTAATGCTCAATCTGAGGCTCAATTCCATAATCCTTAATCTTCATGTCATAATAGCGACGCCCCTCGACAACCAAACCTCCATGAGTGCAAGCATTCAACAAGCCAACAAATGTCACTCCATCAGGCCTTAGTTTATCTTCATGTTTCAGCATAACTTCAAAAATGTTGATGGCTTCGTGGCATCGACCATGCAATGCATAGCAATTTATCAAAGAATTCCAAGAAGTCAAATTTATCTCAGCAGACCTGTCAAAAACAGTTCTTGATTTTTCAAAACTCCCACATTTGCCGTACATATCAATCAAGCCGTTCACAACAAACAAATCCGTATGAAGTCCGTTTCTATATATGTATCCATGAATGCACTTCCCAACCTGCAACTCTCCACTATGCCCTAAAGCCGAAAGGTTACACACAATAGTACCCTGATTCGGCCTATTCCCTCCTGCCATCGCCTCCTCAACGACCATCCTCCTAAAAAACTCAATAGCCTCCGAAAACAATCCATTCTGCATACACCCTGCAATAATACAATTCCAAAATGGCGTATCCCTAATCTCATTTGGCATCTCTTCAAAAAGCAAAATCGCATTCCCCACTTTCCCATCTCTCATGTACCAAGAAACCATGGCAATCTAGGCCACCACATTTCTATCAGACATTTCATCGAACACCTTCCTTGCAAGACCAACATCAACTCTACACCTTGTGATTGGCAGCTAGGAAATTCCATATGGACCAGTATGCAGTAAGCTGACAAAGTTGCAAGATACTAGATGGGAGCAATAAGCTGGGAGCAGTAAAAGGATCCTGTCTGTTACTGTAGCTGTGCCCAACAGGATACTGTCTGTTACTGTAGCTGTGCAGAATCAATTTCTTCCAATGGACAATCGCGGGATTCTAGCAACGGTTTCATCGAATTAAGTTTGTTGTTAAATTTCTACAATTGGCGCCGTCTATGGGAATCAAACGCTACGATGATGAATAACATGAAACTCGACGTACACAAGTTATCTGGTGTGGAAGAATTCAATCTATGGAGAGTGCATATGGAATCACTTCTGATTCAACATGGGATAGAAGATGCTCTTCTTGATAAGAGTTAGACTTCAACCTCTGGCAATGCAGAGAAAAGAAAAGCGATGGAAAAGAAAGCAAGAAGCGTGATTCTCCTATGTTTGTGTGGAAAGGCACTAAGAGATGTATGCAAGGAAGAAACGGCGAGGGATATATGGAAGAAATTGCATACTCTATACATGACCAAGACTTTAGCGAACAAGTTATTCCTCAAACAAAAACTTTTTTCATTCAAGATTCAAGATGAGAAGAAGTTGATTGAAAAAGTAGATGAGTTTTGTAAGATTGTTGATGATTTGGAAAACATTGAGGTAGAGATGAAAGAAGAAGATAAGACTCTACTTCTTCTAAATGTACTACCTAAATCATATAAGTCATTCAAAGATGCATTGGTGTATGGGAGAGCTGCTACTTTGACTCTAGAAGAAGTTCTTGTTTCTATTAAAACAAGAGCAATCTCAGGGATTATAGAATCCAAGAGTCCAACTCTAGGAGAATGATTGAATGTGAAGTTAAAAAACTCCAAAAAATCGAATCAAGGTATGAAGCAAAATAATCAGAGGCAAGAGATTGCTCAAAACAAACCAAATGCTGACTTCATTGATGCAAATAAGTATTTCAATTGTCATAAGGTAGGACATTTCAAAAGGAATTATCCGGAGAAGAAGAAGATGGCTAAAAACCAACAAGTTTCGATAGCTCAAGAACAATATAATAGTGTTGATATGCTATGCATCAGTAATTGTGAAATCAAGAATGAGTGGGTGCTTAATTCAGGGTGCTCATTTTATATATGTCCAGTGAAGTCATGGTTCACTGAGCTGGAAATAGAGAGAGGTGGTCTGGTGTTACTTGGTGATGATCATTCTTGTAGGGTTATAGGAATTGGAACCATAAAACTGAAGCTACATGATGGAAAGATCAGGACACTCACCAAGGTAAGGTACATTCCCAAACATAAAAGAAATCTTATTTCACTAGGTTTGTTGAATGCTACAGGATATGAATTCAAGACAGAGAAGGAGGAAATCCTGGTAACTAAAAATGACAAACTGATCTTAAAAGAAAGAAAGTCAAATGGACTTTATACACTGCTTGGAACAACTATCACTGGAGAAACAGCAACTGTGATAAGCAAGGAGTTAACCAATCTATGGCACAAAAGATTGGGGCATAATGGAGATAAAGGGCTCTATAAACTGGCAAATCAACAGCTCCTTGGTGGTGATCAAATAGCAAAGATGGAAAGATGTGAACACTGTATCTTGGGAAAATCCACCAAGGCAAGTTTCCCAACTGGTAAACACACTACACAAGGACCACTTGACTATGTACACTCTGACATTTGGGTCCTACTAGAACTGAAACTCATGGTGGAGGTAAGTATTTCATAACCTTTATTGATGACTATTCTAGGAAAGTGTGGGTGTATATACTAAAACATAAGAATGAAGTTTATGTTAAATTTAAAGAATGGCTGACTCTTATGAAAAATCAAATAAAAAGGAAACTTAAACATCTAAGAACTGATAATGGCCTTAGTACTTGTCAGAGGATTTTCAAGAGTTTTGCAGGTCAAAAGGCATCTCAAGACATAGGACCACAGTGGCTACACCTCAACAAAATGGTGTGACAGAAAGGATGAATCGAACGTTGCTGGAAAAGATGAGGTGTCTGCTTCTTAATGCAGGTTTGCCAAAATCTTTTTGGGGTGAGGCATTAGCTACTTCAGCTTTTCTGATCAACAGAAGTCCCTCATCTCCTATTGAGTACAAGTCTCCAAATGAAGTATGGTATGAAAAACCCTCTAACTATGCTTATCTTAAAGTTTTTGGTTGTCTTGCATATGCATACACAAAACAAGATAAGTTAGATGCCAGAGCAATCAAGTGCATTTTCATTGGTTATCCAAATGGTATAAAATGATACAAAATGTGGAGCTTAGAACCGAGTTTTCAGAGATGTTTTGTCAATAGAAATGTGGTATTCAAGGAGCATATAATGGGCTACAAGCATCACTTGAATCATCAAGTAATCACATCTCATTCAGATCAGACCATTGAAGAAGATGAGTAACAAGAGGCTGCTGAAATTCAGGTGGAGCCTAGGAATCAGTTGGAAGAAGAAGAACAAGATAACTCTAATAATACAAAAACTAATCAGAATGATGAAATCAGTCATCAGCCCCCTCAAGATCTGACCAACTACAATCTAGCAAGGGATAGACAAATGAGGATTATTCAAGCACCAACAAGTATGGAGAAACTAATATTGTTCACTATGCTTTAAGCATAGCACAAGACATAGAATTTGAAGAACCAAAGAACTTCAAATCTGCTATGATATCAAATGATAGGGAAAAGTGGATTCATGCAATGAATGAAGAACTTCTATCTTTGGAGAAGAACCATACTTGGGAATTGGTGAAGAAACCTGAAAATCAAAAGATAATTGGTTGTAAATGGATCTTCAAGAAGAAGATTTAGGTGGCTGGAACTGAACAAGTCAGATTCAAGATAAGATTGGTAGCAAAAGGGTATACACAAAGGAAAGACATTGACTACAATGAGATCTTCTCCCCTGTGGTAAAACATGTGTCAATCGGGATCTTACTTGCCTTGGTAGTTCAAAATAACATGGAATTACATCAATTAGATGTCAAAACTGCATTCCTTCATAGGAATTTGGATGAGACTCTTTATATGCAACAACCTGAGAGATTTGTTCAACCAGGAAATGAAGAGAAGATTTGTTTACTGAAGAGATCTCTTTATGGATTAAAACAAAGCGCCAGGCAATGGTATAAGACAGTTGTGTGTATTTTGAAAAAGAAGGAAATCTTATTCACACTTATCTACTACTATATGTGGATGATATGGTTATAACAAGTACAGAATAGATAGCTTGAAGCACAAATTAAAGCTGCAGTTTGAAATAAAGGATTTGAGAGAAGCAAGAAGGATTTTAGGGATGGATATACAAAGAGATAGAAAATTGGAAAAATTATTCCTTCACCATACATGTTACATTCATTAAGTCCTTAAGAGGTTCTTCATGCATACTGCAAATGGGGTATCTACACCTTTGGGAGCCCAATTCAAACTGTCTGCAAATCAGAAACCAAAAACAGATGAAGAGAGAAAGTATATACTTGGAGTTCCCTATGCAAATGCAGTTGGAAGTATGATGTACACTATGTTATGTAGTAGACCTGATATTGCATATGGAATGAGTATGGTGAGCAGATACATGGCCGATCCAAGGAGAATACACTGGGAAATAACTAAGTGGTTGTTTAGATACCTAAGTGGAATAACTAACTTAGGATTAATATTTAAAAGACACGCACAATATATTAACACTCTTGAATGTTTTGTAGACTCTGATTTTGCAGGTAATATAGACATAAGAAAGTCCATAACCGGCTATGTGTTCAAGCTATATGGGACTGCAATCAGTTGGAAAGCCAAACAATAACCAGTAGTTGCATTGTCCACCACAGAGGCTGAGTTCATTGTCATGACAAAGGTAATGAAAGAATCGGTGTGGCTCAAGGGGATTCTAAAGGAGTTATGAGTAAAACAAGGCAGAGCCACTATCTTCTGTGACAATCAAAGTGTTTTACACTTAACAAAACATCAAACCGTCCATGAAAGATGCAAACATATAGACATCAAACTCCATTTTGTAAGAAATATGATTGAAAAATGTGAAGTGGAGGCTAGCAAAGTTGGAACTGAAGACAATCATGCTGATATGCCTACCAAAATATTACCAGGAGCAAAATTCAATCATTAAAGAAATCTAGTAAGCTTAGCAAGCTGGAAAGAAGACAACACTTAGAGCCTTGAAGTTTGCAGGTGAACTAGGATCGATCATTTCCGAGCTGAGGTGGAGAATTGTAATTAGCAGCTAGGAAATTCCATATGGAGCAGTATGCAGTAAGCTGACAAAGTTGCAGGATACTGGATGAGAGCAGTAAGCTGGAACAGTAAGCTGGACGCCCAACAGGATACTGTCTGTTATTATAGTTGTGCATAATCAGTTTCTTCTAACGAACAATTGCGGGATTCTAGCAACGGTTTCATCGAATTAAGTTTGCTGTCAAATTTCTACATGCCTCGAGTACGCATCCAATATCGCAGTCTGCACAACCGGGTATCCACCATAACCCGATTTCACTATTTGGGCTTGCACAAATTCTACTCCATAACTTCTCACAACCTCAGGCCACGACTTCAAGATAAGAGAAAACATAAAATGATTAGGCTTCGATCGGTTTTCACGAACCATATCACAATAAAGTAGCACAGAAGATTCATGATCAGGAACTGAAGCATATGCAGCGACGATTGTTGTGTATATAAAAATATTGGGCAAGGTGAATTTGTCGAACAGGTAGCGTGTATACGCGAGATTTCAGAGGCGAGTAGTGCAGAAGTGGATGAGCTTGAAGACGTAGAAATGAGTGTTGTCATATCGGACTGTGATCAGATGACCTTGTAGTTGTTTGAGGTGATTCAAATTATTGCATTTGTCGAGAATCGCAAGCACGTCTATTGAGGCTCGTGGAAGAAAGAACCATGCTCACGAAACATGGTTTATAGTGTGGTGAAATCACTGTATAGATATATGGATAATTTACAATTCAGTCCCTAATCTTATATTTGAGTTGCAATTTGATCCTTAAACTAATCTATTTATCTATATATATATATATATAGAGTGTTGATCAGGCACGCACCTGAAGAATGCGCACCGTGCGCACTTCTTTAAGATATATATATTTTTTTTAATATATCATATTATTTTGTTTCTCACGCTACTACTTCACATACGAAATTCTCATCTCACACATGAACCAAACTCATCATCAATATATACAATTTGCATCCCACATATCAACATAGATCTTCTTCCCAATTCTCATCTTACAGATGCTACACCATGAAAATTTGGTTATCATCAAAAGTCATTTTTTAAAAATTACAAAATATGAATTAGTTAACAAATATGATAAATCCTCAATCAATACTCAATAAATCTTCAAGATCAATCCTATTGTAGCCCACAATTAAAGAAAAGAACGAAAAATATTTAATTAGTCAATTCTAAAGAAAAATCCTAATCAAGTTCAAGAAATCCTCAAAATGAATAATAAAAATTGAAATATGAATTAAGTAACAAAGAGAATAAATTATCAACAAATCCTTAAAATCGACAAATCATATCTCAAACTCAACAAATTCTCAAAATCAACAAATCATATTCTCCAACTTAATCATCAATTTTCAAGAAGTCTTCAATCAATCCTCAAAATCTCCAAGTCTCTTTAATTACTTGTATTTTGGGTCTTTAAATATAATGGATCTACATCGTGAATTTTTTTAAAACAAATCAGTACCATAATTTTTTAAATGTAAAAACTTTCAGAAAAGATAAGAAAATATTATAGATGTGGTACAATTTCTCCTGTCATGTCCATAACAACCACGACAAACTCTTGCTTTTGAAATTATTTTTTCAGTTTGCCTTTAAATTGTTTTTTCATTTGATAATTTATACAAGAAAGTATGTGAAGATATTGATGAAGGTTATGTCTATGTGTGAAATGAGAATTTCGTATGTGAAGTGAAAAAATTATGTGTATAATAATATAAAATATTAAAAATTACATTGATTATGATTTAGAAAATTATGTGTATAATAATATAATATATTAAAAAGTACATTGATTGTGAGAATTGGGAAGAAATCTATGTTGATATGTGTGATGCAAGTTGTAATTTCCATATGTGAAGTGGTAGCGTGAGAAAAGAAATAATATGAAATATTAAAAATTAAAAAAAAAAAAATCTTAAAGAAGTGCGCACAGTGCGCATTCTTTAGGTGCGTGTCTGATCAACACTCTATATATATATATATATATATATATATATATATATATATAGTAATGATAAGGAGCCCACCGTTGGGTTTCTTATGGAGCCAATCTGGCTTATGTGGCAACACAAGTTCCGTGATATTCTACTAGAGTGATATTCTTTTCTATGTAATTTATTTTTTTTTTTTTCGCGTTTTTTGTTTTGTTTTTTACGTACGTAATTTCTTTTTCTTTTTTTTACATAATTTAATTTTGCCTATCATTCTTTCTTATCTTATTTCATTTTTAAATAAACTTTTTTTCTTATTCATCTCAATTTTTTTTCTTATTCTATATCATTCTTTCTTAGTTTATCCCATTTTTAGATAAAAAATTTTATTCATGTCAATTTTTTTCTTATTCTATATCATTCCTTTATTTTTTTTTTCAAATTCATCTCATTTTGTCTTAGTAAATTTTCTTATTCTATATCATTCTTTGAATATATAGTTTTTCAAATTAGTAAATTGTCAAATTTTTTTCTTCTCTTTTAGTTGCCATTAATATCAATAGTACTTTGGAAATATTTTTCTTTAATTGTACCTAAAATTAGAAATTGTGTAAAAGTTTCATATACTTATAGATTTTGATAGGTTTATTTATATTTATGCAAGAACAACCGATAAGAATGTTTGGATTCGAATCATTTATAAATATTCTGGTCATCTTCTTATATATTGTGAATATTAGAATTAAAGAATAGATGGTTGAGATTACTCCATAAAAATTCTCCATACGGCCATACATGCTTATACATAATATTCAACTAGATTTAAACACGTGCAATGCACGAGCTTCATTTAACACTTATCTAATTTTTATTTTATAAGTATTATTATTTCATATGTATTTGTTGATTTATATGTATGATATTTTTTTCTATATCCTTAAAATAATCTTCCTTATTGATTTTAATTTTTTATTTTTTTTCATTTGATATTTAGCACAAAATTGTTAATAGCTAGTTCTTTATAGGTGTTTCAACTGTTGAGTTAGTTCTTTATAGGTGTTTCAACTGTTGAGTTAGTTCTTTATAGGTGTTTCAACTGTTGTATTAGATATTTTCATATTTTTCTTTAAAAAGTATGTTTTATCGCTCGAAGACATCTGTTATCTTCCAATTTTGCCTTTGAGTGCTTTTTTTATTAGGTTTACATAATGATTCATTTGTAAAATAATAGAACATCATCTATTTTTTCTACAATTCCCGATATGATCCACTTTCAAACTTGTAAATCTATCTATGTCCCAATGTAAACATATCCTAAGGTTTTTTTAGCACCTATTTTTTGTTAATGTCATTACTTTTGCAAGAGCATTGTTGTTTACTTTGTTTTTTTTTTTTTTTCAATTTGAAATGTTGGACAAAAACAATTATTAAAGTTCGGAACCAAATATTTCATATAGAAAAAGACAATACAACATTAACAATCTCTTCCAAGCATTTGTAACTTTCATATTTAGTTTTTTACATAGCACGGGTGGATGGCTAGTTTTTTTTTATAAAAAAACAAGCTTGATTATCTATCATAAAATAAATATGGGCCCGGCTATCCGCACCCCAGTTATTCTAAACACACCCCACAAAATTAAATAAAAAGGAAATGATTTACTTAAAGACATTTATACCCTTAAAGATAATTTTATAAACAATTATATTTAAATTAAAGTTATACTATACACACCCCAATTATGACACACCCAATCTTCTTCTTCCTCACACCTTTCTTCTTTCAAAACCTCAAAACACAACCCTAATCTTGTAAACTCTCACCTCATATCTTGTTTATACTCAAAAGACATCATGTCCGAAGAAAGAACACATGAGATGGACAATGTAAGTCGTTTACAAGCTTTCTACTGATTGTTTTTCTGTATTTTGAGCTAAAAGAAACTGTAAATTTCCCGATCGGCCATTACAGGCCGAACAAATTGAAGAGTGTTCGACCTGTAAAGGCCGAACATAATGAAGTATGTTCGACCAATAGTCGAACATATCACAGAGTGTTCGAACAGTAGTCGAACACATCATAGTGTGTTCGAACTGTAGTCGAACATCATGCATACCGTTCGGTCGACCAGGGTCGAACCGAACGCGTCCAGAAAAAAAAAATGGTGTTCGCGATTTCGTTTTCCCGTCCAAAATCTACCACAACTACACATGTTTTCAACAATAATACATCCTAAATATGATTTCTACACAATGTTCCTCAATTTCAAACAACAAAACAACAAATTTACCCAAATAAATCAAAAAATTTGTAGAGAAATTTGCAAACTTATTTGGCTTTTCATCTTGTTGGAAATGATCCATTGTAAGGAGATGTTTTGTTGAATGTGAACTCACAAAAGCTTGTTCGAACTTAGGCCGAAAGATTTTTTCAAACAAATCCGAATTGAGAAGGTAGAGTTCTTGAATTTCTTGGATTAGGGTTTTGATTTGGGTGAATGAATTGTGGGGTGTGTAAGGGTATTTTGGGGTGTGTTTAGTATGTGTGTATAATTTAGGTATCAAGGGTATTTTGGTAATGTGTTGGGGTGTGTTTAGAAAATTTTAAATAGAATTGATTTAATTGTGAGTGTGTTTAGAAAAATGGGGTGCGTTTAGAATAATTGGGGTGCGGATAGCCGAGCCCAATAAATATACGCCAGAATTTCCCAACCAAACGAAAGCTTGTACTGATTGCTCACCTACACTCATCGTCTTCCGCTGCGGAGATTCCTAAGAGCTCTCTATTTCTCTCTCTACACTTCATTACTATCAAATCAAGCATTCATATTAGTCGTCTATTTGCTCGGTGGCGACTTTCAGATTTACTCGTCTTCTTCCCCACCACCAATTTGCCCGGACCACACTGAACATGGCTGCTACCTCCGCCGCCGGATCCGCCGCCATCGCCTTCAAGTCTGGTGGCGTTTCTCACAAGAAAATCGCCAATTTCCGGGATGTGAAAATATCGTCGCTGGCGAAGCTTCCGGGGCTCAGTTTGCAATGCCGGTCCATCAGATCCTTCTCCTCCTCAGGTATGCCCAATATTGGAGTGGATTTTCTTGTTTGGAAACAATTTATGGAGAATATGTTATGTTTAGTAGATTGGATAAGGTGTTGATATTGTTGCAATTGGTTTGATGCATTTCTGTTTCGTTGTGATTACCAATGCAAAGTGCTTTTCACAAATTACTAAATGTAGTAGGAAACTGCTTGGAAATTAAGTAAAACATTAATTTTAAATTTTTGTATCTAAATTTATTGGGGGTTTAAAGGAGTGATACCTTTTAATTGGAGTGCATGTGTAGGCATAAGGGCACAGGTTGCAAGCATGGAACAAGTTAAAAATGAAGAAGCACAGAAAGTGGAAGCTCCTGTTGTGGTTATTACTGGAGCATCCAGAGGCATTGGCAAGGCAATTGCTTTGGCTCTTGGAAAATCGGGTTGCAAGGTTGCTTTCTTTGCCTAACAGCCAATTACAGTTCAGCATAAGTTGGCCAACTCCTTTTATTTATTTCTTGATTTATTGTTTCCCATATGTTCAATATTTTCAGCAAATTGGAAGTTAATACTGTGTGTTAGTGTAATGCCAAAGATGATGAAAGTATCCAGTTTCAGGTTTTTTATAAGGCACTACTTTGTGAAACTTGTCCAGCTTCTGGTTTCTGGAATAATCTTTTTAGGTTTCATTGTACATAGCCATAAGAATGAATCGTATCAACTGTAGTTGATAACACCACTTTTCGCTCCCAAGTTCTCAAGTAGGATTGAATCAGTGGACATGGTGTCCTTTTTTATTGTATTATACTATTATAGTTGGAAGGAGGGCATTTGTGTGTTCAGGCTTCTCTTCACCTGTGCCATTGCATGAACTGATTAAGGATTAACTGCTGCAGGTTCTGGTTAATTATGCAAGGTCATCAAAGGAGGCAGAAGAAGTTTGCAAACAGGTGAATTAGTCCATTTGCATGTATGAATAACAAATGTCACTGAACTATGTTTAGATGTAAATTTCGTGGATTCTTGCATGTATATTTTCCTGAAATTCTTGAGGCACTTAGAAATTAATATCTGCTCTTTTAGAATCTATTTTATTGAGATATTTTTGGAAGAACTAGTACCTTTTATAGATTGTGATATGCAGATATTTCCCTGACTGATGTACGTGTGTGATGTACAGTTCTATTTAATTGCCAGGAGTTTCTGGCTTTGTGTTGGCAAATCAACTTTTTTAAATTGATCCAACTTTTGTCATATTGCTGATATCCCCATAAGGGACTTGAATCTCGGTCCCCCTCTCACCCCACATGATATGCATAGAGTATAGACTATGCACCAGCACAGGAAAGCACATGCTTGTGCTGTTGATTAAAAGAAATAGCATTATGATTATGTCTCAGTAAAAAGGAAAAATCTTTATCATATTGTGGTTATAGTAAGACTCTTGTTGGTTTAGTGTGAACCTTGAAGTAATTGTTTGGTTGTTATTTATTGCAGATAGAGGCATCTGGTGGGCAGGCTCTTACGTTTGGTGGAGATGTTTCAAAAGAAGCAGATGTGGACTCAATGATTAAAACTGTGAGTGAATTTTCTAGTTCTGTTTGTTCTTTTTCAAATCTTGTCCAGAACATTTTCTCAGTCTTATGCTACTGATATCTGCAGGCAGTGGATGCATGGGGTACAATAGATGTTATGATTAATAATGCAGGTGGTCAAAAGTCTGACTTTGTTTGCTAGCAAATCACTTTTTTTTTTTTTTTTTTTTTTTCGAAAAAGAAAATTGTCTTGTAAAATATTCACTACTATTCCAGGTATAACGAGGGATAATCTGTTGATGAGAATGAAGATATCTCAGTGGCAGGAGGTTATTGATCTAAACCTTACTGGTGTTTTCCTATGCACCCAGGTAGGTTTCTTAAAGCTCCATTTGCAGAGACTAATACCCAACCTCATCTAAATTAGCTGAGATTTTTCCTTTTCTCTTTTTTCTGCCTTTTTCCTCTTTTTATGCAGGCAGCTGCCAAAATAATGATGAGGAAGAAGAAGGTACCTATCATTCTTATGTTTTTGTTTCCCACATCACTTAGTTTGCTAGTTTATCTTGGTCATAGTTATAAAAAAATTCTTTCGTGGTGTTGTTCTTCCTTGCTTCTGCATGTGCATGTTAATGTGGGCCATTTTTAATTTATTATTCTTCCCCTTTCCTTGTCCGGACTGAAAAAATGCAGACCTCTGTATCTATGTTCTTAGATTCTATTGAGTTCAACATAATTAATTAGGAAGTTGGGCCAGATGATGTTGATATTGAATCTTGCAATCCATTATATGAAGTAAAACCAATTTAGCGCATTAGACATTTCCCATGCTGTCTTGTTCCTTGGTTTTCGTCTCAATACTTAATACCAAATTGCTTTTAACTTTTCAGGGAAGGATAATTAATATTGCGTCTGTTGTTGGTCTGGTTGGAAATGTTGGGCAAGCCAATTATAGTGCTGCAAAAGCAGGAGTAATTGGATTCACAAAAACAGTTGCCAAGGAGTACTCAAGCAGAAATATCACTGTGAGTTTGCACAAATAATTTACCTTTTTTTTAGTGGTATGGATATTGCTACATTCCTGCTTGAACTAGCACCTGAAATTTCGAATTAATGGATGCTTCTTCCATTGACAGGTAAATGCTGTTGCTCCTGGATTTATTGCATCGGACATGACTGCTACACTTTCTGAAGCTTTCGAGAAAAAGATAAAGGAGGCCATTCCATTGGGTAAGATGTGGACTGAGAATTATATTTGCATTATGAATTAATCTATGGATACTACTAGTATTGCCTACTCATTCTTTTTATCTGGGATGCTATAGCCCTTCATTCCATTTGTTGTATTTGGAATGATGGATTTGATTTGAGGAGAAAGGATTTCAAATCCATTGTAGCATTACATATCTAAATGAACTTTGATTCAAGGGCAACCTTACTTAGGTCTCTTGTGAAGTATTTTATTCCAATAACTCTGTTTCTGTATAAATCCAGGTCGATATGGCCAACCAGAAGAAGTTGCTGGGCTCGTTGAATTCTTGGCCCTTAATCCGGCTGCAGCTTACATGACTGGGCAGGTAACAACAGATTCATCTTTGCTAACCACATGAAGATGTATACTCTTTTGAGCTATATTGATTTAACTCTCTTTTAACTTACTTTGGTTGCACAGGTATTAACCATTGATGGAGGCATGGTCATGTAACAGGCTTCTGTTAAACCATCCTTCATGGTTTTGATAAATTTAGTGAGGTAGACTTCATATGATGGAATATCAAATCTCGAGTTCATCAACATCAGGTAGCAAGACCTTTTTGTAGCTGTAGTCGATGTTTCCAAGATCATATATATTTGGTACAAGAACTAATTCAACTTTGTGAAACGGTTTTAGGAATATCGTTGAGTGCAATTTTCCGACATTTATGTTCTTCCCTTATCATTACTCCATTGATCTTGTGTTGGAGGATCTCTTTAGGATTCTTGTGATACCTTGTGATTTTTGC
The DNA here is from genome assembly GCA_954870855.1 of Scutellaria minor. NCBI lineage: Eukaryota > Viridiplantae > Streptophyta > Magnoliopsida > Lamiales > Lamiaceae > Scutellaria > Scutellaria minor. The sequence goes on from OX940733.1 coordinate 972,257, forward strand.
AAATGAATGACTTTATTATTTTAGCAGTACTTATTCACCTACCTAAATCTACCCTATGTGGACTTAATGTTTTAATATAATTGCCTTAGACAATATGATTATACAAACGTATATACAGACGGTTATGTATATATAATGCACAATGAGATTTGTAAACATGTGGAGAATGAAAATATGTTCTGATATTTTGTTTGAAAATTTGAAGTGTATATTCAACTGGTAATATTTTATTGTGGACCTTGTGGTTGTTTTGAGCCTTGTTTTACAAATGCTTGGGTTGCAGTTCATTACTTCTATTGAAATTTCGTGTGGATTGAGATTAATGAAATGAGCATTTTACTGATTTTGGAAATAAATCTATAGTATGGATAATTAATGCAAACATTCTCCACAGACTGCTGCATCAATGCAAATATTGCTGCCAAGTGCCCAAGGAAGAACAACTACTACTACTACTGTTGTTTTTTTTTAATGAACTTAATTAATTAAACTAACTAGACTAATGCTATTCTAGTTAGGACAATTCTAATACTAGAAATTGAAGTTCACTACAAGATATACACAACTTTCAAGAATAATGATAAGAACAACAACAAATTAAACATAACCCATATCCAAACCTCACAAGAATGCCACCAAAAAGCCTGGCTTATTTTCCCTTTTTATTGATCTTGATCTTGGAGTGAGGGAAGTCATTGGTAAAACTTGTAGGTTTTGGCAGATAGAATTATGTTCCTCAAACCTCCAATGGGTGCTAAAATCATCAATATAACTCCAAGAACAATAAATATCTGAAAATTCAAGAATTCAAACCAGTTAATTTCAGCCTCAATAATTAACTTATATATCTCAAAATCATCAGAGTTTCAACAATTTATGTTTGAAACTTACCCAATTGATCCACCAGGAGAAGCCAAACTTCTTGGGTTTCTTCACAATAAGCCACATGATGCAAGGAAGCTGAAATGAAACTAATAGCATGACATCAATCATCATTCATACTATACTCACGACGTTACAGTCTCACGTTTTATTTTATGATTGCATGTTACAAACACATGATGATGAACACTCACTAATGGAATGAAACACGAGATTATAATAGTATTTGGCGTGTGTTGGAAAATAGTATAGTTTCACTTACAAAGTATGTTGTTGGAGCCAAAGCAAATCCACCAAAGAATCCAAGTAGACCACCAAAGAAGGGGAATGTCATGCCAATGAACATAGTTAATCCTGCAACAATAGGCCATATTTTATCAACAATAAACATGAAAAAGAAAAGGAACATGATCATGCCAGGTGGGATGGATAATTTAAATAATCACGGGCCCGGGCCTATCCCACATAGTGGGATTATTTGATTTCTATGAATCCGGCCTACTCGCTTAAAGTAAACGGGCCCTTAGTCGTTAGAAGCCTTACCAACATACAATGTATGAGTAACGAAACGAAGCCACGTTGAAGGCTTAAACTTCATTTCCTTAACCAATAATGTCTCCAACATATCAAACACAGGCATGGCATATATCTACACACAATCAACAATGATCAAAATTTAGATCAAATTTGATCATGAGAACTGATTTAATCTCTCAAGCTAATTGAGACCAAGATTATATGACCTGATAACCTCCAATGACATGAACCAAGACAAACATGTTAGCGGATGCAATGAGCCAATTTGGCTTCTCGAGCGTCAACAAAATGTTGTCATCTACAGAGTTACCAAATACGTAATAACCAATGAACGCCACTGGAAAATAACATATAGCAACGACAATGTAGGCCACTATGACTCCCTTCCACATAGGTATCTTCGAAGGCTTCTCAGGTGTCGATGGAATCATTGCTTGGATCTCCAACACCACATTGTGACCAGCAAAGGCGAACGCCATCTCTCCCAATGAGTTAAAGAAGTTGAAAACATTAGCCGGTGTGCTCGACCCCCTTATTTCATAGCTCACTTTCTCATGTGGATCTCCCTTCACAAGTGAAGCCACCCAAGCAATAGTCGAATACCTACAACAAAAGTTACAAAAGTTCAATAAACCCGCCTAGAGTTGACAACTTGAGCCCGCCTCAAATACAACCGGCCCTGCCCAACCCAATCCCACAAATTTTTCGGGCCGGGCCGGGCCCAATCTCAATTTTCTTCTTATATTTCCAATTCCATGTTGGAAAAATCACATTCTCATACTCGACTTACGCTAGAGACATGACTGCTGCAGCAAGGGAGACAATGGAGATCGAGTTAAAGTTGGGGAGATGAGAGAGGACAAAGTGGACCGAGGCGAAAATGAGGATGAAGAGAGTGAGTTTGATATCCTTGCATTCAGGACACACAGTTTGATGGAATTTCTTCAGAGATTTGCCACCAGTGACCATATAGATGATACATGTGCTCACTTCCACGACAACTTGTTGAGGTACAACTATGTAAAGCCCGAGCTTCTTACCAAACGCGTGTTGGCCTAATTCATGGTACCTATTGAATCTCTTACCAGGCACCATCTCGTGCATCTCCACCATTTGCCACAGAGTATACAGAGTGATCATCCAAGATAGTGTCATGATCACCACACCTGGCCCCCTGCAACAGAACCTGATTAATTTTTCACCCAGAACAGGATTCAACCCACATTTTGCCAGAAGCTCGAGACAGTTACTGTCTCGAGCTTCTGGACATATCATGAAGGGTATTTTAGTCTTTTCAAGGCGACACAACCATTTAACGAATCCCAAAAACCACGATTCAAACCACATTTTGCCAGAAGCTCGAGACAGTTACTGCCTCGAGCTTCTGCAAATATCATGAAGGGTATTTTAGTCTTTTCAAGAAGACATACAACTAATAAGGTTGTTACCATCCCATGTTGGACATGGCATATGGGAGGCTAAGGACCCCGGCCCCGACCATGGCGGTGACATTGTGGAAAGTCGAGTACCACCATTTGGCCGTACGGGACGAAGTGATTGGTAGCCAATCATCGATCGCTTTCTGGGCCGATGCTTGCTCCAGATCATCAGCAGCAGCAGGAGCCATTTTCAAAGTACTAATTTTTTTCTAAAGATTCTTGATGGTTCTTGAATGGACACATTTAACATAGGATGAACAGATTCTCTTGTAGTTAATTAGTGAGTGTGTTCTCTTTGTTCAATTCTTGCAATGTCTGATCTGATCCACAATTTTTAGCATAAAATTAGTTTATTACGAGTATAGTTACAACTTATCTGGATTAATTAATGACTTGGTCTAATTACTACTTGATATCATAACATTTTGCGGGGATATTGTCAAGTCTCAAGGTTTGTCATCGTTAATTAGAAGATCTACGATATTTCAGATCTCATCTTCTATCTCTCATCGTGTTCACAAATTAAACGAAATACAAGATTTAAAGTATATCCACTACGAAATAGAAGATCTTATCTTAAATTCATATAAGCTCAATTGGTGTCAAATATAGTTCTTCAATCTAATACTTATCTTGTACAAATTCTAGGGGAAAACTCACTTAGGACATATGTCGTGCTAAGGTAATTCTTGTTTCTCACATAAAAGTACTTTTTTTATTTTTTAGTTTCAATTAATTCGCTTAATGATTACTACATTCTATGTCAACTATCATTAATTATTAATATAGATACAACTAAAATAAATATACGACTATCAAAAGTAACATATTAATATATTCATATGTTCCATTAAAATAGTAAATTCATTATAAATATAGTTTTAAGAATTATTAATTAAAATTAAATATCCAAGAGTTTTACTCTAATATTAACTAAATTACATTATGATATTGATATATTTGATTTCATCATATATTTCCAAGTGACAAACAAGTGTGAATATATAGAATCATATCATAATCACACAACATCAACTAAACTTTGCTGATTCCTACGTTGTTCTCGCGAATGAATCGAGTTCTCAACTGCAAGACCTTGACCTCCAAAACACAAGTAGTCATTCATCTTCAATTTAAACGAAGAACGCTTCAACTTCATCTTCTCGAAATCGGGTGATTGATTCAAGCTGGAAGGCCCGGCACTGACACTTTCAATCCTCTTCATGTCAATGGATATAGGAGACGACCACGAAGACTCAGAGAGGGCGCTCACAGGCGATCCCAGGTTCGATTTCGGCAAAACCTGTCGAACAGTGTGTGTGAAACTCAAACCAGAGCCAAACTTCTTCTTACTAGGAAGGTTTCCTTGTAATGAAAGTATTCTTTTGTTGCTTGGGAGTGATGTTTGGCCCGAAAACTGTTGTCGGAGTGGAATCGGGCTGCTTTTCGGGCTTGAAAACGGGGTAGTGCTGGACCCTTTCAGTCGAAGGAGCATCTTGAGACGAAGAACTGCACTGTTGATGGAACTCGACTTCTTGTAGTTAGACGAGCTGTTTCCAGGTGTAGAAAACGTGGATTCGATTAGACCAGAGTGGTTAGGAGTGTAACCATGGTTAGTGCTGGTTAACTCACAGCTGGATTCTTCGACTCCATTGTACAACACTAGTTCAGAATCAGGGATTCTGAAAGAGGTCCCTGGGCTGCCTCCGATCCCGTGCATTCTCATGTGCGAGACCGGCGAAATCGTGGCCGTTGGATCGGAGACTCCTCCGGCTGATACTATCCGTTTGATCAGGATATCAGATGAGGCCGATCGTGGCCGTTGATAGAGGAGGTCCAGGGGAGTGTATCCTGCACCGTCACGGATGTTGAGATCGACGAATCGGATGGATATCAGGAGCTCGACGACGTCAGATTGGACGTCGTTGATGACGGCCATGTGGAGCGCGGTTCTTCCGTCGTTGTTTTGGACGTTGATGACGTGTCCGATGTCTAGAAGCTTCCCACCGACCAGCTCCTTCATGAGGTCTAACTGGAGGTCTAATCGTCTGAAACTGGGCGTACGGAAACCGGCGATGGCCATGTGGAGAAAGGTGTCGCCATAGTTGTTGGTTAAGGATGCAGATGAAGGAGATGCAGAGAGAAGAAGCTTGAAGACAGGTAGGTGGCCTCTGTAAGCTGCCACGTTTAAAGCTGTGTTGCCTCGATCATCCATGGAGTTGATGATGTCATTGTACGCTGATATCAAGTTCTTAACCACCTGCGTTTTTGTGAAGAATTATGAGGCTCTTAAAAGCTTCAGAAAAATTAAGATGCATTCTGACACAGAATCCTTGCATTTCATGGATTTTGCTATTTTTTAGTTAATTATTTTAAAGGAAAACACTATTTTTGCCACAATTAGATTTTATCACAAAGTTAAGAAAATGACAATTTTACCTTTGTATAATACATAAAAAAGTATCTTTGGTCACATCACTCATTGGATTATACATATATTGTAAGAATTATTTTAGACTTTTCATTCAAATTATGATAGAAAAGTAATAAAATAATATGTTATGATAAAAAAATTAATTTTATTTAATTTTATGGTATAAATGATTATTATACCTTAGTTTAAAACTATCAGTATAGTCGTGAATTTGTTAATCACTAGAACTTTTGACCAATTTGTGAGATCTGTGGAAAATTCACCACGACTAATATTATGATTTTGGGTCATTATTTTTATTACAAATCATCTAGAATGAAGCCATAATTAGTTTAAATTTCAATTCAAGTCTTCCAGGTCATTATAGTTGTCAACTTGTCATGTATCATTTCGCACTCGTTTCAAAAATTGACCAAATTTATATCTAAGCGAGAAAATCATGCATAAATTAACAAAGAATTGACAAAATAGCAAAATTTCCACAAAAAAAGGATTTTTTTTTTAATTAAGACAGCGTTTGAAGACATTTACACAAGATTTTATTTTGAAATTGCCGTTAGAATACAAATTTCCATGATTTTAATTTTAAGGTAACCACTAAATCATGCATTTACTACAACCTAATTAAATGCAGTCCACTATAATATTTTCTGCAAATTCGAATTCAATTTCTTACAACAAAAACAAATTTCAATTTCATCATCATCCACCATTAATAATCAAATCAAGAATTTAAAAAAATATATTGTTAAGCCGGCAGGACAATCAAAATTCAAAACCACAATTTTATACTTAGTTCTTACTCGATTAAATTGTTTAATAAAACAATAAAAAAAATTAATTCAATTTAAAAACGTAGAATGATTCCAATGAAATGAAACAAACCTGGACTTGTCCTCTACCAGCAGCAGTATGCAGAAGCGTTGACCCCTGAGCATCTCTAAAAGTCAACACATCAGACCCATTCCCCAAGAGCTCAGTCAACACCGCGGCGGCGCCGCCTCTCGCCGCCGCGTGGACCGCCCTGTTCGTCATCTCCCACCGGAAAACCTCCTTCTGCGGCGCCTTCAAGGCCAGAGAAGCATCGAACACCGCCTTGAAAACCTCGGCGCTCTTGCTCCGCGCGGCGGCGTAGAAGATGTCGGTGATCCCGTACTCTCCTTCTCCGAACACCATGAGAGGATCTCTGCTCAGCAATTCCTTCACGAAGATCGCGTCGCCGGCGGATGCGGCGGTGTAGAGGAGCCAGCCGCCGTAGCCGGCTCGGATCAGGGAGTTGTGCCCTTTCTCCGATTCGCATTCGCGGAGGAGATTTTGGGCGACTTTTGACCTGCATTCTGCGACGTCGTTTAGATGGTCGTCCCAGACTGTTTCGAGGCGGCGAATGCGTGGAAGAGAGGTGAGTTTGATGAGGAGATTGGGGTCGATTTGGAGAAGCTGTTTGACCAGATCGTAATGCCCATTCGCAGCTGCCCAATCTATTGGAGAAGCGAACCACCATTGATCTCCTGTGCTTTCCCATCTGAGAGGGAATAATTTTGGACCCATTTCTCTCTCTCTCTATATATGTGTTTCTCTCTCTCTATAAATGAGGAATCATTATAGGATGAAGATTGAAAAGGGTTTAAAGAGAAAATCAGCAGAAAAGAGACAAACATATGAAGGAAATATGAGTTTATGCAAAATCAGGAATTGGAGAAATGACCTCTCTCTCTCTCTACTTTCTCTCTCTATGAATTTAGGAGAGACCCCCACAAGCCTTTCTGGGTGTGTTTGTGATCGCATTTATTGTACTATTAAAAGTTTTGCCAATTTTGGCGTCAAAAATAAAGGAAAAAACGTTTTTTGCAGTTTTAGGACACTTCAATTTAATGTAGCAACACATATAGGTGTGAAATACGTGAAAAATATGGGAAATGGAATGTTGAATATCAAGAGAAATAATATTGTTATATATAGAGAGAAAATAAAATAATAAACAAATGTGACATGATTATGAGTTTTTGTGACTAGTTTATATTATATATATAATATCACCGACGACGTCCTAACTCCTATGTATTTTATTTGTCAAATTATTGAGACATCCTCCTGGTCCTTTCGTGTTGAGCTACAGTTTTGACTTTGAATCCCTGTTAATGTATTTTAAAAATAATTATATAATGTAATCATATCAAGAGGTGTCAATTATTTTGTTTTTTGTTTTTTTTTTTCAAAAAATAATTGTCTGTAAAATACGGTATTATTAATGGAGGAATCTACCACAAGATTGTTTTTATGTTTCTTGCAGTTTACATATATCAATACTTTGGAAGACGGACACGAAAAGGAAAGGACAAACATGGAGAAAGAAGAAAAAAATGCAAAAATAATATTTATTTGTAAAAAGAAAATATTTTCCACACTAAAATATTTTATTATAAAGGTGAAATGAGTCAACCCACAGTTCAATTACCCACTACCCAAACCTTATAATTCACATTCCGTCTTACAAAAATTATCTTTAAGACCGTCTCATATAATTTTTGTGTTTGTTATAAAGATGGAGATGGAAAAATATTGGTAATGAAAACAAATGAATAAAGATGGTAAGAAAATGTTCGATGCACTTTTTAAATTTTGGAAGCTAATTATTTGGTTTCAGAATCCCAATAATTGTAATAGAATTCATGAAATTATATTCGTGATACTCTTTTCGCATAAGTTTTTGTAGAAAAATTACTAAATATTAAATGTAAATGTGATAGTTTGATTTACCCGTTTAATTTTCTGTTTGATCGTGATTGGTGCTCTTTTTTTTCCTCCTTTTCTTTGACTTCTTCAATAAAAAGTTTACATATAAGTCTTCTAAATTTGTATAAATCCTATAAGTTGCGCACCAAATTCTGAGGGATTTCTTGTTACCAAATTTGTTTTTTAAAAATCTCACAATTTATTGTTAATTTTTTTTCCCTCTTTAAACAAGAGAAATAATAATAATAATAAGGCCAACAATATAAAATTAATATGCGAATAAAATAACATTTGATCACAAATCACAATAAAAGATTTAGAAGACATCAGGTTGAGGCTGCACATGGCTGGTTCTCCATGTCCAAAATTAGTTTATAAGCTTTCATTTGGCTTATTTAATTATTTGGATTATGACAATTGGTTCTTGCACTTTAATTATAGTCACCAATATACAATATTGACCAACCTCGTGTGAGAGATAAAACTTATGTTTCGTTCATCTATAAATATCTAATCGGTCGTTGAGGATCTATAAAGAAATTCAGTTCTTATCCACAAAGCAATCGATTTCTAGGTTTAAATCAATAATTATTTTTGTTCTAAATTAATCATCTACTTAAGAGTAAGAATGAGCTTTCACGAATGGTCTCAATATTATTTTCTTTCTAATATTGCAGTAAATAATCCAACTACTCAATTTTGACTAGGAGGTAATTAAGCAACTTAAAAATAAAAATAAAAATTGATATCTAGTAAACTAGCCACATCAAAAAACCTTTTATTATTAAACAAAATTCAAAGCAAAGGATAATAAATAAATAAATAAATAAAAGTCAAGATGCAAAGTTGCACCACAACTTGCAGTGATAAATTGAAGTAGCCTAAAATGACTAATTCTTCATGCAAAAAGACTATAAAGAGCTATAAAATGTCAATAATCCAAGCTATATGGGCTCTATTGATATATTTGGGCCCAAATTGTCTATTTTTTCCCTTATTATTGTGGGATTTTCCTTCTAACAATCGATTGTTGTTTTTTTATCACATAACAAGTTCATGGTAGTTCTAATCCCAACCCACAAAAGCTTGATCATTGATAATATCAAAATGTAACCAAACAATTTAATACAAGCCCACTTATTCACTTTTGGCTCTGTCTGATCCATTGCAACAGTGATAAATAATAGAAGATACAAAACTGCAAACACAAGCTGCAGAGTCAATTTATTCTTGCACTAGAATTTAAAAAAAAAAAAAAGAGAGAGCCAAGAAGTATTTAGTATAGCATTGCAATTTGAACTCTAGGAGAAGCCATTATGCAACAGAAGCCATGTGTACGATCAAATCGACCACTCGAGAGCTGCAATAACACGTTAAATCACGTAGTATCAAGAAAAAATAACACAAAAACACAAGAAATTATCATCTCATGGCTTGAAACGAAATGGTGTGAAGAGAGATTCGCATTACCTGTAACCCCATTCATTGTCATACCACGAAACAAGTTTCACAAACTTCTTGTTCAATGCAATTCCAGCCTTGGCATCAAATATGCTTGATCTGATGAGCAAAGTTCAAAGTATTAAGCATGTGAATTCCATACCATAATTCTCGAGGACTAATTATTCATTGCCATTTTACCTGCTATCGCCCACAAAGTCCGTGGAGACTACATCTTCTTCGGTGTATCCCAAAATGCCCTTGAGCTTGTTCTCCGATTCTTCTCTGAGAGAAACCAAAACCAACAAGTGTTTTAGTTGTTAGAACATTTACAATGTAAGTTCAAAACAAAAGAAAACGGAACTCACTTGATGGCAGCTTTGATCTCGTCATAGGTGGCCTCTTTCTCGAGCCTGACAGTGAGGTCCACAACGGAAACATCAACTGTGGGGACTCGGAACGACATCCCAGTTAACTTCCCGTTTAGGGCAGGAAGCACTTTACCAACAGCCTACACAAACATGGATTAATCCCACTTTCCGACATAATAATGCTAGAAAAACAGATTGATTAGTCACATTCACATACATACCTTGGCAGCACCAGTGGTGCTGGGAATGATGTTGAACGAGGCAGCTCGTCCACCTCTCCAATCCTTGCTCGATGGACCATCAACCGTCTTCTGAGTGGCTATATCATTACATAATACAAATAATTGAATCATCTTTGTCAAGAAAACTCCTAATTTCTCATTACAAACATATGAATCCTGAATAATCAATCTCTCACCAGTGATAGAGTGGACAGTGGTCATTAGGCCCTCCACAATGCCAAACCTGTCATGAATCACCTGCCACAATTCAGAATGTTAGTATCTCATATCTCGTATATATATGCACACGAAAAACGAATACTATTAATGATGGTAACCTTGGCCAAAGGAGCAAGACAGTTGGTTGTGCAACTAGCATTTGAGACAATGTTAAGCTCAGGCTTGTATTCCTTCTCATTGACTCCCATAACAAACATGGGAGCATCTTTGCTTGGAGCCGAGATCACGACCTTCTTCGCACCACCCTGATTTTTAATTCATCAAACAATTACACTGTTATAACAAAACAAACTAAAGAATATCAAGACTAAAGACAATTAAACAGAGAACCACCCATATTTCAAGAATCCACAAAAACCAGATTTAAAATCAAACCATAACCATTTCACTGCACAAAAATTGAAATTAATCTATTGAAGAGTTGAAAATAGATGAGATAGAAACCTTCAAATGAGCAGCAGCCTTATCCTTGTCAGTGAAGACTCCAGTGGACTCCACAACAAAATCAGCACCAGCTTCACCCCATGGAATCTCCTCAGGATTCCTACCAATTCCAACATTAACCACCACTTTCTCTCACCAAATAAACTAAAAAAAATCATAATTTTTTTTTTTTCAAAAAATAGAAAAATGTAAGAGAAAGAAGGCACTACCTAAATCCAAAGACTTTGACAGGTTTATCACCAAATAGAAGAGTCTTTTCATCCTTCACCTTCACTTCATTATGCTTCCAGTGACCATGCACACTGTCATACTTAAACATGTATGTCTGCACAATTTTTTTTAAATTTTTGCCACCATTAATAACAATCACAAGCATTTGCAGATCAAAAACCCTTGAAATTTACATACACATAATTACCATGTAATCAGTGCTGATGAATGGATCATTAACAGCAACAAGCTCTACATCATCCCTCTGCAGAGCAACTCTAGCAACCAAACGCCCAATCCTTCCAAATCCTGATCAAAAATCATCAAAACGATAATCAATATTCAAATTTTACTCTCTAAATACAAAAAAAAAAAAAAAGGATGGAAAATATCGTACCGTTAATTCCAATCTTGATCTTTGCCATAATTTAACGAAGATAAAATAAAAACTGTTTTGAGTGAGTGAGAGATGATTTGGAGAAGAGAAGACTTTATATAAAAGATTGTGAAAACGGTGACCGGTTTTCTTTTACTTGGGAAAAAAGAAAAACCGATTTTCGGGTCAAACTTTGTCCCTTTCGTTTTTCTTTCTAAATATAATTTGTTTGTTTCTTTAGTGAACGGGGGCATGGAGCATGATGTCAAGAAATAAAATATTTTTCTAATTTTGACAATAAAATACAAATAAATAAAAAGAAGTGAAATTTGACCCGACATAAAGTTTTAAGACAGCTCTAGATGGAAGTTAGGACACGTGTTTTGCGACCATAGTTTAATGAGCTTCTACAATCTTTTACACCTTTTACCTTCTTTCTTGTGACCTTTACTCTCCTTCATGCATCATCATAAATATTCTACTTTTCTTGAATGAAATTTAAAAAAAAAATTATGAATAAAAAAAGACCCAACAGCCCCAAAAATAAGGCCTATGTTTGGTGGGCTTTTTTCGAATTTCTCTATGCGATTCGGCCCAAATCCAAGAAAAAAAGCCCAAAAAATGGCTTCGCCCGGACTCGAACCGGAGACCTTCAGTGTGTTAGACTGACGTGATAACCAACTACACCACGAAACCTATCGTTCAAGTTTTCTCCAGAAATCTTACTGATATCATAAATGAATATTTTTACTTTAATCCATTTATGAGTGAATATTCAAATCATTTTAATAAAAGAAAAATTAGAATATTATTCCGACCGTTGCCCTTAACCCCACTAAGCGAAACGAAAAAAAGTAGCCGTTGCATTTTTACACATTCCAAACTCTTTCTATCATCGAAATCGGAATTTAAGAACCCATTTTCTGGCAGTTTGTGTTGAATCTATTGAAATCCAATTGCCTTCAATTTGATAGTTCTTTTTGTTTGATTGCACTTCATTTTTACGAAAAAAGTTTAAGATTCAGAGTTGAAAATCGGTGCTTCTAATGGCTTCGAGAACCGCAACGAAAGATATCATCACTCTTCGAGGATCGGCCGCCATTGTCAGTGAATTCTTTGGTATGCCCTCTTTTCATTCTCCATGATTTTAGGGTTTTTTTCTTTCTCTTTCATTGTTTCTTTATTTGAAGAAAATTGACGAATTTGTGTGTTGTTTGGGAAACCGTCTTCAGGCTATGCTGCAAATAGGTATGAATGTGAAATTTGTTGATAAATTGTCTTTTTTTCATCTGTTTGTGTGTGTGTGTGTGTAATTGATTAGATTTTGATTTTGAGAGAAATTTGCAGTATTCTGTACAATCGTGGCGTTTACCCAGAAGAAAGTTTTGCAAGGGTGAAAAAATATGGGCTTCCAATGTTGCTTACTCAAGATGATGGTGTCAAATCCTTCATTTCTAACTTGACTTCTCAGCTTTCTGGTAATTTCACTTTCTCTCATAGTAAATTATTCTGAATGGGATATTTGTGTGTGTGTGTGTGTGTGAGAGAGAGAGAGAGAGAGATGGGATATGTGTGTTCATGAGTTTACTAATCAAGTGGTTTCATTTATGAAGAATGGCTAGAAGCTGGGAAGCTACAAAGGGTAGTGCTTGTTATTATGAACAAGTCCAGTGGTGAAGTTTTGGAGAGGTGGAATTTCAGTGTCGAAACGGATAATGAAGTCGTTGATAAGGGGTAATTTCGATCTCCATTTGCAACATTTCAGGCCTGTTTCTTTATATGCATACACTTTTTAACATTGTTGAAATTGGAATATGTTGGCAAACAGAGTATCAAGGGAGAAAAGTGACAAGGAAATCATGAGAGAAATTCAAGCAATCATGAGGCAGATAGCTTCAAGCATCACATACTTGCCATGTCTTGATGAGCCCTGTAAGAAATTTTCGTCTTAAATCCATTTGAGCATGTTAGATAATGTGGAGGGGTTTTGTGTGGATCATGATTGGTTTTCTTGGCTGTAGGTGTATTCGATGTATTAGCATACACGGATATGGATTGTGCAGTCCCGTTTACTTGGATTGAGAGTGATCCTAAGCTAATTGCTAATCCACAGATGGTGAAATTGCACTCTTTTGATACCAAGGTCACAATCTGTAGCCTAGTCCTAGTTAGAAGTGAATCTGTTAATGCTAATCTTTCATTTAATGTGATTTTGATGCGTTCTTTTTCTTTTTTGATGCAGATTCACAAGGTGGACACTTTAGTATCATACAAAAACGACGAATGGGATGAGGCATGAGTTTGCGCACATCGCTTCAAGTTTTTTTTTTTTTTTGACAAGTTTGATCAGTAAATCGATTGATTTGCATTTGTTGTAGCTTTAGTGTGTTGGATGAACTTGTGAATCATTGATTCACATTGTGTTTTTAATTTCATGTGTGATTCCAACTTAGCAAAAAATACAAGAAATTTGAATAATTTTCTCTCAGATTTTGTATGCAGCAAGTAAATATGCGTTTTTTAGTATATGATTTCCTCAAAAATTTCTATTGGCATCAAACAAAACTTCTTTTTCACAGAACAATATTTTAGACTTTTTATATGTCAAACTCTTCAAATTCTACAGAACTAATATTGAACAACTTGATATTGAACAAAGAAAAATTTAGAAACTCAAAAACATATCCTAAACAGCTTCCAAAAACTAATATTTTCCAGACCAAAAATCTAAAACTGGAATGCAACTTTCACAAGATCACCAGCTTTTCTAAGGTTTGGTATTTGCAAATATGAAGCAAGAAAAAACAGTACAGTGTAGAAACTACAAGGTATTTAACAAAATTCCATATGTACAAACATGAGCTACAATGGTAAGAGAAGTGAGAGTTTTATACAAAAAGGGATGTCGATTCATCACAGAGTCGAGCTCACACCACGATATATAACCCCAGGGCAGAGCTCGTCCATGCTATCCACATTCCGGTATCCATTGTACTCTCTCAAATAAGTCCACCCACGACGAGACAGGAACTCACGGAAATCATCCTCCGTGTAAAACGTCTTGTCCTCCGTGTGTACCTGGATCGGGTCTGACTCCTCATAGAAACAAACCTTTATGGTCAGCCCTGCAATAATAACCAATGTTATTATCATCATCATCATTATTATGTGATCGATTAAAGGTTTAGGGATAACTATACCTTCGTCGACATGAAGAGTGTAGTTTCCGAGAGGCATGTCTCTGTCAAGTGTACGAACTACATTATCTTCATCTTCCAACCAAAATGCCCGTTTTGTCCTTAACCTGAAAGCGGATTTGATAGCTTCCTTGATGGCATCTGAACTGCCATCGATCCCTATTCTCTTAGTATAATCTTCCAGTTTAACCGTTATAACCCTTCCATCATATGTGTTAGTCTGTTCACCTGAAAGATTGAGGCATAAAACTCAAACCCAAAGTTTCATAGTCTTTCAACCTTCTTACTTCAGTGAAATTGTGGAGTCATCCAGTTTTCGAAGTATATATTATGAATTTTGTTTTTTTTTTTTTAAATTAACATTTCGTAAACAAAACGGACTAACTAACCACTTCCAGGAGTGTCCCTCCAATTCCATGGAGAAACTCCACTAGCTCCAACAGCATCGGCAGCAGTGATGGCAAGAGGGTGCCCATCATGATCCAAACGTCTTTCTAAATTCAGAGTTGACCTGCCATTAGCTGTGTGCCAAGAGTTTACCAATATACTATTAAAATTGATATTGCCACCACTAGGACGAGTAATAGGGTTCATCAAGTTCTTGAAATGGCAAAATGCATATTAAATGAAACGTTAAGACCAATGACCAAATTAACACTCACTTATCATACCACTGTTAATGCACATTCACATTAACAAGTAGGAAAGACGAAAGGAGCATGTATACATTTAAACATAACAGAGAACCAGCCAATGATGTGGTCTGTCATACCAGATGTGCAATATTCAAATATAAAACACCTAAAGCTCGAGCTTTGTCGGGAAACATTCAATGGAGAGAATGAAATAAGAATAAACATATATTTATACTTGAATAAGCCACAAGATTAAAAGATTATATATAATATTTGAGACTCAAAATTAGTAACAGATATATCAGAGGACTATCACAGAACCTCCATCTATTTGGTAGGTAAGTTTCAAGTGTGATTCTTTGGGAAATGTGATATGGAGGTCAGGCATGATACAGAGCATTGCTATATCTCATTATCTTTTCATTCTCTTTCTGAAAACAGCTTAGGAGTTCTCAAACCAAAATTAGAATAATCAGAATGGAGTGATAATATCATCATTCTGTCAATAATAGACACTAGAGTATTCGCTTGGGAGTTTTAGGAGGAAAAATCTGTAGTTACTTGACAGTCAATGAAATGAGGGACTTGATGGCCGATCTAAATCTTAATATACTTTGCTGAGGATAGACAAGTGTTGATTCATCAAATGGCATTAAATGACGCATGCAAGGCTGCAAGTAAATATATGGTAAGGAGAAACGCTAAAATCTAACCTTTGTGAAAGCATGCATGTAGTTTAAGACTTTTCCAACTGAAAATAAATAGTAATTATGAATCTAACATATAAATAATCACTATTAGGAAAAAATGACTAAACTTCAACTGAGAGAAAGTCATCGAATCTAATAGTGAAAACTAGCAGCGCACCTTCCACTGGTCCAAAAGTAAGACTAGTGTCATCAATACCTGCAGAGGCCATATTTAGAAGTTAATTCAATTCATAGCTTTTAATTATTTATTTCAAGATTTCAACATGTAATTAAAAGTGCATATAATGGAGAAACCACATATCATTTGGAAAGCAAAAGGACACATATTAAAAAGCTAGATGAGATTTGGAGATGAGAACTGATATCATGAATGCATATAAGGACTATGCAATATATTAATACTTCATTTCCAAGTGGGAGATGAGACCACCTCTGCATTAGAACCGATGAAAGTTGATTCAAACTTCTTCAATATTCACTCAAATTATTCTGATGAATGGTGCAGACTACAAAAGAACGTGATATATATAAGTGTAACAGATAAAACTCCACTCACTCATGCAGCCGGATCTGAACAAGGGTTTGCATGTTAATTGGTCGAAAAAGGGCCAGAGAGTGAACAAGTACATGTCTGCATGCAAATGGATCGTAAAAGGATGCATATACAAACTACAATCAGCATATTCATTAAAACTTTCATGTTGAATGTAAGAAACGACCAACCAAAACAGCACTCACGATTTCATGATGAAATCAGCAATTCAAAAACAATGTTCCTCCATATCCATTCAACTTGAAGTACAGAACTAATAACAGCATCCATGATCAAATCAGCATTCCAAAAATTAAGTTCTTCCATATTTGTACCCTTTATTTCAAATAATGGTATGCAACAAGTTGATAAAAGAACATTGACATAAGACCACACAAATTCAACTCAATTCTGCTAGCACTCCTAAACTTCTTCCAAATTTTCTGCCAATATAATAGGAGACCTAAAAGGTGAAAAACTCATAACAATTGGGCAGAATAGGAGATATGAAAAAGAATACCACTCCATGCTACTATCAATATCCAAAACAAAAAAAGGACCAAGTTCCATTGCATCCCATCATCATAAAACCACATAATAGAGAGAAACAACCTTCAAAACGGCTCAAATCACATAACCCAACAATTGATAAAATGCTAACAGTTCCTCATTTCTTCACTAAGAATCATAAAAATGTATCAACATTCAAAATAAAAGAAAAGCCCTACATTTCAAAACATCAAACACCATTGAAATCAAACAAAACCCATTCACATATCTCCACATTCTCAACGAAAACAACAACTAAAGATAAAACTAAATCACAACAAAGCAATACAAAATCATACCCTTATCAGCAAACTGCATAAAAGAATCCACTTTAGGCCCCCCAGCAGCAGCATTGCTCGAAGCTTCTGAATTTTTCCAATTAGGCCCATTTGTACTCCTCTCCCTCAAAATCTCCTCAATCTCCTTATAATAATTCATCTTAGCAGACCCATTCCCATTCCCATCCTGATTATTCTGCTTCGCCTTCTTAAATTCCTTCAACAAATTCCTCCATTTATCAGTGCACATAGTTGGGGATCTATCAAACCCCTTTTCCCTCATTTTCAGCGAAATATTATCCCACAAATGTTTATTAGACTTGGAAGTGTTGAACAACATATCGATTTCTTTACGGAGCGATATGAGGGCCCTCGTTTCCTCTTGAACCCATGTCTCGGCGCGTTTCTTCGGGGCAGAAGCAGATGTCGGGTGAGCTGAATTATGAGTGGCGGCGTCGTCGGCGACAGTGGGGGTGGCGCCGCCGTCGGAGAGGTGGGGCTGGAGTTGGATGATCATGTTGCTGCTCTGAAGAGGCGCTTCTGGTTTGCCGCCGTTGTAGAAATCGATGGGGGATTCTTGCTGCTGTTGTTGGGGCTTTTCGGACATGTACATGATTCACAAGAATTGGCGTATTTGAGGGTTTTCACTTTTCACTCCTCTTTCCAAACAGAGAAGGATGAGTTTTTTACATATCCAATTTGTGAGAAATGAGAAATAAGGTTAACGAAATTTCCTCCTAATTCTGTTTCATTTTTAATATATATATTTTTTTAAATTCATTTTCGTATTTAGAATTTTATATTCAAAACTAAATGCATTATATATATATATATATATATTAGAATCTAGATATACGAATTTCAAATTGGATCTCAATAGTACATTCACATTTAGCATTAGTATTATTCGGAATTTTTAAATCCATTATAACAAACAATATATAACATTCCATAGAAAAACCTCATGTTGATAACTCTAAGAAACATTTATCAGCATTACACGGACAACTTGTGTTCATCTTGTGATATAGAATTCCACTCAATCGATGACATCCTATAATTAAGTCATAAATAGATTTTGTTATTCAACTTTAATATTAAAATTTGTAAGATGATCCAACAAAATAATACATTCAAAATTAAAGAAAAAAAAAGTATCAAAAAAAACCTCTGCTTGGCAACATTTCAACAACCAGAAAGAAGCAAATTAGAACCGAGATCCTTAAGCAATAGAAGAAAATGTTGCCAAAAATTGTGGCATACTTTATTGATAGAAAGTGTCCAAAGCAATAGAGCATTCATGTGCTGAATAGTTACTATAACAACAGAATAGCAAATAGAGAGTCAAATTGAGACACAGGAAATAGAAGCTATAACAGAAAGAACAATCAGCATAGGCTGATAGCCGAAATAAATCAGGAGAAATCCTGCTCAAGTTATCATATCAATCTTACACAACCAAACTCAACCTTACACAACCAAACTCAACGTATCTCTGATATTGAATCGTGCAAGGTTTCACAGCACCGGAAAGACCACAAAGCGAGCCATCCATGTCAAAGCAAAGCCCTAAGCTGCCTCCCAAGAACAAAAAGATCAACAAGCTCTCTCTCAAGCACGACGAGATCAAGGAAATGTCAACCCATGACTTCAATATAATACATCTACACAGTGATTAACATCCAAGATCTCAATGCAGTTCTCCACATGGAATCCTAGCTTCTTTTTTTTCATTTTTTTTACGAATAACCTTTTCTTTTCTTTTTTTCCTTTTTTTTTTTTTTGTCTTTTCCTTTTTTTTTTCTTTTTCGTAGAAAGTACTGGAAAAAGTAAATTCATCAGAAAGTGCGACAAATAGTTGAAGCTCAAAAGCATCCAAGATCATCTTGATTCCTTGTTGAAGGCAAAGCCCAAATTAGTAACCAATATTGTCTCTTATGCATGATCAGATAAGTGATTGCTTGGCTCATTGTTGAACTCCACATGGTCAGCCTTCTTATCAAGCCTGTCTTGGTCGTGAACCAGCTGCCTGTAACAATCTGAACATAGCAATTCCAAACAGAACGTCTCTTCATATTCATTGTTATTAATACACCTTCCACATTGAGCACATCTTGCTATACAAAGCGTGCACGCTCTGCAGACCTGGGAGGACTTATCTTTAACCTGGCAGCCCTCAGCTGGACAATCGTAAACCAACCTGAACTTCTCACATCTCGGGCACATTTCAATATCTATTGCTCGATCATCATTATACGGGAGGTAAAAATTTCTTCCATGATAGAAATGTGGCTTGTGATAACTTCTATGCTCGTTGTCGCCATTGGAACCAGAACCCAATAAGAACTTCAACTCTTCAAAATGTTTGGGCGTTACACCATAGTGCCCACCAATTCTCAGGTGCTTTATACCTTTGAAATCATTATTGGAGTTATGAGCCCTGATATTATTCAATATTCCTTCAATTGTGAGTCTTGTACAACCAGGAACGAACAACTGCATTGATTATAACAGGATTTAGCACGTGATCACATTAGAATGCAGGTTGTGCACAATTTTGAAAACACGCAAATAAGGGCAGAAACATCCACCAAAACCAATACAGTCAAGGCAAAACCATTGCAGAAGCAAGTATTGCATCTTCATAATAACCAACAAAATACCAATTTAATACTATTGGATGAAGTAAAAATGAACTCAGTTTCTAATTTATATTAGTATATAATCCTACAATAATGCAACCGTTGTTGACAAATGAAAATGATGCACCAAGGTTCAGCACAGAAAACACATTCAATGGTGTCACTGACATCCACCTAGTTGCTCGAACAATACACTGCTACTGTATTTCTATATCATCCAACTGCAACATCCTTTATAGATTCAAATTAAAATATCATAATATGGTTGTGCTCTAGAAAATTATTACTATTGTCATATGCCAAAGAAATCAAGAAAACTCAAGTTACAATATTATGTCACAGTTGCTCATTCCCAATCTAATAATGTACTAGAAAGGGCACTCAATAAACACATGAGCCTGGGAAGATAATATATTCCTTACTTATATACTTACTAATCACAAACAACCGATGTTGGAATTTCTCCATAACAAAATGAATGGGATGTGCTCTACAAATACTAATATAAGAATTTGGACTTGAGAAACTAGATCTATCCTATCTGGTATTGGATTTATCATAATTATCGACTAATCTGACCTAAAAAGACACCATATCTTCAATGACACATTCGTTTCAGAAAAATAATAATCATAAAGATATTATTAAGCCTAATTAGCAATTAATCGATCTTATTCAATCTGCAATTGGTTGTTTTAATTGTCTTCAGCTAGCAATTAAATGATTCGATTAGTATAAAGACAATTTTCCATATTTTAATATTACAATAATCCTTTGACACAATTAGATAAAATATGATCTTCAGGTAATAGAAATTTTGAAGCACTAAAGCTAATTTTGTCTATATCTATATTAATTAATGAGTATATATTACTATATTTGCATTGTGACGTCCAAACAGTAAAGAAGACGAGCTGGAAACTTTCACACGTTTGGCAAATCATAGCTCAGTGTAGATTTAACATATAAAACATTAAATGTATCATCATCATGAGGAAACAAACAGGTTTCCACATTTTTCACAAAATCAAGATTGCACTACAACTATAATAAGTATCATTTCCCAATAATATCAAGTGTCGACAATCTAGAAAACACGATAGAGATAAACCAAGAATAAACATGAATGGAAAGGTTCTCCAAAAAACCCAATAAGAATTAATTACTTAACCAACTTGTACAACTAACCTTTGTCAAACGTTGATTGGTCTCAAGTATATGTTTGATTCCATCATCAGTAATCTTGGGGCACTCCACCAAGCTCAAGCATCGCAAGCCACCATTAGCCCTAGAAGTCAATTTCAGAAGAAGATCGTCCGTGATCTTTTCATTCAAAGGTTTATCAATGTGGATACTTCTCCACAACAGGGGGTCACCTTGAATCTCAGAATGTAAGGAACTACAAACCCTTTCCACTGACAAAAGATCTTTCAATCCCAGATACAATAGACAAAATTTAAAAGCTTCATGGGGTGCTTCATCAGATTGGACAGCACCCTCCACTTTTTCCCTAAATTGAAGCTCATGACCGCAGCTAGTGCTTTCATTGCTCAAACTCATAACACCCCTTTCATCACAAGCTTGTTGATATTCAATATCATATGGGGCCAAAGAGCACTCCATTTCTCTCATCTCCCCATATTCACTCACCATGCTGATGGTATTTGGTTTCTCATCGAACTGAACAATATGTGGAATAGAATGTACACCCTCATCAGGTTTCTCATAGACTTGAGAAATATTTGAGGACTGAATATTGCTAGGACATGGTTGTGACTTAAGAGCATTACTCCATATCAAATTCCATCCAGCAAATAAACCATAATTGTCTTGACTGGCCCTTCTACCATTGCTCCTAACATACCCACCATAGTCAACCTCCAAGTCTTCGAGCCAACCAGTGATGGCGGTGACAGTGGTTTCTATATCCATCCCAAATGGATCAGAGGGCAAAAGGTCAACAATGTCCTTGGAATTTGACTCTGGTGAGCAACAACGATCGATTTTATCCCTCCTGCAGCAGAAATGCCAATCCTCCATCTCTCCGTGGCTTGCATGCCATGGCCTCGGATAACCTTCCCCATACCTCTCAGAAGCACTTTCAGCAAGATACCCATTCACAGTCCTCATGGGGGACAACAAATTACTTTCCGAAATATGAGCTGGGGAGACAGGCCGATGGGAATAGTTCAAGGCCATCTCAATATCTCTGCCTCAGACCCTAGATTTGTCTCTACAGATAATTGTCTCTACGATTTTTTTTTTTTTTTTTTTTTATAAGTTTCCTAATAAACCCAACGGGGAAAAATGGGAAACACTACAAGCCAACCAAAAGAAACTGAATCTTCCTTTCAGAATACTATTTCACCTTTTTTTTTTCCCTTTTTTTGTTTTTTTTTTCCAATCTTTTTTGGGGTTATATTAACCTTAAGAAGATCAAATAGGAAAACCCTCGATTTTCAATGACAGACTAAAACGAAGCACCGAAAATTTCACAGAGCATTATTGTAAAGAACCTTAGCCTGTTTAATCAGCTGAAACTATCAAATCAACCAATAAAACAGCTCCCACTCTTATATACAAAAAAGAATCAAAGAATTCCTAGAGCAATTAATACGAGAAAAAGAAACCCGAACGAAATTATCGAACCTAGGTTTTCTACATGAGAATCCTACATATGCTACCCAGTTAATCAACAGAGGAAAAGAACCCAACACAACCGAAACGTTCTATATACGTAATCAGCAATCTACACAAAACTGGATGAAGAAATAACAATAACCTGATCCCTTTGTTCAAATCCCAAACCCTAATTTCTTTGACGCAATCAATTGAGAGAGAGATATTGAGTCCTCGACTGAGGGGCTTAAACCGCCTGCCCGACGGCGATCCGATGCCGAAGATAGAGCGATAACAGATAAATGAAAATCTGCAGATCGAAATCGAAGTTTCAAATGGAGAGAGAAAATGGAGAATTGCAGAGAGAGAAAATTATATTTATGCAGGGGAGGGGCAAAAGTGGAAGTTGGAAAAAAGAGGGTGGTGATAATTGCCACGTGTGCGGGAGGGAAAATATTTTCCCGGTATTTTCCGGAGCGAGGAGGGAAATTATGAGGAAATGAAATCTTATTAGTCAAAACTCAAAAGATCTCTTTTTTCGCTTTTGACTAATTTGAGAGATGAATAATTTTCGGTCAAATATATAAATAAAAATAATAATAAAATACTTGTAACTATTTGGTTGATATATGTTGATGTGTTTTTGTTTTTCTTTTATTTTAACCTATATTATACATTGATTTATGATATTTATCTCATTTTCTTTTCATTTCTTGTACCTTCCTATTTTTGTTCCTAATTTTGGTGATGAGGTGACAAAAGTTAAACACAAAAACTTGCATGAGACGGTCTCACGGATAGTTTTCATGAGACGGATCTTTTGTATTCACAAATCAAACTCATTTTTAAAAATTTGTACGTGAATTGTGAAGTATGAGTTGTAGGTTGACCAGTCTCACGGATAGTTTCCATGAGACGAATCTTTTGTATCCACAAATCAAACCCATTTTTAAAAATTTGTATGTGAATTGTGAAGTGTGGGTTGTGGGTTGACCCGTCTCACGGATAGTTTCCATGAGACGGATCCTTTGTATCCACAAATCTAACTCATTTTTAAAAATTTGTATGTGAATTGTAAGGTGTGAGTTGTGGGTTGACCCGTCTCATGTAAGATGACTTGTGAGACGGTCTCAAATTAAACTCACTCATTATCACAAAAACTCATGTGAAACCAATTATTATCTAATTTTATTTCCCTTCTTTAAATTTTAAAAGAAATTCAGGAGAGAGGCACTTGATTTAAAATTAATTGAATTAATGAGATTTGACACATAACTTCTTCGCAAAGTAGGTGAGTTGGAGCTTCAATTTACATTGACGGAAGGACTCGAGAGTAATTCTTTGATAAATTACTAATGATGTAACATAAATATAGTTTTATATATTTGATATTTGTGTGACCAAATCTTATTATACAAAAACTCATGTAAGAACGTTTCACGGATAGTTTTCGTGAGACGGAGCCCCATCACCGCAAACAACTTGTGAATTATAGGGTTTGGATGGTGGGTAAGTGGGTTGTGGGTAACTATCCATGAGACGAAGCCCCATCACCGCAAACAACTTGTGAATTATAGGGTTTGGATGGTGGGTAAGTGGGTTGTGGGTTGACCCATCTCACGTAATGCATTAAAATTCAGTAAGACGGTCTTACAAGAAACTTACTCATCTTATTATTCATAACCAAATCAATTCTAAAACAATAACTTTTGTGTCACCAAATCTTATTATCCACAACCAAATCAATTCTAAAACAATAAGACTTCTAAAGAAACTAAAATTACTTCATAATAAATTATTACTTAGGAAACAAGACTTCTAGAAAAAAGGAAAAAATCAATATAATTTTTTTAATTATATTAGAATATATCTAAATCATCATCAAATACATATAATCTTCATCCGTTAGAAAAACAAGCTCCACCTAATGCTTAACAATTCAATTTAGATCAATACTAGAAGAGAAGGAGATGCTTTTGATAAAGTGCAAGCAAAAGAAAAAAAACACAATTAGAAACTTAAATTTAAACTAGCTAGATATAACATAATCAAATTTAACTATAGACATTACATATAAACTGTTACACATAATAACATACAACTCACAAGTCACAACATACATTTTCAAACACATCATAACTATTAACTAACATAATAAGATGAATAAAATAAAATAAAAAAGTCTTGGGTTAAGCAAGAAACCGTTGCAACTCCAAATCATCCACGAATTTCTCCATATCTTTTTTCTTCAAATTAATCCAAGCTTCAATTCCATCTCCACTTGCTGTATCCATAAAAGTAATCAGATTCTTGTATGTCAAACCGGCCGACCCGACCCGATTTGCTCCACCCGAAATCGGCTTCATACAGTGGAAACCTACACAAGCTTGTGAAGTTGAAACTAACCAGCTCGCCTTTAAGGCTCTGCGCCATTCTTTCTTTCAAGAAATTCAAATGCTTATCCCCGTCCTTGAGCCGAGCCACGTACTCTCCATCCACTGCTCTTAGGCTCCACGCACTTTTTCTAGAAGCTCGTAGCCGCCATCTCCCGCCACCGGCTCGGCTATCGCGATCCGGCTTATATTCCCGAATTGGTATTCCGATAACGGCGGCTCAGTACGGCTCCTCAGGTTCCCTGCATGGAGTATCGTGTAAGTCTTAATCGGGTCGGGTTTTATTTCAGTGACGGATATGAACCGGGTCCATATAAAACCCGACAACGCCTCCACCCGCTCTGAGATCGTATTTTTTGAGTGATTTTGGAGTTGGAGAAGATGGCTTTATTGTTTCTCTTGAGATTACTTTGATTTTAATCTCCATTTGCTCAATAATCAGATCTTCAATCTGGTTTTCGTTTTTCTCCGTATTTAGAAATATGTCACATGCATATATATATACACATATAAATATATATTATAGAGATAAAATGTTCAGGCTCAATCATGATTCCAAGAGGATATCGATGATCTGATTGATACATATAATATTGAAAAAACGAAAGCTTATGTAAATTAATTAAATAAAAAACCTCGTACCATCGCTGCCCGTCTCCATTAGATGTGTATGAATGTCTTTTATCAATGGTTATTTTGCTTAAATGTGAAGATTAAAATTTAAGACATTCATTTATTGGAGAGGTGAGGAAAGGCTATTCAATTTGAGTAATTAAATCCGTTTCTTCTTAGATGATCTCCCTCAAATATTGGTTAGAATCTTCTATCATATTCCTCGTTTTGTTTAATTCATATTTCATTATGTTTAATACACGTCTGTTATTAATTAACTAATGATATTATATGATACACATACATTATAATAGATTATCATTTTGAAATATGAAAAGTGAATTAGATACGATCTTATGTGATCTAATGGAATGTTTTGAGTATGCTAGCTGCAATCAGAATAGTAATTTAATTAACTAGCTATAAATTTCAATATTATTTCATGAAAAAAAGACATAAATAGAAGTTCTCCAGACAGCATAACAATTACATTAAAACAAAAGACACATAAACATTACACACAATAACATGACACTGATCACCACTTACAACACATATATATATACTTAAAACAACATAGGCAACAAAATCTGTAAACAACTGATAATACATCTTCACCAAATTAAGCAAGAAACTGCTGCAACTCCAAATCAGCCTCAAATTTCACCATATCTTCTTTCTTCATGTTAATCCAAGCTTCAATCCCATCCCCATTTGGTGTATCCATAAAAGTAATCAAATTCCTGAATGGCAACACGGTCGACCCGACCCGGCTCGGCCTGCCCCACCCGAAATCCGCTTCGTACAACGGAAACCTACACAAGCTTGTGACGCAGAAGAGAACC
The DNA here is from genome assembly GCA_954870855.1 of Scutellaria minor. Classification (NCBI taxonomy): domain Eukaryota; kingdom Viridiplantae; phylum Streptophyta; class Magnoliopsida; order Lamiales; family Lamiaceae; genus Scutellaria; species Scutellaria minor. Next base: position 998,596 of record OX940733.1, read on the forward strand.
AGCTCGCCTTTCACGGTCCGAAGCATCAATCCATTCATGAAATCCAAATGCTTATTTCCGTCGTTGAGCCGAGCCACGTACTCCCCATCCACGGCTCCAATGGCTTCACGCACCTTTTCTAGAAGCTCGTAGCCGCCGTCGACTCCGAGCGCCAGCTCGGCCATGGCGATCCCAGCTATGTTCCCGAACTGGTGCTCGGACAACGGGGGCTCAGTACGGCTCCTCAGGTTCACCGCGTGGACCGACAAGTAAGTCTTGCTCGGGTCGGGTTTTGCTTCGGTGGCCGATATGTACCGGCTGCATATAAAAGCCGACAGCGCCTCGACCCGAGTCGGGCGCTTACAGTCCCCGCCGCCAGAATACCGATCACGGAGAACGGATATTTTGGCGGCCGGGAACGTGAAGATTTTGCTAGGGAGCTCTTCTTTCTCTAATCCTGCATTAGTGTTGTACCCGGTGACGTCACGCGGCGGGAAGATGGCGGCGGAGTCGAGCCTTGGGCGGGGGATGTCGGCGCCACCGCCGCTTTTGGCGGTGGCGGCCCAGGCGTTGGCGAAGTGGAAGAAGGAGAATGCGTCGGCGATCTTGTGGGAGACGACGAGCCCGACCGCGAGTCCACCGCACTGGAAATAGGTGAGTTGAACCGCCATGACGAGGTCTTGCACGTCGTCCAATTTGCAGGGAAGAAAGACTTTCATGTTTCTCGGAATCGGATTTGTAATAGCCTGTGAGAGATGACAGTGAGCTTCGGCCTCGAGAAACGGGACGCCTTCGTCACTGCAGTCGACGTGGCGGTGGGGGTGGCGGAGGCGGCCGGCGAGAGGGTAGAAGGTGGAGAGGACTTGTGATAGGGATTTCTTGAGGTGGTTTGATTTCTCAGAGTTGGTGAGTTTGGTATCATCTGATTTTGGATAGAAGTAAATAATTGGCATGAAAAGTAGAGGAGATAATTGGTCAAGAAATGAGAGATGGTATTTGTTGAGTGATTTTGGGGTTGGAGAAGATGGCTTTATTGTTTCTCTTGAGATTACTTTGATTTCAGTCTCCATTTTGCTCAATAATCAGATATTGTATATTCAATCTGGTTTTTGTTCTTCTTTTTACGTAGAAGAATGTGGTATATATAGGGATATGATGGATTTTTTTTTTTCATTAATATGGGGTTAGGTGTTTGTTGAAATGTGAAACTCAGAAAGTAATTGACCGATTGAAAGGTGATGAAAGTGTTGGAATTTTGAGCAAATATTGATGAGTCTCTTTTCTTCCAAGTGTCCTTCAAATTATATGCATTATGTATATAATTTATGGGTGATGATATAATTGAATGTAGATGTAGCATAACTTTGCTTTGAGATATAAATGATCTCTCATAGCCTACTAACTAGTAACTAGCTACTTGCTATTCGTGACCTTATCATTCATAATTGTAGATGATGTAAAACATTCTTTCCTTCATTGAATCGGTTCAAATCAATCTTTTATTTACAAGTGACTCATGCAAATTCAGATCTTATGTGCAATGTGTTCATTTCATTTACCGTGGTGATACGATCAGATCGTGTATCAAATGAAAACAAGAGTTTTACCGGATATGACTGAGCACTTTCTGAAAAAATAAATGAATTAAATTAGAATAATCTATTCAACTCTCTTAGACTACCGTAAAAAAGGGGTAAAAATAGATGTTGACATTGTTGATCCCCTGCTCGTCTGACCGGATCAGATTCCCGGGTGAGGGAAAATTATGGATCGAACCGAGCTGAAGTGGTACCCAACATGGTCGGACCGACTATAATGACAGATCCGAGCCCAGTGGGTCGGCGGTCCTAGGTACCCAGTTTTGTCGGTATGGCCGACCATAACGGGAGGATCCAACCAAAAGCATCCGACCTTAAAGATCCCGATGAGCAGACAAGAGTTCTACGAATCCATAAAAAAGGAAACAAATCCTACACCAAATCGTATCCAATTTAGATAGGATTAAATCTAATTTTACCTTATTTAGACCCTAGATCCTAGGGATTTATTTCTTATTGTTCAAGTTTCATATCTAGGGTCTAGCCTATAAATAGGGCCCTAAAACCCTCTCAAAAGGAGATCTGAAAATTATTGTATTCATTGCAATTAGAGAGCTTTTACTCTCATCTTTCGCAATACAAACGTTCTGTCCGGCCAGAAGAGACCGACCAGAACAAGCCTATCAAATTCGCCCGAGTAGGCACCTGAAAAATTAGCTTTTATATATATATATATATATATATATATCACACTTTCAATTATGTTAGTACACAAAAAAAAATAAAAAAATGAAATCATCCTGAGCGTAATCATGAAGGGAACTTGTTTTTAATAAAACCTATCTAAATTAAAAAAAGTCAATTATGATCTCAAGAATTATTAAAATAAAAGAAGAAGAAGAAGAGCTTTCATTTTTGACTAGCTAGCAAAAAGACAACACAAATAAAGGTGTAATAAATAAGTCAAAAAATTAAGGGAAAATGGCACATTTTAGTTCGTGTTTTTTGTTATATATTTACTTTTGTTCCCTGCATAATTTAATGAATGTATATAAAATAAATTATGAATATCATACACGATATAATCCACTGAGTTTAGGAAAGTACAGATCCTTGAGAAATCTATAAGTAATTACTTGGTTTTAATGACTATTTAAGAATTAATTAGAAGATAGGAAGATAAGAAACTTGTACGTAGCTAGTTGTAGCGTAACTTTCCTTTGAGATATAAATGATCTCTCGTAGCTACTAACTAGTAACTACTTGCTATTCGTGACCTTATCATTCATAATTATAGATGATGCAAAGCATTCTCTCCTTTATTGAATCGGTTCGAATCAATCTTTTACAAAATGATGGTTTTCATGCAAATCCAAATCTTTTATGCAATGTGTTCCTTTACAATAGTAAGATGAACCATTGGATCAGATCGTGTATTAAAATGAAAACAGGAGTTTTAATCTTCATCGACTTCGATCATTTTCTAAAAATAAGATGAATTTAAATAATAATAATAATAATAATAATAATAATAATAATAATAATAATAATAATAATAATAATAATAATAATAATAATAATAATAATAATAATAATAATAATAATAATAATAATAATAATAATAATAATAATAATAATAATAATAATAATAATAATAATAATAATAATAATAATAATAATAATAATAATAATAATAATAATAATAATAATAATAATAATAATAATAATAATAATAATAATAATAATAATAATAATAATAATAATAATAATAATAATAATAATAATAATAATAATAATAATAATAATAATAATAATAATAATAATAATAATAATAATAATAATAATAATAATAATAATAATAATAATAATAATAATAATAATAATAATAATAATAATAATAATAATAATAATAATAATAATAATAATAATAATAATAATAATAATAATAATAATAATAATAATAATAATAATAATAATAATAATAATAATAATAATAATAATAATAATAATAATAATAATAATAATAATAATAATAATAATAATAATAATAATAATAATAATAATAATAATAATAATAATAATAATAATAATAATAATAATAATAATAATAATAATAATAATAATAATAATAATAATAATAATAATAATAATAATAATAATAATAATAATAATAATAATAATAATAATAATAATAATAATAATAATAATAATAATAATAATAATAATAATAATAATAATAATAATAATAATAATAATAATAATAATAATAATAATAATAATAATAATAATAATAATAATAATAATAATAATAATAATAATAATAATAATAATAATAATAATAATAATAATAATAATAATAATAATAATAATAATAATAATAATAATAATAATAATAATAATAATAATAATAATAATAATAATAATAATAATAATAATAATAATAATAATAATAATAATAATAATAATAATAATAATAATAATAATAATAATAATAATAATAATAATAATAATAATAATAATAATAATAATAATAATAATAATAATAATAATAATAATAATAATAATAATAATAATAATAATAATAATAATAATAATAATAATAATAATAATAATAATAATAATAATAATAATAATAATAATAATAATAATAATAATAATAATAATAATAATAATAATAATAATAATAATAATAATAATAATAATAATAATAATAATAATAATAATATATTCAACTCTCTTAGACTACCGTCTAAATGGGACGAAAATAGATGTTGCTATGATCACAAGTTTTTTTTTTTTTTTTAATCTATATACATTGCAAGGTATGATTACGAAAGTCAACTTCCGTCGTCAACTAATGAAGTTGGCTAATTAATTTCACATGTATCCTCATTTATTTCATGAATAAAAAAGTTATATTTCATTTATTTGTTTATTATTATTACCATTTTTCACAAACTAGCAATAAGACAACTCAAAAGAAAGGTGTTGGTGCAAAAAAGAATCCAAAAAATTGAGAAAAAAACAATTGAGTGAGTGTCGCATGCGTAAGACCCTCTCACATATCCCATTTCGTGAGATGAAACGAACTAGGTTAGATCAGATATAAATTATATAATATTTTATGTGTATTAAATAATATTTTTCTATATAAGATAATATTTTTCTATATATTAAGTAATATTTTGGTATTATATTATGTAGTATATGTGAGTACAAAAGTATTACCTGATATATACAAAAATTGTACATAATATATACAAAAGTATTACACTCACAAGAGAGGAAGAAGAGCAGTGACATCCATCCAACTCGGAAAAAAGCCTTTCAACTTCTGTGTCGACTCAGTTAAATACAGATCAACTACAGCAATTTCGAGCTGCAAAGGTTCCGATCTGCTAGCCTGCAGAGTTTGAATGACGAAAGCAAAATTCAGACAAGGGATTTGCCATGAAGTTGTATTATATACAGAATATAAACATGCTTTAAAATTTAATATTTTAGGAAAGGCTTTTCAATTTTCAGTAATTAAATCTGTTTATTCTCATATAGCACTGGTTAGAATTTTCTATTATATTTCACGTTTTGTATCGTATTCTATTATGTTTAATACATGTCAAATATTACTTAATTGATGATGTTATATAATACACATTGTATATGAATTCATTTTAAAATATCAAATTTAACATAAAGTGAAATAAATACGATCTCAGTGTTTAAAAGGTAGTGGGTAGCTAGCTCAACTAGCTATAAATTTCAATATTATTTCAATAAAAAAAAAAAATATATATATATAGAGAGAGAGAGAGAGGTTCTCTAAACAACATAACAATTACATTAAAACAAATAGACACATAAACACTACACACAACAACATGAAACTCACTACTTACAACATGTATACACTTTAAAACAATCTTACATAAGACTGAAATGAAGCAACAAATCATGCAAGAAAGTGTTGCAACTCCAAATCAGCCTCAAATTTCTCCATATCTTGTTTCTCCAAACCAATCCAAGCTTCAATCCCATCTCCATTTGCTGTATCCATAAAAGTAACCAGATTCCTGTATGGCAACACGGAAGACCCGACCCGGCCCGGTCTGCCCCACCCGAAATCGGCTTCGTACATTGGAAACCTACACAAGCTTGTGAACTCGAAGCCAACCACCTCGCCTATCATGCTCTTAGCCATCATCTCTTTCATGAAATTCAAATGCTTATCCCCGTCGTTGACCCGACCCACGTACTCTCTGTCAACGGCTCTAATGGCTTCGTGGACTTTTTCTAGAACCTCGTAGCCGCCGTCTCCCACCACCGGCTCGGCTACCGAAATCCCGCTTATGTTTCCGAACTGGTGTTCAGACAACGGCGGCTCAGTACGGCTCCTTAGGTTCACTGCATGGAGTAAGGTGTAGGTCTTATTCGGGTCGGGTTTTATCTCAGTGGCGGATATGAACCGGCTCCATATAAAACCCGACAGCGCCTCCACACGGGTCCCGCCGCCGCCGCCGCCGGAATACCGTTCGCGGAGAGCGGAGATTTTGGCGGCAGGGAACGTGAAGATTTTGCCGGCGAGCTCTTCTTTCTCTAGTCCTGTATCAGCGTAGAACCCGGTGACGTCACGCGGCGGGAAGATGGCGGCGGAGTCGAGCTTCGGGCGGGGGGTGTCGGCAGCGCCGCCGCTCTTGGCGGAGGCGGCCCAGGCGTTGGCGAAGAGGAAGAAGGAGAATGCGTCGGCGATCTTGTGGGAAATGACGAGCCCTACTGCGAGTCCACCGCACCGGAAATAGGTGAGTTGAACCGCCATGACGAGGTCTTGTGTGTCATCCAATTTGCAGGGCAGAAAGGTGTTCATGTTTCTTGGATTAATCGGATTTGTAATAGCTTGTGAGAGATGACAGTGAGCTTCGGCCTCGAGAAACGGGACGCCTTCGTCGTTGCAGTCGACGTGGAGGTGGCGGCGGAGGCGGCCGGCGAGAGGGTGGAAGGCGGAGAGGACTTGTGATAGGGATTTCTTGAGGTGGTTTGATTTTTCCGAGTTGGTTAGTTTGGTGTCATCTGATTTTGGATAGAAGTAAATGAGTGGCATGAAAAATGGAGGAGCTAATTGGTCAAGAAATGAGAGATGGTATTTGTTGAGTGATTTTGGGGTTGGAGAAGATGGCTTGATTGTTTCTCTTGAGATTACTTTGATTTCAATCTCCATTTTACTCGATAATCAGATCTTGAATCTGGTTTTTGTTTTTCTCTTTACGTAAAAGAATGTGAAATATATATGGGAGGAAACCTCGTTTTTACCATCTTCATTTAGAAACAAATTTTTTTACATTAAGTTGTTAATTTTATTTTTTTCGATTAAGAGAAATGATTTTTGTCTAATTAGATTCTTCTATAACATTTAATGATACGGGTTTAACTATATGGTGATACATACTATATTAATGTTGGTGTGGGATGTAACATAATGGTACGAATTATATTAATGATGGTATAAGATGTAATATAATGTTATGGGATGAAGTATATCGTGATAAGAGTTAACATCATTAAAGATATAATGGTAAAAAAAAAATTCTACGGTGAAAACTCAGAAAGTATTGAACGATTGAAAGGTGATGGAAGTGTTGAAATTTTTAGCAAATGATCAGTCTATTTTCTTCCAAGTCTGCTTCAAATATACATCATACATATAATTTATGGGGTGATATAACATTCCTTTGAGATATACATGATCTCTCAAAGCCTATTGACTAGTAACTACTTGCTATCAGTGATCTTGTCATTTATAATTGTAGATGATGTAAAGCATTCTCTTCTTCATTGAATCGGTTCAAATCAATCTCTTAATAAATATGATGGTTTTCATACAAATCCACATCCTATGTACATGTGTTCATTAAACAGTAGTGACATGATTGAATGAGGTTGATTTAGACCATTGAATTAGATCGTGTATATATCTAAATGAAAACAGAAGTTTAAGGGCCAAAAATAGATATTGTTGCTATGGTCACAAGTTGTTTTTTATCCAATAGCAAGGTATGATTTCGAAAAGTCAACTAATAAAGTTGGCTAATTAATGGAGTATATTTCACCACAAGAATAAAAAATTTGAGTTTTTGTCTTTTTTTCCCCCCTAAATAAGACTCATAATCTATTAAACTCTCTTAAAATCCCATCTAGAAGACAACACAAAGAAAGGTGCAATTACAACTCAAAAAATTAAGGAAAAATGGCACATTTTGGTCCTTGTTTTGTTTTATTTACTTTTGTTCCCTGCATATTATGTGAATGTGTATAAAATAAAAAATGAATATCATTCACGATATAATCCACTGAGTATAGGGAAGTACAGATCCTTGTGAAATCTATAAGCAATTACTTGTTATCTATGACTATTGGAGAATTAATTAGACGATATAGGAAGACAAGAAACTTGTATAGGCAGTGACATCCATCCAACTCGGAAAAAGGCCTTTCAACTTTTGAGTCGACTCAGTTAAATACAGATCAACCACAGCAATTTCGACCCTCAAAGGTTCCGAATTGTTAGCCTGCAGAATTTGAATTAAATGGTTATAACAAAAGCACGATGATCCAAATTCAGACAACGGTTTTGCCATGAAGTTGTATTATATATAGAATATAGACATGCTTTAAGCCATAAATGGATGTAAGCAGACATAAATCAAGAAAAAGAAAATGTTAATTTTTAGACCAAACTAATTGCATGCTACTTGTATCATGTATGGAGATGGAAGGAGCTAGATTCATCCATGAAACTATGAGCATAATCGAGTTGACACATCCCTACTCGACTGAGCTTCATTTTAGTGCTTGAGCTCGATTCAATGGTGAATCCAATGCTCAACAAGATTCTTTATATAAATAGTATAAATCCTGGTGTAATTTAATTAGAATTGTTGATGGTTTACCTCCAACCAGAACGTCCAATTATCAGGGCCTGCACCGCTCAGTCTACATATGTATGATGGTGGCCGATTTCCAATTTTAACAGGAGCTGTTAAAAATTTAAGAGATGTAGCATATGAGAAGAGATATTTGATCTCAGGATTGGACAAGGAGAAATTCAAATCACCTGGAAGTGAATGATCTGCAAATGACCAATTTGATAATGGTCCTGTAATGTTAAGGACTGTAACCCACACCTCCTTTAGGGAACTGACAGACCAAAATAGAGGAGATTACAAAAAAAACATAAAACTATATAAAATGAAGCATAATTCATAAAATAGTTGGAACTAGTTTATAATGTGGTCGACGTCCAAAAAGAGATTCAATTGCATGCCTGGCTATGAATAGAAACCAAGTAGAGAAGTTGGGAAGATGTAGGAAATAAGTACACATCACATGCAATGAAACATTTATATTGATAGTTCTCTATGATGCAATCGGTGTACCTTGTATCAAACATCAATTTATATTCTGCATAAAGTAAGAGACTTACCCCAAAGAGAATTCCAAGTTGACTCTCCTAGATCCCCCAATAGACTTAGTTGAGGATTTGCCAGATGTTAAAAGGGGGAAATATGTGTATTGCTTCAAGACATCCTCAGTTGTCGTGGGAAACTTCAAGCTTCTTGAGAACAAAGCAGATATTGGAAATATTCCCTGGAAAATTACAACTTGAACTCATGTATCTCTTTCAACGGTAATCATGATTATAGAAGTAATTTTTCCAATGAAGCTCATCTAATGAGAAGCTAGCTGTATTCAGAGATAGAGGATATCAGACTAAACTTTCTTAGCTGCATTCAGAGATAGAGGATTAACATTTCATACATCTTTATTTATTTGGAAAAAGCAAAATTAATGACAATAAACACGCAAAAGCACTTTCATACGATTTCCAAACTTTCCAGGCTAGAGATTTCTACAGGAGAGGAGCCACTATTTCCTCATAAGCAAAACTAATATAGTTCTTTTGGGAACCGGAACTGCAATTCATGTTTTTATTAACATAATATATACCTAAAGACAGTCGTATTTCATCAGGGTCGGACAGACATACAGGTTTAAGAAAGTACCTTCCATGTCTCGAAGTCCGACTGAGTAACAGTGTCAAAACTTAATTCTTGATTACCATGAAGTTCCTTCACCACTTCAGGAGCATGTTTGAAAACGAACATCAGGGAGTTGGAATCAACTACAGCAAAATCAAAACTAGCACCCAGTATCTGATTTGCATCTGTTAAATGGATAATGAATTGCTAGTTACAAATAATGATTACAATTTTGGTAGAACTAATAAAGTAAAGAATGAGCCACTTGTGATTAAAAAATCTCTGCTACTGTTCCATGTTCAAATCCAGGCACCTCAGTATCTTCAGTTCTATGCCTGAACTTATAGTCCACTAATAATCTTTAAATATGACAAATATTGATGGTCTTTCCCAAGGATCTTCATGAATATATCACAACTCCCAACTGGGCGTTGCAGATAACAAAAATGACTCTGATCAGCTATACAACATGAACATATATAAGACTCTCGTGCTACTGGTCAAAACATCAAAGACCAACTCAAGACAGCATGTTAACAATTCAAAGAAGCTTAAAAAGTAAAGAACAAACACAAGCTGCTCCTTTGGTACCTATAGTCTGAATTGAATGCTGGAGAACAACCCTTTTAGGCGCATCGTTGCTGTATGGAAAGAATTGTGAAGATAAAGCCATAGAAAGAATACTTCCATGCAGCAAAACTTGGACAATGGATGGTTTCGCCAACCATTTTCCAACAACGGGTAGAAGAGGACCAAGACACCAGCCGGTTACTAATCCAACTACAGCTGCAACTATTACATCAGGAACAAAATATCCTGCAAATAATTGCCACATTGTGAGACTGCAAATAATCGCCAACCATTCAGTTACTAACTGAATCATAGGAAATCGATAAATCCATCTCAATTAGTTTCCCTTCTTTATTGCTAAGTAATTCTTCATTGCTAAATCAAGCACAAGAAAATTATTTTCCAATTAATTTGAAATATGTCACACATTCAATGCTGTAAGCATAATCTGGAGGCACTGGCGGAGCTAGAGTTAACTAGCCCATGTCCATCTTTCCCTGTAAGACTTACAAGCCTCTTGATTTTGCAGTCATGGAGGTGTAAATAAAGTTGTATAACTAACCATAAGGAGGTGGATGAGAGCCTGTCATGCCCATTTTCTCGATGACGAATACAGCAAGAAATCCACCAAAGTATACAGAATACGTTAAGCAAGGTATCAAAGGGACCACATAGCATGCTGTTGACCTGACAGATACATCTTGGTGAGACTACAATACCATCAAGTCATAAATGGAAATTGAATATGACCAAGTACTATTGTCATCATAAATTACTGGACTACCAATAACATAAGGGTCTTGGTGCATTATTTACGCAGGGAAAAAAATAATTTAATAGAACAGGAACCAAGAGTTATTTAAATTGGCACCTGAGAGACTGATGACCAAAGGACTTGACTGATAGACGATGGAAAATCCATGCTGGAAGCATAAAAGCTGACAAAAGGAATGTCACAAAACCTCCACTTAATCCAGATACAAGGTATGCCTGCATTCAGATATTCTGTGAGAGTTTTTAAGTCTTGGAAAAGAATGTTATTAAAAGAGATAAAATGACAGCTACACCAGTGATCGAAGCATATACAAACTCATAAATGGGGAAGATGAAAAATAGTTTCACACACCAAAGTGAAGAGAGTATAAAACCCAAATGCTCCCCAGAACCTTGCTTCATCAACCAATCCCTGCAATATATATGGAAAATTATTACTAATGAATTCGATATTGAAGAAATTAACCAAAATAAAATGATGATAATCATTAATTACACAAGTTGAATCCAGTGGATGATTTATGGTTAGGCTAAAGTTTGCAGATACCTACACTACTTATTCCTGTTTTCACTTTCAGTTAGACAACTATCAAACCAGAAGAATGGCCCACCTTTTGAGCACCAAAATAAACGCTTTGAAACACTTAAGCAATTCACTAGATCTTGGCACTCCTCTCATGGGTTGTATAACAAGCTATAAACTTCTTGTAAGGAACGTATTATATTTAGTAAATTATGAACTGGTAGATGTAAGCAGCTAAACAGAAACAACACAGAAGCATTCTGTAATAAAATTCTAAATCAACACACCGGTAGAATAACAGCAGCCATGCATCAAGAACAAAAAAATCTAACGGAAGCACACACCTCCCGTGATAATTGAAGAGCCGAAACATCTTGAGAGAGAGGGAATTGTCTCCAAAGGAATCTTGGAACCAAGAGGCCAACAATTGAGCATGGCACAAACATTAGAAAGGCCAAATATGGATTGGCGAACCTACATTGAATAAAATAGAATGAAAATACCAGGTTCAAAATACTCTGTCTTTCCACAACTATAATAGAGGATAACTGAATTGGAGAACCATTAGACAAAAGCGACATTAAATGACCAAACACATACCAGTTCATTGAATGGCCAGAAAATAGCAACCGCAAGACAGAGAAAGTTATGGGGAAAATAATGGCAAGTATAATCCCACTAGCATGGTAAAATAGTCCTGCATCAAAGCAAGTGACTAATTTATAGAAAAAGCAGCACAGATTAAAAAGGACCAGTAGACAAAAGGACAATCACATCATTCTTCAATTTCAATTCATCATTACCTTTAATAAAGTCATAGTAAGCACTGAAAAAACAGAATAAACTCCCAGTTGGAAAGCGCAATAAAAGCGGCATAATGAGGAAGATAGCTAATGGGATAGTGTGAAATACTAGGGCTTGCCTTCTTGAGTAAAGGACCTGAATAAGATTTGTTCATCAAGAACAACAGGAGGCATATATTACTTGTATTATCCTTGCTACAGAGATTTGCATTTGCTTATATAAACAATTGATCAACTAAATCTCCTTAACCAAGATTGTGGAATACCAAGAAGTGTGCAGTGTAATCAAAGAAAACTGGTCTTGCATCCTTGGATCCACTGGCATCAGCTCTAAAGGATTCTCGTTCTTGAGCAGTTAATAACTTAGAAGAATTGGCAAAAGCTTTCATTACACTAAGCAAATTGTCCCCTCGTGCTTGCATGCTTCCTGGTCTAATTGGCAGAAATAGAAGAGCAATTTAGGCACGGACAAAAAATAAATGTGAAAGAATATACAAATACGCTGATCAATACCAAAATACCAGTTGATGCATACAATAGTCTATCCACTGTATCTGATGAGGTGTGGTAAAAATAACCCCCAAGCAGGAAGATAATATCCAAGCCAGGAATGTCACCATAATCTTTGGCAAACATTCTGTAATCTGTGTCACCAGGAATTGAACCAAAAACATCCTGCAAGTAATCAGAGAGTGATTAACTACAATGATAAGAAAATTAGATTGTAACATAATCAGAGCTAAAATGAATTCTATTTTTTTTTTTTTTAAGAAGTGACGGCGATCCTATGAACCTAATTCTATGTGTTAAGGGCATTGAATTAGTACAGCAAGTTGGAAAAACCATATCATTAGTACGACTAAGAAACCACATACTCCTACACACACACACACAAAAAAAAAAAAACCCACAATAATGTGTGTTCAACCCTCCTGTCCCAATGCATCTGCTCTCACAAAACCATATCACCCAGTGAATAAAAATCCAAAACAGGACTTTATTTTTTAATATTCTTTCTAATGAGAAATAAAGAAGAAAAGGAAAACCTGAGCTGCACTATTTGCCATAGGATATACAGCTGACTGAGCATAAACATTTGAAGGCCAAGATCCGGGTCCAGATTGGCACACTAAATCTGTAGATCAAGAAAATTAAAAAAAAAAAATCAATGAAGAGCTTAGGCTCACTAAACATCCAACTGAGGGAGGTGAATTTACAACCACAAGAGTGGAGTGAATAATTTTCCTGCAATCAGTTGGCTGCATTTTGGACACTTTAGATCATTTTTAATTTGAATCCACAAGAAGATAGAGGAACCTACCAACGCCTCCTGTTCCAGATGCCTCAATATTGATAAAAGCTCCGATTTTATCACGCCATCTATGAGTTGTCATGAAACCATGTGAACCCTGAAATAATATCATAAGAAATCAGCTGAGCACATCTGTCCATCTCATGAGCAATCTTATTACATATCCATTCCCACGAGTTGGATAAAGAGATACCCACAAATTTAATTCTGGCATTAGAAGGCAGAATCAAATCAGAAATTGTTTGATCAATTTTATGCATGTGTTAAACTGTAAACTTACAAGATGTAATCAGAAAGCCATGAGTTTTTCTATCATATAAGTATAACATACAGAAAAAGGAAAGCTGAATCTTGAAGGCCACAACACTAGACAATAATGAAATATGTATTCTTCTTTCATTTCCTAGATGACAGAAAAATGAAATAGTTCGAAAACAAACAAGCTTTAAGCTACGTGTACAATTATAACATAACCCATCATCTCAAAATGAATTACAACAAAGAATGATAATAAAAATAAAATAATTCACGATTCTGAAAAATGACACTAGAACTTAAAACCACTAATGGCAAAAAGACAAGGAAAAGCATGGAGCTTTGTTATATATGAACTCTCACCAGCATAAATAATTCTTCAGCTCCATTAAATAAGAATATTATTGGCCGGGGAGGTATCCAACCAGAATCAACAGTAAGCCTTGCTAATTCAAGCAATGATGCTGTGAAAGAAGGAACAACAAAATTTAAGTCCAAAAATCTGCATATCATCCAAAAACTATATTATGTTACAACCCACCTACACATGAGCCACAATCACCAGCTCCTGGAGAACCCGGTGGGGTATCAAAATGACCGTTCAATAAAACTGACGGATCACTGTCTTGAGAATCAATCGATGAAACCCTGCACATTGATCCAAGTGAAAGTTAAATGTTTGCCAATAAATTTAATAAAAGTATCAGCCTTTTAGGACCTTAACATCGATGAAATCCTGCACATTGATCTTAATACAGCAGTATTCCTGATGCCATGATAAGGACCTTAATAAAAGAGAACTAATTCAACATTCTCTTCTGTAATAAACTAACTCTGACTCTACAAGCAGTCCTACTTTGAGCAAAGAGAAAGTAAAAAAATATATATACAAATAAGCTATGCAAAGTACCTCATAAGAATATTTGTATGATTTCTATAAGTTAGTGATATACTCTGTCCTAGAAACATCATATTGAAGGAGCCATTAACAACTGTTTCTTCAATCTCTATCCTGCAACACAAATCCCAATTTTGAAAGTTAATACCATAGGCTCAAAACCTTGAACGACGTTCATACATATATACAAGTAAAAAGTGTGCGTGTTCTACCTAATTTTCGAGCCAGCTCGTTCTTTTATCAGTTCTAACTGCTTCTTAATATATGCCGCTGCCTGACGCAGACCTGGAGTCCCCTCCTACATGTAATCAATCACAATACAAACAGATGGTTCAATGGACCAAGTAAACAAAGCTATACTCAACCTTTACTCAGCTAGCTCAAAAACTTTAAACAATAAAAAATTGCAACAAATATTATGAAAAGCCACAGCTGCATTGATTGAATTCTTCCAAACAGCAAATCAAAAAAAAAAAAAAAATCATCAATGAATATCTATCTAATCTAACTTATGTTCCATATGCTCCAAATAATCCGCCATACAAAGTCAACAACATATCTTATGCATTTATTACCAACTTTTTGAAGATTCTCAATCACGGAAACAGACTGAATCAAATTGAAAACAACGCCACCGCATGCACACAGCCACTGAGAATTCAACAAATTACACATAATAACAGCAGTTAAACGACGTCGTCGCGAACCTGGCGGCCGCCAATTTCTTCCGCTAGCACACGCACGTGCTCGATTGCTCTGGCTTCCGAGAAGCGATCGAGTGGCGCGTCAACGCCCAGGGGCATGATGAACTTCATGTGAATGGCGGAGTACACAAAGTATGATATCACTCCGTACAGAATCAGAAGAGAGAGAAAAACTTTGAATCCGGTGACGTCGCCGGAGCTCAGCCTCAAAAACGCCATTTTTTCTGCGATTTTTGAAGCTGATAGAGATTTTTATATATTATTTTCGTATTATTCTTTGGAATTTGGATCGTACTTCAATTTGAGCTGGCCTAAGATTCTCTCCAACTTCGCCCCCTGAAACAGAAAATTCAATTGTATATATAGTTTAATTTAATAGATACTTTCAAAGAAAAAAATCAAACTAAATAAATTTTGTTGGCCTTCCAAAATATTTTTCTGGGCTTTTGGCCAACAAAATGGCACATATATTATTTATTATTCGAATTGATAATAATAAGAATATTCTCCTCATTTAATATACATATAAATGCTTCTACATCTATTAATAAGCATATTTTCCTCGTTTTATATACATATATTATATCGCCTATAATGTATTAGGTGTATTATTTACCATTTAAATTAATACTAATAAGCATATTATTCTCATTTAATGTACATATAGATGCTTCTAAATCTGTTGTGATGTGTTATCATATGTATGAGTTGATTATAAAATTATTTTACGTAAAAAAAGTAAGATAATATAAGGATGAAAAGTACAATGTATAATGTATTACCAAAAAAAAAAATTACCATGTCACTATTTTTTGGAGGTATTAGGGAAAGAAACTTGATTTTGAGATTGTATGTTTATGTTAAAAAAAAAAAAAAAAAAAGGTAGATTATAATACTACGGATTGCATTTTGAGATGGAGCTTCATTGTTGACATCTAAAAAAAAAATTAAATGAAATTTTATATGTTGTATGTATGTCTAATTAAAAGAATTTCCAAAAATTTGTAAATGCAAAATTTTACTGATTTTTGTTGTTAAAACTTTAAAAACATAAGAAAGATATTTATAGTAATACGTTGCAAAAAGACGACAAGGATGAATTTGGAAAATTCTTTTCTTATTTTTGAAGTAAGTTGATAAAATTGATAAGGCTTTTTCCAAATATCAACAAACACTATAAGATATTATACAGCAAGAGCTTTCTATTTTATTGTTCAAATTTATTCAAATAATTAAAAAATATTACAAAAGTTGTCTGGGACGATCTGGACAAATTAAATTTATTCCTATCTTATCGCATTAAGACATCGTGTGTGTATGCGTGACATAATCTTTAACAAGTACTGAATAAATATATTAGGAAATATAATTATAACTGTTGATTTGGTTTATAGGAAATATATGATATTTGTTTCATTTTAATGAGTATTTTAAAATTGATTGTATTATGTGTTCCTCATTCTGTTTAATGGGCCAAGATAAGAGCCCAACAAGTAAAGAATAGTGGATTTATGAACAGTATAGGGCTATATCAGACTCGAAAACTATATTAAGGCCCAATAACTTTGCATCTCATTTACATTTTCATCTCGTGGTTATTTAATATACAGTGTGCACATATTGGAGAGAAGCCATTGATCTTAAGAGTTAAATATTACAGTAAAATTTAAAAGTAGTGTTCTAGTTTCAAAAACATTTTGACTATCACTATATTTTTACCTTGAATAAGATTGTTGTCACTTGTGAGACTATCATGGCTCTAATTTCATTAGATGGTTAACTTATTACTCATAATCTTAAAAATAAAAAATAAAAAAAAAACATAAAAAAAGGCTTGTAAAAAATTAAAGTCTATTTGATTTTTTTACGTATATTTTAAATCTATGTATATAAATAATCGAAAATGGTTTTATTATCTACAATTTTCTAGAATGAAGTATGAACTGAGCAAAATCGAATCCAATTGTTCGGTCATGTTATTATCTCGTTATCGGTCCAATCTAGTTTGATTTTTGAAACCGATTTATAATTCAATTCAGTTCAATTTTTTAAAATATATTATTTCAACTTTTGATTTTAAATCGAACCAACAATTTCAATCCTATGTTAAATTAAATTAAGCACACAATAAATTTCAATTATTGGTCTCATTTTTCCATATCTCATCGTTTAATGAAAATGAACCCAAGTTTGATACATTAAACTATACTATATATCTATAGACACGATACACCAAAAGTAGGAAATTAATATATTCTAGATGGTGGGGTTTAAATGGTAAAGCAATTCATGAATTTCTCTGTATCAGCGCAATTTCAAAATCCTCAATTCCGAAAGTACATGAATCTAAATCCCTAAATTCGGTAACTAATTTCATAAATTTCTTTCAAGATCGTATCTTGTTTGCATAGTTGCTAATTTTCAGGAAAATTCTTACTCAAAAATAAATGCGAAAATCGATAAATAGAACTGTCATCTGCTTGGCGGTATGTATTCCGGTGGTATTCGGTACAATACTCCTCGCCGGAACCCTAGACTACAAATCCCCATTGTTCTCGTTCTTCCCCCTGCTCAACAATGCTACGCCCTGCGCCACCGGATCGCCGCCTCTGCGCGTCTACATGTACGATCTGCCGCCGCGTTTCAATGTCGGAATGATGGACGCCTCTTTTCCCGACAATACTCTGGTGACTGCGGAGAATATTCCTGCGTGGAGGTGGAATGATGGTCTCCTGAAACAGCATAGTGTGGAGTACTGGATGATGGCTTCGCTTTTGCACGAGGGGAATAACGAGTCCGAGTCGACTCGTGAGGCGGTTCGGGTTTCGGATCCGGACTCAGCTGACGTGTTCTTCGTGCCGTTTTTCTCGTCGCTTAGCTTCAATGTCCATGTTCGGAACATGGCGGAGCCGAACACGGTTGATGAGAAGTTGCAGGTTCGTTTTCATTTCTCTCTTTGTGTTTGATGTTAACCCTAATCTCACATTATCAGCTTAATTCAATTATGGTTGTAGCAATTGTTTAACTTTCTCGAAGCAACATCTTGTATTGAATTCATTGTTTATGAAATCTAATAGCTTCTCTGATGAGCAACTTGTATGCTGCTTACGTTTTCATTGATAGATTTACACTATATTATATATGGTGAGATTCTGATTATTTAAGATGGTTACTAATGAAATTGAAAACCAAAAGCTTCGAAACATAACCAAAAACAGAACAAAATTCAAATGAAACATGAAACTAAGGAGAGTCTGTTTTTCTTCATGGTTTCTCATGTAGATTGAGATGGTGAATATATTAAGGGCATCGGAATATTGGAAAAGTTCAGGCGGATGGGACCATGTAATTCCCCTGCATCATCCAAATGCTTTCAGGCATCATCGTGGTTCGGTTAATTCCTCCATATTCATTGTTGCTGATTTTGGTCGCATAATTCAAATATCTAGACTTGCAAAAGACGTTGTTGCCCCATATCCCCACATGGTAGAATCATATCTCAACGATGACCTTGAGGATCCATTTAACTCTCGTCAAACACTTCTCTTCTTTCGTGGGAGGACCAAGAGAAAAGATGTAAGCCAGTTGAGATATCTTGTTTTGACTCTTTGTTTGGTGAAGTAGATTTATCTAAATTCTAGCATACCAATGTGACAGGAGGGAAAGGTTCGTGCTGTACTGCATAAAATGTTAAACGGGACAAAAGATGTCATATACGAGGAGGCCTATGCATCAGAGGAAGGGTTCAAAGCTGTAAGTATTCTCATAAACTTTTCTTTGCTCCTAAGCTCCTAAGAACAGTTAACGATTTTTTCAAATGACTAACCAGATTCTGGGAAAAGTTCGTATTGCAATTCATTCAGCTTCTATGTTTCGTACATTAGTCTGCAGAACAAATGCGTGCATCAAAGTTTTGTCTCCATCCTGCTGGGGACACGCCATCATCATGCCGTCTATTTGATGCTATCGTGAGCCACTGTGTTCCTGTTATAGTGAGTGACAGAATTGAGCTACCGTATGAAAATGAGCTCGACTACAAGGAATTCTCCATCTTCTTCTCAGTGAAGGAGGCAACGAGACCAGGCTATATGGTCAATGAGCTCAGAAATGTTTCTAAAGAGAAATGGGTTGAAATGTGGTTGAAGCTTAAAAGCATTTCTCATCACTTCGAATTCCAGTACCCTCCAAAGAAAGACGATGCCATTAACATGATTTGGAGGCAGGTGAAGCAGAAGGTACCGGCGGTTAAGCTTGCTGTACACCGGAGTCGAAGGCTGAAAATTCCAGATTGGTGGAGATAAGTTTGTAGTGTTCTAACAAAATCATTTAGCTAGGACCATGATTTTGCTAAGAAATGTTATATAGGTAACATTTCTTAGTATTCATTACATGTCATCACATAGTTACGTGTATACGCGCTTATATGGATATGTGTAAGTAGAAAGCAAACAGCCCGTTTCCATAGCCGTGGACAAATTGGAGCCTTCCTTTTCTACCCCTGGATCGTGGAATTTCTTTCCTCGTGTATTTCCAAATACGAGTGTTTGGCTTATGTGGTGGATATTATACTAAGTGTATTAGTCTAAGTGTAGGAAGTAATAGACCAAGTGTATAGTTGTTAGTTGTTTAACCTTCTTTTGACAGATATGTTTGTTATTTTGTATGATAAATCTCTGTATGGAAAGTGTATTGATTGGCGGGTTTTGATCCCTAATAAAAAACAATTATCTTCAATTTGCTTGTTTAACGACATTTCTGATACTGTATAAACGATGACTTTATCATGAAGAACTTGTAAGATAAGTAAAGGGATAAGACTTTTAAGACAGAAATTTATTGAAAAAAACTATTAACATTTTCTAATATTAATTGCAAAATCACTAGTGCTGATTTCAATTTTCAACTAACCTTTTAATATTATCATATTTAATCGTTTTCATGATTGCCAATTAGTAAACAAGAAAATAAAATTAAATGAATAATTTACTTGGTAAACAAAATCATTAAATAAAATTGCCAATATATATTTTGTTGACTTTTACCCATCATACTTGATGTTCTACCCTTTTATTCGTATATTTTCATTTCCATTATCTTTTGCCTCATTTGTTAACAAAGCAACGGACAAATTTATACGAGTAAGTCTCTTATGAGACTGTCTCACGAATTTTTATTGTCTTACGTGAGACGGGTCAACCCACAACTTATTCACCCACAATCCAAATTCTACAAAATTTACATGTTGTTTATGGATGATGGACTCCATCTCACGGTAACTATCCGTGAGACCGTCTCATATGAGTTTTTGTGAATTTATACAGATTAAAGCCCAGATACATGGTGTAAAAAGAGAAAAAAAATGAAACAAAATATAAGACAAAAAATAAAATTTAAGGAAAACATTAAAATTAAACAAAGTAGAGGGACCAAAAAGATTGAAAATGAAAGACAGAGGGCACAAAGTATAATTTTTTCCTTAATGAAATTAGTAGCTTGCAATTTTCTTTTTCTTTTTTATTTATTTATTTAACGTACAAACAGGGCTATGAGTTTTTTTATCAGTTTAAAGCTCAAAGATTGCATTGCGTGTTAGAAAGGTTAATTTATATTGACTTAGTAAAAATAAAAATAAAAAACCCAAATTTTCTGGTTCAATCGACCTGATCAGGTCAGGATAGTGATAGAACAATAATATATTGTAATTATGATAGAAGCTCGATCATTTTGCTGATTAATTTCTATGATGCAGTTGGAGCTTATTGGTGGAAATAAAATTTAAATTAAAGCTCCATTTTAATTAAGATTGTTTTAAAGTTTTTTCGTAAATGTTGACTTTGTTTGATGATTACTAAGAGTAGCTCACCAAATCCCATAATTACCCGTGTCCCAGAATTTCTTGTCTGGGAATAATTTCTGATCCCAATTTCAACATTAGTGATGATCTGTTTACGACATTGTACAATTACTAGTAAACAAAAAATATAGTAATTAAGAAAAAAAAAAAATAGATGACGTCATGACCTAAAGATATATAAACTACAGAATCCTCAAAATTAGTTATTGTATATGTTTAATAAATTTAATAAAAAAAAAGGAAATAAAAAGATTGACATAGGGAGCTCAATACATAAATACTTCTAGCTTCCTTTCAAATTAAGTGTCATTTTGGAGTTTTTATCATAAATTAAGAAATATAAAAATTGGATCATATACCCTTTAATAGTGAAGAAATTTAGAATTCAAAATTGAAAAGAAAATCAAATTAATTTCATAAAAACTATTATATTGAATCTCTAAATTTAGTTAGGAAATATTAATAAGGATAATTTGTGAATGAAACTGCATAAAAGTCCAAGACGACATTTTGAAACGAAATTTAGACACTTCAAAATTATATTTATTTTGAAATAAATGGAATATTAATCATATTTGTATCTATAGCATTAATTTTCGACAAGATTAATTCTTGTATCTTAGGAAAGTCTTTTTTGTTGAGTAATTAATTAAGAAGTTTCCGGAAGAATATTTGTTTGTGACATTGATCAAGTGTACCTTCACAATAATTGGTCACAATTTAATTAATTTCGTAGTTGAAAACCAGCTCACACCTATTCCAGCTCACTAACCTGCAATATAATTAATGATTGTGCAGAAAAAATTATTACATGATTATTTGTGTAGGCAATAGAAATGGGTTATGTGTATATAGTCTCGATCTTGATTTCTAGTCCTATATAATGTAGGATAAGAGCCAATTTCACTAATTCAATATTGAAAAATGTCAAGATGCTAATATAGCATATTCTTGCTCAACTTTACTGTTAAATTGTCTTAGGTTTTGTAATATACAATCAATTTTGGTGTAACTATTCATCAAACAAAAAAGTAGTTATAATCAAATATTTAAAAAAAATGGTTAAAAGTCTGAAATAAGGATTGCTTTATACCAACACTCAACTAACATATAGTCCAAAAGACAACACTAAGTCATGTGAAAAGTTGACCAAAATTACTTAAATA
The DNA here is from genome assembly GCA_954870855.1 of Scutellaria minor. Lineage (NCBI taxonomy): Eukaryota > Viridiplantae > Streptophyta > Magnoliopsida > Lamiales > Lamiaceae > Scutellaria > Scutellaria minor. The sequence goes on from OX940733.1 coordinate 1,021,002, forward strand.
ATGAATTTCAGAAAAAAAGAAATTTTATTAATTGTGGATTCTTGCCTAACATTATATACATAATAATGGTTCATAGTTCTTCTCGATTCATTTGTAAAAAAATATTTTACTTTCGTGTTTATCTTAAGTGTTTATAATTAAACATATCAATACAAAATTGTAAGACCTAGTCCAACATTAATTTTAATTATCAGTGTAAAATAATAGTGATAATAATATTGGAATTTCCGATACTGAAGATCACCACAAATCTCCTCAAATTTTTTTGATTTAATTGAGAGATGATTGTATATAATCAAAGATTTGATTTTCTATTCATATGTATAGATATTACCTTCCATATTTGTAGGATCTAGATTTACCTTGTACTCTGTATAAATTGTTGATCAATGAAACAAATTAATTGTGCACTGCAAATACTCATTCTCTATATAAAATACATTTCTCGGAGTAAACAAAGACGTGACGGTGATTTTGTGTGTATTTAATATGGAAAACAATTATTTAATTAGATAATATATCAAAAATAACTAGGTGATCATTATACTCGTTCAAACTTCAGAAAATTAGCTGGAGTTAAATATTTAGAACCAGAATGTGGTTTCTTTAATGAAGTTGTCAATATGTGTACGCATTTATCGAAATGACCTTGCTATTTCCCAATTTATTAAATAAATGTAGTTATCAAAATTGCATATCATGTACATTAACAATTACTGTTAGATCATGGCACCTTACCAAACCTATAGACCAAGAACTTCTTAAAGTCTTAACTATTACAAAAATATATTCGATTTTTACTAGGAGACCTCATTCATTTGTCATATATCATTTGTGTATTGTTCAATTTTTATCCTTTATATTTTATTTTATTCTAATTTCTTTTCTTTTTTTGTCAAAATTTTCAAAATTGTTGACATGACCGGCAAAATTTGACTGCCACGTCAAATTTTTCGACTGTCACATCAACGGTTTTGAAAATTCTGACAAAAAATGATTGAAACTGGAAAAAATTAAAATATAGAGGATCAAAATTAAAAAACAAATGTTTGATTATCAAAAAATAGAAAATGTCTTACTACATGATCAAAGTTGAAATTATCCTTATAGTTATATGTGTGTGTTCGGATGAATTACTAAGTAAATTAGTAAATTGATCCTGATGTTTGTGAAAGTTGCAATATACATGATCTCTTCAACTATTAAGTTTTCTAACATATGATCCATTAAAATTTAAAATATGTATATAATATGATATTTACAAAAAGAAAATAGCGACTTTAACTTAAATTACTCATATTATTCGATTGAAACAATTTTACGGAAGTTTTTAGTTTTTCATAATTAAATGACTTAATTAGTTGAAGTTTTCCCAAACATAGGGATCTAGTAAGTGACTAGTAATTCGACCAAATCTCGAAGGTGACAGATTCAATTCAATTTTTTAGTATTATGAAATTAGAAATCAAATTGTAGAATCCAACTACTGGCTGAAATCCCCACTGGTGACATACCTAACCTTTATTAAAAATGATACATAAGAAATTATATATTTTCGATGGGTTCAAGATTTTAGTATAAATAAGCATAAGTTGAAGCTATAAGAGAAACAAGGAAACATATTTATATAAGAGTAATTCATTCTCTTGAACCTCATTTTATCTGCCTTTATAATATCCTTCAAAGATGAAATCATGCACCATTCTGCAGAGCGAAGCCCTTGCCAAGGTTCTCTCTCTCTAAGTTTCTCTCTCTTGTTATGGGATTTTTCAGGATTGCTTTTTATTACTTTTTTTTTTCTAATGAATAATTCCTATACTTCCAATAGTTTTTGGAAACATGTATTCACAAAATCTTAAATGAGACGGTACTAAATTCATTTTCATAATTTAGTCTTTACTTTAAAAATTATGAATTATAGATTCACAAGTCCTATAAAATTAAAAATCTACGATAGCTCATAATAGCCAGTATATTTTTCAGTTGAAATCTGTTGAGTTTATTAGAGTTAGGAGTTTTTTGTTTTTTAGTTGGACTTTTGCTTCTTTATGTTTTTATGCCTAACTATGTTGTATTGATTGGTCATCATATGACCAGAAGACTCAGATTAATTTATTTATTTATATTTCTTTATTGCTCATATACAATTAATACAAAAAAAAATAAAAAACCATTGTATAATATTTTAAGTTCCATTACAGTATCTTTTGGAAACCAGTGCATATCCAAGAGAGCATGAACAGCTCAAGGAACTCAGGAATGCAACTATTGCAGCATACCATCATATGTAAGTAGATTATCTTATCCAACCTTCTAAATCGTGTTTCATTTTATATTTTAAAATTATATATATAAAATAATATTAAAATATACTTGTGATCTATATTTAAATTTTGGAATATTATAAGACTGACATATAATTTACATTAAAAATATCCGAATTAGTAATTGTAGGTTCTGTCATATTTCAATTATTATTTATTATATTTTATCGGTACTAAAAGATATATACTATCCACATATATATAGAAATGAATTAAAATATATGTGATAAAAAATACTTAAAGAATAGGTAATAGATGACAAATAAAGAAGAAACAAAACTACTAATTTCGTTTAAATTTATTTAATTATTTCAGGAGTGAGATGAATGTCCCTGCAGATGAAGGGCAATTTATTTCAATGCTATTGAAAGTGATGAATGCAAAGAAGACAATAGAAGTTGGAGTTTTCACTGGCTACTCTCTTTTGGTCACTGCACTTGCTCTTCCTAAACATGCCAAGGTATATAAATTATAATCTCATCTTATTATTATTTCAAAATTTTTGTTCTCACCAATTTATATATAATAGCCCACATCTATGTTTTTAATATATAATTGTTTTTATTTTTAATTAATAAGATCGTTGCGGTTGATCCTGATAAAGAAGCATATGAGACTGGCTTACCCTTCATTAAGAAGGCAGGTGTGGCTGATAAAATCGACTTCATTAATTCAGATGCTATTTCTGCTATGGAAAACCTCATTGACAATGTAAGTCATGATTTTATTTTGAATTTTATTTTCAATAAGAAAAATTGAATAATATTAGACCAAATCTTTGGTTGTATGATTTATTATTAAAATGAATCAGGGTGAAGAGGAGACATTTGATTTTGCATTCGTGGATGCTGACAAAGAGAACTACATTAAGTACCACGAGATACTTTTGAAGCTGGTGAAAGTAGGAGGAATTATAGCCTACGACAACACCCTATGGTCCGGAACAGTGGCATTGGTCGAGGAAGATTTGAGCCAAGAATGGATTGACAAAATAGGAACATGCAGAGTGCATCTCAAAAACCTCAATGCCTTTTTGGCTGCTGATTCGCGTATAGAATTGGCTCAGCTCTCTATTGGAGATGGACTTTCACTTTGCAGGCGTTTAAATTAATTAATACACACTCTAAATTATGTATATTTTTATTTGTGTTTACAAAATAAGTTGTACTTTCAACATATGAGGTTTCTCTATGTTTGCTTTTAATTTAATTGTCTAAATATGCCTTGTTGATTTTCACCATTTGATGTTGTTGATGAAGTCATAAATGAAATCATAAATTGTGACTTTTCTATCATTCTTTAATTGTTTAATACTCTCATTTATTTAGATTCTTATCTTGATTTCAGTGATAGTGTCACATCAATTAGGTAGAATATATTGCACTTCTACTTATATATTGTGTATATATTTGAGTATTATTATTATATAAAAATAATTCACAATTAATAATTATGTTCAGAAAAAAGAGGGATTTATTGCTATTGATTTTATTTAGAAGTCCATTGTGAGAAGAAAAATGAATCATTGAACTTAACTTTTCTATTCACTTTACCGTAACATTTTTACCGTTTACATGATAAGGTTTACAAGATTTAAAATATATAAAAAGAAGAACAACCTCTATTGCCGAATAATGTGAAGATAAAGATAAAAATAAAGCTAACAGATACACTAACTAATGACCTAGGGATAATTATAGCTTCATTTATCACATCTAACACCCAGTAACATTTAGCTTATTTGTGAGCCCAAAAGTTGAGACATGCACCAGCCCATATGATGTAATTCCATAATTATTCCATGTATTTGTTAGAATCAATATAAAAGATCTTATACCTTATTAATAAGGGATCTTGATGGTAAATTTATAATTCTATATTTCAATTTGCACAAATTAAATATCATTGAAAGACTCAGAATTAATTGGACATTTGATTTAGAGCCATGTGCAAACACTGACACGTGGTGGTCGACTGTTTTGTCTTTATGCAAACATACTGCTTAATTCATCTAAATCATCTGCTTTCTAAACTCCCAGTCACAGACACCAAAATCTGACATGTTTTTCGGATTGCCACTCATTGTCTTTTCATCTCATGATCACATTTCTATTCCTCCTAGAATTCATTCATAGTTTCTTTCTTTTTCATTTTTTTATGTATAAAAGCACAAAATAATAGAAGTTCAACTCTTGTAAAAGTATCTCACATAATCAATTTTATAGGATGAATTTATTGATATTTGACAATTCACAATTTACGTATAAGATTGTGAAAATAGTTTAACTTATTAATGGTGTTCTATTTCATATATTTATATCAATTAAATAATCTCATATGAGTTTTGTGAATACTTGTTTGTGTTACTGCTTTATTTATAAAAAATATATGTTATGTAAGTTATGGTTTACCCTTTATCATTTCCAACAATTCTCTAGACAATTATAAATAAATAGAGACTAATTATGCATATTGTTTTTGGTTTTATTGGGATTATTTATTGAACTTAGAAATGTTTGCTTAAATTTTGTACGTGAAGTGGATTAAGACCCCCATTTTACTAGTTTCAGCATTTTTTGTGTGCATATTTTTAGATTGATTTGGTAAAAATTGGTAGTTTTAACGTGAACTTGTTTCATTCTGAGAGAATTATATATATAAAAGGTTTGGTTCTTTCAAGTGATGACACTTGGAGTTCTACAATATTGCCAAGTGTACGCTATCATGAGGCAAAAGATCTTCTTTCTAAAGAGATTCGATTCGGAACTCTTATATGTCCAAGGTTCAATATTGAAATAATTTCAGAGGTTTTCCCGACTTTATCCGTGTCAACAAACAATTCGAAATACCTCGACTTTTTTAGAACAGGTCCGAGTCAAATAGCAATGATTCGAAACACTTCTTTTTACACTATTTCGGAAACCCAAGGACTCAATCGTATGGATATGTAAAATACAGGATTTCCAATCCTAGCAGGAAAGGGAGGGAAACAGATACTCAATTTAAAGTGAGTAAACAGAATTCCATACTCGATCTCATAGATACATATAGAATTTTGCGGAAAGCCGTATTCGATGAAAGTCGTATGTACGGCTTGGAGGGAAAATTTTCATATCTTTCGAGATCCATCCTACAATATGGGGTAAAAAAGCCAAAATAAGTGATTTTAGCCCTTATAAAAAGAAAACTGATTCTTAAACCCCTTTCACGCTCATGTCACGTTGAGGTACTGCAGAAGAAAAAACAGCAAAATCCGATCCAATTTATCATAATCGATTAGTTAACATGTTGGTTAACCATATATATATAAAAGTGTGGTTTGGTTCTTTCAAGTGATGACACTTGGAGTTCTACAATATTGTCAAGTGTCTTCCCTAAAAAATATTTTATTTATGAAATATCAAAAAATTAATACCAATTAAATACATACCCTGCTACTCTACACAAAATAAGTGTTTTGAAAAAACTAAATATATAAGTTACAAATGCTTTGAAGAGATTGCTAATGTTATATTGCCTTTTTCTATATGAAATATTTGGTTCCAAATTTTAATAATTATTTTTGTCCAACATTTCAAATTGAAAAAATGATGGAGAACCAGCCTTACAAAATCATGCACACGAGAGGGACCCTTTGATCGTGCAAGAAGGTCCAATTACAAGAGCTAGAGCTAAGAAACTAAAAGAGGCTTTGATGATCCTTGTTGCAGACATTAAAGAAAATATTCACGAAGAGTCCAAGAAAGGCCCGATGGTGAATAATATTAGATTGGAGATCATTTAGCACATGCTTCAACCAAAGGCATTAATGTATGGATAAAGTAGTAGTCAAGTCTACTTTATCATAAAGTAGAAGTCAAGTCTACTTTTTGACTACGTAAGTGTTAAGCATTAAAAGTCATCTTTACTTAGGTGTTAAGCTTGGAAGTCATTAGATATCTTTTTTTTTTTTTTTCTATATATAGGTGTATGGGTCACTTGTAAAAAGGACACCTTTGTTGAAAACGAATTTGAAGCTCTTAGCTTATGTTTATTGAATTCTCTCTTTGTGAGGTTTTCGATTATTCAAGAACTTATCAAGATCATCGAGCAAGATCTTGTGGCGTTCAACATACCGAGGTTCTTGGCTGATTATATAGCCAACGGGTTGAGGTTCTTTCGCTCTAAGTAAGATCAAACCAGATTCGATTTGGGAAGATCCGCTGCTTATCTTCATACGTTGGGTTCTTAGATCTTCATATCTAATGGGTCTTTCGTCCTATCCACATCAGTTTTGGTATCAAAGCCATCTGGTATTGATCTAATTTGCTTTATCTTTCGTTCTTGTGGTATTGATTTGACTGGCTTTATCTTTCGTATCTTGTTTACGTACAAAAAAAAAAAAAACTCAAAGTTCCTTATTTTTTTTTAATCTTTTCGTTGCTGCCCTCATAGCAAGGAAGTGTTTGTAAAAAAAAAAAAACGAAAATTCAGTTTGCACATCTACACAATAGTTCCTTGTTTCCTTCATCTATAGGACTAAGGGATTGTTCAACGTTGCTGGAAATTTGCTTAACTTGATTTGTTCTTGAATTTGAGTGGTAAAAGGCTAGAGTGGTGAGTTCTTTAGAGGGGAGGTAAAAGCCTACGAGTGAAACACGAGTGAATTGTGAGTTATATATTTGAGTGATACACGAGTGTTTGTGAGACACCATGGATGACACATCTACGAATCAAGGAGATGCTTTCAACCTTCAAGCTATGCAACAACAATTTGCTAGGATGAGAAATATTCTTGAGAGCATGGCTGAACGATTGGACAGATTGGAGCAACCAACCACTCGAGAGCGTGGGAATAATAATCCAATTCAAAGGAGGCAACAAGAAGAGTGGGAATCAGAGGAAGAAGAGGAAGGTGTTGGGGCTGTTCACCAAGTTCATAGACGAAGAGGAAGGAGAAGACAAAATGATGAAGTTGATTGTGACTTGGGAAACATCAAGATGAACATACCTGCTTTCCATGGGAGAAGTGATCCGGAGACTTACTTGGAGTGAGAAAAGAAGGTAGATCTGATTTTTGATTGCCATAATTACTCCGAGGAGAAGAAGGTGAGGCTTGCTGCGATTGAGTTCACCGACTATGCTATAGTTTGGTGGGATCAATTCATTACAAATCGAAGGAGATATGGAGAGAGGCCTATTGCTACTTGGGCTGAAATGAAATCCACCATGCGTAAGAGGTTCGTACCCTCTCATTATTTTCGTGAGTTGTATCAAAAGCTTCAATGTATGAATCAAGGCAACAAATCTGTTGATGAGTACTATAAGGAGATGGAGATTGCCATGATTAGAGCAAACGTAGAGGAAGATCGAGAGGCTACCATGGCACGTTTCTTGAATGGGCTGAATAGGGAGATTGCCAATGTTGTGGAGCTTCAACACTACGTGGAGCTCGAGGACATGGTACATACAGCCATGAAGGTGGAGAAGCAACTTAAGAAGAAGGGTTCTTTCCAAAGGAGTTCTACACCCAATTTTCAGTTTTCAAACAAAGCCAAGGAAGCTGCATCTAAAGCAAACAATGGGGCAACTTCAAGGACTCAACATGAGATGCCCAAGACCAGATTCACTGAGACTGAAAAAGGGAAAGGTAATATCTCAACTTCTTCACGAACTAGAGATATTAAGTGTTTTCGTTGTCAAGGTCGTGGACATATTGCATCTGATTGTCCAAACAAGAGGTTGATGGTTTTGAGAGACAATGGTGAGATTGAATCTGAAAGTGAGAAAGAATCAAGTGATGATGAGCAACTTGAGGAGACGGTACCCGAAAGAGGAGAACTTTTGGTGGTGATGAGAGCTCTAAACATGCAAGCAAAGATTGATGAGGCTAAACAACAAAGAGAGAACATCTTCCATACAAGATGTTTGGTTAACGGTAAGGTATGCATGTTAATCATTGATGGTGGGAGTTGTGCTAATGTGGCAAGTGCTGAAATGGTGGGGAAACTTAACTTAGTTACTTCAAAACACCCTCATCCTTATAAGCTGCAATGGCTTAATGAATGTGGAGAAATTCGGGTAACTAAGCAAGTTTTGATTTCATTCTCTATAGGAAACTATAAAGATGAAATTATGTGTGATGTAGTGCCGATGCATGCTAGTCATATACTCTTGGGCAGACCGTGGCAATTTGATCGAAGAGTGAACTATGATGGTTATCTTAATCGATATACGCTGAAACATCAAAACAAAACCATCATGCTTGTACCTTTAACTCCACAACAGGTTCATGAAGATCAACTCAATTTGTCTCAAGCAAGGAGAGCTAGTGAGATTGAGAGAAAAAAGATGAGAATGAGAGACAAAAACCAAGAGAAAAAAAGAGTGGAGAGAAAAACAAGAAAGCTGATGTGAGTGTTTCCGAGGGAGAAAAGAAATTGGATGGAAATAAGGACTTAAAAAGAGTGAATTTCTATGCAAGAGGGAGTGAAATAAAGAGAGCCTTAGTAGAGAAAAAAATTGTGTTAGTGTTGATACACAAGGAATGCTATTTGAACACTAACGAACTAACTTCTTCTTTGTCGAGTTCTTTTGTGACTCTTTTGCAGGAGTATGATGATATCTTTCCAAAGGAAGAACCAAATGGTTTACCACCTTTGAGAGGCATCGAACATCAAATTGATTTTATTCCGGGTGCGACACTTCCAAATAGACCAGCTTATAGAGCGAATCCGGAGGAAACAAAAGAGATCCAAAGACAAGTAGAGGAGCTGATGGCTAAGGGCAAGGTTCGAGAAAGCATGAGTCCTTGTGCGGTACCGGTCATTATTGTACCAAAGAAGGATGGAACATGGAGAATGTGTACTGATTGTCGTGCCATCAACAAAATCACGGTAAAGTATCGCTATCCTATCCCTAGGTTAGATGATATGCTAGATGAATTGCATGGTTCTTTCATCTTCTCTAAGATTGATTTGAAGAGTGGATATCATCAAATTAGAATAAGAGAATGTGATGAATGGAAAATTGTTTTCAAAACAAAATATGGTTTGTATGAGTGGTTAGTTATGCCTTTTGGCTTAACAAATGCACCAAGTACTTTCATGAGATTAATGAATCATGTTTTGCGTAACTTTATTGGGAAATTTGTCGTTGTGTACTTTGATGACATCCTTATCTATAGCAAAAGCACGGAAGAACATTTTGATCATGTGCGTGCTGTTTTGGACACTTTAAGGGAGGAATCTTTGTATGCTAATTTTAAGAAGTGTTCTTTTTGCATGGATAAAATTGTGTTTCTTGGTTTTGTTGTAAGTGCTAAAGGAATTGAAATGGAAAAGGATAAAGTTAAGGCTATTTTAGATTGGCCAAATCCTAAAAACATTTCTGAAGTTAGAAGTTTTCATGGACTTGCTAGGTTTTATAGGAGGTTTGTGAAAGGTTTTAGTACTATAGCAGCACCTTTGAATGAGATTGTCAAAAAGGAAGTTGGTTTTGTTTGGGGAGAAAAACAACAAGTTGCTTTTGATCTCCTTAAAGAGAAACTAACTACCGCACCCATTCTTGCATTACCTAACTTTGATAAAATGTTTGAGATTGAATGTGATGCATGTGGAGTGGGTATAGGAGCTGTTTTGATACAGGAAGGAAAACCAATTGCATACTTTAGTGAAAAATTGAAGGGAGCTCAATTGAACTACCCTACATACGACAAGGAGTTGTATGCTTTGGTGAGAGCTTTGGAGACGTGGCAGCATTACTTGTGGACGAGAGAGTTTGTTATTCATACTGATCATGAATCTCTCAAGTACCTCAAGGGACAAGGTAAGCTTGGTAAGAGACATGCCAAGTGGGTGGAATTCATTGAATCTTTTCCTTATGTGATCAAATACAAGAAAGGGAAAGAGAACATTGTTGCTGATGATTCTGATTTTGCTTCTATTTATTTAGCTTATGAGCATGCTGCATTTGAGAAGTTTTATAGGCATGAGGGATACTTGTTTCGTGAAAGTAAACTATGCATTCCTAAATGTTCTATGCGTGAGTTGCTTGTTAGGGAAGCACATGGGGGAGGACTAATGGGGCATTTTGGAATGCATAAAACTTTGAGTGTCTTGTGTGACCATTTCCATTGGCCTAAAATGCGAGTTGATGTTGCGAGAATTTGTGAAAAGTGCATAACTTGTAAGCTAGCTAAATCAAGAGTACAACCACATGGGTTATACACACCTTTGCCTATACCTAATGAACCTTGGGTAGACATATCTATGGACTTTGTTTTAGGTTTACCAAAGTCAAAAAAAGGTAAAGATTCTGTTTTTGTTGTGGTTGATAGATTTTCAAAAATGGCACACTTTATTCCATGTCGTAAAAGTGATGACGCTACTCATATTGCTGATTTATTCTTTAAGGAAGTTGTTCGTTTGCATCGAATTCCAAGAACCATTGTGAGTGATAGAGATACAAAGTTTTTGAGTCACTTTTGGCGTGTTTTGTGGAGTAAATTGGGCACTAAACTTCTATTTTCTACTACTTGTCATCCACAAACGGATGGACAAACTGAAGTTGTTAATAGAACTTTGTCTCAATTACTAAGAGTTTTGATTCAAAGGAATTTGAAAAATTGGGAGGATTGTTTGACATTTGCTGAATTTGCTTATAATAGAAGTGTTCATTCTGCTACTAATTATTCTCCTTTTGAGATTGTTAATGGTTTCAATCCATTGAGTCCACTTGATCTTGTACCACTACCTATTGAAGAGCGTATGAGTCTTGATGGAAAAGCCAAAGCTGAGCTGATCAAGAAGCTGCATGAAAAAGTGAGACTCAACATTGAGAAGAGAACCGAACAATATGTCAAGCAAGCAAACAAAGGCCGAAAGAAAGTCATCTTTGAACCCGGTGATTGGGTATGGTTACACTTGAGAAAAGAAAGATTTCCAAGTAAGAGAAAGTCAAAGTTGCAGCCAAGAGGAGATGGACCATTTCAAGTGGTTGCTAGTATCAATGACAATGCATACAAACTTGACCTTCCGAGTGATTATAATGTAAGTGCAACTTTCAATGTTTCTGATCTTTCTCCGTATCTTGGTGATACAGATTCGAGGACGAATCCTTTTGAAGAAGAGGGGAATGATGGAGAACCAGCCTTACAAAATCATGCACACGAGAGGGACCCTTTGATCGTGCAAGAAGGTCCAATTACAAGAGCTAGAGCTAAGAAACTAAAAGAGGCTTTGATGATCCTTGTTGCAGACATTAAAGAAAATATTCACGAAGAGTCCAAGGAAGGCCCGATGGTGAATAATATTAGATTGGAGATCATTTAGCACATGCTTCAACCAAAGGCATTAATGTATGGATAAAGTAGTAGTCAAGTCTACTTTATCATAAAGTAGAAGTCAAGTCTACTTTTTGACTACTTAAGTGTTAAGCATTAAAAGTCATCTTTACTTAGGTGTTAAGCTTGGAAGTCATTAGATATCTTTTTTTTTTCCTATATATAGGTGTATGGGTCACTTGTAAAAAGGACACCTTTGTTGAAAACGAATTTGAAGCTCTTAGCTTATGTTTATTGAATTCTCTCTTTGTGAGGTTTTCGATTATTCAAGAACTTATCAAGATCATCGAGCAAGATCTTGTGGCGTTCAACATACCGAGGTTCTTGGCTGATTATATAGCCAACGGGTCGAGGTTCTTTCGCTCTAAGTAAGATCAAACCAGATTCGATTTGGGAAGATCCGCTGCTTATCTTCATACGTTGGGTTCTTAGATCTTCATATCTAATGGGTCCTTCGTCCTATCCACATCAGCTACTCTACACAAAATAAGTGTTTTGAAAAAACTAAATATATAAGTTACAAATGCTTTGAAGAGATTGCTAATGTTATATTGCCTTTTTCTATATGAAATATTTGGTTCCAAATTTTAATAATTATTTTTGTCCAACATTTCAAATTGAAAAAAAAAAAAAAAAGGTAAACAACAATTCTCTTGCAAAAGTAACGACATTAGCAAAAAAATAGGTGCTAAAAAAACCTTAGGATATGTTTACATTGGGACGTAGATAGATTTGCAAGTTTGAAAGTGGATCATATCGAGAATTGTAGAAAAAATAGATGATATTCTATTATTTTACAAATGATGTTTACAAATGAAATCATTATGTAAACCTAATAAAAAGAGCACTCAAAGGCAAAATCGGAACAGACAGATGTCTTCGAGCGATAAAAATGGGATTTATTCTATACTTTTAAAAGAAAGATATGAAAATATCTAATCCAACAGTTAAAACACCTATAAAGAACTAGCTATTAACAATTTTGTGCTAAAGATCAAATGAAAAAAATAAAAAACTAAAAATAATGGGAAAGATTATTTTAAGGATATAGAAAAAAATATCATACATATAAATCAACAAACACATATGAAATAATAATACTTATAAAATAAAAATTCGATAAGTGTTAAATGAAGCTCGTGCATTGCACGGGTTTAAATCTAGTGAATAGTAGTGGTTGGTTACTCACAACCACCATGTTTTCTATCCCTAATTAATATGGTGTACATTTGATAAAATAATATTGAATGTTAATTTATCATTAATTCATAAATATTTAGACAAACAATCACATGTATAATTAATGAAAAATCTATATCCAATACTATATAGTTCTCAAAAGTCAAAAAATACTGTTAAATTTTATTTATAGTTATTTGATGAGAAATACATAACTTAAATTTTACTACATAAACATTTATATTATCACTCTATAGGTAAGTTGATGAACTAGACACGTTATATGATTGAGAAACAACATCTCACAATTTCTTACTTGAGGTAAAAGTTGTTCATCTTCAGATAAAATTGAAGCGATCGATCGATTTTCCTTATTCGATGTTGGAGATCCAACACAGCTGAATTGGATAAAAACCTAGAAGTTGGAAGGTAATTGATCTATGTACACAAACTAGAATGAATCTTTAATTTTGTTGCAAATTCTTAAAATTGTTTCCCATAAAACAGTATATCAATAAGCTTTCATCTTCATGTGTAACTCAATTTATTTCCGTTGTGTTCGAGTTGATATTATAACTTACAACATCTCACACGACTTTTATCACTACTCTAACATCATAAACAACATAAAATGAACATAGTTACTAGAAATTTATAAATATATTAGAGTAATGTGACCTTAAATATATGATCAAAATCATTTATTATAATCCTAAAAAAGTTGTTTATTGTGCAAATAAAGTTTGAAGAATGAATATGATCTCTAGCACCATGGACAATCCTAGTAATAAGCAAATTAAAGGAAGGTTGACAAAGGAAATACATGAAGAATTTCTAAATTTGGAACACCAAATCAGTCAACTAGATCCTATTTTCCATATTGAGATTCTCTATCTTAAATCATAACTATCAAAAACTGCATAATACATAAGATTGTGATGCAATATTTATTGGGAGTGGTAAGTCAATGAAGTAAAGATGTGAGGGCATTCTCGTCACTATATAAATAAATAAATGAATAAAAAATAACATCCACTTTGATACTCTCTCTCGGCCTCTTCTCCACCGGCTTAGTTGGTCTGAGCCTACAAAGCAGAAGGAAGAATGACAAACAAAGCGACAACCTCTCTAACTGAACGCACTGTGTTATAAGCAACTGTAGAGAGAAAGCCAAGAGCGATTTTGATTCCTTCTTCTTCTCGATGAAGATGAGTAGTCATGAGGAGAGAATCCATGGCGGATGCGTTGCGGTTCCTACATTTACGCATTCATCCTCTTTCTCCAAATGCAATCACTCTCACTCTTCGCTTTCAGGTACTCGAAATTTCAGTATTATTCTGTATTTCAATTGCTTGAATGTTTAATTATCGGTTATATTAATGAGCGATTTGTTGAACTTGGGGATTTTGTGTGTTTTTTGGTGATTGATTCCTAGTTTTTTTCAGTAACTTTGTATTGGTTTGTATCTGCGATCGGTTCGTTTATCTGATGATTTCAGAATCTGTTTTCCTTTGGTTATAAATTGTATCACAATTTTTTTTCTCGAACTTGGAAAAAGGAGCTTGGCTATGATTCTACTACTTTAGTAGCTGTATCAATAATCGTGCATTTACTAGGAATCAGATTCGATTACTTGTATACTTCTAGTTTTTTATTAGCTCGTCATGGAGATTTATTTATGATCATTACGAACTAGGCAATTTATTCACCAAGCTGAACTTGTTGTTTTCCCTATTTATCATATGTGGAGATCCTTCCTATTGTATCTAATAAAGTAATTTAATCGAGCTAAAGTAGTATGAAACGTACATTTGTTGGTTGAAGATTATACAGGTTGTAGTACACCGGTGTGGAGGGGGAGAGGCCTGACTTGTGTTTGCTTTAAGCGAAAGGGAAACCACACGCGTATTTGTCTCAATTTGACACCCCTACAGGCAAGCCATTCACTTCAACTATTCTCGCTGTTTTTGTTGTAATAACAGTGTTTCAAGCAAGTCGAATAGAATCCAAACAAGAGCATGTAAAGTGTTTCAGATGGTGCAAATCTAATTATGAGATGCTCATTTTTCCAAAGCTTAGGATTGATCGAAACATGAAGCTACTAATTGTGTATAATTCTTCTTTCGTGTCCAAATTATAGTATGTGTTTGTTGGCTTGAAATGGACAGGAAGAGAGGCTAAAAAGGTTGAGACACAGAACTAAAGTTTGTTTTGATGCATCGAGACTAGAGCATCAGGTATGAATGAATGATAGGATTCTGAAAACTATATGCTTTGTTGGTTCTTGTATAACGTTTTAAAATACAGGAAGCATTGAGGGCCTTATGGTCTGCAACATATCCTGGAAAGGAGCTATACAGTTTGATATCTGATCAGTGGAAAGAAATGGGATGGCAGGGAAAAGATCCATCAACCGACTTCAGGTCCTTTTTTATTCTGCACTCCTTTGCAGCTAATTAACACCTTCTCGTATATTTCCTTTACATTTTTTGTGTTGATGTTTTTTGATAAACAGAGGTGCAGGTTTCATTTCTTTGGAGAACTTGCTCTTTTTTGCCAAGACATTTTCGGTAATTAATCACTATTCCACTCCTTATGAGGCCTCTTGAAATTGGTACTTGCCATGCATCAATGTCTTAATATGTCCCTTTTATGTGCCAGACATCTTTCCAGAGTCTATTAAGGAAACAAACAGGCAAAAGGGCAGCTTGGGAATATCCATTTGCTGTTGCTGGTGTCAATATAACATTTATGATCATACAAATGCTTGATCTCGATGCTAGTAAGGGGAATGAATATGATGTATTCATATCTTTCTATTTTTACCTTTTGATCGTGTTGACAATGAGAGTTTTTACTGGCTAATGTGAGCTCGACTATATGCAGTAAAACCAAGAACTTTTATTCGATCCGTTTTTCTACAAATGCTATCAGGTGAGGCAACCAACATCCATTAATATCTTTACTTTAGATCTATAGATGTTAGCTACTAAATCTTTTCATCAATCATGTATGTTTTTGCAGAGAATGAATGGGCTTTCGACCTTCTTTACTGCGAAGCTTTTATGATTATGGACAAACTGTGGGTGGACAAGAATGCCACATACATGGAGTTCAACGTAAGCAATCTTATTATCCTTGTCATGATCACATCTTATAAAACTTTAAATGATGAATCGTTGTTTGAAAACACAAGTTTGAATGGCACAACAGGATATTCTGAGGATTACACGAACTCAACTGGAGCGGGAATTTCTTATGGACGATGTGTTACGGATCGAGGATATGCCCTCTTATACCCTTTTGTCTTGATGATTTCAACCTTTAGCTGTGATCACAAACACCATAATTTTGAGTTTTTAATTCTTTTATCATAGTTTTGCAGCTTTTATTTTTCTGTACATATTCTGAATTGAGATGGAAAATATATAGAAAATTCTGAATTTGATGTTGTAAAATATATGTTCTCTACATTATTTATTTAATTGTTTTACGTTTGCTTTCAGTATGACTGTATGAGACTGAGGTGGTTGAACTAACTGAGTTGGAAATTAATTATTTTGAATATGATACAAAAATAGAAAATCTATTGCAGTTCGAGAAAGTTCCAAACAAACTTTAAAATGCGGTTAATGGTTGGAACTTTCTTGAAAATACACTCACCATTAAATTCGAGAAAGTTCCAACCAAACATTAAAGTCCCAATCAATCTTCTAATTCGAAGCGACAAAATTAAATTACTATAAGCCCCCACATTCTCCTCAGAATTAAAATCAGCCCCCACAATTAAACGCCACGTGTTATCCTTTCCACCGTTCGTCTACTGAATTCTCGAAATTGCCCTTCGATCCCTCCATTTTATATAGATTACTTTTCTTCCTTAAACCCTCTGCTTTTCGTTGTTTTTAACGCCAACAGAAATATCAGTCATTTTCTGCAGAAATCAATTGCTAAACGTCACTGTTCTCTTGAGATAGATCTCCTGAACAGAAGTAATGGCTACATCGGAGGTAATTTCAGTTCATCTCTTCAATTATTGTTTGGCGCTTTGATTTGTTGGAGTTTTGATTTGATTTTTGCTTTTTTCTTTTTAACTGAATCAGGTTGTGGTGGAGAGGAGTGATGCGCATTTGAAGCACCTAGGTTTTGTGAGGATTCTGGCGATCAACGCCGCCGTCATGGTGTCGAATCTCTACGAATACGCCAAGCAGAACTCCGGCCCGCTCAAATCCGCCGTCGGAAAGGTTGAAGACGCCGTTACGGCTGTTGTCGGCCCTGTCTACGATAGATTCAAGAGCGTTCCTAGTGATATCCTTGTTTTTCTCGATAGAAAGGTAAATTGAAATCTTCTTCAGCTTTTTGCTCGATATGTTTTGTTGTTAAAGATATTTCTTAGGGTGATTGATGCTATTGGAAATGTTATATGTGGTTTTATCTTCCTCTCGATTTAATCTTGTGATGAACTGATTACCGGAAGACAAATTGTGTTGGAGACTGATCTAGTTCTGTATTACTATAATGTATGTATTATTAGGCATATATTCCTATAGAACTCATCTATGGAATTTTGCTTGGTTGTCATGCCAATCTTTTTAGGTGGATGAAGTGAGCTACAAATTCGATGAATGTGCTCCACCAGTTGCGAAGAGTGCACTGTCAAAGGTTCAAACAATAGTCAAGAAAGCATCAGATTTGGTGCAAGACTTGGCAGAGGAAGCTAAAGTGGATGGTCTACTAACAGCCATTTCCCATGCTGGTCAAATCTCCAGGGACTTGGCAGTGAGCCAAATGGCTACAGTTTGGTACAAAGCTAATCAGCACCCTGCATTGCATGGAGTGTTGGAGATGTTCGTTCCCACAGCTACACACTGGTCCGAGAAATACAATAGCCTCGTTAAAGATTTAGCGGCAAAGGGATACAGTGTCTTTAGTTATGTTCCTTTGGTTCCGGTTGAAGAGATGGAGAAGGCGTATAAGCAAGTGGAGGCGGCAGCGAATAAGAAGACGGACACGAGTAGCTCTAACGGGAGTGAATCGGAAAAGGAATAGTTGTATGGTTCTTGTTGTCTAGTATGTTATTCTGGCAATGATATACTTTGAATGTAATGTGGATTTGAAGCATGGTTGTAAATGATTCTAGACTGATGCTATTTTTATGGTTTCTATCGATTTTGCTTATCTTCATATTTTGGACGAAATCCCTAGCATCTACAATTATCCTTTTAGGCAAAAACTTTTGTGCATAACATGTACGGAACAATACTATTATATTATATGAAGTAATATTTTTATATTATATGAGTGATACTGTTATATAATATATAGTTTTAACAGTATTACTCATATAATATAACAGTATTACTTCATATAATATAACAATATTGTTGTGCATAAATCTGGATTTGTGCACCTTGTGCACATGAGTGTTACTCATCCTTTTATTAGTCCAATTGCTCGCATTAGTTTATTCGTGAGTAAAAGAAATCGAAGAAATTTTGGTGAATATATTTTTATTCTATAGATCTATTCTATTCTCCAGGGTCTACTTTATCGTTACCTGTTTCTCCTTGCAATTGTACTTGAATTTAATTTCTGAAAAAGAATTCCAAAGACATGCATAAATGGTAAATTCTTCAGTTGATGAGGATATGAACTGCACAGTGCAGATTAGCAATCGGATTACCATATTACAACACTTTAGTCAGTTGTATTTTATTACATTACTTGAAACACAGAGGAGTTTGCAAGCCTTATGACACACTCCTAGTTGAAAAGAGGGACATGATGAATCCAATAAAAGCAAGCATTGCTTTGCAGGGCCCTCCCGACTCAACTAAATGCTTCTGAAGTCCCTGCTTGAATGAAAAACAATAGACATCACGACTTAACACCAGTTCTAAAATTTGGCTATTATACGATCCATGCAGCGTTCTTAAAAATTCATAATGTTTTATGACAAGAAAATACCATTGCACCATTCATTTGTTACAAAGCATACTCGGTACGAAGAAGTAAAATGCAGGAGCTCTTGAGAAAGAACCACGACGAACTAGTTCACACATTTTGCATAGTGTCGGATTTAAACCTTTCACCACCCACAATAGACCCCTCCTAAACCCAAATAAAACACAGTTGGGTCGATGCCATAACGGTGGAACTAACAAATAATGATTATGGCAGTCTGAAAAAAAACGTGAAAAGCTAGAGTGGATTGCATAGGTTGATGTGTGTATACCCAGCACTTTTGGTGTCCTAACTCAATGGAGTTGAGAACAACAAGGACTAAACATATATGCTACAATAGCTTTCTCTCGAGACAATCTGAAAGAACCACAACTCTAGAAGTGGATAAGACATAAAAGGATATGTAGGTGCTGCCTTATATGTTATGCTAAAGAGTGCCTCACTCGATGGAATTTAAATTAGTAATATGTTGCTTCCTTTCCAGGGGTTTTCAAGTATGAATAACCCTACACTCCAAGAAACACATCACACTTTCTGTTATCCATCATCACCAATAGAAACAGTTCTACTAGTAATATCCAGTTTGAGCAATAAATTACAAGACAAATAAATACGCCCTCAATTTCAAAATAAGTGTCCGCTTTAAATCTATCAATTGCTTTTTTATTACAAAGAGGTGATCATCCTTCTTTAATTTAGTCACTATCTAACTTTTTTGTACAAGACTTATATTTAGTGTCATACAACACTTATGCCTATTAATTCACTTACCTATAAAATGTTTTCTCAGTCTCTGTAAAATAACCTTAAAAAACAGTTATTTTGAAAAGAAAGAAGTACTAATAGCCCGATTTGAATTCTAAGAATTGTCTCCCCAATTAATAGTCTCACGAAATACTTGATAAACTCAAGAACCTATACAGCATCTATTCCTAAAGATTCACAATTCAAAGTATACAGGTATGCATAATTGACGTAGACATATGGACACACAAACGCATAAACAACAAGCAAGCAATTGAGTCAGCATTAAACTAAAAACAGAATGTAAGCAACAAACCACCAATTATTTGGAGGATGGTGAAGAAGCACTGGTGTATTCCTCGAGAAGCGTATCGTAGGGGTCCCGACGCCCTTGGACTTGGCTGATCTGAGCATCCCAGAAAATCTGGGCATTGTGATGCTCAAAGGTCCAGAAGCCATATGGTTGCATAGGCAATCTGTGCATTTCCTTAGTCCTCTTGCACTGCTCTGCCCGTTCATACAGCGTCTCCCTCGCACTCTTGTCTCTCTGCTTTGGATCCTCCATCAATCGCAGTATCAAATTCTCCGCAAACTCCATTATGAACCCCATCTCTATCTATAAACCACATACAAAATCGATTTTTTCAATATTGTGTACTAAAAAGCCCTAATTCTAGGTTTGTCAGTTATACTGAACACAGATCTCGAATCATAAATACCATGAAAAAAGCAGCCAATTTTCCGGTGATCTCCAAAGGAAATCGCAGACGGAATTTGTAAACAGGAAGCAGAATAACAATTTCAGGCAAAGAAGATTAAGAAAATAAGAAAAGTTACCTTCTTCGTGTTCGTTCGCGCACAATTCGCTGTCGATTTTTGCCCTAATTTATATTCCTTTGGCAATTTCTTCCCTAATTCTTTTAATTAATAATTAAAAGGGGCTGATGGGCTTTACAATCCATTCGGCCCAACCCAATCCGAGCATACAAATCAGCCCAATGGACTAGGTCAAGTTTGTTCTGGCCCACCATGGAATCCTTTAGATCGTTGATAATGTTATGTTAAAAAATAAAAACCCAACATTATTAAACATTTAAAAAGGAAAAGTAAAATAAAACTATTCTCAATTAGAGGTGAATTTGGTAAAGTAGCAAAAGTCTATATATTAGGTCATAAGAATTAAATAATATCGTTTGCTTACAAGGATTGAGGTTTAATTATGTTATCAAGTCAATATTATCCATAAATGAATTAGAATTAGAGTTGATATATGGTTTAGTGATTGTGATGGCAAAGACTAATAGACATGAAGTACTTGAGAGACTTCAACATCAATTATTTGGGCCTGGGGAACATACAGGGCCCACAATATTGAATTTTATTTTGGGCCCAGTTAGGCCATACCTTAGAATTTTTCTCTGCCTATTACATTCCAAATGGCCCATGGTGAAACCATATAAATACAGAGAGAGAGAGAGAGAGAGAATTTTATACACCTTAGCAAAGCTGTAGGACTTAAAGTTGGTTTTCCATTCAAATTTCACCTCAAAATAATAATTCCTCTAAACATTGCTATAATTGATAACGTGTATAGGATATTGTAAAAAAAAGAAGGAAATAATTAAATAATTGAGGTGGCCAAACTAACTAGGGAAAAGATCTATGTGTGATGGGAGCATGAGTTAATGCAAGTAGGTGAACTTTAATTGGCGCAAATGTAAAGCTCAATGACCTAATACAATTGCAACACATTTGTTTCTCTATAGAGAGAGATGGAGAGAGAATCTTATTACTATATCCATTGGTATAATTACAATTCATTATGGTGGAGAAATTATTAAATAGGTGTATCTATCTGTATATAGTTTCCAAGTTTCAACTAAGGCCAAGTGATTCATATGGTTTATTTGATACCACAAAATACATATGTGTAACAATAAAAAAAAAAAAAAATTCAATTTTATTCATGGAATGAATAAATTATTTGAAATTATAGGTACACATGTCGATAAATATTTGACATGAAATCTAATATTAACTAAACACTTTCAAAGAGTGATCAAATTAAAATAGTACAATAAATTGCGAGTGCACTCTAATCTACCTTAGAAAACTAGTTCAAACAAAGTTTATTATTTTCAATTTAAAAAAAAAAAATAAAGGAGGAAGAAAAGAGTAAATCTCATTATTAACCCTATCACATGTAGTGGTGATGAGGAACTATTAGACCTAAATCGAACTAATCTGTCATTTCAATGAACTAAATAGTCAACATACATAATAATCCAAAACATAAATTATATTAGTCAGATTTTAGCAGCCAATTATTTCTAAACAAATTTTCTATGGTCACTACTGAAGAAAAATGAGTAGAGTTTTGGTAAGATTTGTAAAACGATTTTATATAATTTTTATAAAACAAAATATTGAAAATTTTAATTACCTCAGATTTGGGCAATTCAAGATTCTGACCAGTTCTAGTAGTTTCGTTTTAGTACTAGATTCTACTACTTTAATTAATTTTCACGAGATCAACTGCATTCATTACTGTAGGTTATGCTTTCGATGTTACAAAATTAAATAAATAGACAAGATACGCTATTTTAATTTCTATCATGTTTTAATTTTGGTTTTATTTTTATTAATATAAATTAAGCATATAATGAAGATAACCAATAAGTTTTATATATATATATATATATAATGAAATAAAACATGAGATTAAGATACAATATAAAACATGGACTCATAAACACAAGGATTGATAAGTATGTTAATAACTTGCTTTATTATGGTTTTGAATAATTGGTAATAAAGTAAATGTACATATTGGCTGTCATAATTTTCATTTAGTTTACCTAAGAATTAAGATTCATAGTTGTGGAGTTTATTCTATTAAACATTAAAATTTTAAAAACATGTAATGTAGGTCATATATACAACAATACAACATAGTATTTGACAACAAAGATATTAAATAGTCGAAGACACTCTTAATTATACCAAAAATAAAATAAATAAATATAAAGAAGAATAAGAAAAAGAAATGCTGAAATTTCAGAAAGTGAAAGAAGTATAATGAGTCCAGAAATGTACCACAAAAAGTAGAAATATGCACCTAATTCTTTCTGGTGAGATGTCAATGAGCATTTAATATTCCAACTATTTATGTTAGACATTTTGGACTATTTTGCTGCTCTTATTCTGGAAATTATATAATTTTGTGTCACCAAATTATACACTCAAATAAGATCTAATAATTCTCTAAGATACCCTTCCTATCACCGTTTCCCTATCTTTTGACAATTTCATGGTTTTAAAATTCTCAAATAATTGTATATAAGACATTTATATATTTAAAAACATTCTTTAATTTTTTTAATTTTAGGATATTATTACAGTTCCGCTAAATTATTACCACGTAAATTTCCGGATGTGTCACCTCATTCAGCATCTAACTATATATATAATATATGGGCTAAAACATTCTTAATTAATTATGAGTTGGCATTCATTTGTTTGTTTTAACTTAGTTTTCTCTTTTCTTTTAATTAGGCAAAATTTAATTATCATAGTCTAGTCTAATCACCATATACAATATTTTATGTGAGAACCCTACGAAACATTAAATTCATATAGTCACGAGATACATATGAAAGTCTTATAATTAGTTATCATGGCATCAACAGTTTTGACAATTTTAGTATCTTGATAAGTTAAAAATAATAATAATAATTCCACACTAATTTCCCTAATGTAATTAGCCTTTAATTAAATTACAACTCTTGAAATACATATATAAGCTATCAGGTCGAACTCGAGTTTATTGAATTGAACTTAAGTTCGAACCTTACAATGTATCCACTCGATTCAAATCGATCAAACTTCTATTTGAAGCAGTAAAAACTCAATGCCTCCACTCGAGCAACATACGTAGCAATTAAAGCGTCTATAAATCGGGTAAAATATAATTAAATGGCCCTAACCTAGTGATCTATGAGTGACCTGTAACAAAGTGGCTTTGGCAGCAAGAATTAATAATAGTAGAACTTATGCTTGAAGGGTAGGGGGCAGATGTGAAATAACTCATAGGAATCAAGAAGTTGGAATATTTGCCCAAAATGAGGAAGAACTAAAAAGAGAGTTGAGAGTATGGTGCTTTAGATTGTTGTACCAAGGATAGTGCTTGTCCTTTACATCCTCAACCAACAATTAGTTGTACATTCAACCAACAAAGTTGGCTGTAAATGGGTTTTTGGGCTTGTGAATTTTGGACCACTTGAGCTACTGTTTTGCTGCCTAGGCTTGAATGTGTGGGATTTGGGTTGGGATAGTAAATAGTGGCAATAATGAGGATAAAAGAATTAATAAGTGCTCTCCTAACTTCCACCAGTGAATTGATATGCATAGACTACATATGTAATAGTGCTAAAAACACTATTTAATCACTTCAAAAATCAAAATTAATATGGTCTCAATTAAAACTCAATTTATGTACAATCAAATTTGATCTAGTGTTTGTCATATTTTCACTATTACGTGTGATTTCCGTGTGAGTAATGGAAGCCATGTAACCACACACAAATCACATATGATATGACTCAATGAGAGTATCATGAATTCAACAGCTCAATCTTTACCTTTTTTTTTTTGTATCGCTCGATGTAATTTAAATTTTAAAGAACTTTATTTTAAGATCGATATAATAACAACTATTTTAAAAGACGTGAATCAATATCGATCACCTCAAGCCCCGTTTCAACTCAAATATTATATATATGAATATATAATATATGATATTTTCATTTCTTTTGGAAATGGGGGGCATAAAGTTCTCAAGACACATAGACAATACACATTCTCCACTTGCACATTGCACTTGTCTCCTCTCACTCTTAACTTTACCTTTACCCTCTTTCTAATCAATTATTTGTTTATTTTTATTAATATCGTTATTATTATTTATTTGGGTCCATTTTTCTTTTTGTGCTTTGGTCAATCTCTTACTACCTGACATTTTTTGACCAAACATAAAAGTGTGCAACAGAAAAAGAAGCAGTACACTTGCCTGGATTGTCATTGGAATTACTTGCTACCTAGGATCCCCTCTGTCAACCATATTTATTTCTTTTCTGAGCTTTTTTTTCCCCCTTTTTCTAGGTACAATTTTATCGTTTTACTTTTTTATTTATTTATGATATTCATATTTAAGAAATGGATCAGAATTTCTCGTACGAAAATGCCATCTCAGACCCCATCTGTCAAAAGTAATTTCAGGATCAATTTCCTTTATTGAAATAATAAATTCCATAAAAATGTATGAAAATTAAGGATCTTGATTCTTGATTATACATATCAAATGCTTATTAATTAATCTCGATTTAAATTGCAGTTAAATAATTGAAAGGAAGGAAGTAGAAAAGGTAGCTGATTGATCCACTTTAGTTTCACACATTGTAGATTGAAAAGAGCCATCTTTCATTTCATTCTTTACCCTAAAGTTAAGGCAGAAATGAAGGATGTTAATGTGGTTGGTTATTCAGAATTTCACATTACACACAATCCCATCTCTCTTCACCTAATAATTTGCACTTAGAATCAATGTCTCACTTGGGTTTGAAGAAATTCATGAACTCACTCGGAGCTGCCTATGATGTCCCACATTTCATGTGATAATGCTGTCGATTGAGAAGTGTGAATAAAGCCCAGCAACATTAACCATTCCCTTATCATTTGGTCTCCATTCTTTACATTACCATCCACCCTTTCTAATCCACAATTATCATTCACATCATCACTTCAATTACTCCCTTTATTTATAATATAACAAATAAAAATCTATTGGAAGTGAACCTCAGAACGAATACTCTCAATTTCTTATGTTTAAATTCGAAACACGAGAAAAAGCGGAATCCATGAAATATTTTTCTACTTTATAAGTTTTTATCCTCAAATTTACAAGAAATTGACACAAATTAAATAGGGAAGAAATTAATCTCATAGTTATATTAATTTCAAGTATTTTGATTTTCGTGATGAGGTTATAGCCGAACTTACCTATGTACTAATACATAAAGAGAGTGAAGAAGTTAAACTCGAGAGTTTACGCAAAAGATTTCAATTCCTCAAAATTTGGCCCCAAATCTTCCTCATTTCTACAATTCCACCCCAACTCACGACTCCCGTGCCGTCACCGTCACATTCACAGTCAAAGTCCCGTTAACTTTCCTCCATCGCCTCATCATCGTCGCCATTACCATTGATGTCCAAAACGTCCTCGCCGTTATCGTCGTTTTCGCCGTCGTCATCCGCCCACCGCTCCACCGGAGCGCAATCCGCCTTGTGCCGGAATTTCCAATCCAGCGCCTGACAAGCACGTGAGCAATAATTCACTGCTCCGCACACCGAACACCGCCGGAACTCGTGCCTCCTCGTCTCCGGCCTGCCGCAGCCCGAATGAGAGCACAATCGGAGCCCCTGACCCGGATCGCACCCGACCCGATCGGAAAACCAGTCGGACAAAAACCGGCTCGCCGGATGGGCCTCCGGAGCAGGCACATTACAGCCGAAATCGCTCAGCAGGGGGCAGCTGCCGCCGCCGCCAGCGTGGCGCTGGTGGTTGCAAGTGAGCCACGAGCGCGGCACGACAGCCGATGGATTAGCCGCGAGAACGAGGGCCAGCTCACGCGCGTTGGCTTGGACGAGGAACCGGCGCCCCTCGGCGATGTTCTGCTTCACGCCGTAGCCGTCTTGGAGGCAGTGGCCGAGCTCACGCAGCGCGTCGACGTGGCCGAGGAAGGCGGCGCGTGCGCACAGAGCCACCCCGGCGCGTAAGTCCTTATCGTTCTTGGAGCCGCCGCTGCCGTTGAACTGGATAACGGCGAGAGAATAGAGAGCCGACGCGTGGGAGCTAATCGCGGCCTTTGCCATTAACGATGCTCCGCTGCCTCGACTTTGCAAACAGTAGAATCGTATCTGTGTCCAGAAAATAATAAATCTCAGTGAGAAAAAAATTCTGGATTTTCATTTGCATGTATGGTTGCAATTTAAGTCTCATTTAAAAAATATAATAATTATAATAAATAAAAAGAGAGTTGCTATAAATACTAACCATGCCTAGAGTGTAGCAGGCTTCGACATTTCCAGAATCGGCGCAGAGTTTGAGGAATCGGTGAGAGGAATCCGACCAGTTTTTTGCTTTGACTGCTAACATTTTCTGTGAAGCTTTCGCTAATACCAGAGAATGAAGGCCTAATCCATTTAGCCTTTTGCAACTGTTCATCAAAAAAAAATTATTAAAATTATATTCATCAATAAACGAACATTCGATTTTGTATAATTAAATTTGAGAAGAAAAAAAAAAAAGATTCAAAATTTTCCCAAATACGGTTTCCATTAATGCGACAGTAATTTATTTCTCAAAACCTCACCCACCTCTTAGATGCGGCAGAAAGCAACTGCCTAAAATGCAATACGAAATTTTATAACACCAAAAATTCTCAAATCCAGAGGATTTGCAGATTTCATTCCCAAATTAAAAAAAAAAAAAGGAAAAAAAAAAGTAGAAGAAAGAACAGAACAGCTAACAGGAAAAAGAATCCATACGTCATCAAAACACTGATGAAATCGGCGGGGCAGGCGGCGGTGGAGGTGAGTTTGCAGAGAACATAAAGGACGAGATCATCAGGCAAAGCGTCAAAGAAGTCACAACCTCCGCCACTCTCCGGCGAGTTCTTCGACCTTTTCCGGCAGCCGAGCTGGTCTCCGGCGAGCTCGACTTTCCTTCTCTTCACCACTCTGTCGTTATTCTCCACACACATAGGATAACACAGCCCTCTCCTGGTTCTCATACTGTGCCTTGTGAGCGATTCTTCTTCTTTTATCTCCACACCCGTTTTGAGATAATGAGAGAAATAAGAGAGCCCTTATATATTCATACATATATATAGGAGAAGGCAATTGCAACAGCGACATGATCAATGTTTTTTATATTTAAAGAAAAACTTAAATAAAAATTTTATGGATCTTTTATTAAATTTACGATATTGACCCTATGGTTTCAGATTTGTCTGTATTTACCTAAAACAACGTGGTCAAACGGCGTTGACCAGATCCTTATGCCCGTCCGTCCTGCCTTTTATTTCCTGTGTACTGTGAAAAGGTGAAAACTCTATTTATTTACTGTCAGAATATTATTTACTAATCTAATCCTTCACTTTATTTCTTTTTTAGTTTGCAACCCACTCTTACTATTTTTTATTTTTTTTAGTATTTTAATTTAAAATATCTTTTTTTTTTTTAATCTGAGAGTATTGGTGGGTTAGTTTAAGAATCAGTTAATTTTGTTGTAAAAACTAACTTCGGTTAATCTGGATAGAATTCGAACCAAATGCTAAAACGTCTCTGGTTCAAACGCGGCGCGTGGGTGTAGTTTGTTGAGAGGGTGAAGGGGGTGGTTGGCACGCGCTGTGGTTGAGAGTGGGGAAGAGTATGAGTAAGTAACAAATTCAGGTAGCAAATTCTGGGCTTCTATTCAATGACCTAACCACTGAAGGTCAAACCAGTGATTCAGCACTAAACACAGGTTCAGTTACTCATGTTTGTTTTTACTTCCCATTTTATGTTTAAATGTGGGATTCCATTTTTGCCCTTTTTTGTTTGGCTCTTTTCAACTATTTCTATTTTATTTTTGCTTCAATCATTCCACAAACAAACAATTTTTTGTAACTATAGATTTGGTGGTAGAGATAAACATAACTCTACGTGAATTAAATGTGCCCTTTTTTATTTATTTTCAGAAGAGATTTAAAGAATTTTAAAACAAATCATGTCCTACAAATGGATATTAGGTTGGTCTTTGCAACAAATGTAATTCAAAAACCATATACGAGAATTAAAAAAAAGGAGATTTAGAACCATAAATATGCACTTCCTCATGATGGAAATCCATCATTTAAAATTTTCTTCAAAAGTCCATTTAAAAATACCACAAAATATATAACATATTTGCAAATTGATTTTTATGTCTAGAAATCCATTTTGAATTGATTGTCAAGTATGTAAAATATCTATTAGTTTATCTTTATAATACATGTTATTTCTTATTTTGTATCCAATTAATATTAAATGAATTTTCAACCATATTACATTATGTATGTAATATCGGGTAAAGTTATAATATATATCAATGTAAGTGTATGTTTGAATGATATGTAATTATTATTGCACCTAATACTGTATATTGAGTATAGTATGTCTCAATAGTATGTGATAATCCATATTAAATGGAGTTAAATTGATATCTTTAGTTACTAGATGTAATATTTGTAGGACTCTTAATAATGATAACGATAGGTTGACTATGACTGAGCCTAAGATCTTATTAATTAATTTTTCTTCTAAATACACATCCACAATAAAGAAAATGTATTTATTTCCCTACTTTTGAGGAAATTTTTTAATTCCTTATAAACTTGCTCTTCTACATTTTAAATATATGGGAACCTCATATATATGACAAAAAATGGGTGGAAAATATAAACATATAAAGATGTCTTTTGGTTTAAGATTAAGATTCTATTCACATCAATTAATAAATTTAAATTAGTATCTTCTTCTATATTTAATGTTTCATCTCACATTTCATTATTTATAAATATATACGAATATATTATATTGTTCACCAATATGGTATATAGTGCCATTATTATTAAAATATGGATCCAAACATAAATATAAAATTTATAAATATTAATTTTTAATTTGATAAAAAAAAAAAATTCTTTTCTAAATGATACAACAGTTTAGAGCATCCAGGGAAAGCAAAAGGCAAAATATTCCACTGAATTTTGCCAAACTAATGGTGTTGTGGTTGTACTTGTCCAAGAATCTATCTACGTCAAAATCTTGAAAATTAATTAGAAAAACATGGATGGATAAAGCATTGGGTAAAATAAAGAATATAAATTTGTCAACCTTTAAAAAAGGTTTATCTTAATTTACTTTTTTATCTTTGAATCTAATATATTTAAAAATATCAAACAGGTTATTTATTTAATCGTTGCAAGTGATACAAATTAGCTCATGGCATAAGAAGCATCAAGCTTATTTAATTAATCTTCTAATTACATTTTCATATCTATAAATTTGGGTACTCTGCAAATATTGATAATTCATGTGTCACGAATCATGGTTCATACAATTCACTATATGTGCTATATTGTAATTTGACATTTGATATGGTCCGCTTACAATATAGTACTTATATTTATTTCAATCAATCTTTCTTTTATTTTCTTAATTTTTTTGCTGCAACCGTCGCACGGTTGCACTTATAACACAAAAAGACATACTAATAGCCTTAAAAAACATACTTGAATAACTCATACTTATACTGTAAAAAACATATTTATAAAACATATACTTATAGCTGAAAAACACATACTTATACCTATAAAAAACATACTTGAATCCTGTCGCATTTAAGACAGTCTCACAAGAGACCTAACTCTTTTTTTTGCTACGACTAATTATCAGAGATTTTTTTTCCAAATCTTAAATACCTAGTTCTTCTAAACAATTGTCAAAATCTTAAATACCTATTTTTATAGTAATTATAATCTTTCTTTTCTTTTCTTTTCTTAATTTTTTTGTTACGACTAATTATAAGAGATTTTTTTTTTCCAAATCCTAAATACCTAGTTCTAACCAATTCTCATAATGAAATAAAGTAAAAATAATAATCAACAAATCTCATGTTTAATTATGCGTATAATTTATTTCTCACATATAAACTTCATTAGATGTAATATTTACTTGGTAATAAAATTGATGAAAAAAAACTTGTTATGAAGGTCAAAAGTTTCGCTTTCTAGAGCTAGACTTGCTCTAATTGTTTTATACAAGAAAATTGGTTTCTAGATGGAATAGAGATTAATAATAATAAAAATAAAAGTCGTGTTTGTGCTTGCCAGGGAAAAGTAATGAAGTGAAACATCTTGCGTGAGCCGTCGAAAAAATATATATTAAAAATTATATGCTAATAAATCGTGCTCACGTATGATGCCTGAAAACGCTGGTTTAATGTCACGTCGCCGTTAAATTAAAATTTCCGGTCACATCAACACAGAGACGTGCTTAGGGCTACTCTTATAAATTTTAAATAATAATGCAATTAAATACTATAATCTCTTTTCCAGTTTTCAATAAATAATATTTATGTTCCAATTTTCCCAAGTTCAATCTATGCTTCCATGAAATACATATTGAATTATAAAAATAAAAATTAATTATAAAAATAAATTTATTGAATAAATCTCAACACACTGAAAATTTCACGACTTATTAAAAAAAGAAAAAGGATTACCATTTTTTATGATTTTTATTGGGATTCAAATAATATAACACGTATACGATATAGATATGTCACGTACATGCTTAGTTGTGCCAAATGGTAAAAGCCGTTTCAAATGAATTAAGCAGTAATTTTTATATTGATAAAAGAAAAGGTTAATTGTTTCTTTTTTTATTTAAGTAAAGTGGTCAAGTGGTTTCGTGTATTAAATTTTGAGGCTTAATTTAGACTCTTTGACTATTAATTCTGACTTTTGCATGAGTCGAATTTCATTGTAGTGTATGAAAATGGTTTGCCAACACGTTACAAGAGTCATCATACTTAAATATCAATGAAGAGGCACTCTTTCTGACTTGTGAGATTCTCTATGTGAAATGGCATAAAACGAGATTTTGATTAAAAGACTATACTGTGAAGATATATTTTTAATAATAAGATGTAATGTATTTGGTGGATTTCCATCTCATAATAATATGATTAATTTAAACGGTCTCATCATCTAAATTTTTACCATATGTAAAACACAATTTGTTTTAAACAAAACTTTCATATACATACACCCAATATTATCTCCAACTATTATGTTTGACAAAAGTGGTTCACAACTGAGCCAACCACAAACCTAAATTAATAATCCCACACAAACCCAAAATTGAACTTCACAACTTAGGTAAAATAATAGTAAATTAATTAAATATGAATTGCAGTTTTAATGAAGGCTTCTCATCTTAGGTGAATCAATAATAAATTCAAAAATTATTACGAATAGTATGTGTATATAATGTACACTCTGTAGTTTCAGTATGCATGTTTCTAGATGGTGAATCCTTTTGTAAAAAGTAAAAAATATTAATTTAAAAGAAATGAGAATAGAAGAAAAGAAATGAGAATTAAGTTGAGGGGCATGAAGAGAGACAGTACAGAGTACAGAACATAATAAAGATAAATTGAAGCTCTCTCTGGGCCCAAGCAATGTATTCAAACGTGGAAATTTAAAATTACTAAAAATACGAAATTAGATGATGACGTGGATATCAAGTGCTGATGTCGACCACTCGTGTCAAACTATGTGGGCTCCACGTGCTCCTTATCTATGGATGGAAATTGGTCGACTTTGCTTTATCATAAATTCGATTTCAAGCTTATAGTTAAACGTAAAATAGCAAAAATTTGTATAACATCGTTTCATATAAAATTTTATGTGTGACAAAACTTTATATGGTCTTATATAAGATTGATTGACTGTATTAAATAGATTTTCTCATTTTTATTAATTCATATAAACTTCGACTTATATAAAAATTATTTATTTATTTTTTCACTTCTCTAATTTCAACTCATAATCTATTTAAAACCTATTTTGAGAGACATCAAATTTATTTGACTTGCAAAATAGGTACCATATAAAATTGTTATGTTAAAACAAGATTAATACAATTCTAAACATTGGCAGCAATGATTATGAAACGGTTAACTTAAATCCAGCGGACCATGACAAGAAAATGAATATAATTAAATTAATACAATTATTAAAATCTATTTTTCAGTCAAAAATATCAAAATGTAAAAATTAAGATGTACTCATAGCTTTTCAGATTTTTTCCGATATTTATTACACAAAAACTCATGTGAGACGATCTCACGGATAGTTTCCGTGAGACGGAGCCCCATCACCCATAAAAAAACATATGAATTGTAGGGTTTTGGTGGTGGGTAATTGGGTTGTGGATTGACCCGTCTCACGCAATGTATTAAAATTTCGTGAGACAGTAGACTTACTCTATTTATTAAGGGGTTTCATACAACTCTTTGGTTATAAAAAATGTTGAAATTTCTTAAAATTGTCTATCTCTATGCCTAATTAATTTTTTTTTTAGGTTTAATCCTATTTTCAATTTTATTGAATTGACAGTTATAGTTGTATTATTAATTATCCTTTTCTTTTTGATAATATTTTACCAAAAAAATTAAATTGCTATTTTGCTTGTAGTAATTGATAACTTTTGGTATAAAGCAAAATCAAGATGAAATCTACAATCTTTTTTCACCAATCAAAATCACAGTCCAAAATGGTCGGCATTAACAACTATTGTCTTCATAAACATAATGAATCTGACGTTAATTATAATTTTAAAGAATTTAATTAATTATTGAAATTAAAACATCAAGTCATTGATGTTGATCACGTTTATTTGGTAATTATCGTAAATAGCCTCATCGTTTTATCCCAAATTACGTACACACAACGACTATTAATTTAATCAGATCTTTTTTTACTTTTTTTTTTAATCATTAGAGAAGACGATTTCCTTCCATTCATACTTAGTTTGAAGGTTGACTTTTAATTATCTTATGTCCCAAAAGATTTGGAATTTCAATCATATATTATTCACTAATTTTACGAGCATGCAAATGTTTTGAGGAATTTATACTTTTTTAGCACTTTATTTGTACTACTATTTTGTCTATTCGATTTGAGGACGGCTGGTTTTTAACTCTTCATTTGTTCAACAACTTTTTTAGTCAAATTATTTTAATGCATCATTATTTTAATTTTCATTTCTTACAATTTCTATTTGTGATTTACTTTTTCCCAAATTTAGTTTGTATGGATGAAATAATTAAGTTTTATGAAATGAAAATTTAATAAGCGACTGCTTTTATCTGCATTGATATTTTGATTAAACAGTGGTTTGACTATTTTGTATTTATCAGCACAAAATTTAGAATAATTATATTTGCAGGCGTGACTCGAGTAGTTGAGATCTTCCAACCCTATTGTGGTCATTGAATAGGACATTACAATTTCTATGTGCATGCATCCTATTTTTATTTTACTTTTTTATGTAATTAGTATTTATTAATTTTGTGTCTTTTCCCTTGCTTCACTACTTAATATGAATTTGATTCTTATTATAAAGCCAAATTCATAATAAGTTATTAGTAATTGTTACAACACAAAAATAATTAATTGGATAGCATATCACCGTGAGTGAGAATATCTGTAAGTCTAGTCTTGAATCTGTAATCAGTGTTTTCAATAAAGTTGATTTATCCAATTAAAATGTTTTTTTCTATTTAAATATTTTTTTTAAATAAATTATGGCTCTAAAAGCTGTTTGACTTCTGAGTATTTCTTACAATGAAATTTTTTTTTTTTTTTTTGAAAAAACTGATATTATTTAGTAGAGATAAATAAATAATGAAAGAAATAGAAAACGAAAAGAAGAACAAAGTAAAAATGGATTTGGAATCTGAAAGCAAGAATAGATTCTTGGAGTTAAAATGTGGAGAGTTTGTTAGCAGGGGACTTGTACTTTTGGCGCATTGGGACCCACATTTTGGTTGAGATGTTTGGGAACAGGTTAGCTCCCCATGGTTGTGCCACCTCCACACACGTGGCAGCATTTTCTCTATATCAATTTCTGCATGCAACCGCGTGCCACGTCTGCATGATTTATGCACCACTCCTCACTTCTTTGAAATGCTATATATATCGTTAATTTATACATGGAATTATTTAATCATTATATGAATATAATTTAAACCTGGATAGATTCAAGCATCATCAAACTTGGGATTAAGTATGTTTAAACATGTCCAATTGTTACTAATTATTTCAAATGTGGAACCGAGTTATAGTTAGTCTTCAACGCTTAACAAAGACAATGATGTCTAAAAGACCATTATACCCTTTGTTGACGTCAGATTTTGAAGAGCACAAAACTTTAGCCAAATACAAAAAATTTCTAATCCGGCTCGAGTAAATCGAATCGAACGAATGATGTGAAAATCGAATAAAATAAGAAAAAGACGGTGCCCGGTGCCTACTCGGGCAAATTGGTTAGGCTGGTTCTGGCCGGTCAGTTTTGGCCGGATAGAACGTTTTTTTATTATGAAAAATGAGAGTAAAAAGCTCTCTAATTGCAATGATTTTCGGATCCGTTTTATGAGGATTCAAGACCCTATTTATAGACCAATCACAGGATATGAAACTTAGAGATCAAGAACTAAATCCCTTGATTTTAGGACTTAGATAAGGAAAGAACGGATTTAATCCTATCTAAAATCGGATATGATATGATACAAGATTTGTTCCCTTCTTTGTGGACTCTGGCATTGAACTCTTTTCTGGTCATCCCACACGGACCGCGCCCGGTTCCAAGCCGTTACGCTCGGCTCGACCCAACTCAGCTCAGCTCGTTCAGCCAATTATGACGCTCCTATTGAGCTCGCTGGTCGACTCTGAGCCCTATGGTAGGGTCGGCCAGCAAATTGACACTCACTCAGTTCTATGCTCGGTCTACCGTCTGACTCCGACTAGGAATTTGGTCCGACGAGCAGGTGATCAACATTAGCCCCTCGGGTCGTGATAAGTGATCTCATCTTGTCAGGAGCCGACACCACCAGACGCCTGCTCGTCCAACTCAAAGGGCTGCACAACGTCATCCTACCACCCTAGGGCGGCCACGTGTCAGCTTCTGCACGTCTGGAAGTCGAAGGGACGCCGGTTTTCCTATAAATACGTATGACACCAACTCATTTCTCCACTTCCTTCTTCACGAACCCGAAACTCTTGCGAAATTTCCTCTCAAAACCTAGCCGATTCAGCCTTGCAAAATTGACCGTGCACGACCTACTGTCCAGAACAACCCGAACAAACACAGAGGTATTCCCTTTCTCCCTTGTACTTTCTTTAAGATGAGTTCCGGAAGTGCGTCTTCCAACAATGGCTCAGCCCGGGACTACGACCATGGTTCCATCCCGATCTTCACTCCTTCCAGTTCTACTGGCTCAGAGACCTCGTCCACCCGATCCGTCGAGCCCATCAACTGACTCGAACCCATTTCTGCTGCTGACCGACCATACGGCTCTGGGCAGCTTGTCGAGATGTGCCAGACGGAACCCGCCGAGGAACGAGCTGAAACTTCCGACCAGAGCCCCACAGATTCTGACCAGACCCCATCTCTGGATGTGGCGGGGCTGAAACTATTGGGGCTCCTCCCTCAGCATCGGGACTTGTTACCAGGGGGTGTGAAGGAGCCGGAACCTAGGGTCGGAGATTCATTTCGGAGGGGGTTCCGATCCGTCGAGTCTATGGACGTACTGAGAGACCGTCGTTGAGCTCAGAGGCGTTCTCCTGTCCCTCTGTGGCGACCCAACACGAGCGGAACAAGTGGCATGCCCCGGATTTTGTGACTTTCTCACTCCCCCAACTAGAGGAGCGGATGGACCAACCTCCTCAAGATTGTGTCGCCATGAACTTTCACACCTTGGAGGCTGGTCTCCATTTTCCCCTAGCCCCGATGCTCACGCATTATCTCTGGCAGTGGGGAATAGCTCCTGGTCAGCTCCATCCGAACAGCTGGGTGACCATCTTGGGTTTGCTCATCCTTTTCTGGAGATTCGACTACGGGATGTCTACTTCCAACGAGTTGGCATGGATGTATAGCGTCAAGCTCATTTCGGGCTTCGAGAATCACTTCTACTATATCTCAGCCCGGAAACTTCATCCTCAGCTCATCCTGGGTCTTCCGTCTTCGGTTAAGGACTGGAAAACGAAATGGTTCTGGGTCGGGGGTAACTGGAAGAGTCCGGGATCGAGTCGCGAGGATCCGTCCCAACGAATTTCCTGTCCTACCTCCTTTGGAGATGTTAATGGTACTTATTTTGATATTCTTATTTTTTCATGCTTTTCTGATCGTTAATATTTCTTGTTTTCGCAGAAATCCCGGCTAGGAGGCTTTTGATTGGGAATACCTTTTCCCAGAAAATCCGCTTTTTGAGGGACATCACTGTTTCCGAGCAGAACCTCTTCAAGGTCCTTGTCACCGAGGAGAACCTTGCTAGGACCGGTTTGGTCTCCCCTTTTGTTGCAACGCCCAACCATTTCCCATGTCAGCTCACACCGACCTACATACTTCACCTCGTCTTGTTCAGTTTTTTGTACTAACTCTTCCATTTCCAGTTCATCTGCCTTCCCAGGGTATTCCACTGAAGATGAACCCGGAAGAGCGTATCCGCCTCCGCCAACAAAAAACGCAATCTGCCCGGAGGCGTGGCCGAGGTAAGGGCCGGGGCACAGATCGCCCTACCTCAGCTATGATTACAGTTGCGCAGGTCGCCGCCACTACTTCTCCAACTCCGAGCAAGCGGCCCCGGGAGGTGGAAGCTGCCCCGCCTCGATCTGTCCGTCCTGCTCGCCAGCTTTCCTCGGATGCTGAAGATCCACGTGTTGGGTCGGTGAGCATCTGCGGGTGGGACCCGAAGAGGATCGGGGGGTCCCAAGAGTTGGTCGGAAAGAGGCCGCCCTTCCAGATCTCCTACACCCGGGCTCGGATCTGATGAGCCACCTGCCCGAGGGGGTTGAGCCGGCCATGGAGGCCCCGATGAAGGCATGGATGGAAGAGCTGGAGAGCTACTCTCAGCAGATGTCAGTGGTCGATATGGACGTCTGCGTCTCCGTCCTGAT
The DNA here is from genome assembly GCA_954870855.1 of Scutellaria minor. Taxonomy (NCBI): domain Eukaryota; kingdom Viridiplantae; phylum Streptophyta; class Magnoliopsida; order Lamiales; family Lamiaceae; genus Scutellaria; species Scutellaria minor. The sequence goes on from OX940733.1 coordinate 1,058,360, forward strand.
GGCTCAGGCCTCCGCTTTCACCTGGAAGGCCCATCTCTCTCACCTCAGCCAGCGAGAGAAATATGAGGAGAAGAAGGCCGAGCTGAGGGAGAAGAGAGAGAGCTTAGCCAGCGTCACCGCCCAATTTGCCGCCCTTGCCAAGGAGCTCAAGGCCACTAAGGAGATACTAGCCGAGGCGAAGAAGGCCGGCGAGCTCGCTCGTCGGAGGATTACCGACCTGACGATCAAGTCCTCCCGATTGAGAGTAGAGCTGGACAGTGCCCTGGCGAGCCGGGTGGACGAGATGGGTGTCGTTCAGAAGTACCTAGGGTCGGCGGAATGCAAGTACTGTGGCATTATGGCATACCTTTTCTGCTTCATGGATAACATCAACACTGCTCGGGAGGCCGGGCTCAACGTTGCGCCTCTCCGGGAAGCTCTCGCCTCCTATCTCCAGAAGAAGCCCCTCCCGGCCTACTTTCTAGAGATCATGGACGACCTTGGAGATTTCCTGTCGCCGGGCTCCGATCATCTTCTCACCCCGGCTCCTCCCATTGAGTTCATGTCAATGTCTGCTCCGGGGGCCGGCGAGGTGTCTGAGGTCGGTGTTGGCGATGGGGACACGTCGGAAGAGGCAGGAGCGTCCAGGTCAGTCGGCGCGGTGGAGGCCGAGGTGGCGGTGGTGACGGGGGCGATGGGATCTGCTGGGGCAGCCGATCAGGGAAGCGATGAGGTGATTGAAGTTGGCGACCAGTAGCTTCTATACCTCATTGCACCCCTTTTCGGAGATATCAATCTTTATTCTCCTTTTTTGTCTAGTTCAGGTCTTTCGTATTACTATTGCATGGCTCAGTGCTTTGTAAGAGGTTCCGGCCTCCAAACCGGATTCATTTGTAAATGAATTTGAACATATTTTTGATCGCCAATTATGCTTTTATGTTCGTTAATGGAGTGGCCATTTGTAGTATGCCTAATGGACCAATTATTTCTACCACCTTTCTGTTCGCCTCTGTAGTGCATGCACTCTTGTTCTTCTCTTATTAACAGATGGTTTTTTAATCGCGACGCACAGGTCTCCAATTCATTCAAGTTCGGCGTTCGGGTGAGCTTGGAGGCCAGAGCCCCGTTGTCAGAATCCGAGCTCAGTGAATGAGCTCGGACTGGACCGAAACCCTTTTTCAGATTTAGAGCTCGGATGAGCTTGGGGGCCGGAGCCCCTAGTCAGAACCCGAGCTCAGTAATTGAGCTCGGACTGGGCTGGAGTCATTTTTCAGATTTAGAGCCCGAATGAGCTTGGAGGCCGGAGCCCCTAGTCAGAACCCGAGCTCAGTAATTGAGCTCGGACTGGGCCGGAGCCCTTTTTCGGATTTAGAGCCCGGATGAGCTTGGAGGCCGGAGCCCCTAGTCAGAACCCGAGCTCAGTAATTGAGCTCGAACTGGGCCGGAGCCCTTTTTCGGATTTAGAGCCTGGATGAGCTTGGAGGCCGGAGCCCCTAGTCAGAATCCGAGCTCAGTAATTGAGCTCGGACTGGGTCGGAGCCCTTTTTCGGATTTAGAGCCCGGATGAGCTTGGGGGCCGGAGCCCCCAGTCAGAATCCGAGCTCAGTAATTGAGCTCGGACTGGGCCGGAGCCCTTTTTCAGATTTAGAGTCCGGATGAGCTTGGGGGCCGGAGCCCTTTTTCGGATTTAGAGCCCGAATGAGCTTGGGGCCGGAACCCTTTTTCAGATTTAGAGCTCGGATGAGCTTGGGGGCCGGAGACCCTAGTCAGAACCCAAGCTCAGTAATTGAGCTCGGACTGGGCCGGAGCCCCTAGTCAGAATCCGAGCTTAGTAATTGAGCTCGGACTGGGTCGGAACCCTTTTTCAGATTTAGAGCCCGGATGAGCTTGGGGGCCGAAGCCCCTAGTCAGAATCCGAGCTCAATAATTGAGCTCGGACTGGGCCGGAGCCCTTTTTCAGATTTAGAGCCCGGATGAGCTTGGAGGCCGGAGCCCCTAGTCAGAACCCGAGCTCAGTAATTGAGCTCGGACTGGGCCGGAGCCCTTTTTCAGATTTAGAGCCCGAATGAGCTTGGGGGCCGGAGCCCCTAGTCAGAATCCGAGCTCAGTAATTGAGCTCGGACTGGGCCGGAGCCCTTTTTCAGATTTAGAGTCCGGATGAGCTTGGGGGCCGGAGTCCCCAGTCAGAATCCGAGCTCAATAATTGAGCTCGGACTGGGCCGGAGCCCTTTTTCAGATTTAGAGTCCGGATGAGCTTGGGGGCCGGAGCCCTTTTTCGGATTTAGAGCCCGAATGAGCTTGGGGTCGGAACCCCTAGTCAGAATCCGAGCTCAGTAATTGAGCTCGGACTGGGCCGGAGCCCTTTTTCAGATTTAGAGCTCGGATGAGCTTGGGGGCCGGAGACCCTAGTCAGAACCCGAGCTCAGTAATTGAGCTCGGACTGGGCCGGAGCCCTTTTTCAGATTTAGAGCTCGGATGAGCTTGGGGGCCGGAGCCCCTAGTCAGAATCCGAGCTCAGTAATTGAGCTCGGACTGGGCCGGAACCCTTTTTCAGATTTAGAGCCCGGATGAGCTTGGGGGCCGAAGCCCCCAGTCTGAATCCGAGCTCAATAATTGAGCTCGGACTGGGCCGGAGCCCTTTTTCAGATTTAGAGCCCGGATGAGCTTGGAGGTCGGAGCCCCTAGTCAGAACCTGAGCTCAGTAATTGAGCTCGGACTGGGCCGGAGCCCTTTTTCAGATTTAGAGCCCGAATGAGCTTGGGGGCCGGAGCCCCTAGTCAGAATCCGAGCTCAGTAATTGAGCTCGGACTGGGCCGGAGCCCTTTTTCAAATTTAGAGCCCGGATGAGCTTGGGGGCCGGAGCCCCCAATCAGAATCCGAGCTCAGTAATTGAGCTCGGACTGGGCCGGAGCCCTTTTTCAGATTTAGAGCTCGGATGAGCTTGGGGGTTGGAGCCCCTAGTCAGAATCCGAGCTTAGTAATTGAGCTCGAACTGGGCCGGAGCCCTTTGTTTAGAATGCATGTATTACAATGAGCTGAGCTGAATTCATAAGTTTTATTCAAGAAGCGAAAACAAAATAACAAGGGAAAAACTTCCTAGCAGACTAATGGTAATATTTCTTCAGATGTTTTGCATTCCACGGCTTGGTTAACTTCTTCCCGCTTAGATCGGCTATCTCATAAGCGCCTCTAGTGAGGACTCGTATTATCTGGTATGGTCTCTCCCAGTTTGGCCCGAGTGGGCCTGCATTGAGCTCTCTTGTGTGTTGTAGTATCTTTTTGAGGACTAGGTCTCCGACCTCAAACTTCCTGGCTCGAACCTTGGAGTTGTAGTATTTTTCGCTACTTTGTTTGTAAATTGAGTTTCTTAGGTCGGAACCCAGTCTCTTTTCTTCCAATAGGTCTAGATTGGTCAGCACGGCAACTTCATTATTTCCCTCATCAAAGTTCTGGGTTCTCCAGGTAGGAATACCGATCTCGACTGGTATGACAGCTTCTGAGCCAAAGGCCATACTGAAAGGTGTTTCTCCAGTGGATGTTCTGGCCGTTGTTCTGTACGACCAGAGGACACCTGGTAGTTCATCGGCCCAAGATCCCTTCAAGTTTTCAAGTTTTGCTCTCAATGTGTGCTTGATGATCTTGTTTATAGCCTCCACTTGGTCATTGCCCTGAGGGTGATATGGGGTAGAGAGCAGCTTCTTGATGCCCAGATTTGCGCAAAACTTGTTGAATCCTGCCAAGTCGAATTGGCGGCCATTATCGGAGATCACGGAGTGTGGAATGCCAAAACGGCATATGATGGACTTCCAGATGAAATACGTTATTTTGGGCTCGGTTATCTTTACTAGTGGTTCGGCTTCCGCCCACTTGGTAAAATAATCAACGGCCACGATTGCGAACCTTACTCCCCCCTTACCCGTTGATAAGGGTCCGATCAGATCAATTCCTCATTTGGCGAAGGGCCATGACGCCATTATTGAGTTCAGCTCTCCTGCCGGAGATTTCGTCAGTGGAGCGCATTTCTGGCATCTTTCGCACCTCCGTGCAAAGTCAATTACATCATTTTTTATGCTCGGCCAGAAATATCCCTGTCTGACACAAAACCTTAGCCAAACACAAAAAATTTCGATCCGGCTCGAGTAAATCGAATCGAACGAATAATGTGAAAATCGAATAAAATAAGAAAAAGACGGTGCCCGATGCCTACTCGGGCAAATTGGTTAGGCTGGTTCTGGCCGGTCAGTTCTGGCCGGATAGAATATTTTTTTATTATGAAAAATGAGAGTAAAAAGCTCTCTAATTGCAATGATTTCCGGATCCGTTTTATGAGGATTCAAGACCCTATTTATAGACCAATCACAGGATATAAAACTTAGAGATCAAGAACTAAATCCCTTGATTTTAGGACTTAGATAAGGAAAGAACGGATTTAATCCTATCTAAAATTGGATATGATATGATACAAGATTTGTTCCCTTCTTTGTGGACTTTGGCATTGAACTCTTTTCTGGCCATCCCACACGGACCGCGCCCGGTTCCGAGCCGTTACGCTTGGCTCGACCCAACTCAGCTCGGCTCGTTCAGCTAAATATGACACTCCTATTGAGCTCGCTGGTCGGCTCTAAGCCCTATGGTAGGGTCGGCCAGCAAATTGGCACTCATTCGGTTCTATGCTCGGTCTACCGTCTGACTCCGGCTAGGAATTTGGTCCGACGAGCAGGTGATCAACACCCTTATAACTTAGGAATATCTACTTTTACCTAGAGTCTTGAAATTAAGTGATACCCCATCTTCATAAAAATACAGATTGTGATGATCAGTATTCAAATTTTGGATAACAAATGTTTTTAGCCTTTATTCTTTCCCTTTCACCTCTTCTAGCTCACTAAAAAAAACCTCATTTTCTATTTTTTTATTCACTTCAACATTAAGAGTTTTATTAGTTAGAGATGGTGCCTTAACAATCGAGGACAAATTTAGAGGGGGTGTGCGGATACAGTCACCTCTTCTAACTCATTAAAAAAAATAAAACTCATTTTATATTTTTTATTCACTTCAACATTAAGAGTTTTATTAGTTAGGGATGGTGCCTTAACAATCAAGGACAAATTTAGAGGGTTGCGCAGGTATAGTCGCTTTCTTGGACATTCAATTTTATTTTTATATGTAATCTTTTCTGATATTTTTCATTTTTATTGTTAGTTTCTAAGGCTATGTCTCATTACATTGTAAAAAATTGTTCATTATATAAATTTTAGCCTCCAATCTACTTTATATTTTGATTTAAAAAAGACTTTGCCCCTCGAAACAAAATCTTAAATCCCTCTTGATCCAACACTAAGCGTATGATTTCTTTTTCCTTTTTTTAATTTAATTTTTCCTTTTATTGGTTGGGATATGATTTGTTTTGGTGAAACCAATGCAAAATAGAGAAAGTGGAGCCGAGAAGCATGGGGTTTGGACCATCTTGGCTCATGTGATGCGTGACCTTGGCTCACTCTCTTCTCTTGTACCTAATGCTATTTACTTTCTTTAACTGCGGTTCAAGTGAATTTCAAGTCAATGTTCTTACGATTTTGATTGCTTCCAACGATCTTTACATCATTTCAGTACGTACTTCTTCACTTTATATAACCTTTTGTAATATCACCACATATTAAATATATAAAATGGTAATGACATGCGTGTACATATTTTGATGTATTTTTGAATAGACAAGTATTTAAACATCACGTAAAGTTATACATATCATGTTGTGAAATAAATAAAGTTCATTATAATAAGTTGATTTAAACAGATTTTGAATTTAGATACAAATCAAGATTTCTTATGTAATGGAGATAATTATATATAAGATTAATATGTGTGCAAAAGCATCACCAAATAAAATTTTAGAATAAAATTGTCATCTATAAGCTTTACCATATATAATTGCAATTGGAAGAAATTAATTAAGAATCACAGAACATGAATTGGTCCAAGTCATACTTAAAAATGGGTCAATTGAGGGAGAATTAACACAAAATCTAATGGAGAGACAAGATTGGAGTCAACTTCTTCATTTGCTAACGTGAGACTATTATTATTGTCACTGTTATTATTATTAATTATTATTATAATTGGAATGTAAGAATTAAGATAGTATTAGAATAAATTAATTAACATCTGAAGAAAGTTGTGGAGTGGACAGAGGATGTTGCTTGACGCATTTGTTAGCGTTTAATTTCCTCGTAATTTGAGTCGGATACGCCCACACGACTGTGCACGTGACACGACTGTGCCACTATTTCTCTAACATTTATTCTATTCTATTTCTATCTCTACTATATAAAAATATATAATAACTTGCAATTTATTTATATTTTTATTTTTATTTTTAATTCGCAGCGTGCCTATTTAAACATGTGGTTATGGTTTAAAATATATGTGAACATAGTATTTATGTGGTCAGGCAAATTACTTGTCATTCCATGCAATATTTAAATGTTGTATTTAACAATTATTAGTGATTCTTTATATCTAACAGTGATGGATCCAGAATTTAGAAATTGGGGATGCGAAAATAATAAAAAAATTTGTTGGAAAAAATTAGAACACAACTAAAAGAAATGAATAAATTTTACACATATATGGTCACGAAGATTTGAACTCGAGTCTCAAAAATAAAAATTAAACCAATTGAGTCACATCACAATAATTATTAATTTGTTAATACTATATTGTATCTACCATTTTTTAAGAAATTTGGAGATACAGCCGTACCCCAATGCACCATGTAGATACGCCGCTGATAGCTAAGTATATTTTTATTATTTTGCAGTTTAACAAACACGCACTACATTATGTTGAAATTTGAATAATACTTTGACACTATTCAGAATTATAAGAGATTTTAGAAAAATAATATTTAAAGTCTGATGGAATTTATAGAAAGCTCAAAATATAGAATGTAACTTTAATTTGTAAGAAAATAGAAAAAAATAAGAGGTGGTAGAAACAGACAAGCTAGTGAGTGTATAAATAATAATATGTATGATTTTATAAGTACAATAGTCGGATAGAGGAGTCAAAGGATGATTGTGGGACTTGTTCAGCTCACAGAAGAAGATTACTAAATTTGGATAGCTTCAAAAATTAAAATTAGTTCGATTAATCGTAATCTCAGCCGTCCAATCAAAACCCGGTTGTGATTAATATCAATGTTTGTACGAATCAGACCGGACCAATTTGTTCGACCGGTTTAGTAAAACCAACCACTAATCTGATTGAACTATGAATCATTGGACAAACAATTTAACAATCGGTTTGATTCCTCTGAGAATTATTACGTTTGTGTAATTGTGTTGTATAATATCGACAACATTTGACCAGTGTACTCTCACTCACACATTTTGCTTTATTCCAGGGGCAGCGTGAACCCTTTGACACGCCATTTCATTAAAACACGCTTTTGATTGCATTTATCATATCATTTTCCTGTCCTTTTTTCTTTTTTAGGGAAAAGAAAAAAACCTAGGACCTTTACTTTATTTGTAATAAATTGTGATGATATGTGAGTTGATTCATATCCCAGGTAAATTATTTTTCTAAATGCATAATGCTCTATGTTGAATGTTTTCGAAAACTGTGGAAATTCAGATATATAATGGTAATATTTTTAAGTAAATAATATATATATATATATATTAATGAGATAAAATTTATGTTTCATTTCAAACATACCAAAAAAGAAAAGAAAGAAAGAAAGAAAAATCATATGCATGACAAGATTTGAAGGACAGCTTAAAGGGTCCATTGCCATTCTTTTCCCAAGAGTATTCCAGTGAGGAAATCCTTATAAATTTATACGTAACAACTTAAAAGGTTGATAAATAAAAATGATTTATTTAATTTGATCATAAATGGAAATTAAGAAAATTGAGTGATGGCACTTTTATATGAAGTTCGTTAACAATACATAATGGTGCTTTTAAATACTTATAAATTGTGGTTTAATCATTACAAGTGACTTAGGAATTAATTCTATAATTCCTAGAAGAGATGAATTCCATGCATGCACGAATTTGTAATAATATATAATACTAATAAAAATGGAGTGACAATTAATTAATTTGTATGTATTTTTTCTTGAAAGTTCCAAATTAAATCGGCCGTGTAAGCAAGAGTGAGGTTGCTTTTTGCCTGTCTCTCCAGGGACACATTTGTATTTTGCTTTACGTGATGTCAAGTGAAGTGAGCTCTCAAAATTAACCGCAGGATATTTTGGTCATTTTACTCTCTTTTTTTAACAAACATTTTCTTGTGAGTAATAATATTTTAAATTTTAATATAATAGCAATTATTATTATTATTATTATTATTATTATTTGTATTATTTCTATTACTATGGGTGAATATCTAAAAGTATCAATTTCTTATGAGATAGGATTTCGAAGAAAATTAGTTGCCGCCAAGAGATAAGGTTGAAGATGAGGAGTTGGTGGAAAATGATTTTTCATAAATATAAATAATTCTTTTCAATTTCACTTTTCCCTACATTCAAATGTGGACCAACAATTTTAATCAAATTTGCAGGGAATACATATATATTTAATGGATATTATTGAGAGTTAATAATATCTAAAAATTTTATGAATCCAAAAATATTTAACAGACCAAGGAAATATTAGATTACAAAACTTAAACACAAGTATTATTTTTTAAGATCATGATTGAAATGAAAATTTAGACATCTTTTCACAAAATATAACTCAAAAAACAACGCCAAAGAAGTGGTAATTTCTATTTCTTGTATTTCCTCTGAATTTTGCACAATATATATCAAATCATATTAAATGTAGTATCTAACGTTTAATTGTGTATATACATATTCACAATAGAGTTTACGACACCTTTTTAATCAGTTAAACCAAACCTTATTTAATAATTTCATTTATAAGCATGAACATGATTAATGAATGGATTAGAGAATATTATTTAATAAAATGTACTATAAATTAATTTGTAGCATGCTTCGACAAGGTAGATCAGAGTTGGCGCCGTCTACTTAATTTTTAAAGTAGTTTCCCATCTTGATTGATACAAGAAAATACCCTATATATCCCCATAGCATAGTTTTCAACATAAGTACCTATAATTCACATTTTTTAAAGATTTGAAAACCATATTGTACTATTTAGGACAAAAAGAAGAAATATAAGTCAACAAAGAAGAAACATTAACAAACAAAAAGAGCATCATGGGCTTAATGACTACATATATTAACCGACATGTTTCAATTTCTATAATGTGATGTAAACCTTATTTTGGACACAATTAGTAAATTTTAAGTTTCGGTGGACGGTGTTTAGCTTATATTCGTTGATTTTGCGTTATATGTAACTACGAATTAATTTGTTATCTAAAGGTATTTTATATAAATTTTTATAATATCTTAATAAATGATTCTTATAGAAGTCAGAACATTATCTCTTTAAATTATGTCATATTAAAACATCATAAACATAAATATAATATGATTATTGAGTAAAATATACCATCACACCACAAGTAGTATATGGTATTTTATTTTTACAATAACTTATATAAGACTGTTTTACTTATAATTTTATGAGTCGGATTTTTTATTATATATGAACTAAATTGAATTTTTACAAATTAATCTTTATAAATTATCCATTTTACAAAATTAAATTATAAAAATGTCCCATGAGATAAGAGTATTAATTGAAGTCCTAGGTAACGTGAAAATGTCACATTCTCATTCCCCAAATTTGTGCACAAGATCACTGCCAATAATCATCCATGGAGTAGTTAAACTAATTTATAATTAAAATCTTAGTTAATTGGGATTTGTGAGGATTTAGCGTAACGAACCATAAATTGGATTAGGCCGAATAGAGGAGAGATGATTGTTGCTTAACGTATTTAGCAACCCCTTTTTGGGGCATTAATATTTTTTAGAGTTTTTATGTGTATTTAAAACTAATCAAAATTTTAATTAGATTATAATTTATTTATTTAATCACTACCTCGGGAGTAATGCAGTATCCAACTGAGTGCAAACTCGTGCTGGCCCAAAAAGCTTTGAGTGATTTTCAAGCCATCTTAATAATATTCTCCTTTTGTACCTTTAAGGAAAAAAGAAAAAAAAAAAAAACTTTTTGACTATTCTGCAACAATTTAAGTAATTAAAATTTTACAAATAAAAAGTATAGGTACGTCTGAATTTTCCTACAAGTTAAATAAAAGAATTTTAGAGGCTTAATTATGATGCTATATATATATATATAACTGTTTTCTTGTATATATAACAAAGGTTTTTGACCTGATTATTATATTTAAAAGCTCATTTGAACTAGATTTAATAAACAAAATAGATAAAAATTCAATATTTTTATGTTTGCTAATTAAGATTACTTCATCCGAGCTCGAATTTGATATATGATTACATAATTTCTACTAGTATTCGGTTTTATAAAGCTCGAATTTTTTATGTTACATAATTTCTACTAGTATTCGGTTTTATAAAGTTCGATAAAATTATAAACTATTTGATCAATTATGTATTTGACTTCAGATAATTTTATAAATTCAAAAATCTTGAATAAACTTTACGACAGAACGTACATATATCAAAGAGGTTTGAATGCATCCTTAATTTATCTTATAATTAATGTACGCAATCGATGAGGTACATTCATATTTGACAGCTTTGAATTAAGGTACAACTATATATTGCATTTAGATTAAGTAAAAGCACCTATGGGTCTTAATAGATAATAAATTAAATTTAATGCATTTTTTGTTAGCATGTAACGTTTTGAGTTATTAGCCAAACAAATTAAATGAATGATAAATGTTATACTCAGTATATTAATTGAGATATAACATGCATCGTGTCGTGATCAGAAGTTACGTTAAGATATGAATAAAACGTATTTCCAGTGGATTGATTCATTAACATAAATAATACAATTGCACTCTTTGACTAAGAATAGGTCAGATGTCATTGTTAAGATCTCCTTATTGTCCAATTTATTTTATGACATGGAAAATACAATAATTAACAAGAATTAAATATGTGATGCAGATTAACATGAATGTAGTAATTTACGACAGTGTAATTAATCGAATAATTAATTACGATGATAAGGTTCGTTAGATCAGATGAAACAAAAATTAACATAATCTATAGAATTTCGCCCTCCAATTTAAGAGTAAGTCTCTTGTGAGACCGTCTCACAAAATTTTAATGCATTTTGTGAGACAGGTCAACCCACAACCCAATTACCCACCACCCAAACCCTACAATTCATATGTTTTTTTGAGTGATGGGGCTCCGTCTCATGAAAACTATCTGTAAGACCGTCTTAATGAGTTTTTGTGTCAATTTAAAGACATGTTTAAATATGGCAATAATAATAATAATAATAGATTTAGGTAGAAACCATACCATAAGTCTAATTAATGAGATGGATAAGTTCACAAAATATTGTATGACCTACGAGAATGAGTTTGGGTTGTATGTATGGTGAACTCATCAGGGACATCTCCAACAGTGAAAAATAATAATGCAATTTTTGCATTATTTTAATAAAATAACAGACTCTTATCTCTTGACTCCAGCAGTTTCCATTATTTTTTTACACTAAAAATGAATATTTCATAATATTGCTTATTTAATAAGAAAATTAATAAAAAGATGAAATAAAAAATATTTAATGCAGGTGTTGACTTGCGTTGTATCCAACATATTGATAAAAGATGAGATATTTTAGTGTGATCATTTACCACATTACTGCAGTGAAAAAAAACTTAGGAACCCAACGCACTGCTAGAGATGCTCCTTAAATCGGATTCACGACTCGGGAAATATAAGTTATTGTGAGTGATTTAATGTTAATGATAATTAACAAGCTTTCATGATGGTAGGCCGGTATCTAACCTTAATTAGAAATTATTTATATCATGTGTTTTTTAATGTCCTCTTTTTTACCTACTCTAGAAATTAAAGTAAAAAAAAAGAAAAAAAAAGCAGGGTATAGAATAGAAGATAATTAATAGAGAGTGAAGATGGTGTAGTTTTCATGCAGTCTTGTAAATACTTTTGAATTTCATATGAAAAACACTAAATGAAAATATAATATTTATTATTTTAACCTAAATCAATATGTATACGTGTATATTAATATAATTAATTTGAATATATTTTATCAAAATGTAATATTTTTATGACAATAATTAGTTGTTAACCCCAGACAACGATTCTAATTCTTAATTAGATAAGTCGTGAAAGCCATCTTCTTTTGAAGAAAATTAATACCAGTCCTATTCCATTAATGGGACACCAGTTTGATGTTTTCAATATGGTCAACTATCATCTCAAGGGTATAATATATAAAGAATGTGTATTCTCATATAACTAATAAAAGCTAATCATAAAAATTTATATGAAAACTTCTATGGATATGTTTTCAATTCATAAAATTGGATTCAACTTTTCACATTTCACAATTCAATTTTTTCAGAAGTCAAATTTTATTTTGTGGATCATGGATCGTGGATTGTCTTATCTCACGAAATTAATTAATTTTGTTAGATGATGTTACGAAAGTTCTACTCAAAGCTAAAATGGTTATATTATAAAATAAAAGGTTTGATTATGTAACGTTATTATTATTGTTAATATATGTGTGTGTATGAAATAATAAAGATAGTTTGAAAAAGACATAGAATGACATGCAACAATATTTGCTAGAAATGGACGCAACAGCAACATATGAATTCATTATTAACTTTGCTTCATTTTTTTATTTTGACTTGTAACTTTCTAATGCCATAACATATATATATATATGATAATACATCTGATCATCATAATTGATGTCGACTTCTAAGACTTAGAACTTATTAAAATACATTTAATTTGGTAGTGTGATTGGGCCAAAGTTTGTTTTGGCCCATATTGCTTTGTGTGCAATAAATCCAGTAGTAATTAAGCCCAATTTTTCAAACAAGATTGATTTTTATTCCTAAATAATAAACAATATTGAATTGCATGTCACGTGCACCTAGTTAAATTCAGCAAATGTAATACTTATTATTAATAAATTTCGTAATATAATTTTTCAGTAGGTTGCACCTGAGAGATAATTATCCGGTTTGTGATATATAAAAGAGCATTTTAAATATATCCATTTTTATGCAACATTTATGAAGTTTATAGCCAATTTCAATGTTGCTAGTATCTTGTTGCACTAAAACTAGTCATTTATTCAAATAGAGTATAATCAAAGTCAAAATTATTCACAAATCTAATTTTATACGATGAATCTCTTGAGCCAAGACTGCCAACGAATCCAAGATTTGCTTTGGTTTCAACTACTAAGAAAACCTAAAATAATCACTACATAGGATATCAAAGAAGAGAAAATTAAATACTTTGCTAAGATAAACACAAACAAATAAGCAAAATGATGTTCCTGGGACCAAAGAGTTTAATTTTAGGAAAAATATATATAATGACCAGAATGCACAATTATGGTATATTATGTAGTAATTTCAGAAAAACCAATCTATTGTTTAACCATTTTCTTCCTCAATAGAAAGCTATTATCTGCCCGCATGGGCGTAGCTTAACCGGTTCCTGGGTGGCAGATTGCTACAAAAAAGCTATTATGTGAAAAAGATAGACTGCGCCCCGTTTGGCTTGTTGACTCAGCAACCATGCCAAAATTGAAAAGGACCGAACGAATCTAATGTGGGAGCTCATTGACTTTTATTCTTTTGTCTCTAAAAGAGGAGAAAAGAGCTTATGACAAACAGTCCCTTGTCAAAATTACTGTTAATCAATCATTTCATTTTTTCATTTATATAATAATTAAAGTTTAACTTGAAAATAATTATTTAATTCCCACGCCATTTTTTCATTAAAAATATTAAACCAAATGCATATTACCTTTTCTCATGAAAGTGAAAGTTAAAAATTATACTTTATACTTGTTTCCATTTTCATTAACAAAACAGTACTTTTCCAACTATATTGAAATTAATGTTAGGAAAAAAAATGTGAAAAGGGAATTTAATTAAGAAAGGAAATTAAACCCTAGAAAATTATTGTGTTGGCCATTGTTTTGAGATATTTGTATAATATTATAATCACTAATATTTGTTGAAGCATTAGTTCTTGATTACTACGTTTGTGTTCAGGTGGAACACATGATTGTGATTCTATTATCCATCACATGCCTGCTTCATAAAAGTAGAGAATGAATCAATCTAGTACAATCATTGCACTCGTTCATGCTGCACAACTGCTCTAACTTATTTAATTATATTTTGATAATAAATTAATACACATGCATTAAGCTTCAATAACTATATATGATAAAATTATTAAAATTAACTTTCTTTAAACACTAGCTACTATTAGTTATAAGGTTTTGGTACCATTATGCATAGTTTAAGTGTGTAAAAACTATACTAGCATATAATATTGTTGTGTCACATTCTATAGTACATATATACAGTGAAAATTATCTATTAGAATCTTACATACTCTTTTCGTCTCATGCACCTAAATCTGTGGGATTGTTGTGAATGAATTTTAGATATTGTGCTTGGTTGGCAGCAAACCATTTATTTTTATTTTTATTTTTTTTGATCGGTAAATGAATTTTTATAGAAAACAAAAATGTGGGTATAAGAAATACCCAAAGTTACAGCATCTTAATACAAAATCTCACCAAACCCATCAAGAACTATCTCTTTTCTTACAAATGAAGACTCAACTATTTTTATGATTTAACTAATCACATCTCTAACCAATTAATGTCAATAAATCTAAGCATAATTGCCCTCATAATTAGTGACAATATTAGACATGGAAATTAAAGCTACGTTCCTTGTAAGCCCTACATAAAAATTTGGACATTTTCCATCTAATTCATGACACAACTTAGGTTTCATCTTAATGAAGAATTTATTAACGAATAAACAAGTTGTTTTACTTTTTTTAATTTTAGTTTTTGGGAATAAAAAAATAACTGGATCCAGCACCTCTCATTCTTATTATAATATACTTGAATAAAATGAGAAAAAAAGTAAGTTATGTTGATTAAGTAATCAGACAGCAAAGGCGAGTGAGTAAAGGAGAATGCATGCATGTGCTATAATCAAAGTTTGTTGAGTTGGTCTCTTGTGAGACTGTCTCACATGCGACAAGATTCAAGTATACCTTTTACAGGTATAAGTATGTGTTTTTCAGTTATAAGTATGTATTTTAGAAGTATGTTTTTTATAGTATAAGTATGAGTTATTCAAGTATGTCTTTTACGGATATAAGTATGTTTTTTTATATTATAAGTGCAACCGTTGGTGCGACGGTTGCACATGAGTTTTTGCCAAGTTTGTTTGGCATATGATGTTCTGAAATAATATATCTAGATATTTATACATATTTATAGTCCTACTAATTTAAATTAGATATTTGTTTTTTGGTGATGGGGTCGCAAAACCAAGTGTCCAAGTTGATTAATTTGTCCTTTGGAATCCAGCCCAACTTTGAAATGATTGGTCTCCAACTGCTTTGATGTGCAACAAAACTATGGATGAGAATCAATTTCAAATTTTTAGAATTTATTTGAATCACAAATTAGAGAAGATAATCCACGAACTAGAATTGTAAATTGTGACTATATCTGACTTTACTTGAATCACGAACTAGAGAAGAAAAATCGTCTTCTGAAAAAAATGATTGAATTAGGAGAAATAGAGAGAATCATAATTAATTTGTTTTTATTTTTTATTTTTTGTACTCATAACTGATTTGAGAATGACGATTGTTAAATTATACACAAAAAGTTGGGCCAGAGCTCATTTGTGTATATATATCTCATATGGCCTATGGGATCACAGTCACACTATAGTGATTCAAATTTCAAGTTGGTTATGATTAAAACTGGAATGCAAACTGGGCCACTTTTATCTTAAATACAAATTGAATGAAGAATGTTATGGTCCAATTTGAGACCCAACTTGTTTGATGCCTTGCAAGTAAAAGTGGGTTGAAATGGGGTTATTCAAGCCTTTTTAAATTGAAATCTCAATTTAAATTGGTCCCATTCATTTTCAAAGTTTATATCTTTTAATTTCAGTGTGTTTATCAAATTTCTCAATTGCACATGATAGTATCATATGCAAAGTACAAGAGTGTAGTAATTTGAATTTTATTTTTTGTTAATTTCAATTAATATGAGGATGAACTGTAAGAAGTTTTGACCACACGTTCAATCAAGATTAATTGAGAATTACAAAATCTTGAATTGCTGCAAGCTCTTTATGAAACAATTTCGGATACAATTTAAGAGTTTGAGATTAAACTGTTGGAAAAAGCAGTAGTAACAAATTATAATCAACTGACCAGCTATCTCATTTCATGAAATCATCATTGAATTACACCCTAATTACAAAGAGAAAAAGAATGAAACTACAAAATCTAACAGTCTATTTAATAATAATAATAATAATGAATATTGGTTTCACGAAGACCGGTTCGGACCGGGAGCCCATATCCGAACGGAGATGGGCCGAGCCGTTCCGTTTCCACGGCAGGTGCTACAGGAGGTGCGACCCGAACCAGCACAAGTCCGGCAACCCATGTCACCGTCGGACCATCGCGTGCAGATGCACGTGACCTTGCCCGTGCCGTTGCAGCTGGGACACCTGGGCCGGGCCGGGCCCGGACCCATCATCGAGCCTTCGTTCATCACGATGACTGCGCCGGCCAACACGCTTAAACCAGCGGCGACCTGAGTTAACACGATTGGATTCATACTTGATCTTTTTCTCTCTATGGATTTGGTGATATATGAGAAAAAGGAGGCTCTATTTATGAAGAGGTGGTGGAGTTGAAGTCGCATGTGGGTGGTGGGAAGAATGGAATGAAGAATCGAGCTCATTTGGTTGGCGCCTTTTGGAAGTATATATGAATTTTTCTTTTTGGTCTAATTTTTGCCTCTATTGCTATTTGTTTTTATTATATTTTGTCATTCTTGAGTTTTGATAAAATAAAATGAGTGACGTAGTTCACATTCTTTTAATTCCTAAGACATCTTTTTTGTAAATTTCATAATAATATAGTCATGTTGGATACATACTCTTATTATAATTCGTAGCTATTTGTATTTATAGTTTTAACTTGTCGATTGATGGGTTAATTTTTAGACTTTTGAGTTGCTCGTCTTTATAAAATTATTCTTTACTATAAAAAACAAAGTAGCATAAAACAATATTGTTTCATTTTTGATGAATTATTATATTGCATATACTAATTTCTTACTTATATTAATAATCAATGAGTCCATCATTGAATCAAAATGATGGATAGCTAGATGAAGATATTCTGGTATAAGTAAGAAACTGAAGTCTGGGCTTGAAGTCCAATACAATGTTTATAGAATAAAATAAATCATGCGCAACTTTTTCTTAAATAATAGCAGCCGGGTAATTCTCTTCACAGTCATCAATATTTTTCTCTACAATCACAATATATTTAATTTTTCTATTTTATCCTTGACATTTTTTATTCTTTTCACAATTATCATATCTCCACCACCTTTATCATTTCAACCATCAACTCTCTCTTTCTTCAAACCAAAACATCATTCATTTTGGTCTACATTATTCCATAAACTATGAATTTCAATGATATGCCACAAAATATTTAAATTGAAATGAATAATTAAACATTTTATTTGAAGTTATTTTGGATTTAGAATTTTTTTTTTTTTTTAAATTTCATCCCTCTACGACCATGACTCTCTCTTTTTTTACATTTGGTACTTCGATTAATTTGTACTGGTATAAATACAAAAAAGATTATGTATTGTCCTGTGTTCCTCAACGTGGGAACATATTTTTTGTTCCTCAACGTACGACCATGACTCTTTTTTTTTTTTACATTTGATACTTCAATTAATTTGTACTGGTATAAATACAAAAAAAATTATGTATTGTCCTGTGTTCCTCAACGTGGGAACATATTTTTTGATTTATTTTAAAGAGATACGTTTATTACCTCACAAACTCAACTTTCTTATAGTTTTAATTATTTTAATGAAATATTTTGAGATATTAAAAAAATTGTTAAGGAATTAAATGAGAAAAAAATAATTTTTGAATAATTTAAAAAAATTAGATTTGAAGTTTTGAATGCATAAAATCTTTTTTTACTTATATATAAGAAGAATAGAAAAGTAGTGGTTGGAGACTGTGAAAAGAAAAAAAATAAAAATTTGACTTAAAAGATCAAAATAGAGAATTCACATGTATAATGACTGTAAAGAGAAATAATATTGCTGTAAATGGAATTACCCATAGCAGCCACGTTCAGGCCCATATTAGTTTAGCCCAAAAAAGTGCTAGTTGAAGAATGTAAAATGGGCCCGTGTATTTAAAAATATATGGGGGCCCAATAAGGAGGCCCGTTTAGAAATCGGCGTTCATTTTGACTGCTTGACTTCTAGCCAACGAAAATAAAGAGCGAAACCTCTTCATTGTTATTCCCCAACACTCTCTCTCTCTTCCGATTTGCCCTACTGTCGAATCTCCCTCTCCATCTCCCCTGCGCAGCTCCGCGTGCTCAAACCCTTGGTGCCAAGCAAAAGATCTTTCGATTCTGTTGCCATGTCTCAGGTAAATTTAATTATTCAGCAGCAGTATTTGGTGATTATATTTGTTTTCCCCCAATTTTTGTGCGAAGGTTCCTATATGATTGGGTGTTTCCTTTTTTTTTTTTTTTTTTCCGAATATAATTACTGTACATTTGATTCTGGTGATAAAATTGAACATTAGATCTATTTTTAATATAATTATAAGTTGTTTTGTATATTTCAGGTTGATATCAGAAATTCTTCTGCTGCTAAACGTGCGCGAACGGATGGTATGTTAGTCAATTTGATTTATGTAACTTGGAACAATCATTTTACGTATCTTTTCTTTTGATTATTTTGCATTTATATGTTTACGTTGTGAATTTGATGATATAGCTGAACATTTGTTGATTCCTCTGCTGCTAAATGTGTGTGAATTTTTGGTATGTTAATTATCTTGATTGACGTAACTTGGGACAATGATTGTATGTGCGTGTTATGTTTATTTTGCGTTTATATATGTAAGTGGGAATTGGATGATATAGCTGAACATGTGTTGCCACTGAAGAGTTATTGTAGCATTAAATTCATTTGCATAATATCTATCTTGTTAAGTGAACTAATTATTTTCTTATTAATTGGCGGGTACTATCATTTTGTCCACATGTTTTTCATTTGGCGAATATGAAGTTCATTAGGCACATATCTTGGAGATACAATGTTAGGAAGACTTGTTCCGATATCACCTGTTTTTTACACTTTGAGACGGTAACACTCTTGTGTGATAGAAACATGCACTTTTATTTTAACATTTTGGGTATGCATATTATCATCACGTATTGAGCAGATGAAACTCATTTTGGCCTATGTATCTTTTGGGTGTAATATCCGATATGTGTATACTCTTGATTATTAAAATGCTAGCCTCTGCTGTTATTCATTTAGCTTATTGCATTTGTAGGTGGCCGCAGGGAAGATGACTGGACCTGCCCAAGCTGTGGTAATGTGAATTTCTCTTTCAGGACAACATGTAATATGCGTAACTGCACTCAGCCTAGGCCAGCTGATCACAACTCGGTGAGAAACTACTAACTTAAAAAGGAATGTCAGATAATTGAACTTTTTTCCTTTTAAATTTAAATAATTTAAGTTTTATCAGTTATATGCATTCCATATGGAGAGATACATCCTGTTCGAAATTTTATGTTTTTAGTGGCTCAAAGTTTTATAAGAGATTTGAGGAGGGATGAGGGAGAAATTTTGTACTTTTCTGTGTTAGATGATATCATGAGATTTCTAAATTTATCTGGTCTTCTTACTATTGACTAAACTCACTTTTATTTTAGAAATCTGCTCCAAAGCCAGTTCAACCACCTCAGGGCTACTTATCTGCAGCTCCCTATGTAGGCTCTGGTGCACCGTCATCCATGTACATGGGTGTGCCACCCTATGGCTCTTCAGTGTTCAGTGGAGCATCTATGCCTCCATATGATGTTCCATTTTCTGGAGGCTCAGCATATCATTATAATTATGGAAGTCGATTTTCCGGAGGCAGCCCATATCGACCAATGCATTTATCTGGCCCCCCTCCTTATTCTAGTGGATCAATTATGAGAAGTGGTATATTATCTATCTTGTTATATATGTGGCATCTAGTAACCTATTATTCCACAACATCTACTTATATTTTCCCGTCTTATAGGTGGTATGTATGGTTTGCCACCAATGATGGATCAGTACGGCATGGGTTTCCCTATGAGCCCCACCATGGTAAGTTTGAAATGAAACCTTCAGTAATGTTAAAGTTCATAAAATGATAAAACTCCTAAATGGTTTTTGATGCAATCATGTACCATTCTTTTTTTGCTTCTATTTATGTGTAAGGTGCATGGTCATGATATTTATAAATAGATGTGCTGTCATTGTCCTACTTTGATTCTAAATGATGGATAATTTTGTCTTGGTTTGGCAACCTGTACATTGTTTGGAAAAAAATCAAGCATTAATTTTCCTCATCAAAAGGAAACAAAATTCATTTGAATTGGGAAATGGATGCATCTAGAAGACTAGAGTTGTTACTATACTATCATGTTATATTTTGATTTTAATTTACTGCAGGGGCCAAGGCCTGGATTTTTCCCGGAGGATAAGTCTCAGAAGGCTGGTGGTAGGTTATACTCATAAATACTCTAAATTTGATCTCTTAGTTTATCTTTTTTTTTTTTCCTTTTAATTGTATGAACATTTGCTATCATTTTTTCTTAGATGGAACTCGTGACAATGATTGGGCATGTCCAAAATGTGGAAATGTCAACTTTTCATTTAGAACGGTTTGTAACATGAGAAAATGCAATACACCCAAGCCTGGATCTCAGGTTTGACTTCCTATCTTTCCAAGCATAACTGTTTAAATGATGTTATCAAATGTGCCCCTTCATCTGAAAATTTCTTTCGACGCCGGAATATTTTGTCTATAATCAATGACTTTAGAGCATGTGAAATTTGTGCAAGTATTCATGTCTGAAATTCTTTAGGTTCTAAATTATGCTCTGAAGTTCTTTGATGCTTAATGCAGGGTATCAAATCAGGCAAGAATCCAAGTAAGTCTCATTTAAGGAATATACTCTTTCATATACACCATATATTGAAATTGGAGTTTCTTTATGTTAAAGTGCCATGTACTGATACTGTTGTTATTTAGAACCAGACATGCCGGAAGGAAGTTGGAAGTGTGAGAAATGCAACAACATCAACTACCCTTTTAGGACCAAGTGCAACAGACAGAACTGTGGTGCTGATAAACCTTCAGAGACAAAAGAGTCTCAACCAGAAGTAGCTGATGCAACTGATCAGGTCTGTTGTGTGATATGCTTACTTCGTCCCACTCTTAGAATCGTTGCTTCCTTTGATCCTATCTTTTCTGTAACAAAACTAAGTCGGCATATGCTAATAATTGCAACTAATGTTTTTCTTTTTGCGTATTATTCTGTTCCTTTTGTTATTCTTGAAGTGCTTGTCTGTCCATATACTTTGTTTTGTTTCTGTCTATTCATATATTAATAGAGTTGTCTACTGTTCCAGTGAGTACTAGGCATGTCTGAGAAGGTCCAGAGTCGTCCAGCGTTGCTCAGTGTGGGTGTCTGAAAGTCAGTCATGTCATCCTGTTGCTGCCGTTGTCAAGTTACTGAGCCTTCTTACAATTTGTGTCAAGTTGTATTAAATCTTGGTATCTTGTGGTCTTTACAAATTTGCATCATGTGTCTTCAAGATTGCTGTCTAGAATTTAAATTTGGTTGCTATTCTCTAGGTTTTTGAGTATGATGACGTACGTTCTAGCTATGTCCTTTTGTCTTAAATTTACGCTCTGCACACATAAAAGCTGGTGTTCTAGTGCATTGTCTGCAAAGTCTAATTATGGTTTATAAAGCAGGCTTCATTGTCAGGGAAGGTCTCTCAGTTGGTAGTTTATCCATAGCTCCTGTTGTTATTCTCTTGCCATTTATGGTGTAGGAATTCTACACAGTATTTTTGGTGGCTTCGGGGGTTGTGTTTTATTAATCGTTTTTGGTAAACCATCCATTCTGTTTGAAACCATGAGTATGTTTATACTTTAGAGGATTGAGGATTCTGTTTCCATTGTGGAACAGAGGAGGTCAAATCTAAGATACTGTGTTCGAAATAAGAACCTTGTGCTAACAGTTCCATTTGAATAATTATCATAAAGTTTCTTTTCACTGAAAACTATACTCAAGCGTTGCTGACTTGGGGCATATAATTCACCCTCGATGAGCCAATATTTTAGTCCAGTGCATGATGATGTTGAGTATTCTTTACCTCCGATTGTTCTTGGCAAATCTTTCTTTGCATTTTCTCCTCAATAACAGCATTTGCATTTACTTCTCCTGAATCCAAACACTTTAAACTCTTCGGGAATTGTGGTGGTGAATTGTGTTGGTGTCTCCAAGCATTTGAGTCCTGCGAAGTGATGATTTCTACTAAATATCTAGAAAATTTAGATCCTTAACAAAACTTTTTATCTGCTTATTTGTTACTAAAGTTTACCAGAAATACCTGAACGATTATTTGTATATAACAATTAATCATTCTAATTAAACTGGATTTGTGAAAGGTATCTCTAAGCCTATTACTTTGGTGCATTATAATGCCTTGCCCATTTGATAATTTGTTGAACCTGATGTTAAAAGTCACGTCATTTCCATTACAAGAATGCCAAAACGTAGGAGATGATAGTTATCTTGTTTTGATTATGCTTGTCGCAATCTGCCCAACATATTCTAAATAAACATGAAAATCATACAGTAATGCTTGAAATTTTAGAGCTAGATAAGGTTGTCCAAATCAGTACAAATATCTTGAAGGAGTGGCCCAAAATGAACTCTTCTCTGTACATTTTGGATTTACATTCATTAGTTTGGATGGATGTCGTGTGATGACAGTAACCATATGTGTCAATTTCCCTGCCTCATTTTTTCAGACTCCAAATCTGGTTGGAAGTTTCAAGGCATATAATGCAGACCAAAAATGAAACACCACACATTATGAAATATATCAAATATAAACAATTGGATTCCATCCAAATGTTTATTTCCTTGTTCAGAGTAGAATCATCGTGAAGCTACACTAGTGAAATATTACCTGCCTAATTGTGTGATTAATTAAATTTGGATATATCAGTGTGTGTGTGTGTATATTTTAGTTTTTGTGATAGTAGAAAATATATTAGGTGTATTATACATTGGGTTGCATCAACAAAACCAGGGTAGGTTAATAACCAGGAGCATATATAATTTTTGTGATTGGTTTGATAACTTGATTCTCAATTAGTTTTATCCTGCTAGCACTATCGACACGTCAAGCTACATGCAAATCGCACTGTAGTACTGAATGTCATATAAATAGCACTCTAGTAGAGTTCAAATAGATATAGTCAGAGATGCAAATGGGCATGGTTGTCGAGCCTGAAAATTTTGATGAACTATTCAAACATTACAATATCAAAATATATCAATGGAATCATTGAAAGAGGTGAATAATCATCATTAACATTTTAATTGAAGTGCACTAAAGTAAACCATCAAACGTGTATCTGAAAATGAATCTGCTCCGAACGATTTTAAATCATCAAACTGCTATCTGAAATGAAGCTGCGCTAAACGAATTTGTTAAGTTACCTGCCAGTTCAAAGTGAGAAACCAGCATTCAATAGGCAACACAATCAATAACCAGTCTATGCAATAAATGTAAGTTACTAACCTTAAAAAAGGATGGGGGTATGAGTGGTCAGTTCAAAATATTGGAGTAGAAGTCAGTGGCATCATATGGCATTTTGAAAAGTTGGTTTTGATGGAAGTTATTGTTGCTGGGGAGTGATGAAAGGTGGGGAGGATGTTGCCCAGCCAGCCAGAAGTCGGAAGACGAGATGGGCACGCCTTCTGGGATTGCGTGATTCATAATGCTCGAATCATTTTGATGCTGTATTGGAATGGATTCTGGGTCACATGAATCCCAGGAATTGCTTGACAGAAGAGAGAGAGCACAACCATATTCCGGTGCTGCTGAGATCAACGACCCCTTGGAACCTGAAAAGCGTACAAGAATTGCCACTCTTAATCGCCCATCAACTTCCACTTAAGTTATCGGTTGAGGTAAGCGTACGAACCTGGATTCAAGACCACAGATGTGGAGTCCTTGGAGGGCAACGGTCCGTTTTGCACGTTGATGGTGGGTTGTGGTGTATTTATTCCTCCATGCAAACGCAACTGGTCATGGGTGCCTCCATTCCCATAAGACTTGTAAGAATGGGCTTTTGTTAGTGTGAACTTGGAGTTGGATGCACTATCCCAACCGCGATTTCCATGCGGAGAATTGTTCAACACAAAGCTCATCTGCTGGTTTCCTCCTGTGCATTATCACACAACATATAACCTTATGCATATGCTTCATATGCATGACAATAGAAAATGAACAAAACTCAATCCCATTACCATAGAATGGTGTTGAGAGCCCTGTCGAATTAAACTGAATACTTTCCTGCTGTGGCTTGCGCCGACGTGCATTATGATCAGCTAGCCTTCTGCGACAGCTACGCTTTTTCTCATCAAATTCGGACAAACCATGGAACCTTCACAGAGGATAAAAACATACATTTGAAATTATTCAAACTGCCAAAACAGCATTCATGTACAGGTATAAGAAATGCTGTCATGTTAAATGAATTGTACATAGAATATATTACCTGCTGCACTGTTGGCAAAACCGACGTTCAGAGCCTCCAATTGTAACCTTTGGGCATTTGGAATGGGTGTCACAAACTCTATGTTTTCTGTGGTAATCTTTAGCCATTGAAAGATCAATGTTGCACCCTTCAACTTGACAATAGATGAGAGCATATTGACCAGATAATTTAGTTTTCTTGGGTGTGGTGGTGGGTGGAGTGGGCATCACAGAAAAGGAGGTGCTCTTAACACCACCGCTATTCTCAAAATATGTACGCTTTCCAAGCTTCAATCCGAGCAACGCTTCTGCAGAGCCAACAGAAGCCTCAGGAGGCGGGGAAGTCCCGGAAAGCTCCATTTCTTTCATTTCCTTCATCTTGCTAGAATTTCCATAAGAGCCCTCAATTGTCCTGAATCTGAAGTTGGGGGTTTGAATCCCATCCTTGATGGAAGAGTCTGTAGAAGCTGATATCGAACTCTTAGCCGAAGAACCATGGCCGCCATTAGAGCCAGAGGCACCACTGTTGCCACCACCACTACCTGAAAGATTGAAGGATCCACCATGGATTTCTCCATCATCGACAATCATCCAGTCTGTTAATTGCAGCTTCTTTGGACTCTCGATTGCTTTTGAACCAAAACCGGCATAGGTCTCCCAGTCCCACTTGCCGTTCCACTCCATCTCCATATGGCTCATTAAACTGCTCGTTTAACTTGGTGAACAGTGTGCATCATGAAAGGGACATCAGATCTGTATGTCATGAACCAACAACTCTCAAAACTCACTTAAAATGAAATAAATGGTGAAGCAAACTCAAACATAGCTCATGTAGTCAAAGTTTTCAAGAAATTATCAAGAAATTGTATTGTGGAGAGATGAGATTCAATCACCCTACAAAGAAGTTACATGGAAGAAATTTCAAAGACAAGAATCAAAATCCTTGCTTCCAATATCAAAAGTCAAAATCAACTCTTGAAAATCGCCAAGAGAGTCCCCTAGTCGACCTAACAAAATAGCTATTCAAAGCAAGCAAAAAAGGAAGAACTAAAGACTACAGAGTCATGAGCAGAATACAGAATTTCACTAAAAAATTCCATTTGTTCCAATTTCTAACCATGACTTTCAAGAATCCCAAAAACAAATCAAGCAGTAAGAGACTAATCACACAGCTTCTCTGGGGCAAAACAAAACACTCCAACAATTCAAATCAGACTATTTCCTATTAACTAGCTATCTTCTTCTTACTGACCTGCACCAGATCAGAAATGCACAAAAGAATTTACCTACTTACTGCCCACCATTGAATCTACTTACAGCAGCTCTTCAGTTCACCTATGTAAGAAATCTCCTTTATCTCTTTTGTTTTTCCTCTTTCTTTTTCTCTCAATCATGCTAATGTTATCTCACAGCTCATTTTCTTTTATATGTATTAAAGAAGGCCAAATAGACGGGTGAGATTGATTAAAGACCCACTACATGGGAGAGAACATACCATAAACATGGTGAACTTCTTGTATGGAGGGGACACAAAAAGTCAGAAAAGTCTAAATATCGTTTTCAATACCTTTCCCCAACTACCCCACCCTAACCCCCCAACTCCCAAATAAGAACACCCAAAAAAAGCCATGTTAATTAAAAAACTTAAACAACAAAAGAAATCCACACATATAAATTATGTTTTATTCTTCAAATGCAACACTTATGATCTGAATCAGTATGATATTTTTTACATTAAAATTTAAATTAAATTTCCTGAGCACTTTAAAAAAATAAAAGAAAAACAATGGAGGTTGATGGGGCAGTTATGGTCCCCCATCTAGGGTTTTTTTATTGGAATCAACAACCGAAAGGCTTTTCTACTGCACAGAAAATATTTTGCTTTCCCAAAATCCAGAAAACATTAGCACCATTAAAGATAAGAGAAAAAGCATGGGCAAAAGAAGTAAATAAATGAGAAATAAAAAAGCATCTTTCTTCTCTCCACAATTTCCAAAGCTGAAATCGTTTGCCATATTTTGCACATTTGAGACAGCAATCCGTTAGGGAAAATTCCTCTGCAGTTTATCCAAAAATAGCAAGTAGAAAAGAAATCGCAAAATGAAAACAATCAATCCTCGCATCTCGCTACACAACCAAATCAATCATTGCAGAGATTAGTGAGCTAATGAGCTGCATATGATTGGAAAATATAAATAAATGAAAAACAAACAATAAATCTTTGAAAATGAAAGAGAGTAGCAGCACAGCTTACCCAGAGAGAGAGAGAGAGAGAGAGAGAGAGAGAGAGGATGGGGAAAAAGGAAAGTGGACGGTGTGTTTGTTTTACTAATTGAAGAAAGTGAGGAAAGTTAAACCCACAGTAAATAATAGCAATGGTGTTCACTGACAATCATGCCTTTTTGATAGGGTGTGGGCGGGTCCACTGCTCCTTCTCTAGGGATTCAAAATCAAATTAAACTTTTTAAGTAAATTTTTAAATATTACTCCACCACAACTTCATCACTATGAATTTATAAATAATAAGTACCCAATTGTTTACACAATAAATGTGGTTTAAGGAGGTTTTATTAACATTAAAAATCATTTAATAATTATTATTATATATTTAAAATGACTGTAGTCACCAGATATTTGAATCTTGGAATAGGGGTATAATATAACACTAAATAAAAGTTAAATATACAGACTAATAAATGTGTAAAGTTGAGAAAAAATATTAGATAACGACAGGTACATTGAATTTTTTTATTTCTAAAGCTTGTGTTATTTAGGGTTGAATGAAGTTAATGTGTATAAGACTTTTATCAATTTAAAGCTCAATCAAGTGTTAATATCATTTTGGACTTGAAAGATAAAAATGATAGATTTAAATACTTGAAATATGAAACTATTTTAAAGAACCATAAAAGTAAGGTTGTGTTTAATATTTCTATTATTATTTTTATTTTTATTACTACTGCTATTTTTACTACGTTTTCTCCTCTTTTCACACATCCAAAACTCACAGGCAAATTTAGGAATCATTATTTTAAAAAAAATCAGTAATTATGAATAGGAAGATGACAAACAACTGAAAAACAAAACTTTAATTTTATGAATATTGAATTAACAATTTTACTTTTGAGGTTCTAAGTTCATACTTTTATCTTCCAAATTCTAAATTAATACTACCTCCGTCCCGGCTCAACTTGCCTATGTTGACCGGGCACGAAGATTAAGAAAATGTAGTTGATTCAAGTGGATATGCACTTTTGGATAACATTTTTGTAATAATATGCACATCAAATCAAGTGGATATGCACTTTTTTATGACATTTTTGTAATAATGTTGAAATATAGGGATATTAAGGTAAAAAAAATTTGTCATTTATGGACTGACAAGTTGAGTTGGGACAAACCAAAATGGCAAGTAGGCAAACTGAGGTGGGATGAGACGGAATGAGTAATTAACTAACTTTTGTGACTTAAAATGGTGAAAGTTCAAAAATGTATATGAAGTCAAATTGTATTGATAATCAAACAAATTCAAATATAAAGGTAGGGCATTTTGTGAGGTGGAATTGATAAGATGTGTGAGGGTCCAGGGGAGATGTGGTCAGAGAAGGTGACGGTGGGGGGAATGATAGGACACGTGGACGGTGTGGATGAGAAAGTGTAGAAGGACTGTATTTGGAGGTGGCTTTTAGCTAAGTTGGGCCTGCCAACTGGCACATGACAGAACAGAAAGAAAAGAGTGGACGCCGAGTCCACCGGGTTGACTCGGTGTAACTATTTTTGTCTTTTTCCTTGTCAATTGGAGTATTTCTTTGCTTTTACAACCTTCAATTCTTTTTATTTAATGCTATTTGCGGCTAAAAAAATCTATTATCATTCAATAAGAAATTATAAAATGAAAAAGGGATTCAAGAATATGAGTATATAAGACGTTAGAATTCTAGATATTAGGTGGGAAGCTTAAAAAAAAAAAAAAATTGAGCTTTAATTGTTCATAAAATAGAAAATACAATATTGTTACCTTACTCGCCATTGATATGTTAGAAATCTAACATATTTGTTAATTTCACATTCCACGATTTAAAGAAATTGTCCATAATGAACATTATAACATTTTCGATATTAATGGAATTAGATAAATCTCCTACAAATTCTATTTTATTATTTGAATTTTCACACTTGTATAAGATTTGAATAATGTTTAATATGTATGGGATAACGTGAATTTGAATATGATTATGAGGTATATCTATCTAGTTGTAATTATTTGTGTAGATCTTCATTAATGAGTAGTCTATATAGGTGGTCATATCAAATTAAATTAACATAAAGATATGGGGAGGAAGTTATTATAAATAATGAAGTTATTAACTCCCTACTTACACAAACACGCTCCCATTTGTCCACGTGGACAGAAGATTGCATATATAATTATTTTGCATTAACTATTAAAACACACAGAGAACTAAGAGAAGATAAAACACTAAAAAACATGAAATCCTTGATAGATCATATCCCTTCTTGTGTTAATAATGAAATATCTATATATGAAGCCCATATCATATTCTCATTCCGTCTCATAAAGATAGACTGACTTGTATTTTCACATAAATTAAGAAAATATTTGAAGTTTCAATTGTATCTTTATTCTTCATTAATTATAGCATTGAATTAAACATGTTTTTGTTTCAAAAAGTACATAGAAAGTTGAAATGTGTGATTTAATATACATTTAATTAGGGGCATATATAGAATATTTTTTTACAAATTAAAATACCATATTAATATAGTAACAAACCTATCTTTGTGGGACGGAGGGAGTAGTATAAAAATGACACATGCATGTTGTTGCTAAAACAAGCGTGAACATATCTTAATATGTCCACCATTAATATGTTAAAATCACATCTTTTAAAAGATACTAGTAGTTGTCCCTGTGCGTTGCACGATTGCTTATATAATATTTGTTAAATATCAACTATTTGATAATACAATGTAATCAATAATAAGCATTTTAAAAATATAAAGTATTTAACAATTAAGAAAATCTGAATTTATGTAACTATATTTAAATATATATTTGTCTAATTCATACTATCTTGTTTATTATATATATCTCATTTGACAATCCGTGATTAACAAAATTAAAAATATCAATTATGAATTACAAATCAAATCCAATTACTTAAATTAAATATATATATATATATATGTGTGTATTTAAAATAATACATAAAAAAAATGGAAATTTTACTTAAGAACTTGATGCAACCAATGTCTGTTTCTTGATTGACCAAGAAAAGAGGTGCAACCTGGTGTTCAAAATAAAAAGTTACAGAAATTCAATTGATATGATGCAATTTGATAGATTACTTATTAACTTGATGCAATCAATATCACTCATGCGCTTCCAAGAAGTATCACCATGGCTTACTAAGCAAGAATCTGATAAATATATTGCATAATTACTTGGGAAAAACAATTAAATATGCAAAAAATCAAAATAAATAAATAAATAAATAATGATTTGACATATTTAGGAGGAAAAAGGGTATTTATGTAAATATTTTCAACTTTTTTGATTTTATATAAGCATAGATTATGACTTAAAAATTAATAATTTATTGAATTTGTCACATATTGATGATAAAAATATTAATATGTATTTAATTAACCTTGCTCATTCATCCATAGATTACTCATACAACACAACCACCAATAAACTGCTACAAAATCAGGGCTTGGATTTCTGCAGCCCAGGGGTAGCAAATTCTGGCGCTGTAGAAAATAAATCATACAGCCAATTGGGCCAGAGGCCCACAAAAAAGCACCAAGAAGACCTTCTTCATCTTCCTACACAAACAAAAGAAAAACACTTAATATTTTCTACCACACAATAATTAAACATGTGGTGAATAAAAAGTTTAGTATTTTAATCATTTTCCAACTTGTGATCATGGACAAACCTATACACATAAAATGATGAAATTGTAACCATTCAAATTTACATGAAGTGATCTTTATAAATTAGAATAAGTGATCTCTATAAATTAGTTGGAGAAAACTCGAATATGTGAAATATAAATTAAAAGGTGAATATTGATTTTGAATTTGAGCTTTGGGAAAACAATCGAAACGATGTGATTGTTACCAACCCAAAATTCCCAAACCTCCTAAAACTTTTAGTATTAAATGGTTTTGACCCAAAAGGTGAATCTAAACTGAGTTTTAAAGCACACACTTGATAATTAATTAAGCAAATAAATAGGAGGACCACTTGCTGGTTAATTTGATGCTAGGATTATTTAATTAAAAAAATAAATGAGACCCAACTGCTATTATTATTTCTGACACCCAACTAAAAACTGTTGTGTAAATAGTTGGAGAGTAAGTCTCTTGTGCAACCGTCGCACATGCGACGGTCAGAAGTATGTGATTTTCGGGTATAAGTATGTGATTTCAAAGTATAAGTATGTGATTTCAAAGTATAAGACCTTGGTCGAAAAAGGCATACTTGTCAAAAGACATACTTATGGTAAAAAAAGACATACTTATGGACGAAAAAGACATACCCGTCGCATGTGCGACAGTCTCACATGAGTTTTTGTGATAGTTGGATATTATTAGAAGACCACACCCAAAAATACCACTTTTGCTTTATCATGAGACAAAAATACCATTACATAAAACAAAATGCATAAAAATACCATTAAGGATAACTATATACCAAAAATACCACAAACTCATTCAAATTCCAAACTTGATCTATAACTAACTTCCAAAATCATTAAATTCTCCATAAAATGCAAATCCACATCATAAATTTAATCCTATTCCATTTATTTAATTAGATTCGGATAAAACGTCCATTGATCAATATCAGGCCCAACATGCTTCCGTAAAATTAATTAATCCCCCAAAATTCATATCTTTCTTTGATCGCAACTGTACCGGGTGAGATGGTTTGCAAAGCCACCAGCTAGAAAATTACTGCCCCCAGATTTTTTTACGAACAACTCCTCACTGTCCAACTTCAACCCTCGGGGAAAATGATCTAGAAGTTATCCAACTCCTTCAGCAACAGTACAACACAACCTTGGTTCGTTTCCTACACCAGGTGTACAAAGTATTCCTTCCAGGGGATGAACTAACCGTACTAAAAACACATGTTGAAAGTAAAAACCTTTATTTTATTAAGAACTTATAAATATTTATTACAACATATGTAATCTCCTTTTGGGAGGAGAATTACTGGTTTAGCCTCTCATAGAGAAGGCTTGAACTCGTAAACACATAAACTTTAAACACTTAGAATATTACAAAGATTTTTATTTAGAGAAAACTAAGGGGAATGATCGTTGTCCTCAGCTTCCTTCTAACTCTCTATTTATAGGCATGAATTCGGACTTGAAATGCGGATTCCAAAGCTCCTTGATCACCAGCTGGCTTATTCCTTTAGTGCTCTCATGTGATAGTTTGTTGGGGAGTCACTTTCAGCTATTAGTGCTCGTCCTCTTTTTCTTCCCCTTGACCCATCCCATGTGATAGTGGTTGGAGTTGTTGGGGAATCATTTATTTTCTCACATGGCTCAGCCCATGTGATGTTTGTCCTTTCTCGTGGCTCACTCCATGTTTGTTTGTCGGGGTATCTTTCTCTTAAAAATTAGGTCTTTGTGGTCCCCACAGATAACGTTTCTTTTGGACGGGACCCTTTTCTGTTTCAGACCTTTGTTCTTATCGGTCGGGTTTGGGTCGGAATCCTTTCCCAAACTCGGGCTCTTTCTGATCCGGACATGCTTGACAGATCCGATCAATCTATCTTCCCACATGCACCATATTGCAGAATTTCCGGTAAGTTTATTTGCTTGTCGGAATCTTGTTTTCCCAGAGGGTTCTCCTTTTGGTTTTAAAGAGCTCCTCTGCAAAACCTGTCGTTGATCCAGTCATTGAATTCAGTAGGAAAGATCCATTCACTGAATTCTGGAAAAACTTGAATGGGTATTTGACTTTGTCCATTTCCGTTAGACAAACCCAAAGTCCCCATGCTCGTCTTGTAGAAGCTTCATCTTCTGAAAATGCTCCTACCAGTATTGGGATTTCTTCCGGAGAAGCTGCCTTTATATTTTTTAAGGCATTTACCTCCGACCTTCTTAGCTTGATGAAATGAAAGACTTCATTGAAGCCTTTCTTGGCTGGTTCTGGAGCTACACTTATAAAGTATAACTCCAAAATATCGCCCCTGGACAAATGTGGATTATTTGCCCAAGTCTCTGAACTGCTTCCCCAATCCATTTCGGTAACTTCGAAATTTTTGGGAAACCAGGTGACGTGGTATGAATCGAAGCTAAAGCTCCAAAATTATACCACTCTTGAACTTCGTTTGGATGACTTCCGTGTTTCATCCAAACTCTAGGGTACTTTCAAGAGATGTCAACCACTGTTATTTCTGGGTTGATTCCCTTTCTGGTTACCAACTTCTCCCATTGCCGTTGATATACCTGTATAGGAGAAATTTTAATCTCGTAGTTTTAACCTTATTTTGGCCTGTTTGTGGCATCAGGTTCAACTCTCCATTTTTTACCCCAGAGGTGCTGGGTTGACTTGAAGACTCGGGTTGTGACACCAGAGTTTCAACATTCGTTGCAGGTTGTACATTCTCGAGAAATGCATCACCTGTAACACTTGTAGGCATGGTATTTGAATCCATAGCCTTCGGGTTAGAGTCCCGATCTCTAATCGCTCCTTTTTGCACCGTGGGAGATGTAGCCTGGAGAATAGGCTTATGCAATGCTTAGAACAAATGTCCCTGAGCGTATTGGCATGCTCGTATTAGACCAGAAATGGATTTCTGATTTTCTCGTTGAAGTCGCCCAGCGACTTCGGCATTGAGACATAACGTCCCAAATTCTCGTTCAAGACTCTCCAGGTTTTCCCTAAGATGTCTTACTCGTTTAAGGACTTCGTCAGCAACATGTCCTTCCATCTCGTGTTAAGAAATCTGCAAGAACATTTTTGTGAGATTTCACAATGACAATATTATGATCATAATATTGACATTCAGCTTGCCATCTAAGTATTCTAGCCTTTTCTAGTTTGGATTCTATTTTATTTTTCAGAAAAGCCTTAACAATTGAATTATCAATTTTAAAGATAAAATTTTTATCCAGTAAGAATAGAGACCATTTTTTGAAAGTCTTTCTGACTGTAAAGAATTCATTCTCGTTGATATGTCATTGATTCACTTCTCCGTCTGTAAACAGACCGCTATAATATCTGCATGGCATTTCCCCATTTGGTATGGCTTTCATAAGGACTGCTGCCCACCAATAGTCATTGGCATCCGTGTATAGAACCAGTTCATCCTCGTCTTGTGGTATAGCAAGTTTCGGAAGCTTTTTGCAGACTTCCTTAAGTTGCTTTATACCTTCTCGATGTTCATCTTCCCATTTGAATAATACATCCTTTTTAAGTAATGGGTTGAATACCTTCCTGTGAAATGCTAGATTATTTATGAACATTCCAACAAAATTAACAACTCCGAGAAAACTTTGAAGTTGTTTCTTGTCTTTGAGATCATCTGAAAATCTTTGTATCTTTTCTACAATATGACTTTGTAGAATGATTCCAGATTCATCGATTTCAATTCCCCGGAATTCAATCTTTCTTGTAGCAATCACTGCCTTATTTTCTGAAAGCACTAATCCTTCTTTGTGACAAACATCTGAAAATATTATCAAATGTTTGAGATGCTCCTTCATGTTCTTTGATGCGATGAGAATATCATCAATGTAGACGAACATAAAGTTGAAATAATCCTTGAAGAGATTATCCATCTTTTTCTGATATATCTGGGGTGCGTTTGTCAAACCCATAGGCATGACATTCCAGACATAGTGTCCTTGTGGTGTGGAGAAAGCTGTGAACTTCTTATTTTCTTTCTCCATCTTAATCTGGTAGAATCCAGACTTACAATCGAACTTTGAAAATATCTTGACATCTTTGATGCAGTTAATCAAGTGTTCTCCACTCGGGATATAATATCCATCAAACTCCAGAATGTTATTAATCCCTTTGTAATTAATAACAAGTCTAAGTTTACCTCTTTTGATCTCTCCATGATTCCTCACAGGGAATCCCGGGCTGCTATATGGAGAAACTCCTGATGATATCAACTTAAGTTCCAAATGTTCCTTAAGTATCTTCTGCATATCCTCACGATCATTCTGATTCATGAGGATTGGTTTGAGTCTTACGAACTCATGTTCCTTTCCAGGTTTAACCTTTAAGGATGTTTTGAGCTCGTTTCTGTCCCACCATGCTAAAGGATCTTCATTGTAATTCCTTTGGATCCTTTTCTTGAAATCCTCAAGTGATATTTGTTCTTCAATGGTAACATCACTTTGTGGATTTTCCAGTAGGACTTTTCACAATTCTGCAATAGTCTCTAGAGGAACTCGTTCTTCTCCTTGTATTCTGAATGAATACAAAGTATTATCCCATCTTTTGGTATCTTTTTGTTTCGAACCAAATTGTCGAAAGGATAATAAGGCATCACCAAATCTTCTTTTATCCGCCATCTTTGGATGTCGAAGTTTGGCTTCATCACCACGCTTGCTGTGAAAAGGAAAAGACATTTTTTTGCAAAATACTTCCCGCAGTCTCTGGACAAATGTTATATGTTGAACTGATGATCTTGCAAGAAGCAGCCCATCAGAATCATGGTTCTTGAAGGAGAACCAGATTGGAGCGAGATATTTCCAGATACATCTAAGTTCTCTATAGATCTTAGAGAAATCCAGAAGACGGTGCAGAATTATGGAAACCGCCATAATCATCTACCAATACAAATTCATCAGATCCAGAACCAGATGGAGATGATGGTAAAATATCAGAAAGAAACTCTTGAAATCCTTCATGATATTCAGAAAAGAGTCAAGAATCTGGAGGACATACCAAGTCTTTCCGGAGGAAGGAAACGTATAGATTTCGGAACAGTTCCCTATTTACACCAAAAAGGGATACCAACTGAAGTCATACGACCAATGACCCGAGATGAAAAACTCATTGCTATCATCAAAGGAAAATCCATCATAAATTAGGTGATGGATATGGAGAGGATGAATATTGAAGATCTACAAGAACTTGTCGAGTCCTTTGCAGGATTAGGTATAGTGGATCTAAAGATGCAAACAGGAGATAGTTCAGTCTTGGTTACTCGTGACCAACACCCAAGA
Organism: Scutellaria minor; assembly: GCA_954870855.1. Classification (NCBI taxonomy): domain Eukaryota; kingdom Viridiplantae; phylum Streptophyta; class Magnoliopsida; order Lamiales; family Lamiaceae; genus Scutellaria; species Scutellaria minor. The sequence continues at coordinate 1,094,457 of OX940733.1, forward strand.
CCACCTCCACAACCACCAGTGGATCCTAATGTTGCAGAAAGTTCAGGTTCACATCATGTGGATGAACCAATGCCACACGCTGGAGATTTTACTACTAGAGGAGATCCTATTGTTTCGGGAACTCGACAACGTTCCAAAAGGCCAGATCTGACCAATACGCCTTATGGAAAGTCACAGCTTAATCCGATACATCCATATGGATTAATGTTAAATCTAGATATTCTAGATTTCAAGAATTGAGAAGTCCTTATTGATGATTGGGCAGCGTCGATGAGGATTGCAGCAGAAACTCTTGATCTTACAAAGGAATGATTTATTTTACTTCTCTATCGGGATGATATATGCGGAATACAAGACTGGGTATTTTGCGGTCTATGTTGATTCAGGAGCAGGAATATGTACTGCAAAGTATGAAGTTTTTCCTAAAGAAATGAGAGATTATCTACCAGCTATTGCGGGACGAGATTTCTCTAAAAGGATCTTTATCCTTAATCGAGGGATCAAACAAGCGGAAATCATGATCGAAGGCGCATGTGATACCCCATGGTATAAGGTGAAGACGCCACCAATCTATTTCCATGATACAGGAGCAGATGTTTTGCTAGGAAACAATTTCCTACAAATATTCAAGCGATTTACACAGGAAAATGAGACAAGAAAACTTATTTTCACAACGTTATGTGATCATAAGATAGGCTGCTTGTGTATTGCATTGCCTTAAGGCTTCCCTGCAGGCTCTTGCATTTTCTCGTTCAACATATTGGTCTTCCCAATATATTATCTTGCTTTGGTGTTCCTGTTTATACATCGCCAAAATTTGACGATATCTCCTGTATGGTTTACATCTTGGACAATCATCCAGATCCATATTTTCGCGAGAAATTCTCCTCACCAAAGGTTAATTACATAACAGTAATAAATATAATATAAAAGTTCTTAATAAACCTAGACTCTGATACCATTTTGAGTCCGGATCTAACCAAATATTTGGAAGGATATATTTAATTTTTTATAGATTTAATTTTCCAAAAGAACTTGTACGTGGCATTGTTACCATTCCAGACCACTGTTTTTAGACAGTATTGGCACGAGGAAAGTATTCCAGCCTATATACTTACTCCAGAGGAAAATCAATTTTCAAATGCTTAATCATGGATTTGATTTAATTAGGAAAAATAATTGAATAAAATAATGAAGAACCAAGAGGTAGTTATTGCATATGTTTGACTTTGACTAAAATTGTGGTATATTGGGTATACAATTATCCTTAGTGATATTTTTGTCCCTTTTCTTTATATGATGGTATTTGTGTCAAAAAATAAAGGGGTGATGGTATTTTCATCCATTGCATTAATTTCGAGTATTTTAAGGATGTCAGTCGGCCGCACGCTAATGCCAACAGTCAAATGTTGTTAATCGGAATCAGAGAGATCTCATTCCCATAATTAATTATGGTTACCACGTGATTAACCACTCTTGCTCCTCTTTTCTACATGTATTTTCATCTCTTGTCAAATCTCCATGGGTATTTCAATTTAATTAAAACAATACTTCATTTATTTCAATTTTTGTATTGATTATGTATGTAGGTGTACTGTACTAACCAATTATAATGATGTTTGGTCACATCAACCCACAAAATCAATAAAGATATGTAGCCCATGTTAAAAAAAATTCATAGCATATAGTGGGCCTTTAAAATAGCTTTCAGGCCCACTTTTTGAGATGGACTTTCGCTGATCAGCCCACAATTCTCTTATTTGATCGAGTCACCATTCTCTTTTAAACCTTTTTCCACAATTCCAAGAAAACACACAAGCATCACAAGTAGACCACAATACCATTATATCTCATTCTTACTAGAATTATAAATTTTTACAATAACAATTTAAATCGTCTTTTACATTTGTACAATGATAATTCATGTTATAAGCTATTAAAGGCATCTGAGAGCTATTAAGTATCTAAAGGAAATCAAAGGGCAAAGAATGGAAAGGAGAAGTTTATTTCGAAGTTTTAGGAGATTTCAACACATGATTGCAGTGTATGTTCTTTTACAATTGGTTAACAACCACACTACACAGTTCATAACAGTCTACCATCTCCATACAAAGAAACACGATATGTGATCAAGCCATACCTCCACTTGTTGCTGTCCTGATTATCTGGAAGAGTGCTGAGGAACAAAAACAGAATGATCCATGATACGAATGCCATGGAGATGCAGAAATCACGTAACACACCAAAAGGGCTAATCGTAATGCAGTTTAAACTTGAATAAAAGAATCAACTTAAGAGAGAAAAAGGAAATGAAGAGCATGCATTTAAAATACAAAAGAAACAATTGATGCAGAGTGCACGCTTCTATAAGTTTCGATCAGCGAGTAATAAACTTATGGTGTGCTAGGATTAGTAGCACAATACTGCTATAGAATAAGTTGTAGATTATGCTACCATATAGACAGAAGCTGAGTAAAATGCTAATAAGGGCTTCTAGGTTAGATGAGATGATATACTGTCAGCTGAGGAATAAGAATATGATATGCATAATTGCATAAACATCACTAGTTACATCAATTCAACTCACAACTCATCTGTCGTCCGTTTCAAGCAAGTTAAGTCAGATGCTAAGTAGGCAAATTAACTAATTTTCAATCGCCATAATCAACTCAACAGGTTTCAGTTAGGATCAGGTTACTATATCTCAATTTAAATCCAATAAATGTATCATTCAAGTTCTAGTTCTAAAACATCACCAGCTAAAGCTCTTGTTATAAAACCCACCAAAGCTGAATCAACGAGGGGATGTTCATGTAATAATAGAGAAAAAGGAATAGACAGAATTCGAGTAGAGATCCTTACATGATCCTATGACAACAAAAACGAAAAACCCGAGCAAGATAGGGCCAACAGGGTAGTTGTTTCCCTTCTTTGTGCTTGTCTCAGGGACAGCACCACGCTTCGCAATATTCTTTTCAAACTTCTCCACCTTCCTGTCAGCAAGCCTCCTTGAAGTCGTCTGCATATGAGCGAACAAATATTACCATAATGTGATAGTTGATACATTAACCGTAAAACCACAACCTAATATGAGTTTTCAACTTGGACTAATTTGACAATTAAACATAGATTCCTTCAATATTAGACAAAGAGACACATGCTATGCATTCCAATTATTTTTGTTTATTTCAAATGCACAATCAGATCATAAACACCAGCCAGCTTTTGCAAATTTCCTACAAAATTATTCCGACTAATCAAGGAAAAATCCTCTATTTCTACCAAAAGAAACGATGGCGATCATCACGTTAACAAGATCTAGAGAAAATAAGTAGCATTATTATGGAATTTAGAAAACTAAAATCATCCAGTTTTGGAAAAATGAATAATTATGTCAGCGAGTCTTCTTCTATTGCTTAAATTCCCTAGACAATGAAACCAAAACTACCTCAAATGCATCGAATAATCTACAAGCTATAGCATTAGCATTGGACGCTATATGATATATACTGAGTATTCACGAAATTAAGCAAAGCATCTATGAATCATAAGAACAAATTCAAAATAGCAATAAAACACAGGGTAAAAAACACATTTTATTTAAAAAAATGCATGATATACATTGATCACTCACGAAATTAATCAATGTATCTATAAATCATAAGAACGACCACAAAATAGCACATAATTTTTGAAAATTTGAAAAAAGAAAAACAGAATTTACCATTGTTACGGAGAGATCGGGAATCCGGTAAATCTTCGACCAAAATATTCTACAAAAAAAAAAGAAAAATATAAGACGGGGAGATTCAGCTCCGGCGAGGTATTTGGATGCCGATCTCTTTATTTCTCAACGTTTGTTTTCCTTTTTTCTTTTCTTTTTTTTTTTTCTCCAGTTAATGTAATTTTGAAGGATTTCAACATTTTATAGTAATTCAAGGCAGCAACAATTGAGAACGTTTCATTATGGCCGCGTCAATGCCTAGCTTGTGATTGGGTCTAACGCGTATATGGTCTACGTGGCGTGAGCTTATTGGATGCTGTTGTAGAATCCGCCGTGACACTAATTTGATTTTTTTGTTCCTTTTTTTGAATACTTGGTTACAAAATCAGAGCATGGGTTTCTCCAGCCCAGAAGTGGCAAGTTCTGGCCCTGTAAAAAATGAAAGCCCATAAAATATACAGCCCATTAACTAGTAGGTAGTGGGCCAGAGTCCAACAAAGACAGCTAGTGTCTTGAGCTTGTTCGTTTTCCTCCACAAACAAAAGATAAACATTTTTCTTCTGCACGACACAATGATAAACAATATGGTAACTAAAACGTGCATGATTCTATCATTTGTGACACGATTGTATATAATTATTTTAGAACAAACTATTAAAAAGAATTAAAATCTTGGGGACAACAATTTCTCTTTCCTCTGTATCTCCGCCCCTGATCATAAATGTATATGTTCAGTACAACAAAATAGTAATCACTAGATTTAAACTCGTGCAATGCATGAGCTTCATTTAACATTTATCTAATTTTTATTTTATAAGTATTATTATTTCATATATGTTTGTTGATTTATATGTATGATATTTTTTTCTATATCCTTAAAATAATCTTTCTCATTGTTTTTATTTTTTTATTTTTTTCATTTGATCTTTAGCACAAAATTGTTAATAGCTAGTTGTTTATAGGTGTTTACTGTTGGATTAGATATTTTCATATTTTTCTTTAAAAAGTATAGAATAAATCTCATTTTTATCGTTCGAAGACATCTGTTCTGTTCCGATTTTGCCTTTGAGTGCTCTTTTTATTAGGTTTACATAATGATTTCATTTGTAAACATCATTTGTAAAATAATAGAATATCATCTATTTTTTCTACAATTCCCGATATGATCCACTTTCAAACTTGCAAATCTATCTACGTCCCAATGTAAACATATCCTAAGATTTTTTTAGCACCTATTTTTTGCTAATGTCATTACTTTTGCAAGAGCATTGTTGTTTACTTTTTTTTTTTTTTTCAATTTGAAATGTTGGACAAAAACAATTATTAAAGTTTGGAACCAAATATTTCATATAGAAAAAGACAATACAACATTAGCAATCTCTTCCAAGCATTTGTAACTTATATATTTAGTTTTTTCAAAGCACTTATTTTGTGTAGAGTAGTGGGGTATGTATTCAATTGGTATTAATTTTTTGATATTTTCATAAATAAAATGTTTTTTAGAGAAGACACTTGGCAACATTGTAGAGTTCTAAGTGTCATCACTGGAGAGAACCAAACCACACTTTTATATATATAATTCCAATTTACTTAAATGAACAACTACGAATAAACGGTTCTTTTTATAAATTAGTTGTGCAAAACTCAAATATTGAAAATATTAAAAAAAAAAAAAAAAAAAAGATTAATACTATCTTATAAGTCAATTGTCAAAATGAATTTTTGGAATAAAACTATAAATACTAATGAACGAAGTCTCAGGCTTTGAGTTTTCTATTTAATGATAATTTGTCTCATTTGCTAAGGTGGACCTTTTAGCCTCATGAATTTATTTAATTTGTTTCTTTGTAATACTTATTGTGCTTCTCTATAAATTAATTGAATTTATCTTAATTAAGCTGCCTACTCATCAGATAGGATGACATAAAAATAATAAAATTATTAACAAATCATTTTTTCTTTTCTTTTTTCTTTCAGACACGTATAAAATATTCGTTTTGCGGCTATTGGACAAATAAAGTCATCTGATTATAAAAGAATAAGCATCTGCCAAGGCATACTCCAAATAGTGCATACTTTTTTATTTATTTATTTCTTTATATATATATATGTGTGTGTAGTCATACATATGTAGCCTGCATTTTATGTGGAATATTTGCCAAGTGCTTTGGTCACATTAAATTAAATTAATTAAAAATGAAGAGAAAAGGAAAAAAATAGTATGGTTGGCAAGTTCCCACCTTCAATCACGTGCCTAAATCGCTAGCCCACCATTGAATTGTTCCATAATATCAATTATAAAAAATTAATATATTTATTTAGTTTAGCCAAGTGCTTAATTTAATTACTTATTTAATTCCCTATTTTTGTTCCTTTCCATGAGATTTCTCCACGTCTGCATTCATCTTACGGCCCAAAATATTGCCAGCAAACAAGCATTATTAAAATAACTTTTTTAGGAGAAAAGAGAGGGAAATTAAGAGTTGTACTTTGAGAAGTTTTTATATTTATTTATAATAAAAAATTGGCGTTGATGTCAGCTGCTGATCAGCTTTGAAAGAATCAGGTAGAATGTCTTAATCTTCTAATTAATTTTAAAACCATTTTGCTAAGTGTTGTAACAATATGACATACAAATGTTTCTTGCATTTTGTTTGGAGGGATATGGACAATTTTAAGCTTATTAATTCTCTGGAAAATATTTAACGCAAACTAAAATTTCATTTTCTCGATATGGCTTATTCACAGAAAAAATGATACCTTTCGGTGGGCGAAAAAAATAAATAAAATTCATCTTAAGCTGAATTTATACATAACTCAATTTTACACCCGACCTATAATTAATATTAGATTAAGATTCGTGTATGAATTCAATTTGAACTTCGGGTTGATATACAATTGATCTAGTTTGATGACGTAAGTCAAAATAAAAAAGTGAATTTATAAACAAATTTAAACGTGGGTGTAATTAGTTTTAGCAACTTTAGTAGGAAAAAAATGGACTAAGATTCTTGTGAGATTGTTTTACCCATTTAATTTTATAAAAGGGATCAATCTATAAATTAAAGCCCACAAATTTGTATACAGAAGAATTGTATATTTGAAGTTACATTTCATATTTTAAAATAATCACCGCATACCATGTGTATCAAATGATATCAATGTAACAAAATATGAGATGAAACATCCAATATAATAGAAGATCTGAATCGATGAATTTGATGTTTAACTTATTGTGGGTGATGGAAGTTATGTTTTACGAAAATACACATATGATACCATCTCATTTAAATTTTTGTGATAGAAATAAATCCATAAATGAGGAAGGTTATAGCTTTTATGGAAGGCATGTGAAAGAAATTTATCCAGAAACCCTCTTTATTATAAATGCGTTTCATGTTATGTCTCAATTGCCTTTTATCGTGATATAGAGAAAAATAATGTCTTCCACCTACTGCTTCCAATTAATGAATTCATATAGCAAATTAATTTCATATATGCAGAGTTTATTCAGCATCAAAGCTGCATTTTTGGCAATCGAACAGGCCAGGTCACGGCTTAAATAAATGGGACCATGTTAAAATTTAGAAACTTCATTTTTAATCGTAAAAATTCAAATTGTATTTCTACATAAAAAATGGGTTATGACTCATGGGTCCATCCAAAAATTAAAATTATATGTGTTAAAGTTAAAAATAAATGTCAGCTTTAGATTTTCACAAATAATGAGTAATGTGATAACAAATCTTGTCTACCATATTAAATGTATAATAATTGTGGGAGTTTTTTTCTCTTCCTTCTTAATAAATTTATTTAATATATGTAATTTGATAGGAGTAAATTAGAATATTTTTGATAAATTATTAGTAAATATATCTTAAAATTCTATTGTTGACGTCAGATTTTGTGAAGCACAAAATCCTAGCAAAACACCGAAAATATAGACCCAATATAGACCCGACTCAAATAAATCGAGCCGAATAAAAAGTATGAAAATCAAATAATAATAAGAAAAAGATTGGCCCAGTGCCTACTCGGGCAAATTTGTTCGGCTCGTTCTGGTCGATCAATTCTGGCCGGACATAACGTTTTTATTTTATATAAGAATTGAGAGAAAAGAGCTCTTTAAATGCTTGAATACAATGATTTCGAAACCTAGAATTCGAATTCGATTCATTTGAATGATAATTGAGGTCCAATTTATAGACTTGGTCTAAGATACATCACTTGGCAAATAAGACTCAAATCCCCTGATTTTAGGGTTTAGATAAGAAAAAATCGTGCTAAAATCTATTTAAATCGGATACGATTTGATCTTAATTTGTTTCCTTTCTTGAAGACTCTTTTTTGAAATAAACTAAGTTTTTCCTGCTCTTCTTGTGAAGATGAACTCGATTTCTGACTTTCTACTTGATTTTCCACAAATACCTTGAGTAATTATATTTATGGACCATGTTGACTAGTAACTACTTGACTAAACACAGCCTCGGTCGGGTTGGCTCGGCCAATCTCTGGTCGGACGTCTGGGCTAGGTTCTGGTCAGGTCAGTTCCTGACCAAGGCCGGCGGTCTGGTCAGCTCTGGTATTCTGGCCTCCTGGTCGATTCTGGTCTTCCTACCGACTTGGTCTCCATCCTAGCTAATTCTGGTCTTCTGGCCTTCTGGCCGGTTCTGGTCTCCACTTAAGCCGAATCCTAGATCGGGTCGGTTTGATGGGGGCCCAACATCTATAATGATATTTATTTTGGGGTAAATTTATTTTACCAAACTGATATTTGTTATGGAAGAAGGGAGTAAATAAATTATATTAATGTGAGTCTGTCGCATTTATTGGTTTGTAATTCAGAGAAATTATCCAAATCCAAAGAGAAAAAAGAAGAAGGAAAAACCAACGGCCTGAATAAATTGTAGATAAGCGATAAGCACAAGAAACACTTTGCAGAACGACCCCATTAGGACACGTGGCGGTACCAAAATTACTCTCTCTCTCTAAGAGTATCGACACGTAGCACCCAAAAAATTAAAGCCCATAATGGGCTATTATGTAAGGCGGTCAACGTCATTGGTCCAGCCAAAATACTGGTGGGCTGACGTGGGCCGTCGCTTTCAAAGCCCAGAACACAACACAAAAGATTATAAATAAATTAAAAAGTTAAATAAAAAGGAACCCAAAAAAAAAAAAAAAAAGAAAAAAAAAAAGGAAGTGGGTGTAGTGATGGCCTAATCACTTCATGACAAGGCATCGGCTAAAGTCACCTTATCCATTTACCACTACTTTGTAACTTATTTACCACATTGCCACTAGTTTTTCGGCTCCTCATTTGAATGATACCACTTTTTTATGCCGAGCCAACTTTAGTTTAAAGGTGTTTATACTTTAAAATAATGTTAGGTAATAAATACATTCCTATAAGTACCATTTTTAAATTTAGCACTTTTAATTATTGTTTTATTCTGCCTAAATATATGAACCTTTTTTTTTTTTTTTCCACAAGACAAAACCCAACATTTTAATTGTAAAACAACTATGAAGTGTAGGAAAACGTGCACCAGTTGAAATATTATATTAGGATCAATAAGCACACTTGCTTTTAGTTTGGTCCAATTATAACTTTTTCTATTTTATAAATGAACAAGTATGTCACTCTTTTATTACAAACCAAACAAGCCAAACATTTTGTTGATTCTCGAAGTTGACGCGCGTTATTTTATCTAATGTGTACTAATTAAAATTATATAATTATATTTACTGTCCCTTGAAAAAGTTAGATATTTTTTTATTAAATTAACTATTCAACTTATATAATGATTTTATAAGAAAATATAAATGCGTCGAAGGACATTTTCCTTAATAAGGAACTTATAATTAAAAAAACAAAACATATTTAACCAGACATGCTTTTTATTTCAACCTTAATGTGTTCTTTTTGAGACTTTTGTTGGTTTTCTTTAGTTACATTGATTAGTTTAATAAAGGGGTTCATGAGGAAGACAACGCCTATGCCCAATCATAGAATAGGTTTGTTGGTCTCAAGTCACAAACTTGCTTAAAAAAATTTTTTGATTACAAGTTACAACATTGCTGTATACTATAAAGGTCAATTTGTCACTGGGCAAAAAGTTCCTAGGTTTTTTTTATTGGAGAAGGAAAAAATAAAAATTTAATTGTAAAAAGTAATTAGTTAATTTCAACTAAAAACGAATGAGTAAATCTTTATTACCTTTCTATTGGGGGAGAAAAAAAAAAATTAGTTGTAAATAGTAATTAGTTAATTTCTACTTGATAAGAATGAGTAAATCTTTTCATAATAAAGATATACGATACCACATTCAGATAATTTGAGGAAGTCCTAATTTGATCTCCTCCAAATCTATAGAGAGAGAGAGAGAATATGAAAATTCTTGATATTTTTAAATGAAATTAAATAAGCTAACCGACTATAGTTGACATCAAATATGATTGATGTCTGATGATGTTTTGAGAATTGGTTAAAATAAATATCTTACATTATAAAAAAATTGTAGATGAAATTCTCATACTTATGAGACAACTCAAAATAAAAATGAGCATTACTGTTCAAACAGATGATCCAAATTAAAAGGAAAATTGTTATCGTGTAATATACCAATTTTATTTAGGGGAACAACCCAAACTACACAAATAAATATAGAAAGATCCATTTCTACACAAAGAAATATAATTATATCATTTTCTACATAAATTCTTATAAAAATAGTCAAAACTACACATTTTGTTTTGCTAATAAACCCACCCCCAATTTGTACCTGATTTGACATTAATGACCAACTTACACGAAAATTAGGTGTAGTGAAGCTTACACGAAAATTCCCAATTTTTGGGCTTATACAAAATTTGTGAAATTTAAGGCTCATACGAAAATTCTCAATTTTTGGGCTTAGACGATAATTCACAAATTTAGGGTTTAAACGAAAATTTATAGATTAAGGGCTTACACGAAAATTTTCAAATTTTGGGCTTACGAGAATTCCCAAATTTAGAGCTTATACGAGAATTCTCAGATTTAGGATTTACACGAAAATTCCCAATTTTTTTGGCTTACACAAAAATTCTCATACAATCATTTACAGCAACTTTTACAGACCACCCATCAAATCGATACTGTTGACTTAGTGACTCAATCATCAAAATGTGTAGTTATGATATATATTATAACAAAATGTATAATTTGGATGTATTATTATAACAAAATGTGTAGTTATTGTATATTATTATAACTTTTAGTGTATTTAGGGTGTTTCCCATTTTATTTATGATCTACAAAAGACAAGCTCATTGTTACATATTCAACCTGTCATTCTCATTAAATGTTGTATAAAAGAATCAAACTAGGGATGGCAACGGGGCGGGGAATCCTCGAAATACACCCCCGCAGGGACGGGGACGGGGTAAAAATTTTCCCCGATTGGCGGGGCAGGGCGGGGACGGGGATTGTATTCCCTGCCCCGTGGGGATCCCCGCGGGGCCCCGAAAATATTTTATATATATATATATTTATTTATATTTAATATAATATAATTAATTATTATAAAAAATAAATTTTATTTTAATTTTATATATATATAAACTATATATTAATATATTTTTAAAATAATATAATTAAATGAATATAAAAAATTAATTATATAGAGATTGAAATGTTGAGTGCATTGAAGTATTGAACAATAATGGAAATTAATGAAAATGTATTAAAATAATTTATCTTTATGTTTTAACTAATTTTATTAAATTATGCTTTCATCTTTTATTTGGATTTTGAGTCTTTTTTTTTTTAATATTTGAGTTATATGTAGTTGTATGAATTATTTTTATATATTAATTAAATTAAAAAAAAAAAAAGACGGCACGGGCGGGAATTTTCCCCGATTCGTTGGCGGGGACGGGGACGGGGATTCCCCACGAACGCGGGGACGGGGATGGGGATTGCTCCCCGGCCCCGCCCCGTTGCCATCCCTAAATCCAACATAAAAAAACAGCACTTTAAATTAATTGTCAGCTGTTGAATTACTCAATTATATTTTATCTCTTATTATTAAACTTTCAATTAATGTTATGGATATATTGATAATACCATTTGAAAATTAAGAAGATGTTTTGTTCAATTTGAAGAGGGCAAAAGCAAAACATCGTGGGGCCTTGGTTCAGTTTCCATCTACTTTTGCATTTTCCTTTTTTTTTTTTTTTTTTTTTTTGCAACTTGACTGTCAACTCCGTTTCTCTTATCCAGTGAAAAATCATGAAAAAGGGCCAAAAAAAAAAAAAAGGAAAAAAAAAACAGAGTGTCATTTAGGATATTTTGGCATGATGAGAGTGTAGTTATGACATTTGAAGTGGAGATGCATACAAAAAAGAAGAATAGAGTTGAACTTGTTGGCGTGTAGGACTTGTCCAATGGATGTGAACATCTAAGGAGTTGGGGATTGGCAAAAGCAGTGATTTATTTTCTTGGTGAGTGGGAGTATACCTTTTCAACCCTCTTTAATAAATTATTGTTTCCCATTCTTGCAATAATTAATGTTTAATTAATTTTATAATTTCTGGGCTGGATGGAGATGGATGGATGGATGAAATGGGATAGAGATAATGGTCCTTTGCTAGCAGACATTTCTACCACCATATTCCCCTCATCTTACTTTCACAGATTCTTGTAGCATAGTGTCCATATTAATTAATTAAAGCTTTATTTTTTTTGCCTTCATAAGATGCTTTTCCCTTTTTTCTCATAGTGGGAACATTATTTACTGCAGCAATCATTAATCTTTCGAACATATTATTACCTCAGTTGTTGTCTAGAGCTCCAAATAGTTGGCTCATTTGGGAGTCAAACTCAAAAACCCATAATCCCACTTGTCTGATTACTTCATTTCTCAAGATTTTAAGGTAACCTTTTATCACAAAAACAAGATTTTTTTTCCTCTTCTCTTTGTGTGCAGATTCTGTCTGTGGGAGGGTTTGGTTGTTGTTTTGCTCTGCTTTTAGGGTGTTTGTGATTTGATTGCTATTGTTGAGAGAGAATCTTTGCTTGCTAAGCCTTGGAGCATTTCTCCGGCCAGTTTTTGGTTGGTAGCTAAATGGATAGAAACCAAAATTCTGTTTTGTTTGGAGAAAAAGTTGGTATCTTTGATGGATTCCTTGATTCTTCCTCATCCCCCTCTATTCTTGCTCTTTCAGCCTCAAGTTTGTAGCATTTTTAGGTGGATGAGATGAGATGAGATGGAATCACACTAATTGGTATCTTCTTTTCACTGATTTTCCATTCAGTTTCTCAGAATTCTTTTGGCGATGATCATTTACTGTGGATTCGAAGGCGGCGCCGTGGGGGATAGATTAGATAGGGTTCAATATGATAGCTGAAATTGGTACTGTTTGTTGTTAATTTGATTGATTATGAATCTACTTCATGTGATTGGATTTGGGTTGAAGGTGGGCCATCTTCTTTTGCTGCTATGTTGCTGGTTTCTGTCTCTGATCTCTTTGAATTGGCTAAGTAATGATAAAATCATGACCACCAAGACCAGTTTGGTTGGGGATGGAGGGCAAATTTGGATGAAATTGTGGGATCAGATTTCGGAGAGTGGTTGTAAGATCCACCGCCATTATTCTCAGTGTTTTAGCTCAAGAAAATTTAAGAAAAACTTGTGGAAGAGGCTTGTGGTAGCATGGATAGTATTCGGGGTTATAGCTTCGTTGTCGGTTGGTTGGCTCATGAGCTCACATGCTTTTGAGAGGAGGAAAGAAACACTTGCTAGTATGTGTGATGAAAGGGCCAGGATGTTGCAGGATCAGTTCAATGTTAGCATGAATCATATCCAGGCAATGTCTGTTATGATTTCAATCTTTCATCATGGCAAGAATCCATCTGCTATTGATCAGGTAAAACCAGTAATCAAATCACTTATCTCCATCCTCTAATCTCAATTGCTGATTATTGTTGGATTGAGAACTTGCAGAGAACTTTCGAGAAGTACACAGAAAGAACGTCGTTTGAGAGGCCCCTTACGAGTGGAGTGGCGTATGCAGTGAGAGTGCTCCATGGTGAAAGAGAGGAGTTTGAGAAGGAGCAAGGATGGAGTATTAAGAGAATGGATGAACAGACCCCAGTTCACGAGGACGAATACGATCCAGCTGACCTTGAGCCGTCTCCTGTGCAGGACGAATATGCCCCCGTCATTTTTGCACAAGACACTGTGGCTCATGTCATTTCTGTTGATATGCTCTCTGGAAAGGTAACCTTTTTATCCTCTTCTTTCGGTGTTGATTATAGTTGCTTAAGAGTTTAGATTATGCTTGTGGTAACAGGAAGATCGTGATAATGTATTGCGTGCAAGAGAATCGGGGAAAGGTGTTCTCACTGCTCCATTCAAGCTACTCAAAACGAACCGTCTTGGAGTCATACTCACTTTTGCTGTCTACAAAAAAGATCTCTCCCCTAATGCAACCCCTGCTCAAAGGATCCGAGCCACTGCCGGGTAAAATTGTGTATTATGTAGAGTGAACATGATGAGGTTGAGTAAGAAACTAATTTGTAGTTGCTCGAATAGGTATCTTGGTGGTATCTTTGATATTGAATCACTCGTGGAGAAACTGCTTCATCAGCTTGCTAGCAAGCAATCTATTCTTGTGAATGTGTATGACACCACCAATTTCTCTCATCCTATCAGCATGTATGGCTCAAACACCGTGTCTGATGGGCTGCATTATGTCAGTGCTCTCAATTTCGGAGATCCATTTAAGAAGCATGAGATGCATTGCAGGTGATTGCCACTCTTCTTTCTTCCAAATGTTTCTCTGTCGGATGCCCTTGTTGATTCTTGAGTGTTAATCCGTTGATGCAGATTTAAGCTAAAGAAACCATGGCCATGGGCCGCGATAAATATGTCAGTTGGCATCTTTATAATATTTTTGCTCTTGGGGGAAATATTCAATGCTACAGTGAATCGTATAGCCAAAGTTGAGGATGATTATCATGAGCAGATGGAGCTTAAGAAACGTGCCGAGGCTGCTGATGAGGCCAAGACTCAGTTTCTCGCGACTGTTTCACATGAAATCAGAACTCCCATGAATGGTGTTCTTGGTCAGTGAATAAATTAGAGAGCTTTGTTCCGTTTCTAGATCCGATACATTATTAGCAAACAATCTGATATTCTTGTCATTTGTTGCCAGGAATGCTCCAAATGCTTATGGACACACATCTAGATGAAACTCAACAAGATTATGTCAGAACTGCAAGGGAGAGTGGTAAAGCTTTAGTTTCACTCATAAACGAGGTGTTAGACCTAGCCAAGATTGAGTCTGGTAAACTTGAGCTCAAAGAAGTTAGCTTTGATTTGAGGGCAGTTCTCGATGACGTCCTTTCACTGTTTTTTGGAAAATCACAAGATAAAAAAGTCGAGGTAAATTATATCTCGTAACTTCTGGTTTCTTTTTCCCTTCCTGTTTTCACAGTGGTCTAACCTTGAATCATGTTTATCTTCGACAATTACAAGTGCAGTTGGCTGTTTACGTCTCTAATAAAGTCCCTGAAACACTGGTCGGTGATCCTGGTAGATTTCGTCAGATAGTTATGAACCTAGTGGGCAATTCAATCAAAGTGAGTTTAATCTAGAATGTGATACTGTTGTGTCCCAAATTGATGTTTACTGACTACATGTTTTTAATCACAGTTCACTGATAAAGGACACATATTTGTGACCGTTCATCTTGTTGAAGAAGTGTCGGAAATGGAAGTTGAGAGAGACCTGCGTTGCACTCTGAGTGGGCAGCAAGTAGTTGACAGAAGGCGAAGCTGGTCTGGATTCAAGATTTTCAATCAAGAGGCCAACATGTCTTCTTCACTACCATCCTTGCCCGACCAAATAAACATAATCGTGTCAGTTGAGGACACGGGTCAAGGGATCATACTAGAAGACCAATCACGTGTATTCAACCCTTTCATTCAAGTCCGTCCCTCCATCACCAGAACGCATGGTGGCACTGGTATCGGGCTCAGCATTAGCAAGTGCTTGGTCCACCTCATGAAAGGTGAAATCGGGTTGGCAAGCTCGCCACAGATTGGATCCACCTTTACTTTCACCGCTGTTTTCACCAACAGGAGCGCCAACGAGACCAGCCAGCAAATCAACAATCAATCCAATTCATTATCCTCGGAGTTCCATGGGATGAGAGCTCTGGTTGTGGACCCCAACCCTGTTCGTGCCATGGTCTCCAGATATCACATCCAGCGACTTGGAATCCACGTTGAAGTGGTTCCAGACCTGAGTTGTGTCGGATTGTGTGGCCCCCACAAGGGGACTATAAACATGGTTTTTGTCGAGCAAGAAATGTGGGACGAGAAACTAGGGATGTCGGTCGTTGATGGTGGGGTGACACCTCAATTCATACTTCTATCTAATTGTGGCCGGTGTTCTGGCGTTGGGACCACCCCGTTTGTTGTGATGAAACCGCTGAGAGCGAGTATGCTTGCTGCATCGCTACAGCGTGCAATGGGGGTTGGGGGCCGAGGGAACTACAGAAACGGGGAGCTTCACAAGCTGTCCCTTAGCAGCCTCCTTCGTGGTCGGAAAATTCTGGTGGTGGATGACAATCCGGTGAACCTCAGGGTGGCGACCGGTGCGCTGAAAAAGTATGGTGCTGATGTGGTCCATGCAGAGACAGGGAAACACGCCATCTCGTTGCTAACTCCACCCCATTCTTTTGATGCCTGTTTCATGGACATCCAGATGCCGGAAATGGATGGGTAATTGAATCATTCTTATCTTTGTTTCTTTCTGTTGGATGCAATTTTCTTGATTATTATAGCATGTGTTTTTTGATGCGTTGCAGGTTTGAAGCTACGAGGAGAATAAGGGAGATGGAGTACAGCACCAACAAAGGCCTCAAGAGTGGAGAGCTCTCGATGGAGGCTTATGGAAACGTGGCAAAGTGGCATGTCCCCATCATGGCCATGACCGCTGATGTCATCCAGGCAACGAACGAGAAATGCTTGATGTATAATATGGATGGCTTTGTCTCGAAGCCATTTGAAGCCGAGCAGCTTTATAGGGAAGTTTCACGCTTCTTTCAAACATCATCGGACTGAGGAGTATCATCACTACAACGTATTTCTAGTTCGATGCTCCTATTATGCAAGAAAATGGCATGGTCTCTTTACATTTATTTGGTTGTGCATATTCCCCACTTGTGAGTGAATATTCTATCAACTCCTCATTTTCTTACATTTGAAGCTGAACTACAATGCTTATGCACTGTCTTCAATTGTGCAGGATAACATTTTTTCTTGGTTTAAAAGAGAATGTGTATAGAAAGGTGAAGATTCTTTGTGGACAGGGAAAAAGGGAGCTCGTTTATCTCTCGTTCGTAGCTGTAGCTGTATGTATTATTCGCAGTCGAAGACCATTCTTTACCAGTGAAGTCCTACAGGATTAAAGTTTCATTTGTATGATAGCAGCAAATAGCTTAGTTCCCATACAGTGTAAAAACAATGTTAGCATCTACAAAGTGTATATTAGTGTATGTTGTGAAGATTGAATAATTGAGAGTTGATGGGGGTTATTTGGCCTATTCACTCACTTTAAGTTTGCTTGTGCTTTCATTCTTTCTACTCTCAAACTATATAGTAAATGAAAAAAGGTGCACTCTGTTGCCTTAGAGCTGTTATTGGTTGTACCTTTGGATAACCCTGTCCATTGAAGTAACATCATGGATGAAAAAATTGCGATATTTCGGCGATATATCGCTCCTTTCGTGATCCCAAAAGAAAAACGCCATGCAGTAATATTTCATTAAAATATCATCGAAATATCGGCGATATTTGGAAAAATATCGATTTTTATCGTTATCGATGAAAATGGCTCAAAATCATGTGATATCGTTGATATATCGCAGATATATTAGTAATTTATCGGTGTGTGCAAATGTGGGAAGAAACTCATAATTTTTTTTTTTATCTATTAGTAAAATAAATATGAATTTAGATATATTATGCATTAATATATATATATATATATCTAATTTATCTAATTTATTGCATTAATATTATCTAATTTGTGATATATAAAAATAGAACAAATAAAATTAGAGAAGATGAAATTTTAAAATGCATTTACAATCTTATCTTATGTGAAAATATAATATAGTAGATTTCTATACAATATCAATATCAATGTTAGGCCATAATTGTAAAAATATTTTATAAGAAAAACTCACATAAGTAAAAATTCAAGAAAAAAAATTAGATATTAATATAATTTTCGAAAATTTTAATAATTGACTTAATTTTTTAGGAATAGTCTCTTCCTAATATTAATACTAACTTAATCTTGTTGTAAATATATCATTTTATTTGAAATTTTAAGTTTAATATATGTATTAATGTTAGTTATAATATTTTGTAAGCTGCTGAATATATTTTCCAATTTTTTTCACAAAGTTTCCGTATTTTTTAAAAAAATGTCCGATATTTCCAGCGAAATCGATATTTTCATAATTGACATAACATACATATTCAAGCATATGTTTTTACGAAAATGGGTTGAAAATAAGGCTAATTTTCTGTAAAACATTAAATCGATATTAAATTGTTTATATTGCTTAAATTTTCAATCTGTCGATATGTCCGAGTGGTTAAGGAGACAGACTTGAAATCTGTTGGGCTTCGCCCGCGCAGGTTCGAACCCTGCTGTCGACGTGGCTTCCCTTTTTTTTTTTGAAATTTCCATTTTTTCCATTTTTTTTTATCATTTCAGCAAAATTGTGACAAATTTTGTTGTCATTACACATTATGCTAGTAATATGAGATCAGTATTTTTTTTTTGACGAAAAAAAATATATACCACCATGAATGCAATTTTTTTTTTTTGAAATTAATTGATAAGATTTCAATAACTTTGAATTTATTATAAAATTCAAACATTATGCTACCATTAATACTCACCATAGAATAAATTTCTCATTAATGCCATATATCCATGACAGATATTGAAATTTAAAACCAAGTATTAGAAAAGGCAAAAGTATTAAACTAAACAAAATAGAAAGAGAGAATTATAGAAAAGCTATTTCCTATTTAAATCCAGATTAAGCGTTGAAAAGACGCCACAGAGCCTGTGTTTTGACAAATATACCCCTGAGAATATCTATCTTAAATACCCCCCTCCTCAGTCCCTGTCCTTCCCCCAATCGCGAGCAGCACAGTCAACAGCGCCTCCGCCGCAAGGGTAGCAGAGTGATAGCGTTTGACGGCGGCGATGGATCCCGACGCCGTGTCTAAGGCCTTTGTGGAGCACTACTATTCCACATTCGACACTAATCGAGCCGCGCTCGCCGGCCTCTACCAGGATGCGTCAATGCTCACCTTTGAGGGGCAGAAATTCCAGGGCTCCCAAAATATTACTACCAAGCTCACCAGTTTACCGTTCCAGCAGTGCCAGCATCAGATCAGCACCGTCGATTGCCAGCCATCCGGCCCTGCCGGTGGAATGCTTGTTTTTGTTTCCGGAAATCTTCAGCTCGCCGGTGAGCAGCACGCTCTCAAGTTTAGCCAGGCGAGTTTTTATTTTCCTTGATGATATTTTTTGGATTTTAATATTGATTTGTTAATGTTATCTGATTCTTCGATATTTTCGTTTAGAGTTTGATTCTGAGTTGCTATAGCTGATTTTTATTTGATATTTTGAAGCGGCAATTAGTTGTTAGAATCAATGTATCTATCTGAAATGTGGCTGGAGAATATTCGTATTCGATGTTCGTTTTTGGTGGCTGATTGATTATTGCAAATCTTTGAAAATCCACCATAGTTTGCTTTAATTAGCTGAGCTACTTTTTGTTGCAAAGTTGCTATTAGCCTTTCCATTTGAGTAAAATGCTGCTACCATTGGTAAAAAGAATTTTCGATTTCTTTTGTTCAATTGGTTCAGACTTCTTTGTCTGTGTGATTGGAAAAAAATTCTGAGGAACTATAAATTTCAAACGGTCGTTTTCATGCTTCTGGAATTTGGTCGTTTTTGTGCAATTTTTCTGGTGGATTATTGCTTTTAGGACATTCAGATAGATTTCAAGTGGATTCATTGAAATCACACTTTTTTGCTGGTGCAACATTATTATCAAGGATGCAATTAGTGGCCTGGCTCATATTATGAGCATAACCATCACAATTCACAATGGATCAAAAATTGTCTGAAGATTTGGTTTTTGAGTCGGTTCATGTTTTCGCTTTAGTTTGCAAATAGTACTCCTTAATTATTTCAGTTAAAGCCAAAAAAACAGATTTATCTTTCCCCTCTTGAAAATTTAGCAAATATGGGGTGTAATGAATTTACATTGATCATTATTGTGCTCATTAGTCATGTATGTTGTGTTTGCTTACAGATGTTCCATCTGATGCCGACGCCTCAGGGCAGCTTCTATGTGTTGAATGACATCTTCAGGCTCAACTATGCGTGAGAAGAACGCTCGTCTGTTTGTTGAAAGTTATTGTTGCCAAAGTGGCCTTGAACACATAATTTGTTTAGTTTGTTGGTGTTTTAAGACTCTCTTTGTTGAAATGAATACCGTGGACAAATTTGTTTCCTCCTCGTGTATTTGCTGCTGCTTTATTACATACTGATAGTTACTTCTATGATTGAAATTCTTGTGTGGTTGCATCAAGATTAGTATTTCCGCTTCATTTCTGCTTAAATGGCTGGAAGAAATTGGAACATGCATTAATTTCTTTTAGTATTTTGGACTAGAGCTTTGTGATGAAACTTCTTGAAAGATTTTATGATTTGAATGAATGTTGAAATTTTATACATATAAACAAATTTGTGAATACAAAAACTTATATGAAACCGTTTCATAGTAATTTCTCACGGATGGGATCATTATAACCCAAACAAAACTCATTTTTACAAATTCACGAGAATTTTGGGAAAATAATGGTAGTGAACATTGGGTAAAAGTAAAACTTGGAACCTTCATCATCTTATAGTTGGTGTTTGGAATATGGAACATGCCTGTTACAGCTATACATGTGTTGTGAGAGATGCTGGAAATCATCGATGAAGATTGAATTTAGTCTAGTCCATCATTACCATCATCATCATCTTCGTCGTTGCTGGTATAGAAAGCAGGCAAATCCAAGTGGGGAAGCTTGAGGCCCGGAAGATTTGTCGGTTCAACAACCTGTTTCTGCTCCATTACCTGTTGAATGTTGAATTGGGGTCGGCCTTTGAGTAATCCTTTGACGATTCCACTGACGGATTTGAAGGGATTGCGAATTCCATCTTTGATTTTGAGAATGAGGGAGACCTCGGAGAGTTGCCAGGCCAGAGTGACTAGAATCAACATGGTAAGAAGATGATGAGTGATTGAATTCTGCCTCTTCACTTTCTTCACCTCTTTCATTATCTCTTCATTACTGCAATTTCCACTACCTTCTTTCAATGGATTCTCCATCTCCGAACACCGCGTCTTTTCAGCTTCTTTGGATTCTTCACCACCATGCTTATCTTCTTCCAATGATTCTAACTGGCAATAACCAATTATTCAGGATTTTAAGAGAGAGAGAGAGAGAGAGAGAGAGAGAGAGAGAGAGTGAGTAATTGATTTGAGGGTACCTCAGACAGGAGTTTAGACAGAAACTGCCGTTGGCTATGGCGGCGATGGCCGGCGGCGGCGGCGGCTATTTCATTATCCTCGTCGCCCACAAGGTTGATTTCTTCATCCTCCATTACATTTCTTATGGCTTTCTCTATCATCTCGATTTTTTTGTCAGATTCCATCTCTCTCTTTCTCTCTCTCTCTCCAACTATCTATAAATATCTATACAGTAATTACGAGGAGTAGATGTATCCAAGAAAGATGCGCGAGAGATGGGGGTGCTGACGCGTCATATTTGTGTCATGGTTTTCTTTGCTTCTTTTATTCTCTCTCATCTCATTCATAGCTCATCCAAATAATTATTTTTCAAGAAATTTTCGAATTGCGTTATTTAGATAAGGCAATGCGATTGCAATATTTAAGAAATAATCAAGTAATTGTCCACAATGACGGGTTAAAATATTTATACCTCTAAACCACCCACTCTCTGCCGAAGCATGTATTAACAAACTAATATAGCATTAGTTTAGCGTTACATTTACAATAAAAATAAAATACAATAGCTAAAATGTGATGGCCATAATTCTTTTCTGTACACCATTGAGAGCAGTTACAGAAGAAGCTGCAGCTATGTGAAGTGCTAAATCTCATAGTTTCCCATGTTCGATATCGTATGATCTGAAGCAAGGTCGCCATGAGAAGAAGATGCTGTATCGGAATCTGCATTTTCCAGCTCAGCCTGCCAGAATGATGATAGAATTAATGGATGCAGATTAAGATGTTTTGAAGCAAGATATGATATAGTAAATACCTTGGCTTGACGATATTTTTGAAGGATTCGATGATATTGCTGACGTGCATCTGGAGATTCGACCATAGACAGAACTCTAGAGAAAGCTTCGTCTATGGCTTCATCCACTTTCTGCTTACGGAACACCTTAAGAATGTCTTCATCCTCGCTCTCGCCAATAAATTCTATGTCCTGTCGAAATCCTCGTAACCCAACTCCTCTTCTGCGCCACCTTAGTATAACCTTCTCCAGTATACCAACTGCCCAACACACCTTATAGTTCTTCCTAACTTGATACCCCCTCACATGAGCCTGCACACACAACGATCAGATACGACTACGAGAGTCTCGTTTCTTACAGGGTTTTTTTTTTCAAATAATATGGTTATCTCGAATGGCTAAACCTTTACTTTGCATTATGGTAAAGAAATGACGCACCTGTATCTTCACAACTTTCTGGCGCAATGAAAGAAAGTCTTTCCGACCTTTCCAGCCTCTGAATTTCTTTTGAATAGATAAAGCAGCAGAGTTATCACGTGCATTGCGGAATGCCAACTTCGACGCAGCTGACAGCCCCACAATGTCACTTTCTAATAAAGAGTATTCATCTCCACTAGCATCAGCAATGGCAGCTGTAGCTTCTCTGTTTTGCCTCTTCCGGAATGAATGAGCGCGAAATGCAGATTGTATGCGCGCAGCAGCCTGAGCAGCATTCCGAACTGCAGCCAGAGTATGCCTAAGAGAAACCTGATCCTCGAATGTGGATGATCCTTCATTTGATATACTGTTAACTGTTCTTTCTGCTTCCAAGGCAGCAGATCCCTTGGATAGCTCACTTTCCTCCAGTGTGAGGGATGAAAGGTGACTAGTCAGTGCAACTTCTGAAAGATAACCTGCAAGTCCCCTGTGGCCACAGGTAGAAGCAATTGATGCTGCCGTTTTACCTGTACGGTCCTGTGAATTGGGATCTGTAACTGCTCCAGCTGATGCACCAGATGCTATGAGAGCAGCAACCATTTTCTCTCTGTCAAAAGTAAAGCATTTAAAGTTGATGTTTTCCAGAAACAATGTGTGATTATCTTTCAATGATGTTTAGACGAGATTCAGATACAAGAATAATGTTATATGAGCTGGTTGGTCAGGAAAATATATTAACAGCTCAACCTGTGTTAGAGTCAAGGGATTTAGCACAGGTAATCATCACGAAGAAAAATAACAATAGTACGAAGAGTTCAAACACCGGAAGAGAATTTTCCCGTCCAAGCCAAATCGGCCAAGTTCACAATTCCTTAATCCAAAGATAACCCGGTCTAGGAAGGAAAAACAGTCCATATACTAATCCTAAGCCCATGCAAAAGTAAAGCCCACGTCTACTAACAAGAAATTAAAGAAAGCCAATAAACAACTTAGGCTTGGTTCCTGCTTCCCGTGCTGACGATAAACAAGCGTATCGACCTGAATATCATCAATTTCTGAAAGTTGTTTTTTGTAGGTGCATGATCTTAGACACTTAAATGGAAAATACATATTATAGTAACTGATGATATAGTCAATTAAAATAGAAAAGTTAGATTGTGGAACTATGAAACGACAGTATAAACAGATTCAATCGTATGTACCAAAAGGACCTGAAGCAATCAGAAAAAGGGGTTAAATTTTGTTAAACCATTTCCATTGAGATAGGGAGATTTTTCAACTACATAATCATAGAAAACCCAGGGAAAAAGGGACTCTTTCCTCTCTCCTCTTAGACCATCAATCTGTAGGATATAACCATATGAAGCTAAATATAAAACATGTATTCCATGAGAAATTTTGGAGAACAAAAAAAAATACCTCCCAAACCGTGCGGCCCAATGAAGTGCAGTCCATCCATTAATGTCACGGAAGTTAATGCTTACTCCAGAATTCAAAATCGGTTGAAGTGCCCACTGAAATCCCAATCCAGCAACCATGTGTATGATACCTTGTTCTTTCTTGGATAAAGAACAGCTTTTTGGGTTATCCTTTAGTAATTTAGATGAAAGCCACACTTCCAATTTGTCCTTTATAAGTTCTTGCAGAAGCCAATCAAGAGTGGTTGATGGTGTTGAAGTGCCAACCAGAAGCGCATCGATGACTTGGCTCCATGAGTCTTCCGCCATTCTCGATTTACCAAATAAATCAGTTCCTGCTTCAGAGACATCTTCCTTTGGCAGCTGTTCAGATAGTAGCATTTGTACAAATCTGACAAGCAACAAGAGCTCTTCTGCACTCTTATTAGCTTCTGCTCCGGGTGGATTATTGTGCGTGCAAACATTAGGCTTAGCACGGTATTCAAACACCCTGACTTCGCTGCACGACTCTCGATTCCCCGAAGTAATGCAAATATTGACTTTTCCCTGCAAGTGAGTTGGAGCATGGCAGCAGAGGACACCTTCCTGAACAATCTGGACAGGAACTTCAATATCACCGATCATACAAGCCCATTCACACTCTGAGGGATCAGAGTAGAAAGACCCAATAATGATGATCTGCAAGTGGATGAACCTTGAATCACTAACTTTGAAAGTTCAGCAAGAACACTGAGCTCATTAAACAACTTCAATTTTGAAAATTTTAGATACATATTTATGAAAAGAATCAGCAAAATCATGCTCTTTTCAATGGTATACAGTGAGCAACGGTCACATATCATGATATGTATCTATATAGCAATATTAAAGTTGCCATCAGTTTTGGCCAATTAAGTCCCTGATGAGAAAAAAAGCATGAAAACAAGTATTTCTAAGCAGGCAAGAGAATAGAACGGAGACCTAAACATAAGTGTTTATAAATAGCAGAAGCCACAGATGTTTAGCTTGTTATTTGCATTGTGCAGGACTCAAAAATGTCATTTTTTACTGGATAATGTTTACAAAATTTCATCTTTCCTAAAAAAAGACACCTCTAGTGCTTTTGTGCTTTCCAGCAACATGGTATGACTAGCATAAGTTATTAGTGGCTTGGCATGCTGGGTAAGATGCTAGTTACAGCCAAACAGGGAAGATTCCAGTCATAAAATAATGCAATAATTACTACTACATTTGGTTTTCATGCATTTACCTTTGTACCCTCAGAGGTGTAACACCACTCTGGAGATATCTCACGGATTGTGAACTTCTGGTTTTGGGCAATGGTCAAACTTGTATTGTGTTCAAGAGACATTCCCAACCCATCTTCGTAAAATAATGATGAATTGCTGTTTGAAGTGGCCCCATAAGCATGTGGTACAGGAGAGTATGCGTGATACTTCAGGGAATCTACTTCTTGGAGAATCAAAGACGCTGGAAGGGTAGCGTGGTTGTCAGAGTTCTTTCAAATCAATGATTCCAAAAATAGTAAACAAAGATTATTCGGAATCTTACAAGCATCTTGTCCTCCGAATAGTGAGGGCAAGTCAGCATTTGGCAAATTCTTGGAGCCATCTAGCATATCTTTCCAAATGTCATCTTCGATCCCTGAGAGTTGTTGATATCAAACTATATCAACACAGATAATCATTTGACTTGAGAAAGAGCAGTAAAAGAGAAACAAGTAAGTACCTGGTTGCTGTGAAAGAATATTTCCTGAACCATTTGATGTCTGACCAGACAAGTCATACTCCTGGAAAACATCCGCCAGATCATTTGAATCTTCATTCTCAAAGTAGTACGTACTGAATTCGGTGACCTCATCATCATTTAAACTCAACTGCTGCTCAATTCTTCGTAATGCCTGACTTAAATCAGGCTCTGATGAACTACTGACTTCATTTGTTCTCTCTTTAATATCAAACTGATTTATCCTATGATTTTCTAGGATTTGACTAGAGCTAATCTCTACCGATCCGTTGCTCGGACTTGATTCATTACGATACAATTCATAAGATTCACCAATGACAAAGGATGAGTCTGGCTGGTCAGTTGCAAAAGAGTTAGGACTAGGACTGAAGGTTGAAGAAGATGGTGTTGAAAACTGAGATATTGATCTAGCATTCGGCATTCCCTGTATCCCACAATTATATTGGATAACTCTTGTTAATTTTTAAGTAAATAGGCTCATGTAATTCATGAAATAGCACACAAATAAGTAAATCCTATAGATAAGAATGATTTTCATTAGCATACACTGATTGCAATGAAAGTTTAGCTTGGTCCAGAAGTGGAAAGCAGAAACCCACTTGCACAGAAGATATTAAAACACAATTTTTTTTTCAGCATGAACGATCATTTTGTGTCATCAGATATGTTAGCACTACCTAATCATATGCAAATGGGCAGTCAAAGTCAGTCTTTTAAATGATGGTAAATTAGGTAACAATTTCACATACTGTAGTTAAAACATCTGCTTTGCCCACAGTTACACTTAATAGGACTTACCTCGCCAATATCTCTGTAGTGAACAAGAACAATGTGCTCATATGCCCTGGTACAACATAAAATTTATTATTCAAAAAGGTATATATATGTGTGTCTGAGAGAGAACTCTAGTTTGAAATAAATCAGAAAGGGAAGCTTATTTACAGCCACATCTGAGTTATTAAGTTTTATTCTTAAGCACAGCAAATTTAAATATATTTACATAATTAAACCTCCATATTATCAATGTATTATTTATCTCAATTACTTCTCTGACAAAGAGCTAGATGGGCAAATACCGACATCCAGTAAATGTGCAACTTACGGATCCAACATCCAGTAGCTGCGCCTTTGAAATTTAGGGTTCTCCTCGCCATGGGCATAATAACAGTTCAGTGCTTCAGCATTTCCAACCTAGTAATAAGAAAATTGTCATGAAACAATGTCACTTCATCCTGCTGTAATGCTTAGTAGAATATGACAAGTAAACTTAAAACTTTGGCGGTGGTCTTCTCAAATCAACAGGCATGCTTCACTATTACAGTTTGATGGTTGTTCTATAGATTAAATTCAAATACACATTACAAATTAAATCCACACACAAGTTTTGTGAGACGGATTTGCTTACTGCGCCTAACATTTCATTGCATTTCTAAACATTACATTGTTTTTTATTATACCTTGAAGACAGGTCAGATAAAACAAGGCCAAAGATTACCTTTTTCCATAAAAAAGATTATTCTGATAAGATATTGATAAACATTAGAAAAAAGAAATAATTTCAAGAGGAGTCCTATCAACCAATAATGACGGAAGAAGTCAACATGTAGAAGATAAATAAAACAACGAGATACAGAATGTAAAAGGAACAAGCTAATTAACTCTAAATGAGGATATAACATAAAACCTTAAGCCGTTCATGTGCTTCAGCAATAGTTCTCTGATCCCTCCTTCTACGCCACCTATGACCATCTTTCCGAAAAAACTTTAGCACTCGCTTGTTGAAAAGATACAAAGATCCACCTGCAATCAATAAATTGTTGGAAGCAAGATTGATAATTTCCAGAGCATTGAATCTGGGAGAGACGAAAGCTGGAACGAATGAAAGATAAAAGAATAGGTATGAAATTTACTATCAGGTCTTTGCTGGATTTGGTGGGTAAGCTGGTGCTCCTCATGATTCTTTAGTATGAAATACACTTCAACGGGCTTTAGCCACCGACTTTGAGCTTCCCGAGCAAGATGATTAATATCATATCCTGACATTCAAAAACAACTTGAATGTGTAACTAACTGAGCCAGTTACACTTAGATACCATCAAGGAAACAACTGGGAAATTTTTCGTTGTTCGTTTCAGAGGGAAACACAAGGAAATAGTTGAACATATATGATCAACCAACACCACAGCTAATTCCTTAAGTTTAATTAACTTCATGAGATAAAATAGTATTGATAACTTTTCTTAGGGAATCTTACACCATTAAATCTGAAACAGAGGCCAAACTAAAAAGTTATCAATTCTCAGCAATTCTACCACTAAAGTCACATTCCTTGAATATTAAACACACGAAGAATCCTTTGAAGTCATTCCAACTTAAATACATTTATGCCCACAATTACAAATCAGGTCACTTTGTCTAAACATAGGAATTCATAAATAACCAAGATAATTCAGCAATTAGGAGTTGTTACGCATGAGCTTGAATCAAATAATTGGAGTAAAACTTAAAAAAAAAAAAGGAATGAAATCAGTTCACCTGATTGCATCGCAAAAAAAACTCTTCACTTCAGCGAAGCGAAATCAAGCTCATTTCACTGACTACAGAGACCAGAACAGAAGCTCGAATTGGTACGATCGCCACGCAGTCGAGATCTTACAACGTCGGTTGATCACTTTCCGGATAGAGAGAGAGGCAGAGAGAGAGAGGCAATTTGACTCGTGGAAAATGAGTTGCAAAGGGCAGTGAATAATTTTTTTTCAAAAATAAAAAATAATAATAATAAAAAAGCAGAAATAGAGGAATTAAATATTAATAATTGGTGCTACCGCCAACTGTTGATGAGGTAAAACAAAGTGAGCTGCTGCTGTTGACTTGACTAACCACAGTTGACTCCTTTTAACTCTCTTGTGTTTGATTGACGAGGAACATCAATTATTCCAACCTAATATTTGTTTTTCATTACAACGAGGAAGGATGGAAGAGTTGGGGAAATAGGTAGGGATTATGGGAATGGAGTTTTGAGTGGAGAAGAAACCTATTTGAATGGAAAAAGAGTCATTTGAACAATCTTTATTTAATATCTATACTTATAAAAGGAGGGTTTGACTCTCTCAAGTGTTGACAAGTGACACTCTCTTTAAAAAATAAATAGAATCTCAAAGTGATGACAAGTGGAGCTCTTCTAAATTGCTATGTATAATAAATTTAAAATATATTTTATGAAAAAAAAATATTTTACAATTAAAGAAATATTTAATGCAAAAGTCATTATTTCTCAATTAAAGAAATAAAAACAATTAAAATGACTTATAGTTAATGCAAAAATCATTATTTATCGTTACAATGATGAAAGAGTAATTACCACTTTTTAAGGGTAATTATTTGCTTCCCTCCCACTCCCACCACCACCATTTCCATGGGCCTCTCCACTTCCAATCTCCCACAATACGTACAGAGTAACACAAAACAACCATTTTGCCACCGTAGAGAGCTATAATCGTAGTGAAGCAACTAGAGTTATCATAATTGTAGATACATGATACAATTGGTTAATTTGCTGTCATCAACATTACTACCATCATTCTGATTTAGTTGATGTACATTAGTCAACTCTGTTGTTTCTCATGTGATGTTGAATGAATTTGGTGGATTTCAATTATTGAGAAGCCACGACAAACACATTTTTTAATTTGAATTTGGGAATTTAAGGAGATAAATATTAGATGTATTGTAGCACCATTCAATTGATATTTTCTGTCGTCGTGAGTTGTAATTGAAATCTGTATCTTGAAGTTTTAAATGATTGTTGGATACATATTTGTCTCTTTGTCATAATTACTGATTGACTTTTGCATACCATTTCAACATAAAATGATTTAGGGAAAAAAGTAAATTTTCATGATGCTAATAGAACAAAACCAACTTAATTTCAAAAATAAAGAGAAATTATATTAAGTACAAACAAAACACTTCGAAATAAATCTACAACAAAGAAATAAAAAGATGTTTGAGGATACTAATATTTTACAAACTCACAAAAGGACCTTTAAACTTATTTGCAAAAATGAGGATTCAAGAAAAAATATAACATGCAAACATTAGAATTCGGTAATATCGAGCATCCAATAAAATAAAATACTTTAAAATTATAACTTAATCAATGAAACAACATGAAGAAAAAATCCAATAACATGCAACCCGTGCATTGCACCGGTCTACAACTAGTATTAAAAAATGTTTACTTATGGGAAAACAAGATTGATAGATGAAAGTGGAAGTTGGATAAGGAAGAAATCTACACCACAAAAGGCACTTACAAAACATAATTGAACAGATCCTCGATGAATGAGGAAGACTTGGAATAAATATGCCTATATAAAGTGTGGTTTTTGCTTGAAAGTTGTTAAAAGGGAGAGTCCCAACAAAAGCAAGTCTGGCTAGGAAGGGAGTACAACTACCAAATAGCGACTTAATTTGTGTATTATGTGGGGAAGATGAAGAAGGTATGAATCATTGGTTCTTTAGATGCCGAGAAGTTTATAGAATCTGGACAACCTGTTACGATTGGTTGGGGATACAAATGGCAATATACATCCAACCAACTACCAACTTTTTATAGCAATGTCGAATTGTTAAGTCGCATGATGCAAAATAAACTCTTACTTGCATTTGGGTGTGTGTAATTTGGTGAATTTGAAAATATCGGAACAAATGTATTTTTCAGAGTGAGTACCTATTATAGATAAAATCATTGAAGAGGTGAAAGTCAAATCATGGTTATGATTGTTTGTTAAAAACTCGAGCACCATAACCATGATTTATCTGATTGGTTATTGGAATCAAAATAATGTTGCGGAATCCGATTTTGAATTGATTATCTTGTTATTTGTAAGGATTTGAGTACCTTTGATGGTTCTGATGGGCAGAATCTCCTACAAGACTAAACAGAATAATTAATGTTGTGTCAAATGTCACAACATTAACCAAAACATGTAGCGGAATTGAATATAAAGAAGAAAGTAAAGAACAGAGAAATTATTCACGAGTATATAAAAAATACTCGTGGAACGCCAGCAGGGCAAAACTTTATTACTACAAAGAGTAATTACAAAAACACAAAGAGATCTTGAAGGATTCTCTTTGGAAAAACACACACTCTAAGGATTTTCTTTAAAGCTCTGTGGATGTGACAAACTCTCTAAAATTTACAAAGTAATCCTACAAACTGAAATATCCAGAAACTAGAATTACTATGAAAATGTTGTCACTGATGTGCCAACATCGGATAGCTTTGTAAACTGAAACTGTTCTTCACTCTCTCTTATTACTTTGCTCGTTTTTCTTACCCCCTTCTGCAATCTTTGAATCTGGTATTTATAGAGCACTGCAGACTCTTCTTCTTGATGGAACATCACCCATGTTCTCCATTATCTACATGCCATGTTCCACCCATGATTTTCAAGTCATGCTCCTCATCTTCAATCTTCCACTTTTTCACTTTAGCACTTCTTCACTCCACGTTGCCCTTTCCTCTCTTTTTCCTATGTTTCTGCAAATCCACAAAGATATACAAAGGAAACAAAATTCCTATTTTCTAGGAAAGGAACGTTTAGATCTTTAGACTTCTTCAACAAGAAAATCTTGTTAGATACACATTCAATCCCTAAAATATCTCAACCATAAAATCATATATCAAAAATAAATTAATTTGGGTAGAAATAGAGAAAAAGGAAAAATTAATTAGTGTTAAAAATTAACACTAACAATCTCCCTTTTTTTTTTTTTGACTTTTTCTGCTCAAAACCCAAATTAATAAACACCTAAGATTTAGTCAAATCTCCATTCCTACTACAAGAAAACAAAGTATATGAGAAAAATCAAATCTCCTAAAATCGCTCCAAACTAATTAATTGAAATATTAATTTATTTTGAATAAAAATACCAAATATTATGTTTTGTGAGAAATGCAAAATAAAATAAGAGTTTTAAAAAATTAAACTCTAACAACCTCTTATACTTAACATAATAAAACTTTCTTAATAAAAAAAAAAAGTAATTTAAAGCACCTGATGTTGCAAGGCCTAAAAAAGTTTTAGACCAAATTAAATGAATTTTCAAGCAATTCGGAGCCCACCAAACCCAATTGTTTAACTGTGTTCAGAAATAGACATAGTAAATGTGCCCATATAAATGTACTGCCATTAATGTAATATTTGTTTGAGAGTTGTTATCAATTCATTGGGAATAATTAACACGTGGAGCAATTATGCGGTTAATTATTTGTTTTACTGTATTATAATGATTCAACTATAGTTTAACAACAAGAATTGTGAAATAAATGTTTGAAGTATATATATCAGATATTCATCTACAATTGAATTGAATGTATTTACGTGGATGAGTTTGTGTATATAAAAAAATTAACCATACATTTACACTTAATATACTTTAGGGGTGTAGCAAAAAAATTCAAGTGACTCACACCAAAGCATTTAATAAACTGTATAATTTGTCATGTAAATAATTGGGCAAATAAACATGTTGGAAAAGGACCACCGTGGCTATTACTCATGTAATCGTGGTGGGGCATGCTACCAATAGTGCGTTAATAAAATAACTAAAATATCCATTATAAGATTCCAAAATTATATTATAAGTAGAAACATCACGTGTTGCTTAAAGTAACATGATAAAAAAATTATTCTACCTAGCCTCTTTCAAGTCCTATATTTTCTTTAAGTGTTCACTAAAGAACATTATCATTAGTTGTTATTGTCATTTGTTTATAGGGAAATTCAAATTTCAAATGAGAAAAGAAAGAAGAATTGTAGTTAGAAAGTTTTTTTTTTTTTTTTACATATTTCATATATTCAATCTTACTATTCTACGGCATATTAATATATGTCAATCGCTGATGTGTCAGATATCAAATATATTTGTTAATTTCACTCTTCATATAATTACGGGATTGAATCATTACATGTCATCGATGCACATATTTAGAGTTGGCTACGGTGGACATTTTAGCATTTTGTTTGATATATTAATTCATATATAGTTTTTATAATTGTAATTAGTAACTTAGAATGTTCATGTCTATCCAAAAGTTATAATAGTTTATTAAGGTGGTCTCTAATTCCGAAAAGTTAGAGAGAAAAAATACCTCAAAGAAAAACTCACATTTGAATTAATTAGGTTTTGTGTTTCTTATTTTGGTGTATTGGATCAGAAAAAGCAGACCCCACAGCCCAGAGAGCAAATCCAATGTAACAGGACTTGTGGTCCAGCCCATTTTCTGAAAAGAGTTGCCCAATCAGTGCATTCTTTGTCGTGATATGAGGTCGACAACACATTTTTCATATTTTTTTTCTTTAAATTTAATGAAACACTCCACATATCTCTCTCGTTTTTTTTTTCTTTTCTATCGAGTTTCATTTACCCAAAATTTTGGAATATTCCCAATTCCGCTATAATAATCGTACATACACATATAAATGTATATAAATGTATATATTCATTGGGAAAATATTTCATTCAAGTTGGCCTTCAGGTTCAGTGCCACGATTTTAGGCATATTGTTGATTAATTATTATTATTTTATTAGTATTATTATTATATAATTAACATAAACTAATAAAATAAAATATAAGAGAAACAAACCATACAGTAGGAAATATAGAATATAGAGTTCTATTTATAAATGAAAACTAGTAGTACTCCCGCGCGATGCGCGGTTTATTATGTATTATAATAATATATTATACGATTTGCAATAATATAATGAAGTTGTTATATTAAAAGGTTATCCATGACATCTTATTATTTCGAAATTTGTAAAAATCCATATTTTTTTATTGATAATATTAATATTCAACAATTAAATATGAAAATAAAGTTGAACATAATATAATAATAGCTTTGTGTTTGTGAGTTTTAATTTCTGAATAATTAAGAAATTAATTATACTAACTAATATGTTTTGTTCATATTTTTGTTCTTTTATATCTTATAATTATTTTTAGAATTTATAAATAATTTTCTACATTGTTTTTAGATGGATTTTTTCAAAAAGCATTATATTTATTCCAAAAAAAATTAGTTTATATTTATAAATTTAGGTTTCAAATTAACTTTAAATTTTAAAACAATATTTCTTAGATTTTTGAAACCATTTTTCAGATTTTTTTGGAGCATATTATAGTTTTTTAAAACAATTTTTAGATTAGTTATATCTATTTATTTGAAATAATTTTGAATAAATTGTATCAAATATTTTTATTATTTTTATTTAAAAAAAATTATTCAATTTATTGATTTTTATATCTTACACAATTAATATTACATATATATTTGAATTATTTTTTAAATTTTATTTGTTGATTTAAGATTGTTAGATTTAATCTCACAACCTTCTTCTTCTTCTTCTTCTTCTTCTTCTTCTTATTATTATTATTAATTTCAGATTTTATTATTATTCTAATATTTTTATAATAGTTTCAAACTTTTAAACATTTTACAACCCTTCATAAAATGAAATTTAGATTTTAAAACTATTTTCCACATTTATATACTAAAATTATAAACTAATTTTCAAAATTTTAATTTTTGACAATGTTTAAATTTCATTATTTTCAAAATGTAATTATATCATTAAAATATAATCATATCATTTAAGATAGCTTCTTTTGTTTCATCTCTACTCCTATATATAAATTATAAGATAGCTTATTGTGTAAGATATATGTGAAGTTTATTCTATAAAATATTTAAAAATTATTTAGTTTTTTTTTCTATTGGTTGATTGTTTGGGAGGAAAAATGGCAAATTTGTAAAATTTGTCAACTTCTTTCATTTTATATATAGTATAGATTAGTGAAAATGGAATCCTATTTACGTGAATGGGCTCATAATAGGGCCAAACTATGCTATTGGGCCACTAATAGATTGTGTAGCCCATTGTAAAACTCACCAAGAGAAAGAGAATTTCTATGGCCCAACCATTTTTCTTGTTTGCCACACCTCTAAAGTGTAGCAATTCAATAGAGAAAACTTGGTAATAGCTGAACTTCAGTGGGTTGGCTCGCTTCTTCGTGAGCTTCATGTTGCTCTGCCATCCATGCCAGTTGTTTATAGTGATAATATTGGCGCGACCTATCTCTGTGCAAATCCGGTCTTTCATTCGCGCATGAAACATATTGCCATTGATTATCACTTTGTTCGTGAATTGGTTCAGGCGGCTCGTCTTCGTGTCTTTCATGTCTCATCGTCTTATCAACTTGCGGATGCTCTCACAAAGCCTTTATCTTGTCATTGTCTTCGACTCTTGATATCCAAAATTGGTGTCTCAATAGGACCACCATCTTGAGGGGGCCTATTAGAGAATGTTGTATATTCTTTTATTTATTTACTGTACAAGTCAAAATTCTAGTTGGATTAGGGCTTTGTGTAACTTGTATATAAACTCTTCTAATGTGTTCAATAAAATTCATTCCACATAATTACTTTACAATAACAACTAAAGTTTCTATGGTGTGTTGGAAAGATGATGTGTAAGAATGCCATATTAAGTTAAGAACCACTCCACAAGCATTTGACAGTTAACAATATGTCCCTAAACTGTATAATATCCACGTCAGCTCAAGGAAATGTAGACGCCAATTCTTTCCTAATCAAGTCACGAATTTATAATTTAAATTAAATCTGATTAATATTGGGTTTCGTTTAACAATTCGTCAAATT
This sequence comes from Scutellaria minor, assembly GCA_954870855.1. Taxonomy (NCBI): domain Eukaryota; kingdom Viridiplantae; phylum Streptophyta; class Magnoliopsida; order Lamiales; family Lamiaceae; genus Scutellaria; species Scutellaria minor. The sequence continues at coordinate 1,129,906 of OX940733.1, forward strand.
CACGCAACTCAAAATCTTAAAAGCAATCAAAATTAATTAAGTATTGTCGGTGGAATTAGTATTAAAGTAATCGCAATTGGTTGAGTAGTCATCCTGAAGATAGAGAGGGAGACAACTCCTGTCACATGATTCTGCCACGTACCCTTTTCTCTGGCACTTGTCCGAACCCTCTTCATTTTATTTTATTTTATTTTGTTATTTGCTAACTAATAGATTGAAAATAGTCTAATAATTTTTATATACATGAGTCAGATATACTCCGTTTTTCCTATCATAAATGATGCTTTAACTTAGACTTTTAGTTTTTGAATAATTAATTTTTTGGAATTTCAAGACAAATTTTGCTTACTTCCTATACTATTTTGGTCAGTAACTTGGAGTTCAACCCATCTCAAGCTGCATCACATTAATTTATTCTTTGCTTCATTCACAGCTCATGCTTTGGAATAATTCCCACTAATTCAGATGATATTAATTCCAAATCTAGTATGATAATGAGCGGTATAGATCCTCCATTACATTTAGTATTACATTTCATGTTTTATAATATTTAATATACGTCACATGGTAATTAATAATGTCATTTGATACATGCATCGTTTGGTAATATTTTGAAATATAAAATGTAATATCAAATGTAATAGAAGATCTCGTGTGATAATGAGAGGGTACTCACATTTTTTGATTTTGTTTTGTTTCAATTTGTGTATTGATAAGTTAATTCATGATTTAAATTGGAACAAATTTGATTGCAGTTAGTAATTCCTTCTATTATAATAATAATAATAATAACAACAACATATTTCAAAACTTTTTTATAAATAATAATAATAATAATAATAATAATAACAACAACACTAACCGTTCCAAAAAAAAAAACTTCTTTATAAATAATAAGTTCGGGATGCTACCATTACTACGTAATAATTGTCCAACTATATATACACCTATATGTGCACGCATTCATGACACTTATTTTCTAGAGAGAGAGAGGGAAAGAGAGAAGAGAGAACACTAGAAGTGAGAGAGAGAGAGAGAGAGAGAGAGAGAGAGAGGGAGATGGCAGATTGGGGACCGGTGGTGATAGCAGTGGTGCTGTTCGTTTTGCTGAGTCCGGGGCTCCTTTTCCAGCTACCGGGTCGGGGCCGGGTCGTGGAGTTTGTCAACATGCAGACAAGTGGACTTGCCATTTTAGTCCACACTATCATTTTCTTTGGCCTCATAACTATTTTCCTCATCGCCATTGGTGTTCATATCTACACTGGCTAACATTTTTTTTTTTTAGCTTTCTAAGTTGGTTTAATTTTTATTTATTTTTGTTTGCAACCTGGATTTACTCTTTTCATGATTTTCAGTTTAATTACTAGGTTTTATTCTGTCTGCTGATTTAAATTTCCAGTATCATGTATTTAATTATTGGTTATTATCGTTTATGAAGAATTGAACAGCCTTTTACTACTTTTTTTTTTCCATTTTTTTATTTTATTAATTTCGATGTCAATTAGAAAATAAGCCCGGCCCAAAAGATGCATACGGGATTGGTAGTTGCTCATCCCAGTTATTAAATTCATCTTACAAAATTTATTATAACATAGTTACGAATTTGTCATATATATGGACATTATATAAGTCACTTTAAAAACAATTTTGAATTTGAGATATTATTACTGTTATTATTTTGCGGGAGTATTAAATAACATATAGCATTTGGCGATGCTCAATTGAACCCATTTCTCATCTCTCATACCATATCCTTCACGAAACCTTAATTGTTTTTCAGATATATATTTACAAATGGAAAAACAAAGAAATCATTTTGTTGTAATTATAGGAGCACAAAAACGTATATAAGACCCGTTTGAATTGATTGTTTTATAAAATAAGATACTTAAAAGTCAGTGTGTGACAATTCATTAAGGAACCAAATTGCTGATACTATATTAATTGGTGGGGTATATATTTGTTTCTGGAAATAGACACATCGACAGTATATTTAAAAAACAAAAAAACAAAAGATGAGCATTATTGTTATGGATAAAGCTTTTAATAAAATTTTGAAGAGTATGGTAGAGCAAGAGAATAATAAGCTTTACAGTTATTGTTTCTTGTACAATCTCACAAAACAGACACCATTCATCTCAAAAGAGAAGAATTATACATATGTTGAAAAGCAGAGAAAAAGGAGATATATAGAATGTAAAACGATGTGTTTAATTCCATTGCAATATCCTCGTGCTTATGATCAAAAGTGTGTAGAGATATCGACATGGTTATAAGAATAATGGGTGGCAATGGCATCAAAATAAGAAAGACGATGCTGCTTAGATATCCCATTCCCACCGCCTTTTTTGCAGAGCTATATATATAAAAGCCTCATAAAAGCTTCCAGGCTGCAAACCAACCATACAATGTATATATTCAAGAAAGGTAAGAGAGAATAGAATCACATGTATCATGAATCCAAACACAAACACCAACACATTGATGCAATTAATTCTTTCAATCTCTTAATTAAATAGTACTAGTCAAACAATTATAACAATCAACACACCCTGAATATGTTAAAATGTCCATTATGGACAAGACTTGAGCTCATCAATGATATGTTAGATATCTGACTCATCACGAATAGACACATATTAACGTGTTCATGGTGGCTGTGTTTGTATCCTTTTGTTTTCCTACATCCATCTAATTTCAGCCTCAAACAAACAATATATGCTCTGCAAACATATCATAAACATAAAACTAGGCTTTTTCAACCAATCAAATTTAATCAGAGATCCTTCCTAAAAACATGAGATCACAATCATCATCATAGACAAATGAAATTGAAAATACAAAACAGAATTTCAATCTCTTTAACTAGAAAAAGGCAGAATTAATCTTACAATTAGCAGTGTGTTTTGGCGGCGCAGAATTGGAGCACATGAAAATAGCTCTACCAATCATGGTAATACTGGAAACAACCCCCACAAAGTACAAACATATCACCAAACCAAGAACCCAAGGCATCAATACAAACCCTATAAAAAAAGTCAACGATCCACACAGCATCAAAGACAAAGATACCCCCAAGAGCAAAGACGCCAATCCCGCCGGAGTTATCTGCTGCAACGGCGGCATACGCCGCTCCGCCGCCGCCCTTTCGTCGGAGATATCAATATGCGCCGCTGGAGATCGTATAATATTCAAAACCATAGCTGATAGCTCCTGAAAATCCCTAAATCTCTCTTCTTGTTGGTTTTGCCTTCTCATCATTCTAATTTGATGCAGAATCTTTAATTTTCAGGGGGTTTTTTTATTTTGATTCGTTTCGAAAAACGAGGTAAACGGATAACATTTATATATCTGATCTTGGATGGATTTGTCTATTTCAAACTACTTCCAATTGTCAAACAATCAATAGAAGAGGAAAAAAAATTGGGAGATTTATCAAAAAAAAAAAAAATTGAATTATTTAAAATGGCGACTGTTTGTTGTTTTTCAAGTTACGTCCTATGACTATTTTCTCTTTTATATAGAGAGAGTATAGAGTATTATTTGTAATTCATAGCTTTCAGCTTTGGCAAGGTTGGTTTGACAAGACTGGTGCGAGTTTTGATCCTGTGCTACGCAGACGCTGCTATAGTGACACATAAGTAATTACCACGCTTATCTATCAACAACATGTTGTACACAAGGGATTGGAGTGGATCTGCCTCACGCGTCTGTGTGGCACGTGAAGCCACGCTCCCTCATTGTGGGCCCTTGTGACGTGGGCCTTATCCTCTTCGGCCCACTACAGCCACAAATTTATACAACTTTTCTGCCGCTATTATCTCAAATTTCTGCATTATTTTTAATTTAAGTCTAATCATGAAATTTGAAAAAAGGCAAAAAAGAAAGACTTTGGTGGGGTCAAAAAGTGCTCTATTTTACTTTTCTATTTCATTCTAGTTTGTAATATACGTATATGCAGCCAAAAATGAAATGATTCTCATGAGAATTGACTTATAAAATTGAAATTATGCAAAGATGTCCATCAGTTGCGATTGAGAGCAATTAGAGCATCCAACAACAATAAAATTAATCAATTTAAAAATATCTTTATTTTAAAAACACATTTATATCAATTTAACATAAAAAATAAAAAAAAATTCTCTCTCCTCTCTCTCACACTCTTGATGTTTTTATGTAAAATACACAAGAAAACCCCATTAAAACACATAACTTAAAATACACTCATATTGATTAATACAAAATTATTTTAGTGAATCACACTCACTAAAACATTGCTGTGGGTGATCTTAGTCACCAAAAAAATTATTAACTACTGAGTTGCTCGAATATCGATTCATTAAAAATTTGCTTGAATTCATTTGATGAGTCTTGTTAAAATATATAAATAAGTTTTAAATTTTGTATATTCAACCTATTAGATCAAATATACCAATATTTGATTTATGAATTGTAAAATATAATACTAATAGTTTAATTTTTGTAACTTATATCTGAATTGAAATGAGATCTACTGGGGATTAAAAATAATAAAAACTAAAAAAAATAGTTGAATAAAAAAGGTAAACAAAAGAACAATTGGGCTCAATTGAGGCTTCAAATTTTCATTTACGCTTAAGTGCATACTCGACAAGTTATTGGGCCCAATATGGACCCATATTCTGCCAATTAAGCTTTTAACCCATCAAAGTTTGAACTTTCAAACTTCATATTCATGTAAATTCCAATTGCAATATCAATCAATTTAGCAAAAAACTTGTACAGTTATAGTGACATGATCAACGTAGAGTTGTGTTACTTTGCATATTTTTATAATTCCAATGAGAAAACAATATTTGTTTCTATTAAATATCAAGGAATAGACGTCTGCTGTTCGTATGGGTCAAATTAATCAACAAGAATGCCGTATTTGAAAGAAAGAAATAACACTTATGCATCTGTATATTGTTTATTATTTGATCATATATCCCATATCCCAATTTGATAAAAAAAAAGTTTGAATAAAAAGAAATTCAGTCTTGACTATTAGCAATTTGCAGTTTCATTTCCATCATGAACAATGTACAGTTAGAATACTCTATTATATATGATATTTCATCTTACATGTCATTAAATTTAATACATCTAATACATTGTTAGTTATTTTGTAATATTAGATGAAACCTACAATGAAATAAATGATCAAAACATCTAATACATTGTTGGTTACTTTGTAATATTAGATGAAACATACAATGAAATAAATGGTAATATTAAATATCTGGTACATTTTCTAGTCAAAATTTATTCAGGAAATCACAAATTTGAATAAATATTATCAGTGATACATGAAAGTGAATGTTGTTAGAGAGTTGGTGTGTTAGAATTTAATTTGGGGAGAAAGGGGCGGTCACGTATCAGTGATACATGAAAGTGAATGTTGTTAGAGAATTGGTGTGTTAAGAGTTTAATTTGGGGAGAAAGGCGCGGTCACGTGAGAGCAATGCATCATTCAATGGGTATTGTTGTTTGTATTGTATCGAAGAAATCCAATTGTGTTTGTTTGGGAGTAGAAATGTATTGAGATTTAAGGATAAAAATTTCGATTTCAATAAAAATATTGGTATCTTAGTTTCATGGAAATATCGGTATCTTAGTTTGATGGAAATATCGTGGAAATATTGATATTGGTAGAAATATCGGTACATATATTTAGTGATACTTTTTCGATATTTACCCTATTTTCCCGACATTCCACCGATATTTACCGATATTTCCAGAATATTTCACCAATTTTTCGATATTTCCATGATATTTCACCGATTTTCCTATAATTTGTATCATGAAACCACCGATATTGAAATCGATAACGATATTTTGCCGATATTTATCAATATTTCCACAATATTTTACCTATTTTCTTATAATTTGTACCATGAAACCACTGATATTGAAATCGATGTTGATATTTATCAATATTTTACAGATATTTAAAAAAAAATTCTCGTTAAAATGAAAATATCGGAGACTTATCAACTGCACCCATTTTTTGTCAATCACGTGAAAAATAAAAATATCAAAAATATCTCAAAGATATTTCTAAATATTTTCATCCTTGGCTGAGATATGATTGGGGATGGAAAAGCCTGTGATAATTGCAGCATTTGAACACATTTGGTTTGTCAGGAGATATTTTTGGATATTTTTATCCTGGGTTGAGATATGATTGAGGTGGAAAAGACTGATAATTGCAGCATTTGAATGCATTTGGTTTGTCAGGTTATGATACAAGGAATAAAATAATGTTGAGAATGTAAAGGACTACGTACCTCTCCTTCGTTAGCTTAGCGCTTAAGCTGCCAAATAATGTGTATACACAACACAAATACAAACCCTTCTTTCAAAATTTCACCAACTTGCACGTTATCTATTTATTAATTTAGTTTGATAGCTTGAAACGAACAATTATTTGTATAAGATGAAGAAGCACGGGTTTCAAGAAATAGGAGCAGAGTGCATCCAGGCTTAACAAAATATGGTTACGACTGATGATCATCCACGTGCAAGTCACGTGGGTCCACCAATCCTCCTGGATGGGATCCGTATATAATTTAAAGCGCTGCTCCCTTTTCTTCTTTTCATGCATTCTTCGTAATCCTTTCTTATTTCTTTCAACTGCCCATTCACAACTACTAGTTTTTCTGTGCTCTGTGTGTGTCTACACAGATACACAAATGTTGAGAGAGAGCGAAAGAGAGAAGAGAGAGAGGTCGGCGACATTTAAGAAGAAGAAAGATAATTGGTCTTTTATTGGGAGACACTTTATTGTATTAAATATATTGGTACAAGTACAGGTAGAAGATGCTTATTCATATGAAATGACTACAGAGAGAGAGAGAGGAGGTTATATTACAGAGGAGGCATTACCAAAGTTGATTGAATGAATAGTTGCTGCAATGTGGGATGAAATCAATGTTGATTTTTTCAATCCTGGGGAACCTGGTTGAGATCGATCCCTGCCTTGTTCTTCGTCTTCTGCTTCCTTCCACAAATCTGCAAGTAAGTATCCAATCCGCATTTCTTACTATACATATATACATATTTCAATTTAATTATGATTCATGGAATGCATCGCACCTTCCCCTGCAGATGCCTCTGTTCTTCTTTAAGCATCGTTTCCTGTTCAAACATCAATCAATAACTACATTTACTCATAATGCTCTGTGTGTGTGTGTGTGTTATATTTTTGTTTAATTTACAAGCTCTCTTATTATATTTTCATCAGATGAAGTTATCATTTCTGCTAATTACTCGTAGTGAATTTGGAATCCTTATATATAGACAAGGAACTTTGAGTTATACCATGAGACTTAATTTCATGTTCCTCAACTTTCTAGAATTTTACTCACAACATAAGCCTTCAAAGCTGTTTATTCAAAAAAACCTAACTGTCAGGCTTCAAGAGAATTAGCACAAGATCTATGTTTATCCAAAATCTATTGCTCCTTATGTGGTAATTGCTGAGAGCTTTAGCATTCTCAAGTAAAATATGACTAATAGCATACCTTATCATGAAGGCTTGATATAGAGTCCAGATGTAAATGCGTCTACATAAAAAGGAGATTGTCACAACCTATGGATTGATGCATATGCGAGATATATGACAGTCAATCAAAACATATACACAATAACAAGATGGCTTGCAGATTCAGGCACTAGAATGAGATATGCATGATGAATGAAACATGAAAGAAATTTGATTAGTACAAAAGATGCCTAACCTTTGATCATTAGTCTACAATTCTTGAGTCAACCTCTATCAAATAGAACCACCATTTTCCGAGAGAGTGTAATGAAGATATTGTTAAGCATAAAAGGCTTCAGATAACGTGTCTAGGTTAATGCATTGTATCTAAAGCACTGAACCACTTAATGCAAGGATTTTATACCATAATTATGTTTTTAATGATAGGATGCCCTTTATGATGTGGTTAGATCTATTTATGTAGATACCAGCAGAAATTTAAGCTCTTTACTATCATTTCATTTTGTTACCATTCTATTAAAAATATATCAATTAAAATACTCCAACATCCATGACTATTATTCCTCTTTGGCCTTTCACTAGAGCTTCATTCCTTTGCCAGAAAACATACCATAGTAACAGTCCAGAGTTCCTTCTCTGGGGTGACACCTCAACGGCCTATCATGAGTATTTAGCTGAACTGCAGCCTGGTATACATGTTACTTTTATCTCTGCTTCATTGGAACATTATTGCTACTAAAGTGGTCAGTTTATCACTTATCTACCAAAAATTGCCACTTGTATATGTTTTTTAATTCCTATCTTCCAAATGGGTATTGTATTTTCCAAATACTAGTAGTACTCCCGCGTGATGCGCGGTTTATTATGTATTATGACAATATATACGATTTGCAATAATATATTGAAGTTGTTATATTAAAATGTTAATCATGACATCTTATTATTTCGGAATTTGTAAAAATCCATATTTTGTTATTGATAACATCAATATTCAACAATAAAATATGAAAATAAAATTGAACATAATATAATAATAGTTTTGTGTTTGTGAGTTTTAATTTCTAAATAATTAAGAAGTGAAAATTATACTTACTAATATGTTTTGTTCCTTTATATCTTATAATTATTTTTAGATTTATAAATAATTTTCTGCATTGTTTTTAGATGGATTTGTTCAAAAAACATTATATTTATTCCCAAAAAAAATTAGTTTATATTTATAAATTTAGGTTTCAAATTAATTTTAAATTAAAAAAAAATATTTCTTAGATTTTTGAAACCATTTTTCAGATTTTTTTGGAACCTATTATAGTTTTTAAAACAATTTTTAGATTAATTATATCTATTTATTTGAAAAAATTTTGAATAAATTTTATCAAATATTTTTATTATTTTTATTTAAAAAAATTTATTCAATTTATTGATTTATATATCTTACAAAATTAATATTACAAATACATATTTGAATTAATTTTTAAATTTTATTTGTTGATTTAAGATTGTTAAACTTACTCTCACAACCTTATTATTATTATTAATTATTAATTTCAGATTTTATTATTACTTTAATATTTTTGTAATAATTTCAAACTTTTAACCATTTTACAACCCTTCATAAAATGAAATTTAGATTTTAAAACTATTTTCCACATTTATATATTAAAATTATAAACTAATTGTCAAAATTTTTAATTTTTGACAATGTTTAAATTTCATTATTTTCAAATTTTAATTATATCATTAAAATATAATCATATCATTTAAGATAACTTCTTTTGTTTCATCTCTACTCCTATATGTAAATTATAAGATAGCTTATTGTGTAAGATATATTTGAAGCTTATTCTATAAGATGCTTAAAAGTTATTTAGTTTTTTTTTTCTTTTCTTCTATTGGTTGATAGTTTAGGTGAGAAAATGACAAATCTATAAAATTTATCAATTTCTTTCATTTTATATATAGTATAGATATAGATATCTATATCTATATATATCCAAGGATGAAAATATCACGAATACGGATATTGCGATATGAATATTAGGTGTTAATGTATTTCTTTTTGGGTATCGCAGATATATCACAAAATATCGCAAATTATTGTTATCGGTATCGATATCAATTCAGTGTAGTACAAAATTGGATGAAAATTGGGAAATATCGCGGATATATCGCAAATTATCGCATATATATCAAAATTCGCAATTTTGATTCAAAAAATTGAAAAATGTGATTTTTTTTTAATTTGTATTGTGTATTTTGTTTGATAGTAAAAGAAATATATATTCTTATGTTTCTGACACTTTTAAAAGTTCACAATTTGGTTGGAGTATTTAAGATGTTTTTCATCACCCACCTCCTCAAAAAATGTCGTATGAAGATCAAATGAGTATCAACAATATGATTGGATTAATATACACTATCCAATTCATGGTGAAACAGTTAGGCGAGATAGAGAAACTTATCCAATTCATAGTGAAACAGTTAGGCGAGATAGAGAAACTTATGAATGATATGTGCATAACTATATCCATGAGTACTCTAATGTGATGAGTTGGTATCAGTACTGTCTGAACAAAGATGAAATTTCAACTACTATGTTTGAACCTCATAGATCATCTTTTTGGTTCTAGTGTATTATATTATGTAATATATTATTAGTTTTTTTTTATGAAGTATAATATTTATAAAATTTATTATCTATATGTTAGTTTTAAATATATTATTTTATTGTGATTTTAGGTAGAATATATGTGTAATGATGTGTTAAAATAATCCCTAAAATTTCATATTAAATTTCCAAAATTTTAATAAGATATCCGTTATTTTTTCAAATTTTTTGCGATATTGATATATCCATCGATATATCCGTAAAATTAAGATTGCGATATCGATATTTTCATCATTGTATATATCTAATGAAATTTCATAAATTTTCCCGCCTTTCACTTGCTAAAAAAAGAAATGCAATTATTTATTATTCTATAGTTGACTTTAAAATAATAAATACTAACAGTCCACCCGCACGATGCGCGGTTTATTATTTATTATGTTAATATTTACAGTTTGTAATAATACAATGAAGTTGCATAAACTAAAATGTTATTCATAATATCTTTTATTATTTTAATTTAAAACATATATCATATACAAATAATTTTTCATATTACTCATGTGCGTTGTACGAATTGTCATGTAACTTTAATAATTTTAATTGTTAATTATATTTTTAAACATTTTTATTTTTTTTATTGATTTATATTTTCGTCAAATTAAAACTATTATATACAATAATATTTCCTTCAATCATAATAATTAATCTTTCATTTTATATCTTTTATAATTTGTATATTCCACTCTCATATTTGAATCATCATTTATAGTTTTCTTACGTCATTTTTTCATTTCTCTTTCACAAAATTATTTGTTCAATTTGTGTATAATATACAAAGTCAATTTGGTGGGATCTCCTTAGATGAAGATATGAGACAGTAAGATTTGAAAAAACCTTTTTTGTACCTTTGAATATTTAACAAATCTTGTATTCTTTCATTTTTTTAGTTTTATATAGATTTGAGAAATCATTATATTTACGATTTTTTATTGTTCTTTTTTTTTTAGACAATAAGATCTGGAAAAAAAATTCTAGGTTTGAATGTTTAGAAAATCTTGTATTTTATCAATTTTTTTAGTTTTATATAGATTGGAGAAATAATTATTTTTTGTCAACTTTCTTACTTTAATATATAGTATAGATGTTATAAACATGTAATAAAACATAAATTATTCAGATTTTAGGGTTTGAATAAAATACAATATAACATGTGAAGTATTCCCAAAAGAAAAGAAACAGGCTCTAATACATACATAAAATGATCTGTTATGAATCAATTAATTTCAAATTATATCATATATTTATTAAAAATAATAGATAAATCATAAATAATAATGTGATTATATACACACAGGTCAATATTACCCAACAATGTGACATCCAAATATGCGCCATAGTATCCAGATGTACCATAATTGTCTCCTTATTCATATAAGATAATGGGCCATAAAATAAGTTTGAGTTTTACATCATTTCTGCAAGCTGATAAAATAAATGGAATAAGGGGAAGCAGTGATATCAAACTCATGCGCTATAACATTTCTCTTATTCCATTTATAATATAGCTTACAAAAAATGATGTCCACTCCACATAATTACTGTTCCACCACCTTTTGAAAATGATGACGTAGATATACTCACCAATAAAACAATACGTCCAATACCGTTGAGTACATCAAGGATGACAAACATTTGGATGCGACACCAATGGACATTATTGTCATTTATGTATAATCACATCGATTATTTTTTTATAAACATAAATATATTAAATAAAAATTAGCAATGATCAATCTACCCTAGATTATTTTCAGTATATATGAGAGCATGATTCCTTTGAATTTGTGAAATCACATGTTATACCATCTTAAACTCCCAAAATCTAAATAAATATTAGTTTTACCACACGAGTTAAAATATTTCAAAAAATATTACTTCCTTCATCCCAAAACCAAGTCCTCTTTCTCTGTAGTACAAATTTATTTTAGTTCTACTGAATAAAAGTTCAACCGTTTCCAAGTGTAAAAGCTTTCCGAAAAACCAATATGGGATAGACTATACTGGAAGATGAAGTAGTTAAATCTAGTAGTCGCTCATTGAAATACTATCTATTTCTAGTGTTTTTCAAGAATCTCAATAAGAGCAACTAGCTTTTCCCTAAAAGTCAAACAACACTTGCATAATTTTTAGACTTCAGTTTTGATGAGCGAAAAGAAAACTTATACTACAAACAAAAGAGAAGAAGAGACGAAAAGGACATGAAGAGGAAAGTTCTGGTATTTGGAGTTAATATGCAAACATTTGAGATAGTAGAGGTATGAATAGAACCTTAGTCGCTCTTGCTTGTATTAGCGCAGTCTCGAGTTGTTTCTCTAGATGTACAAGGTCAGTCACACTGAGCTGATCAGGACATGATTCCTCAAGATCCCTACAAAAATGGAAAATTGTGTTAATCCAGCCACTCAATTTAAAGGTCAATAATGTAATGTAGAGGTATAAGTTTCTACCTTTCTACAGTCTGGAGGAGCTCTGCACATGGGAGGAAACGCGAATATTTGGAGTACTGAGCCTGACATAGAAACAGGAAAACAGACGGATTATGGAAATTCTTCACATAATTTTAGGATTATGAATATGTCATCCTAAATAAATTTCCATTTTTCAGCAGTCTTGCAAAACTGATTTTAGAAACTAAATACATCAAGAAGTATGGATAGTAGAATGATGTACACCACATAATTAAAGAAATAAAATAGTATGGGGGACTTACTAATACAAAACTCATAGAATTCAAGATCAACAATACTTGTAAAAGTTATGATCTTAATCAGCCTACAAAACATTCATTGTCTGGTATTATATGATTTGATTGAAGTAAAGAAAATCCATGCACTCTTTCTGGAGTCATGATGGTTCTCTCTTTTCTTGAAGGAGGCAGCAAACACTAAGGGATATAAAATGTAGCCTGCCGGATGGAGCATTCAGATAGTTGTTGTGAATCAGATGAATTTTCCAATGCGGCTAAGAATTCATTGACACTTTGAGTTACCATCTTTTGGGAAGAAATCCACTTATGTTTTACTATGCAGTCTTATTTTGGAGGCCCTGACCCACAAAATCCTTCCCAAAGTGAAAATCCTCTTACCTGTGTCTCACAATCTCCAGTGGAGGGGCTTGCATCTTTTTCAACATGATTATGATACCGTTGTAGGATTTCAGTCAGGCTGGGTAGCATAAAAATTAGCTTGTGAGAAAAAATGAGGTGGACAGAGGCACAATCAAAGAAAAGAGAACACCTAAAAACAAGAGTTCATGGATTAAACAAGAATCATTAAATACAAAAAATTGCACCTAGTTAAAAAAGAATTTCTAAGTGAATATAAACGAATTATCCACATCCAAATTTTGCATGAAAAAAAGTAACAATGTATAATTCCCTGGGAGATGTGAATCCAAATATGGTGATCAACTTATTTAAGTGGATTCATCACATAACTCCTGTTCCTACTGCATTCTATAACAATAAATTCTTCTTGGAATTTGCCATATTCCCCAAAGTATGTGTTGTTGAACTCAGATTTATAATCAAAAAGAGTAAAAATATCTCAGATTTATATAGAACCAAAAAAAAAAAAAGAGAACAAAAGATATCAAAAGAGTCATAACTAGGGCATATATTGTCATATGCTCTAATCCTCTGAACTACATGCACTTGTCAGGAAGTTCACTAGTATGAGCTTATGATGCAATCCCTTTCAAAGAATATAGCAGGAGATGATATTTGAAAAAAACAATACAAAACATTAATTTGTGCATTCCTACAACTAAAGACAATATGGGACCTACAAGTTCTAACAATTAGACATGGGCATCTGTGACTAATTCCATAAGCCAACAACTAGAACACAACCTCATTAAGTTAAGATTAGTTATTTTCCACTCTTAAGAATGAAAGATAAAACAAGCTAGCCGGCATACATGCTTAAAGAAGGTCATAACTCCAGAATCTCAAGAATGGGACAAAATCCATGTTCTCAAAAAAAAATTGCAGTTCTGAATAATGCTAACAGGTAAGAGTCCTGGAGGAATGATATGTGGAGCTTAACTTCTGGTAATGCAGGGATCATCAATAGATTTGTCTAAAGGTTACTCATACAACAGAATCTCATTTCATTGATAAATTTTGGTTTAGTTATACCCACAGTATAATGCAAACCAAACAATCTTAATGCAAGCTGGCTAAACTGCCATGATGAGCTTTCTGGTCATTGATATAGGAAACTGGACATCAAAAAATAGTTGTATCACAAACAGCTGAAGGAATGATAACCCTCGTGAATAATATCTGTTCAAGGAAAGATGTTGGGGGGGGGGATGATCCCCATACCAGACCTATTTCATCTGCCTGATCCGAAATTAAATGCCGAGAAGGACATGACCTTTGCAACAATGTGGCATATGTTAGATAGTGAACAACTCTATAAAAATATTCTAGCTCTCAAAAAAGGCCTTCTTCATGGTGATAAACTCTATCCGAACGAGAAACATTAATGTCAATAATGCAAAAAAAAAGGTAAGAATGCAGAAAGCAAACAAGTAGAACATGCAAAGAATTTAGGAAAGTACATTCTATGTAAAAGGTGATATACTCTTCTATTAAAAGTATACTCTTGCAACAAAATCAAATAAATGATGGATATATGTTGCATGTCATTTTCAGAACATTGGTATAACTGAATTATTCTATCCTTTCAACTTTTTAAGAGCATAGTAGTGCCTAGTAGGGTTATAGTAGCTCATATTTCTTAATTCATCTCAAGACCTTTTCTTTCTTTTCTTTTTTGATGAAAAGAAATCATTCATTGCTAAACTCAAAATAATCTGAAGAAAGTATATTAGTAGAAAAATGAGGTGGACTAAATCATTGTGATGGACTAGGCAACAAACAAGAAAGTGACGTGCTAGCTTATGAGCACACCCGTTTGTCATTCTATATGCAAATCTTCCTACACTCTTTAACAACTAATCCAAATTCTGAGCATCAATTTCAAAAATAACACTTTGATACCCCATACAACGAACCCTCAAAAGAGCCTCAAGCAACCTACTCCCTTCTCCTCCTCTAACCTCCGGCACCCCAAATAAGCAGACAGTTTTGCATGTAACAAAGTGGTCATTTTCATCCCGGGGACCATTCAAGCCCCAAATTTAATATTTTCCTTGAATAATGTCGCGTCCACATTGAATTTAAGATAAGTACGTGGTGGCTCGATCCAATTCCTTAGTTCCTACTTCCTACGGTTCTTACTAGGGGGATCCAACTTTATCCTTGCTACCAACCACTCAAGGTATCACATGCCATGAAAACTATAATTTTTTCATCAAGGTGCTTGACCGCCCAATACATAATGTTTCTCTGCTTACAGATAGCCCAAAGTAACACCACAACTAACCCTCAATGACATATTTCTTTTCATCATTTGTTCTATGACACCTTGGTGAAAACAAACATGCTTAGGAAAGAACCATAAACACACATATAGATATTAAAAAAATGTTGGTCAAGTAAACCAAATTTTTTTAGCAAAATACTTGTTTTATCTCCTCTTAATTGACCAATAAGATATATAACCTAACATATTTTCATGAAACAATCTTCTCTTCCCGATATAATAACTCCAAAACATATTCCTAAAATAAAACCAAAAATACATCAAATTCCCAAAGGTAATACCTTAGGCCAAAACATTTTGAGAATCTCAAAACTTGAGAACTACACTTATAAGTTGAACAAAAGCAAGAAAACCCTCTTTGATTTAAATGAAACATGGCCTTGAAGGTATTAGACAAATCTAATTATAAAGATTAACAATATACTATTAAATTGATATGGATAATATTATATCAACTAGTGTAGTAGTTGAGAAGTTATATTTTATATTGTCTAAAATACATAAAAAAAGAATAGTGTATGTTTTAAGGATAAATGGTAAATATATGTTGGGTTATAGATTCAGTGCACCATTTTAGCCAAGTATGAGTGTTTTTCTTTTATGCCTTGTAGAGTAGTCTTTTCATTTCATGAAAAATGATATTTATAATAGTATATAGGTAGTTCTATAGCTCATTATTATAAAGGTGCCTTACATCGATCATCTTCAAGGTTAGGCCAACTTATCAAACATACCTCGGTTTGTGAAAAATTACAATCAAACATTATAACTATGAAAATACTAAAACAGTCACGCTGCAGTTCGACTAGCTTCAATGGGTAATTTGATTTGAACTCACTCAATTTTGTCAATATCATACTATATCATCATACTTTAAGTGTAATGTATCACATGTTGAAAATATGATTTTTGAAGGAGTCTAGTTGTAATTTTCACAAACCTCAAGGCCCGATTTGGAAATTTGACCAAGCATCAAGGGTAATACATGTAATTCATCCTTATTATTCTTATATGAAAAAAACAACATTGATTAGTCGAATCATCTTATAGCAACTAACCGTAAGAAAACAACACAAACATGATATTAGCCAAACCTTTCTTTAGAATGTGCATTTCATCCTACTATCCAACAAAATCTTAAATGTATTTTTATACTGTATATATTTTCCAATCAAACTATTATTACATTTTCTTGAACACTTCCTGCAAATGGTTCAAAATAAAACCAAATATAGCATAAGTTTTTTGCCCCTTCAAATAGCTATTTTTCTTTAAATAACCAGCTCAGCTTGTAAAATAAACAATTATTTAATTTGCTTCAAAATTGAAATGTAAGGTATGAAGGCCATCAAGTATTATCACATTACAATAGTTACAAGTACCTCTCAAATGTTATTCATAATAGGAGGCAAAAGGTACTTAATTGCTAAATGTAATATTGTGCTCTGTATATAAATAAAGCTTCTCTTATACACTTCATTAATAGTTTTCATAATAGAAGCCTTGAGAGTTAGGAATCTAACAAGAAAATAAAATAGCCATGCTCTAAGTTTTCCGGTTTGTCATTCTAATTAATAGCATTTTTGCTTAAATGTTCAAACATTTTCTTCATCTAAATCTTGTCCTAACTTTCTATATATTTCTAGTTAATAATTTGTTTTCTCATTTTCTTATTTCCTATAGTGATCACCAAATAATCTCGTTCTTACCTAAATCATGCATAATAAGAACAAAAATAATATGATAAATCCTATCCCACATTAAAACTATTTAAAAGGATGCTCCAAAAGCCAAGTATTTGGATTTATAAATATATCATGTGATTCACAATATATTCCATCCACAACTTCCAAAATAATTGTGGTGATTTTTACTTTCTAGGCAAAATAACCGTATTTTAGATACTAAGCTAAAAAGATAAAATTCAAAACTTTTCAATTGAACAATAATAAATTTGTGATTACAAGCGATAAATTATCATCATAAATAATCAAAACTATCCACTATAGAAAAGACACAATTAAAGTTTGTAACCTATCATAGTAAATAATCATGAAAGTATCCTTACATAAGAGCACAGTTTAATTTTTAGTTACATATAAAGAAAACTAATCATTGAACCCTAAAAGTAAAAATAATTGAACTTCATTACATTCGATTTCCAAGCATTGAATTTTGAACTTCGTTACATTTGATATGGAAACATATTATGAATATTTAACAAACTTTAAATAAACCCAATACACAATACATGATAATTAAAAGGTAATAAAAATAAATATAAGATAACATATTGAGAGATCTTCGGTTAACCCCCAATGATGCTTCACACTTCAAACAAAAACATAAATGTCAAATAAAATTTGACATCACCATTGAAATAATAAATTTTTTATAGGTATAGCTTCTTAACAATTGGAAGACAATTTCTAACCTTCAAATTTAATTTAATCAAAATTTGATTCATGCAACAAAAATATGATGATAGGTGGAAGAAACAACACAAGATAAAGATTTACATCTCATAATGGGTTAGATTGAAATGACTAATTAGACATGGCCCGACAAATTCGAAACGCCAAATTCGGTTCCAAACAACGATTGGAAAATCCTTGGAGGGTGGATGACAATTTCAACTTAAACCGCAGATTCTTTAGGGTTTTTTTTAAACCAATAAGTAATGTGGCATTATAAATGCAACCCCATAATATTATATTACAATCCCTTAAAAAATTAATGTTAAAAATACCTCAAATGAAAAAAAATATATTACCCTTCAAAATGTCTTTTGGTTGCCCTTTTGTTTCCCTCACTCTTTTCTCCGTAACCATTAAAGACACAGTGAGTTGGCGACTGAAGACATAATTCAGTGTGTCTATCAACAATCAATTTTTAATATTGTGTTACTATTTACCAACAAATACTAAAATATGGTTTAGTAAATAAATCTTAAAAAATTAATAGTTGGTCAATACATTAGCTATCAAGTACTAATATTTCATTAGTAAATTGATCTTAAAAAAATATAATATTTGGTCCGTACATTACCACCAAAATGCTAATACTTGATTAGCAAATTAATCTAAAAAGGGGGAAGGTATGCAATCAACTAATGTGTCAAAAAACATTAATGTTAAGTTACTTGAAAACTATGGTCCTACAAATCAATATATATTGTATAGAGATAATTCTTTGTCCATATGAAATTTTTGTCCAAGTGTTTTGGTATAATGTTTATGAATTTTCTTTCAAATTATTTAAGTCAATACTTTATTAAGTGAATTATCTGCGCATATATATTGACATCTCCTATAATATTATACTAAATACTTAATTTTCAAACATCTATTAAATTCTAGTCTCTTGTCATGACAAGGTCGATGGCCATATGTTGTTTAAAGAGTACAAATTTTAGAAGTTTCTGTGAAATAGGGGTTGTAGTTATCAAATAGAGGGTGACATTTATAATTTCGTACTATACTAAGCGTACTTAGGCAATAAGACATTGTAAGATCATTTCACACTTTTACCAAATAAATTTCTTCTAGAGGGGCATAAACACTTTAATGCCCGAGAAATAATACCAAAAAAAATAGCACTAATATTTTATTTCATAGGATTATTAAATATTGAAAAATTAAAAAAGATAAATGTTAAAAAATTAATTTAGTTTCAATTATGAGTCATTTGATTTTTTAAAATGTAGTAAACAAAATATCAGTGGGAATAAATTTAAATATATATTAGTGTGATTGCAGTGAAATGTACAATGGTGTAAATAGATTGAAATATATGTTAAGAGTTTGGAAACTTTGTAAATTAATTCCTTTTAGGAATCAAGTACCAAATGATGTGTGGTTTTGTTTCAACCAGTGAAATTTCACTCAAATTTAGCTGCCGAAAAAGAAACAAGAGTTGTGAATTTTACATCAATATTCTAACAAAATTAAATTTCGATTTCGGTGAAATCACCGTAGAAAATGTCGAAAAATCAAAAATATTTCAACAGTATTTCAGTAATTTTCGTTTCAACTCATTTTTGATGAAATCTTAGTTTTTTTTTTATTTTGTACCCAAATAACTATGATAATATTTTATAATGAATGACACCAATTTTAAAGGAAAAAATGTATTTTGTACCCAAATAATATTATAATTTACACATTATAATTGTAATATGTATTAGATCAAAAATTTATAAAGTTGTAATAATTCCTTCATATAATTGCCTCAAATAAATTTTGCAAATAATAACTCTACACCTACACTACTCTAAAGTTCAAACACTACATCAATTGATTTCACGAGAATGCAAAAGAGTGGTGGATATTCCCACAAACCACAAAATCCACCAAATGTCTCAACATTTATATAATAGTTAATTTATATATTTGTTGTAGTTAATTTATATATTTGTTGTAAATATGTTATTTTGTTTGAAATTTTAAGTTGAATATATGTATGAAGGTTAGTTATAATATTATGTACAATACCATGTCCAAATTCCCAAATTTTTAACAAATTTTCTGTCATTTTTCTAAATTTTACCGAAATTGAAATTTCAATAAAATCAAGGTACTGAAATTTCTATAGAAGCCGAATTTTTCGTCCTTGATTCCAATTGTGCTACTTTGACACAACACGTGAATCTATGAATCAAAACTACTTAGGCCAAAATTTTCCTTTGGATTTTAAAAGTCTTATTATCATATTGGAGAACCCCAAATGATTAGGTTAAACTAAACATTGATGGAGCATCGATTCGTGTTTAGTTGTGATTTGGTGGTGTTATTACAAATAATAGTGTTTGTTTAGTTACTAGTTTTTACAAATTTATTGGTAATTTTGACAATGTATCTGCTGAAATTCATGTTGTTGGTTTGGTACATTGTATTAAGGTTTCACGAATATATGGATTGAAACTGACACATTTTTTATCTTGCATATACTGAATCAAAAGCATTCGAGGAGTTGAAAACACCATTGCATACAGGCACAATATAATCCAAAACTACTATTTTCTTGTGAGAAGACAAGGCCACATGAGATGTAAAGATTGTAAGGTCATACTAGGAGAATGTTTGATAAGCCAATATAAGTCATTAATCTCATTTTTCATCATATGAGTTGATTGGGTTGAGAATAAAATTGTGGACCATAAAGTGAAATGTGAATGTATGCCAAACTTTCAGATAAAAGGCATGAGAGTCATGGAGCAACATACGCATGTGAGATCATGAGGTGTAAGGAAAGACTGCTCGCTTTTAAGTTATATTTTAACATAAACCTCACTATAAGAGTGGGGAGAGGGAAGCACTAGGAGATGTTTTTTCTTATAATTTTTTTTAACATAAATCTAACAATAAGAGTGGATGAGGATGAGGAAGCACTTGGAGATACTAAAGGGATCAAAGGACATGACAAGGAGACATGGTGTGGTACACAAAAGTGCAAAATATGTGAGAATATGATGATCTACGTAGTAAGGTTAGCTTAAAAAGAAGAGAAATATATCTCCCACATGTTGGAAACATAAAAACATGACTCAACCAAATTCATCAAGCATGAAGATGGTAGAATTCCAAGGCAAAGATAAAACTATTTAATGTCGAATACATGTTGAGAATCAATATTTGACTCTTCGATATTATTACAAGATTACAATAATATATTCTCGAAATGGATTATTGTGATATCGTATGTAATTATGAGGACTTTCTCTTTTTTTATTACATAAATCGATGATCATAACATATTTCATGTGGAAAGGATAATTCATATTGATCGACATAAAAGTCCAATAACATTGCCACTTGGCTCGAGAAGATATATAGCACAGTGGTATAGTTCCACTCTTGCTATTGGGTCATTGTGATAATATTGTAATAGAAATCATGAAGAATAATCAATATAACCCCTTTCGGACAATTTATTCATGGATGTAGGCTTAAGAGGGCAAACAATGTTATACCTATGTGTTTACCTTTTTTCTTCTTTTTATTTTATTTCAAATTTCAAAATGGTATTAGACCAAGTGTTTATCTTAAATCTATTTTTCTCCATAGTACAATATTTTGTGCATATTCTTAATTATACTTTTGATGTTCAAGGAATTTTCGATTGTAGTGCACCACACATCATTTTGCACCCTCCATTATGGATCTCCAACCATTGAATGACAGTGATCCAATATCATCTAAAGTATTTTTAAGTTGAAGACTTTAATCAAGATTTCCATGTTCATGATCCAAGATCCTTTGGAAGTCTATCTCCATGTTCAACTTGAAGGGAAGACGAAAGTGCTCAAATTTATTTGATACTAGTTCAAAATCACCATAGTTTTCTCTAATTGATTGCTACATAGATTTTTTAGTGATTTTCTCATTTTCCTTATTTGTAATGATTACTCAAATGAGATTATGATAAAAAAAATAAAAAAAAAATAAAAAAAGAAAGAGCAAAAGATAGAAAAGAAAAAAAGGGAAGAAAATTGCAATGATGAATGAAACTCTATCCAATTAAGCACATGTAAAACTAGCAAGAATAACAAGGGATTACCTTTAGCCTGCTCCAAAGCTCGAATCGCGTCGATTATGTATATGAAATTGTTCCTAATATTATGCCCTAAGATTAATCTAGTAATATGCAAGTAAGTTATACCCCAAGATTTAAGCTAGCAATATGCTAGGTTTTATTTTCATCTTCTTTCCTTCTAAAGTGTGACTCAAAAAAGGAAGATATTGATTATCTTCTTAACAATAATATCTAAATTGTCAAACTCACTATCTCCTTCATACATAATACAAACCGTGGCAAGTGCCAAAAATCTGCCAACAAGTATTTATAGGACTTTTTTATGACCCACTAGACTAGCAAACAATGATTCAAATATAACAAGCAAATCATAATAATAATAATAAAGGAGATTCGATCCAACTTCAAAAATCTCCATCTACGATGATCCATGGTTTGAAATTTGCACATAGATAAGCTTTAGGCACCTGAAAGGCATGTGGCAGAGCTAGTTTTGGACACAAACAAACCAACCATTACTATATTGATTAAAATATTCCCAAAGACCAATTCCTATTCTCGATGGAAAACTCTACTCAGTGCACAGCTAAACGTGCACAACAGTTACAAAAGTCCAAAAGAGATTTACTTTTTCCCCAAGAGATTTACTATATTGATTAAATCACAAAAGTCCAACAAGTATTTATAGGACTTTTTTATGACTATTATGTCCATCAATAAGTAATGCCCCACATAAAGGCACCTTCAATCAATAGTTATATATCACAAGTTGTCATCATAAAGATATAGATCATCTAAACAAATACTGAAGATCATCTATCTTTCCAACCTACCCAATATTGTTTCTCTAATTCTCAAAAGAATAATTGCATGTGACGAATTTCTTCAGACAATTAAGAGAAGAAGCTCAAACTAAAACTAGTAGGATGGTGAGAAATTTAGTGCTGCTACTATATTTCATGCAGTGTTCATGCTGCCATTTGGAGTTGCTCATTGACTCTATTTCACCCTTGTCGAAATAGACTCCAAACAATAAGGTAATCGATGGTTCATGGTTGGCAACAATTATGTTTCAGACAACTATAGTTTCTTCAATCAACTAATAACATATGAAGCAACAAGAAAAAAAGTAGAATAAAACATTTAATGAGCCTCTAGACTAGCAAACAAAGATTCAAATATAACAAGCAAATCATAATAATAATAAAGGAGATTCGATCCAACTTCGAAAATCTCCATCTACGATGATCCACGGTTTGAAATTTGCACATAGATAAGCTTTAGGCGCGTCTGAAAGGCATGTGGCAGAGCTAGTTTTGGACACAAACAAACCAACAATTACTATATTGATTAAAATATTCCCAAAGACCAATTCCTATTCTCGATGGAAAACTCTACTCAGTGCACAGCTAAATGTGCACAACAGTTACAAAAGTCCAAAAGAGATTTAATTTTCTCGAAAATGAAGAACCTTCAGCAAGAAGTGGATTGAGCACGTAGCTATTGCATATATCGTATGGTTTAGGAGAAAAAAACAAAGGGGGGAAACCTTATTGCTAAATTGGGCTTATTGAATTTCTATTTTGGGCCAATCTGAAACTTAGGGCTTCGAAGCTACAAAGTTGAAAACCAGCCACACAAACCACGAGATCTGAAGGAGATTACACAGAGAGAGAGAGAGAGAGAATTTACAGATTACTGCGAAGAATATCGAGAATTTACATATAATCACTAACCTGTTGTTGCTGCAATAGTGATAAAGCTTTCCTCGACAGGAATACACAATCACGCCGATATCCAGATCACAAAGAACAGATAATTCCTTCGCTTTCTTCAGCAATCCGTTCCTTCTCTTCGAAAAGGTTACTTGCCTCGCGCTTTTATCTTCGATTCGCTTTATCTCCAGCTTTCTCCTCCCCATTATTCTCCAGAAAAATCAAAAGAAAAAAAGAAACGAAAATCTAGGCCTCAAATTCCATAGATTTACTGTTATAGGTGCTATTATGAGGATGAGTATCAAGTATGTATAAGAATGTGTGATAAAATTTGGGTATTTATACAGAGCGTGAAAAAGGGAAGAGGAAGGGGGATTGAATTTGATTTGTGTTAAATTGGAGGGAGAGATAACTGAGAGAAAAATAACCGGGCGAATGACAAGGCGACACGTGGACGTAGGCGTGTGGTGGCACGCTGCGGCCGTTGATGTGAAATCGTGTCTCCAGACAATTCATGGCGGCTGATTTGATAATACTGACGGGGGCGAGCTCCATTCCCATCCTCTTTTCAGATTTTCTTAAGTTTTTTTTTTTTGTTTTTTTTTTATTTTAATTTTTTGGTTCTCTTTTGAAAAAGAGAACAATAACTTTTTCTTGTCATCTTCTCCTGAATAATACTACTATACTCCATTCAGTCGGTCAATTGTGGGCAGGGGATTTATGTTCTCACATTCACATATATTAATAAATGATAGTTTACTTGTCTCCCAAATTATTCTATTCCTATTACGTAGGATAAAACTAAATGAGCCAGCCCATTGATTTTCCCTTTATTAAATTAAGATGACTTTTGGGATTCAATATTCTATGGACCATGAGTACAAATGATTAATCCATGTTAGTTCTTTGATATTTCAATTGTCTCAATTCTAACATTTAAAAAAAAATAAAAATCTATGTTAATTTTTTTTTTTTAAGGATGGGGTTATCTACACCCAAAATTACTAAACACACCCTAAAATATGAATTTTTATATTTTTTTGTTTTTTGAAAATTGAGGTGTGTGGGCTGTATAGTCTCACATTTTTTAAAAATATATTTTATTACATGCAAAAGCTGCAAACAAGGTGGATAGAAATAATATGCAATTTTCCCATGACAAATAAGTGTGGACAAATTTTAGGAACAATTAAAAATTTTACTTTCAATTTACTAGTAGTTATCAGTGTATTACTCTTGTCAAATCATTTTTATGGATCTAATTTTGTTATATCAGTCAATTCACAATGACGGCATATAAATTAGTAAAAATGAATTTGATCTGTCTATAATGAACTTCATCTCTTCGACATTAATTCCATAAAATTATATTATATGAGTTTTATATAATCATTAATATTCCTAAACTTTTATATGAAACTGAACCAATCCCATTACAATTTCTAAATTCCAAAGAACAAGATCAACATGTAACCAGGAGTAGAGTGCATGCCAAAAGATCTCTAGAGATATACTAATCAATTCACTTATAAAATTTTAATTATTTATAAAGAATTTGAAAAGCAATAGAATTTTCATGAATTTCAACAATCAATAGTAACTAATAATCAAGATACTTAAGTATTTATTATATAATCAACATGTTAATGTCTCTCAATTACAATTTACATATCCCTTATCTTCTAGGCACTATTTCAAGACACGTGATAAAATTAAGACAATTATTGAGCCAATTCTGAAAAGGACTAGCAAAATATAAACAATGACAGCAATAAAAAACAGCAAAATATAAGCCTAGCTAGCTACTAGCTTAAATAATCGTGAAAATATACATGTGCTCAGATTCGACTTGTTATTGGATATGCGATTTTGATTCAATTATTCAATTGTGAATGTGAATATGAAAGGGAGTGTATCTCCACAAGGTCATCACACAATTGAATAATTGGACCAAAATCGTCTGACCCAGGTTGACAAGTCGAATCTGGGGACATGTATATTTTCATCCGACATTATATTCAATTGAATGTGAATATGAAAGGGAGTGTATCTCCACAAGGTCATCACACAATTGAATAATTGGACCAAAATCGCTTGACCCAAGCAAGGATGAAAATTTCGATTTCGATGGAAATATCGGTATTTTGGTTTTACGGAAATATCGTGAAAATATCAATATCGATACATAAATTTATCGATATTTTTTCCAATATTTAACAATATTTACCTATATTTCCCCAACATTCTACCATTATTTATGAAACCACTATTTCACCTATTTTCCTACAAATTGTACCATGAAGTCACCGATATTGAAATCGATATTTTGTCGATATTTCCCCCATATTTCATCTATTTTTCTACAAATTGTATTCACCTATTTTCCTACAAATTGTAGGATGAAGTCACCTATATTGAAATATTGAAATCGATATTTCATCTATTTTTCTACAAATTGTATTGACCTATTTTCCTACAAATTGTAGTATGAAGTCATCGATATTGAAATCGATATTTCATCGATATTTCCCCAATATTTCACATATTTTCCTACAAATTGTATTCACTTATTTTCCTACAAATTATAGGATGAAGTCACTGATATTGAAATCGATATTTCACCTATTTACCTACAAATTGTACCATGAAGTCACCGATATTTAAATCGATATTTCGTCGATATTATACTGATATTTTGACAAAATTTCTCGTTTCTTTATCGGTTATTTGGAAAAATGAAAATATCAGAGATATATCGATTGTACCCCATTTTTATATCGGTCACGTGAAAAAATGGAAATATCGAGAAAATATCGCAGATATTTCCGGATATTTTCATTCATGGACCCAAGTTGACAAGTCTAATCTGGGCACATGTCTATTTTCATGATTATTTGAGCCCATGGACCCAAGTTGACAAGTCTAATCTGGGCACATGTCTATTTTCATGATTATTTAAGCTACTAGCTAGGCTCATATTTTACTTTTTTTATTGCTGTCGTTGTTAAGTCCTTTTAATAATTGGCTCAATAATTGTCTTAATTTTATCACGTGTCTTGAAATAGTGCCTAAAAGATAAGGGCTATCTAAATTGTAATTGAGAGGCATTAACATGTTGGCTAATAAAGGATTACAAGAATGTTATTTTCAAGCATGGTATATTATCCCCTATCCTATATAATGTGTTGTTGCTGGATTTGATTCATCCTCTCTATTTCAAAATTTCTTCAATAATTTTTGTTATTATGTACTACATATCATGCGTATGGTATAAGTACAAGTAATAATGCATGGATTCACAAAATAATACATATCTGTGTGAAAGATAAACAACACAAAATGGAGGAATTATTGAAAATCTGAAAAGAAGTAATTAGAGATCTCTTTACACAGTCTGCAAATATATATAGTAAATAAAGAAGAGAATAAAAGGCAGTGGCTTATAGCATGAGTAATTCCACATGGAAAGTTGTAGCAGAGTCTTGTTATGAAAGCCCATAACTAGTAGTAATAAACACATTTGTCTTGATCAAAACATTAATTAATGCATGATCATTATCATCACTGCAAATCAACCTCATATGGTCAAGGTAACCAGCCAGATATGTAGTTATTCACACTAGGCCCTGCAACTGATATTGGATCATTCTGGTACCTGGGATTATTATTCATAATTATTATTCCATTATATATATACAAGAGAGAATGAGGTTAATTAATAATTAATAATAAATAAATTACCCAATTTGTAAAGTGGGTTCACATTGAAGAGGGTGGAAAAATCCATCAGGCTGATGTTGAGCAGCTTGTCTACCATATCCCACATGATCTTCAGGAGTGGGGTTCCACTGCAGACTTATTTGGCTTCCTTCAATCAACTGCAATTAATATAATTATCCAGGAATCATGCATATGTATAATTAAATTCTTGTTTGTTCGAATGAATATTTATTTATGCGTACCCGTTGTTTCAAACTCCTGTTAGCTTCATTCAGAGCATGTTCCTAAGCATACACAAATCAAAAATTGAAACAATATTATCATTATTGTTATATGATTTGGTCACACAATTAAGATGCAATTAGTTAATTAAAGATTGTTAATTTGTTACCTGTCTCTGAAGATCTTGCAGTGTATCCAGCATTGCTTGAGTCTATAAATAATCAAGAATGGTGAGATGAATGTGGATTATACAGTTGTTCTTAGGAATGAATTACTTAATTACCCGTGTTGATCTGATCTGCTTCAACGACATATCAAGCTGTCGTTCGAGGGACTCAAGATCCTTGCTGTTCAAAGGAGCAAGATCCTCCCCAAGAAGATTTCTTTCATTCAAAAACACCATCACCATTTTCAGCTATACTATATGAATTAAAATATACTTAATTTCTTCATAATTATATATCCATTAAAACCAACATACATACCTCTGTGTTCGCTGTAAGGCTTCATAGCGTCCTTTAAGCTTCAAATACTCCTGCTGACTACTCAGTTCCTTTAACCAAACATATATTAATTCACATTAAGTACCTTTAGATCCATGATAGGTTTAAAACTAGGTTGTAAAGATCAATTTAATCTCATCCACACCCATTTCTTAATTGGATTGATTATATATTCACAATTTTATAATGTATTTCTAACAGCAATGGACAATTATGATCATTTCAACTTAATTAGTTTTTAACAAGACATAGAAGGAAAATATATAAGATTAAATTACCAGTGCCTCCCTGGTGGATATATTTGGTTCTGGTGCTCCATAGTTGCATTTCTGATACCTTTCCAGTGTTTTCAGCATGCTGCTAGAGTCACATAGCCACTACTTCAAAACTATATACCAAAAATTATTTTATTTTTTTTATAGCATAATTATAGCTGACTTAAATGGCAGATTTTTGTGTAACCACAGCTGCAAGCAGAGATCTGGATTTCAAAATATATAGGTAAATCAGTACTCCTCTACATTATCCACAAGTACTATTAGTGTACTTACCATTTTCTTCTGGGTATATTCTTGCAATTTGGCAATTAATAAACCTTAACTAGGAAGCAAAATCATGAAAATGTAAGAGGATGTGACACTGCTTTATATAGGTGAAACAGCACCCATTTCCCCAAATCAAGAAAGTGAAAATTAGGACAAATCTTGTAATTTAAACATCTCATCAAAGGAAGAAGCTGTGGAGAATGATGAGAGAAATTAATTAAGAGGAAAATAAAATAATTGGAACAAAATAGAGAAGCCATTACCATATCTTCAATTCAAACCCTAAATAAACTAAAAACAGATACAAGAGCACAATTTCCTCCTCCAAAACAAAATAAATTATTGAGAAAAAAAAAACAAAAAGGAGAAAACTCTATAGAGCTGCACGGTTGAAATCAGGTTTAATTAATTGGAATTAAATTAATCAGCATGTTGACCATAGGGTTCTCAGCTTAATAGTATCAAGAACGATAATTTTCCACATAAAAGAGAGAAACTTTAGCAACTATCCTTAATTTTGAGAGAAGATCTTGAAGCAAAACCAAACGAAAAGAAAGTTGAACAAAAAACCCTAATAATATTTGAATTAATTTTAGCAGAAAGAGAGCATTCATCATAGGTTGGCATATTGATCATCCGTTTGCACAATCAGTTCAAGATCATATGAAAAAAGAAATTGGGGAAGATCATTAGAGTACAATTGTTTTCATTTCTTTTCTAATAAATCTAAATTTATTTAAAATTAAAGATATCAAAGCAATTTGGGAAAATCAAGATTCTGAGAGAAAGATGAAAAAAAAAACCCCCATTCTTGATAGCATTAAAAGTAGTTGATTAAGCATAAAAAAAATGGGAGAAAGAAAGAAAGAAGAGAGTAGAAGTAAATATATAAGCAAATAAATAGTTGGAAAAAAAAAAAAAGAAGAGGAAGGTAGAAGCAGAAGAGTGAAAAAGGAAGAAAAAACTCGAACATAAAAATGGAAATGATCTTCTTTTCATGGTTTCCTCTTGCAGATCTAACAAAAACCACAAGCACAGAGTCCTATACGCCTCTAAACAATCACTAAAAAGGAAAACAAAAACTCTCTCAACACCAAAAAAAGATAATTTTCTTTTTTTTTTCTCTCTCTCTTTACCTCTCCCTCTCTCTCTATTAACAAAGATCGAATTTTGAGACAAACCCAGATCTCAAAACATCCAAAGAGAAGAGAAAAGAGAATCTTGTAACACAAAGAAAGAAATTAAAAGATGGATATAGGAGCTAGGTATAACAAGAAGAAGTGAGGTGTGTTTGTTTGTTTTTATACCTAGAGCTACTGCAAAACTCGTACAGCTTTCCTCTATTGGAGAAGATGATCAAAGCTACCTCAGCATCGCAAAGAACAGATAACTCATAAGCTTTCTTCAAAAGCCCATTCCTTCGTTTTGCAAAAGTCACTTGCCTGTTGATCTTGTTCTCTATCCTCTTCAGCTCAACTCTCCCTCTTCCCATCTCTCTCTCTCTCTCTCTCTCACTCTCCCCTCAACAACCCAAACTTGCAAAACCACTATTCTTTCTCTTTCTCTTTCCTGCTCCCTAATGCCACCTTTATATATACATACAACCAAATATGTAGGTACAACTCACCACTTATTCATATTTGTAGAGTCAGAATTAGAGAATAGTACAAGTTGTTGTTGTTGTATCATGTATGAGAGAATGATTTTTCTGGGTTAATTATTTATTTACTTGATTTTTAGGATATTTAATTCAATTCCAATCATAAGATTTGTGAACATGAGGATGTTAAGAGGATGTGGAAGGGGTGGGGTATAGGGTGGGGAGGAAACCTTAAAACTGATTGGTTACATCAGTGCTAAGTGCCACGTGTCAATATGCAAAGTGGTCCGAAACTGAATATTTTTTTCCGAGGACACTCATGTGACCAAACCCTAAAGAAGATGAGACACTGTTTGCTTACATTTATATGCCCAAACTGCCCTTCTAATTTATGTCTGCTTTTTTATTTTATTTATTTATGGACCAGATGGTTTGCTCTCTTTTGTAGAACTTTTTTGATGTGTGTTGTTAGTATATATTTTATCAACTCAATTACCTTGATTCTAGTCCAATCGTATTTAATTGATTGAGATTTTGGTGGGATTCGAATAAAATTGGGCTTAAAATAGGATTTTTTTTTTTTTTTCAGTTTTAATTGTGAAATTCGGCTCAAATGGACTCGATGGACATAATATCATGTCAGTTAGACTTAAATAACTTGTTGGAGAAAGAAAATTTTAGATAAGTTTAATTCCGATTGAACTTCTTTTTTTAATAGAACTTTTTTATCCCATGGATTTAGTTTTATCAGTTTTTAGAGAATATATATTGGTGATATTTTTCAATACACAATCTCTTTCTTTTCTTTTGTCACTCCAGAGTTTCTTAGTTTTCGTTCTTTTTCGCAAATGCTAAATATTTTTATGGATATTTTTATGGAGATTATTAATCTAATCATAAGTATCAAATGTTGTCATCTTCCATTAGGGGTCATTTAGTTCGATTATTATCATTGTATGACCTTATACTTAATTTAATATCTTATTTTATTTCAAGTGTTTGTTGATTCTTGATTTTATTTCAACGTGAAACATATTTTGGATGATCTAATATTTCGATTTTATTTATAATTTACTTCTGTATCCATGAAATTTTGTGTTATACCTTAGCTTCATCGTATAATTGTCTAGAAGTATTTATACTTAATAACAATATGTCGATTATACCTTACTTCATAATATAATTACCTAATTGAATTAATGGAACTAAAGGAACTATAGGCTTAGAATTACAGTTTTCTAAATTATTAGGTTCTAGTTATCCAATTTAGGTTTAACTATTTTCACAAGAGTCAATGCGGTTATAACTTAATTTGAAATACGTGTCAGTTAGTTAATAATTATCTTCACATAAATTCGGAAAATAAATTATTTTTTTATGGCTTACATGACTAGTTCAAGGTTATATGATTGAATGTGCAAGATTATATTTGTAGCTTACACCAATTTCGTTCTTAATTAGTTAATGATCAAATTTGATGAGCACGATAAAATATGAGCTTCTTAATTTCTATATAAATAAAAAAACAAAAAATATATATATTTAAATAAATTGATAAATATATTTATTTAAATTTATATATATATTTGTTTAATTTCCAACTCGCTTTTCTTCAAAAACATATGAATTCCTAACAATTTTGAGAGATTATTAACTCATTTTCAAAAAACAATTATATGGACACTTTTAGTAAATTTATAAAACTTTGAAGCATCTAATCAACTCAATCGTTGGAATTTTTTTCTTTTTTTTTTTGGTTCATGGAATACGATCATGAGGCTATGTCTGTTCAACAGATATATATTGTTAGCAAAAAAAAAAAGCTGGACTCTTGAAATAGTGAGAAGCTGTAATAGAAGAACCAAGCTTATTAAGGATGTTTCATGTGTGCCACTTTTGGTCGAGAAAACATGTAGATATGAAATTAAAAAAGTGAAAGCAAATTACCAATTTCCTTTGAAATTGAAGGTTGGATTCATTTGTCATATTCATACTAAATAAGAAAATCAAAAAAAGGAAAGTTGATCACATTAAGAAAATATCTGAATCATGTATAATATGGTATATGTGAGACGCTCAAGTAAAGTATCGTTTGAATCATTATTGAATAAACATTTTTGCTCAACCTAACTTTATTAATTAGCTAAAATTATGAATGATTGATGATTTAGAAGTGTAACAAAAATAATTTCAAATTACTAATAATAAATGGTGCATCCACAGGCTGAAGATATATTACTTAAATAAATATTTAGAAAAAATAATGGTATTTACAAAATTTCCAAAATTAATTACCTAAAAGCACCCCACCCAACTTTTAGAATTTGGATTCTAATTGTTTCATCTAAGCAACTAAAATAAAATATATCTGTTTGACTTCCATGTACAATCAGTAGCCAATATTTTCTCTACACGTTTACTGTACTTTTGATTTATAAGCATTTATTTATGTGTTTTTTGGCCGTACATTTTAAGGTTGAATCACGCGTTAAGTACTTGTCAACGAAACAGGTATATTCATTTATTCAAAATGTCATAGTACATTCAGATTATGCTGCTTGGCAATTTTCAAATAAAATTCATAGTTCCTAATTAATTAAGCCTCTATATATTGTCATTTCTCTAAACCATGGGTGCATTGGATAAATAGAAGATTCTAAAATTGAAATGGTAAATTTTTTTGGTAGTTATCTAGTTAGATTATTTTTTGAGTGATCTGGATGGATTCAAAATCAACATTAATTTGAATAGATGTTCCTTGATTTCCAATCAAAAACTGCAAACCTAAAATTGTTTGTGGAAATTTCATAAATCTAGCATAATTTAATTGTTTCATAAGTTGTTAATTTACATTTTTAAATAAATCCGATTGCACCTATACTTGATATACTTGAGAGTAGATGATTTAATTTTGTTAATTTGTCACCCACCATTTTTCAATATGGAAAAAAATAAACTAAGATTAATGATTTTAGCCAGAGAGAATCTTCTTATCATAATTTTACTTTATTTTTACTCTAACACTAAGATTTATGTCTATTCTCTAATTAGACAAATTAACATGACGAATTTTTTTGAGGCTGCCCAAGAAGCTGATTGACCTAGCTAATAGATGGTAACTATATATGGTAAGACTTTTTTGTGAGATCATGAGATTGTAGTAGAGCCTTATTTAGATGATATATATTGATTCATGTTAATTAAAATGAATTGGATGCTAAAGTAATGTGAAAATTATTCTCGATTTGTAAGTTTTTTAGAATGTACAAGATTCCTTTGTTATGAGGACTATAAACATGACAATATTATAGGATCAAATTTGCATTTTTACCTGTTGATTAAAAACCGAACGAGTTAACAACTATCTTTTGAGACAAAAGATTTGGCCTTTCTTGGTAAAAGAATTGAGTAGTTGGAGGTCTTGATAATAAAAAAATGAAGAGCAAATAGGAGGAGGTTTTTGATTGGATACATTTGGTAATAGTATCCAAGATTCAATATGTAATGTTGTAGAGTACCCACTATATATATATGTGTGTGTGTGTATCTGTCTCATTATGGCAACTCACTGAGTCACAATTGGATATACAAAAAAAAACACAAACAAATGAAGTGAGTAAAAGACAGTTGAAGTTATGATCATATTATAAGTTGAACAAATTTGTTGCAATACACAGAAGGTGAAAATCCCCACATGCAAGAAATTTACCATAAAAAGATAGAGCTCAAGACTGTAAAATTGGCTTCACTGCTGCAAATATTAGCAGGTAGTGCAGATATTGAATTCATATTTTGGCTCAACCAGTAAATTTACAAGGTTAATTCTATTATCACCTTCCATGTTTGTAGCAAGACAAATGCAATTTCGGTTACTTGTTCCTGCTCCTTCTAGAAAGTTACTTCTCCATTTACCACATTAATCCCATCTCCCTATTTTTTCTTCTTTATATAATTTCAATAATTACATTTCTTTGCAATCATAAGGTGCAAAATAAATTGTTTTAATCAATATTATTATTGTGTTTTGGTTGCATCCATACCCGATGATCCCTTTATTTGGAATATGACACTATTAGATTAATTCTAAGAGATTATACTTTCTTTCTTTTCATTTTTTTTTTTAAAATTTGGATTCTTATCTGATAGTATTCGAGATGGAGGAATCTCTTTTACTACTCTATTTCAAAATAAGTGTTGTTTTAAAGTTTTTGTCATAAATCAAATAACATAAAATTTGGACAACTATACTATTTACTAATCAATGAACTTGGAATTCAAAATTGGAAAAAGAATCAAATTAATTCCATAAAAAGTATTATATACAATCTCTAAGTTGGAAATAAAATTGTATAAAAGTCTAAAACGACACTTAATTTGAAATAGAATTTAGAATTCAAAATGACACTTATTTTGAAACGGTGGTATTAATTAAAAGATGGCTACGGGGTATACTTTTAAGAAAAGAAAATGCACCTACTTCTACTTGTTCTTCCATTTTCACGGTCAAAACAATAGAAATAATTTATTCCATTCATTTCATAATAAGTGTCGTTTTTTGTCTAATTTTGTTTCATATTAAGTGTTGTTTTAAACTTTTATATAATTTTATTCCCAAATTATCCCTATTAATATTCCTTAGCTAAAATTTAGAGATTTAATATGATACCCTTTTATGGAATTAATTTGATTCATTTTCCAATCTTGAATCATAAATCTCTCGATTAGTTAAGGATATTTTATCCAAATTTTATGTTCCTTAATTTATAACAAAAACTTCAGAACGACACTTATTATAAAATAGAGGGAGTACTCATTTTTGAATTGGGATCCTCTGTTGGGTTAAAAACCCAGCAAAGTGTGCTAGGCTAAGTTTTTATCTTGATTTTGTTCAATCATAGAATCGAACGGGTCTACAGTGCATTTTTGTTTGATCATAGATCCGTACGGATCTACAATACAAGTGTATAAGAATTACCCAGCAACACGTGCTGGGTTTATTTGCCCAGTAGAGAATCCGGACCCCTCATTTTCATGATTTACTTATATGTGAATACAAGTTAAGTCAATCTTTAAGTAGAAGGGTGTATATATGATAGTGTTAAAATCGGGTAAAAGCGACTTTTCACATTTGCAAAAACTTACCACACTCAATATAGAGAGTGTGATAGAGAGAGAGACGCAATAAGAAAATATTGGCAGAAAGATAAAGCAAATAGGTGCCATCAATTACTATTGCTATATTAGTGGACTTTAGCATTCTCTTTGTAAATAAGTGCTGGAAAGGGCGTCTATATTAGTACTAAGAGATTATGAAAGATTTATTTATATATTTTGATCAAAGTAAGATCAATTGTTGTTGGTAGGGGACCATCAAATTTTGATAAATACCAGTGATAGAGTGATGAATGATGTGGGCCCACAGGTTACATATTCTCACTCGTTTGGTTTGGTTTTCTATTTTAATTTTAAAATACGCATGTAATGATGACCGACAATAAAAATATGAGATGAAATAGAGATTTTGAAATAGAGAATTGGTGTGGGGTATTGATAACCTAAATTGAAGGAGACACTTTCGAGCTCAGCCATAATGACACGTGGACCTCATTCCATTTAGGGAAATATGACTTTAAAGTCAGTCACGTCTAATTAGAAAATGGGTCATCACAGCATCAATTAATGAGTCATTATATGCATCATCAGTGACCTCAGTTGTCTCTGCTAAATGTCACACTCTCTTTTGTCTGTAGGAGATCACAGTTTTATTGGTGGAGTTTGGCAAAACACACATTGGCTTTATAAATAAAACCTCTCTTTCTCTCAGTTAAATCAGTTTGCACCTAGTCTGATGAATGACTCGCGATTCTTATCAGTCAAGTCCATTAGTCTTGAAATATACAACAAACAAAAGAGGTGGTAAGAAGTAATTAATTAGTACTTGACTGAAAAAGAAGCGTGTGATAGTTTAGATTAATTTTATCAAAAATCACTTCCACAAATACAATCATATCATATTAAAATAAAGTTATGTTCTGGAGAAATTAAGGTTAGAATCCATATATAATTTGAGATAATAGCCCTTAATACCACAAAATCTACCATTCGAAGATAATTTTGTTATTTTTTCATCACAAATCAGGAAAATGGACAAAATTGCCCTTATGATAAAAGTTAGAAATCATTGCACTCAGTGACTTATTCATAGGATTACACGAAAATCATGTAAGTCACTCAATGTGGAAGAATTTTTGACTTTTTTATAGAAGGATAATATTTTCAAATTTTTTGATTTGTGATAAAGGTAATAAAACTATCATTTATGAGAATTTCTAATATCAATTAGAGTTGCACTTATTTGCACTTGATGCACATATACACGCAGGTCAGGTTTGAGTCGACCCAGATCCACGCTCTTTTTTTTTTTTTTCTTTACCTTTATACTACTATGTTAGTCATACATTTATGTTACATTAGTCATACATTTATGTACATATATCATACTCTTTTGTATAATAGTTTAACTTAAAAAAATCGATGACTTTTATACTATATTAATCATATATTTATGTTATATTAGTCTAGGGATGGCAACGGGGCGGGGCGGGGCCAGGGGAGCAATCCCCATCCCCGTCCTCGCGTTCGCGGGGAATCCCCGTCCCCGCCAACGAATCGGGGAAAATTTCCCCCCTCGCGCCCCGCCCCGCGGGGATCCCCACCCCCGCGGGGATTCCCCGCCCCGTCTTTTTTTTTTTTTTTAAATTTAATTAATATACAAAAATAATTCATACAACTACATATAACTCAAATATTAAAAAAAAAAAGACTCAAAATCCAAATAAAAGTTGAAAGCATAATTTAATAAAATTAGTTAAAACACAAAGATAAATTATCTTAATACATTTTCATTAATTTCATCATTGTTCAATACTTCAATGCACTCAACATTTCAATCTCTATATAATTAATTTTTTATATTCATTTAATTATATTATTTTAAAAATATATTAATATATAGTTTATATATATATAAAATTAAAATAAAATTTATTTTTTATAATAATTAATTATATTATATTAAATATAAATATATATATATATATAATATTTTCGGGGGCCCGCGGGGAACGGGGCGGGGATCCCCGCGGGGCGGGGAATACAATCCCCGTCCCCTCCCGCCCCGCCAATCGGGGAAATTTTTTGCCCTGTCCCCATCCCCGCAGGGATGTATTTCGGGGATTCCCCGCCCCGTTCGGGGCGGATCCCCGTGGGAAACGGGGAATCCCTGCCCCATTGCCATCCCTATATTAGTCATACATTTAACATAATTAAAATGTATGACTAACACTACTAAAATGTATGTCTAATATAACATAAATGTATGACACTTGAGAACATGTTTGGACGAATTTCTGCACGACCTGATGACCCGTACGGACGCGTGATTGCGCATGGTGGGTCAGGTCAACCTGAGTGCACGGAGCCTAGATCCGTACACCAAGTGCACAAGAGTTTTTATCTATCAATTATGGTATCACCACCACCGTATTTTATATAATTTTCTAAAAATTACAGCTAGGTAAAAAAACTTGTAATGATTTAACAAAGAACAAATATTTGGCATGTGTAATAATTACATCATCAATCACATTAAAAAAGTTAATCCGAGTAAAACCATGGAGACTCCTGCAACAATATTTAATAGTACTAGAAATTTGAAATGAGATGAATTCATGACCATACCGCACTAGAATACTATTAGGTAAGCTCAGTAACTTTCGCTTTCATTTTTTCCATTTCACATTACTAATTTTTCACAGCCACACATACAAAATGACCCATTTATTACTTCCACCAACCAATAAAAACCCCTTTATAATTTACTCAACCATCTCAACTTTACTCATCAAATTACAGTAAAAATATCTCAAAATATGTTTTTTTCTTTTTTCACAAAATAACATCGTTTTGTTCATCTTTCATTATTTTATTTTGTTTCACTGTCAACACAACATTTAATGTGGATAAATCATTGACTATTGTAATTAGAAAAAAGAGAAAAAAAAAAGAAAAAGAGAAATAGGGTGGTGGGAAAATTGTAAAGCTATTTTTGTTAACACATGCTTTCGAGCCCTAATTTTGTGTTATTTGCTTATTTTTCGAGTAGATTTTATTTGATTTTTATCCGTTCTTTTTGTTGTCTAACTCGATTCGTTACGTACAAATTTTTACTGTACAAATTTTGACTTCAATAAGAAGGAAGTAGTTGGTAAACAGTTATGGAAAAAGAGGGGCATAGGAAATAGAAGAAGGGAGCTGTTTAAGGATAAAAATAAGGTGGGTAAAGTTAACATCTAAGTAATAAGTGGTAATAAAGCATGAGGAATGTTATGGAGCTGTCTATGTCAGTTGATGTGGTCATAAGTGAGCTGTTTGGAAAGGAACCCAAGCATAAGACTCATGACATGTTACATCTCATTGCTTCTTTAATTTCCCCACTTCATCTCTCTCTCTCTCTCTCTTCCTTTTATGTTATAAACTCTCTCATATTTTCAAATTTTGGCAGCCAATTTGGAATACCTTTCCTTTTTTGGAATTCAATTATTCACTCTCTGTGCATTGGTAAAACTATGCAGCCAATGAATTTATTTCTAGCTGGCATTTTTATTTTCTTGTAATATTATTTTGAAGGAAAAAGAAGACAACAAAGTAGAAGTCCACTGGTGGCTAATTGAAACCTTGTAGCAAAAGGTTGAATTCCCAACCCCAAGGGCCCCCACCCCTCGGCCCAACAGGGATTGGTGGAGGAGGTAAATCATGGTGACTTAGCGGCCCATTAGGTGGGAGGACCAGTGTCTGGTGCCCACAAGGAGCTATCCCCCAAATTGAGGAATAAAACTCCCACACTGCGGCTGCCAGGACTCGATCCTGCATCCTTGTAGCAATTTGCCACCCAGGAACCGGCTAAGCTATGCCCATGCGGGCACTAATTGAAACCTTATCATGATGAGGGATTAACATAAGAAAGAGAAAAAAAAAGTATCAACTAATCAATAAGAAATTCTAATGAATTGAATATTAAGGATCATACATGAAATCTAATGAAAGATAATGAACACTAATACTAAATAATGACGAAATTAAAATAGAATAATGACATATAAACTTATAGTTAATAACATTAGCATTCAATTAGTGACTAATGATTCTGTTTCAAGATTTTTATAATATTGGACGCAAAGTAGATTTCGAATTCTTGATTTTTTTAAAATTTAATTAAAATTAGTACATCAAGCTGAAATCTAGTTGATTGGAATTTTAGTTAACAATTTCAATTATGGGCTTCATTTTGTCTGGGTAGGCCGCTAGATCGAAATTATGGATTTATAATAATTTGGGCCCAGGTATGTCTTGGGCTGGTCAGGGATTTCAAGCCCATTTTGTATAAATTTGATATGCAAAATATGATACCATACATGGAAATGGAAGTAACTGGTTTTCAATTTGTCAGACATGTTTGGTTTTACTCTTTTTTTTTTTTTTTTTTGACTCTAGAGAATATCCTCCATTTAAAAACTACTATTTCAAAATAATAGTCATTTTGAAAATTTTATCATAAATTAAGGAACAAAAAATTTGAACAAATATACCCTTTAATAATGAAGGAATTTAAAATTTAAAATTGGAAGAAGAATCAAATTAATTCCATAAAAAACATCATTTTAAATTCCTAAATTTTAGCCAATGAATATTAATATGGATGATTTGGGAATAAAATCGCGTAAAAGTCTTAAACAAACACTTAATTTGAAATAAAATTTAAACTCCAAAACGACACTTATTTTGAAACGGAAGAAGTATGTACTTTATAGCTTGTATATACGATCTTCTATTACAGTCATTGAATTACGATCTTTTATTGCACATGATGTCAATCTAACAACTAAAATAGAAAATAAAACTCAATTTTGAAATAGATTGTATCCCCTTTGTTTATTAGCAATTTTTTTCATAAATAGCATCAAAATTGATACTCGTGATCAATTTGGTGGAATTGATATCCTGACATCCCGTGGTAAATAGTCATGAGAATTCTCTATTGTAAATCATTTATCATATAATTAACATCGCTGACTAGCCAAATAATATAATTAGTATATATAGATATTGCACATATGGTAACATAAAACTTTAATATATATATTACTCACTCATAGCATAATCATATATATATATTATGATGGTGATGATGAAAATTCATTTAACCATCATGTGAATTAAAAGAGTTGAAGTTGGGTCGACGTTGAATTTAGAATGAATCCCATTTAGATTCTTCGAGTCTACGACGCTCTTTGACATGAAAAATATAGCTAGTAGCTTTGTTGTCCACAAGTTCGTCGCCACCACCCCCGTCAGGACCATGAACATAGCCATCATCTGACTTTCCGAAACTGCCCTTGTCCTCGTCCTCCTTTCTCAACACGACCAACGAAGCCGCCCTTGGCTTCACCGCCCCAGCCGTGGCTGATGCCGGCTTGGCGGCTCGATAGAAAGACATGACCAGCTTGCTCTTCATCATCGACCCTCGTTTCTCACTCACTACTTCCATTTTTCACTTGCAAATACAATTAACAACACAAATTAATTCTTTCTAATATTGCATTGCTCTTCTCATCATCACCTCTATATATAGATAGATGCTAGCTACCCCAATTATTTTGGCGTTTCAGATAGAATTGAATCTAGTATAGTTGGACAGTGGTCCATACGCTTATTAATTATAACCTTAATACTACTATTGTTCAATAATTGGTTGCTCATAACTTGGATATATTCTTGTGGGTTTATTTAATTTGATTTGATCACTTTATAAGATATGGATTAACATCGATATTGTAATTAAAATTAGGAGTGGACCAGAATCAATTCCGAGCCATTTGCAAATTACACGTGCATGCTTACCTCAATTTTTTATAAATTAATAATATCGAATTTTTCAAAAAAAAAAAAAAAATTCAAATTAAACCATCTTGCGAAAATAAAGTCATTAGACCGAGCCGGAACCCCACTGTCCATAAACCCAACTCGTTTCACATACTCATATGTGAATTGTATATTGACTGATCTCATAAAATTTAATTTATTAAACGGTCTCATAAAAGTTTTATTTTTAATTTTTTATATTTATAAGGGAATATTTGTATAGTCTAACCCCCCAAAACTATGCTGTTCATTTTTCTTTATGAGAAGAAACAAAAAAGTCTAGTAAGAATATAGTTATAAGAAAATGTTTTAGTTAGAAAAGAAAACAAACGAACTAAGCTGGCCTAAGAATATATATATAGTTGAATAAATGATGGATATTATAGTTTAGCAAGTAATAGAGTCCATTTCAGTTAAATATCGGTCTTGCCTTTTCCAAGAATTGAATTCGAACTTTTCTGAGTTGAATTAATTCAAGTATCATTAATCGAAAAGGAGGTGT
Source organism: Scutellaria minor (assembly GCA_954870855.1). Lineage (NCBI taxonomy): Eukaryota > Viridiplantae > Streptophyta > Magnoliopsida > Lamiales > Lamiaceae > Scutellaria > Scutellaria minor. The sequence continues at coordinate 1,171,816 of OX940733.1, forward strand.
ATCAGTTGAATCTGTATAATTAATGATGTCATAAATTAAAATATGACAAATATTAAAAATAATGAAATATAAGAAAAAGCAACAATTGCATGAGATAGTGAGCTGCGAAATTTGTGTCGATGAGTGACCTTATAAGGTGTTTTGGTCAAGTGCATCTCACACATTTTATGATAACACAAAAATTTATATGACGATTCCATGAAAAACTACAGTGTAATGAATTTTTATTACCCATATATCAAAACCATTTTAATAAATTCATATATGAATTGTGAATTGTGGATCATGGATTAACCCGTCTCACGTAACTAGATGGTTTCTGATAAGACCCACCCTTACGATAACCTCTAAATAGCCTAAAATCAGCAACACAACCATCAACTCTATAGGCATTGACTAGATATATGTCCCCTCTTTCTAACTCAAAAAAAAAAAAAAAAAATATATATATATATATATATAAGTGGATAAAAGTCTTGACGGTAATTTGCTACCACGGTATAAAACACCTAAAAAATTAGTCGTAATAGAAAAAAAATTGTTGATGTGCTAATTGATCATGTGGGCTAGCTAGACGTTCGTGACAACCCTTTTTACAACGGAATGAAATTAGAAATTTAGGACCATTGTTGCTACAAGGACCACACAACTTTAATTTAATCTACGAAGAGATCAAAGAAGTGATTATTATTGTAATAAATGAAAAACTAACAAAACTCAATGCTTTTAAATATAGCTATGCATCTGAACTAAAAAGTTGATGAAACTCTAGCAAAAAAAGGCTATTCTAAATTCTTAGCTCTACTATTAATAAACATAGTAATTCTATCAGAAAACTAATTTAAGGCCCAAATCAAGATAATTAGAAATTCAGTTAATCAGAATATTGTCAGCTATGGTCATGGACTTCATTCTGGGCTCATATTAAATGGGCCCATATTTTATTTATTTTTAAAATTTTGTTTTTGGGATAGCCCAAATTTGAGTTTTATTTGTACTCATTTAAATTCTGTCGTCGTGTGAATAAATATTATATTGAACTGATTTCATTGATTAATTCAGTACCTAGTATCCAAATATACAATCTCATATTAACTACATATATATCTTCATATTAAAATCCAAATCGACTTAATTTGGTACATTTAAGATCATACATATAATTTTACATGAGAATCTAAGTCTAATAGATAATTCATGTGAATGATTAACATATTACTCATGTCTATATATCCTAAATTGTAAATGTAAAAAAAAAAAAAAAAAAAAGAGAGAAAAATATATATAAAAAGGCAGAGATGGAGGCATTGATTAATCAATTTCAGAAAGCAGTGTAAATTTGCATCTGAGTAAGAATGTGGTGGAAATTGTCAGTGGATTTGTCAATAGGATGAGAATGCATTCCTTCGTAGGTTGTGACTACAATCCCTTCATCTTTAGACAGCCTCTGAATTTGCTTCTTAACATTGCAACCTTGATGTGTGCACCTGTAATAGCTTCTGCACCCACATTCATCCTAATTATTATCAGTTACATTCATCACAAAAATGAGTATTTGCCATGAGTTATTTGCGACAACATATTATCATAAAAACGATAATATAAATTAACAATAAGTTGTCGCAGCAAACAATTAAAAAATAACTAAAAAAATTATTTGTGACAAAAATATTGTCGTAAAAAGATTATCTGTGAGAGGACTCTTGAGATAATAATTCTGTGACAAAATGTTGTCGCAAAATGTATTTGTGACAATTATCAGTGTGTGTGTGTGTGTTTTTTTTTTGTCTCTAATAAGTTTTTTTGTTGTAATTAGGAAACTGGAACAAGTTGTATCAGAAATGTATTTCTTACAAGAATATTAGGAAAATTGTCAGCTTTAGCTGCATATATACTCTGCATTTAGGATATCTCCAACCGTGCGTACAAAATATTGTAGTTTTTACAATATTTTTATGTAAAAACCGAAACTTGTCTTCAACAATGTGTACTGTTCTTCACACTAAAAAAAAAGAATATTTTATAAAAATAAAAGTAAAAAGTTTTAACGCAGGACACGTTGAATTCAACACAAAATTAGCGATTGAGATAATTTAGCGTAAACTTTTAAAATAACGTTGGAGTGAAAAAATCTTAAACTTTACGATTGAGATAATTTAACGTGAACTTTTAAAATTAAAATATCGTTGGAGTGAAAAAATCTTAAAATTTTAAGAATTCATCGCACTGCTGGAGAAGTTCTAAAAGATGCATCTTTTGAATTTTATTGCATTAAATCAATTAGTTAGACTTCTCTTAATTACCCCAAAATTTTACATAACCTATTTTCCGCCATTTTCCAAGGATTATATGAGCACCTTATCATTATCAATTAATCATAACTCTTCAAAGAAATAGTAAAGGGACATATGTTTAAGCAAATAAGGAAAAAAATGAAGTAGTATACCTGGGAAATTTATTGTTCTTGACAGCCTTCTGACCATATTTCCTCCACCTATACCCATCATCAAGTATGTCTACTTGGCTTCTTGTCTGAAAAGCATATCTAGGTTTTCTTGATTTCTTCTCGTTCTTCTTCTTCTTCTCCTCGTCATGATCATTCGCAAGAATATTATTTAGTTCCATGTACCCATTATTAGGCAGCTTGTGATCATGAGAATTATTCACCATGTTGAGCAAGGGTGAATCACTAGGAGTATTTGAAGATGAAGGTTGAAAAGTGGTGGTTGGATAGTTTTCCATGAGAGAGAGAGAGAGAGGGAGAGGGAGAGGGGGAGAGGGGGAGAGATGAAATGATGTCCAAAGATTTTGTAGAACAAGAATTGTAGATTTTGGATTGCAATAAAGGTGGAATATTTGGAATAGGGAGCAAATTAGATGAATTAAAGTTAAAAGGCGGCTTTGATGGCTATACTTTAATATTGCCTACTTTCTTTATATCCAATGTTTGGAGTCGTAAACGGCACGCCAATTCAAAAGGATTAGAAGTGAAAGTGGTGGGTTTTTTTGCACTTATACATATATTTTTTTCAATCTAATTACTAATCAATATATATACACATCATTGCTATTTTGAATCTAACTACTTTTGGATTATTTTCTAGGTTTTGACCATTTATAACCACATTTTCCATGATCAAAGAAGATTATTGTTATCTTCACAAGTGTCTTTTTAATATGATTATACTAGCTATCATTGGAATTCGTTGAACATGTGTACTTTCTGAATTAAATTTTTAGGATAAAGGTCTTTTTTTTTAATCTGTAAAATGTTTAATACATATCAGATGTTATAATGATGTCATTTATACACATGATATATTGTTGCTACTTAATTTAGAATGCTAGAAGAATTACACATCGAAATAAATTACCTCATTTGTTTTTTTCCCACTAATTACAATATTATTCACTTTTTTAATTAATGGATTTCCTTCCTTTTCGATTTTATTCCTAGTACGTGATATCCTACTCCGTATTCAAAAAGGCATTTCGTCTTTGTTTGAATAATATCTCAGGTGTAGGAATAACTGTAATAAATATTAATGTTTATTATGCACATGAGATCACATATTAATTACTTAAATCAATAATGCTACTAATATATGTGGTTAATTAGAATCTAGTACATTAATGGATAGACGAGTCATCCTTTTCGTGCACGTGTTATAAAAGGATATAATTATCAAAAAAAATTAAATAAATTATTTATCAAAGTTTATTTACTAATTATTGGAACTTCTACGCTTGTAAAATTTATGGTATAGTTAACTAAAATAAAATATACATAATATGCCTCCGTTTCAAAATACTTTAGTTTCTTAAAAGTAAAATTTATTTCATTTTATGTGTCTTTTTTATTATTAAAAAGAAAATATTGTTTTTTCAATTTAATTTGTCTCGATTTTTTTTACTAAATTTTTATTTAGTGTTAGACATTAAATATGTATATACAACCATTTTATACATATTATTATATGTATTGAAACAAGATTAATTACAACAAAACAATTTAAATAACAGTTATTTTGAAATAAAATTGTTTGATTAATTTAGAAAATAGCGTGGTTGTTGGGGAAGAGTGCTTGGAGGCTGCCTATGAGTCAATAAATAAAACATACGCACGTGTTTCCTATTTGGACTGTTGAAACTTTTTCCTGGAGATAAGTTTCCTCGTTGTTTCTCTTTTTCCAATCTGCATTTTAATTATCAAAAATAATTTGGGCTTTTAGATCAAACATAGACAGCAATGAATATGTGATTTTTTTAATTATTTTTAGATGAACATGTGATTGTAATTGTATTGCAATGAATATTAGATCCAGCAAGTGATATATATATATATGTATATATATAGTTATTTCTTAATTAAACATTTTTAATATTTTTAATTCAGAATCCTTTTCTATAATATAAATAACAAGCTGTTTCAGATTTTTTTTTTATGGTTATTATCATTATTATTAATATCATAATAGCTCCATGGTTGAATTTTTCAAAATGTTTCAATAACGCTATAATACCAAATCTAATATCTCATAAACATTAAAAAAGTAAAAATTATCTGTTAAAAAAAAGATTAAAATAACTTATATGAAAAATATTTTTTATAATCATCTGTGAAACTTTAGCTACAATCCAATTTAGTCATTTCTCCTTTACGTCAAAAAGCGTGTAAGGATCAAGTGATCATTGAGCGTCCTAAAATCTTAAAAGGGACATAATTTTGACGTTCAAATTTTAATCAACAAACTCATTTACTCTCTCTTAAACAAGGTTATTAGCCAAACAATCTCTTATATAAGATTGTTTGTTATAAAATTGGAATAACCCATCTAAGAAATCTAACTATGTGAAGTGAAATGTTACTACAAAACAGCGACGGATACAACATGGTACAAGGGTACAACTGTACCCCAAATTGAAAAAAAAAAAGAAATAATATAGTTATAATTATTATAAAATTCATCATTTTTCTTAATCTGGTAGCATGGTTTCGTTCTTCATTATTTTTCATCCTTCTTTTAATTTGGCACCATGATTTTGTCCTTTATTTTTTTCTCAAATCATGCCCATGAAAACTTTAAATATTATTAATATTTATTGTTTGATTTAGTTATTAATTAGTTAATTTGATGTTTGTTGATAAATAAGAGCTTGTGTTTTTCTCCATGTGTAAAATTTGTTATGAATTTCATTTGAAATGTCTGTGGGTTGTGGGTTGTGGGTTGTTACTGTAAATGTAAATTTATTATAGAATTCATGGATGTATTTATTTTTCTATGATAGTTTTCTTATTATTAACTAATAATATAATTATAAAATGAGAAATGATACTTCTAAATAAAAGAAAACAAAGACAAAGAGAAAATAACCTGATATTCAGCAGTATATGTTTAAGAAAAAAAAATTGTTTGTAAAAAATGAAGACTCGACTGACCAAATATTAACTTATGATTGTAAATGTTTACTTGAATATTATGTATTGACATATTTTGGTTGTACGTTCTGAAATATTAAACAATATTTATGTGCGAAACTTTTTCTATCATACATTGCTTATTTGTTTATACCCCATTTTCAAAATCCTGGATCCGCCACTATTACAAAATCTCACTCTTATTAGTATACACGCATTAATTCTTACTCGTTTTATGAATGCTATTTTTTTCTCCTTTGAATGGACTAATAATTTCATAAATTCCAGATGAGGTCGTTTTCCAAACATAAGTTGATAGGAATTTTGTGGGCACAAGACAAAAGAGGCATCAAAGTCTACTTATTCATTTTTGCTATGGTCTTATTTGTTGACATTAGAAATGCTCCACGTCATCTCAATGTAGCTCTGAATGATTTTTTTAAAGCAAAATTTATTTCTCGTTTATCTTCTTTTCATCATTTTAAATGAGTATTTTGAAAGAGAACCAAATTAAAGGCATGTAATTTAATATAGCTACTGTTCAGCTCTATTTCCAAGCCTTTTCTATTTTGTTGATTTTCTTTTTATGCTTTATTATTTTCCACTCAATACACATAAAAATCAAGCATTTTATCGAAAATGTGAACTCTAAATAAGCATTTTATAATATGTTATATAGTTGAAAAGTAAAATAAAATCTGAATTAACTGGTAATAGCTAGGTGTGTGTGTGCTTTCATTGTTATTAATTTTTTTCCCAAATAAAACGGTGTGTATAACTATATGTATTTTTATCAATTCGAATCATTATTACAAAATATAATTACATGTAGTGTTATTCTATCAATATAAACTATGAATATTGTTCATTAAATACCGATATGAAATATCATTTTATTTTATAATAAAAAAACATCAAAAATTATTTTACAATTATTTCGTTTGGCCTGAAATTTCTCCGGTTGTCTTATGAATTTCTTTTTTGAGATCGTTAAATTTGTAAATATAAAAGTGATGGAAGCTTCTAATTCACAGCTGTTGATGAAGACCATTTCAGTCCATTCTAGAAATTGAAGTTCGATAAGTTAATCCAAATTAATTATCTTTGAATATTAGCAGGTTGATATGGGAGACAATATATGCTTAAAACCCTTCTACAAGAAAGTACTTCAACTGGGAAATTTTATAATGTTAATAGAAACTGTAATATTAGAGTTAATCTAATTACATTTCAAAATAAGGGCTACTTTTAATTGCTACCCAGCCCACTATATATAACTACATCTGGCCCAGTGGGTTCCAAAGTAAATAATTATTTAGAAGCCCATCAAAGAATTAATTAAATTAATCTGAATGTCTGATCAAGTCATTGTATTAGCTTTGGAGCTCACTCGAGGATTAATGTATTTGAACATAATATAAAATAATGATTTAAAATTAACGATTATGTTAGATTTTTACACATTCGTCGTGGGTACATGTCTAGATGGGTCTGATTCTTTCTATTAATTTGTTAGAGATAACGTTTGAATAAGAAATGAAAGGCTATTAATTTAATGTAGAGGATTTGTAGTAGAAAAATGATTGAGGTCGAGAAATAGATTCCATATCCAGGGGACAAAAAAAAAGGAAATTAATCATACTTACCATGGATTCTTAATATACTTTACTATTTGTCACCATTTTTAAAGGATTCTTTCCCTTTTCAACTTATTCCAAAATACTCATTTACATATTATTACTCCATAAAAGGTATCTTTTGTTTTTTTTGATTGTTTAACCTACAACTCTCTGCTTGTACTCCATTTTCTCTATCATTATTGCCAAGATTTTTTCTCACAATATAACAATTAAATTGCTCATTGCTAAACTTCCAAACTTTCTAATAAATTAAATGAAAACTGCACATTATACATGTGTATTTCATAGTACATATATCATAGTTTTTAAGACACACACATATATATAGGGAGGAGAGAGAGAGAGAGAGAGAGAGAGAGAGAGAGAGAGAGAGCAGCTCAGATTTTTCTCTGGAATGAGGTGTGCAGAAAGGGCAAATGATGAGGAAAACAAGAATAATCCAGAAGGGATAATAATTATGGGTGTTAATATTCATTGTGAAGGTTGTGCAAATGAAGTGAAGAAGTGTCTTGGTGGATTTGAAGGTTTATATCCAAGGACTCACAGTGCAACTTATATGAACATCATAGTACACCAAGTGCATGTTAAAATATTAAAACAACGTTGTTTGCTTGTTAATTTTCTAGGCGTTGAGGGGATCCAAATTGATGCCACGAATAATAAAGTGAGTGTCAAGGGGAAAAATGCTGATCCCATTAAAGTGATGGAGAGGCTAAGGAAGAAAAGTGGAAAGCATGTTGAGTTGATATCTCCTAAGCCTCACAAAGAAGACAAGATTGAAGACAAAATTAGGCCTCAGGTAATTTAGTTTCATTTTTTATTAATTAGTTTATTTTGAACATATAATTTGTACATATTGCTTGTGGCCTTGGCAGCCAGAGGTGATTGAGGTTGTATTGAAAATATATATACATTGTGAAAGCTGTGCAAAAGAGGTCAAGAATTGCATTCTCAAGATGGAAGGTATATAATCCCATCTCCCACTACTACAAATTTGCTGAACAACAACACTGGAAAGACAACGCTTTTTGTTGTCTTTAAACATTTTACAACACTTTTTGTGAAAAACGTTGTCTTTTGGTGAAAAAAGCGCTGAAAGACAACGCTTTTTGTTGAAAAGACAACGCTTTTCACAAGGTGTTGTCTTTTAGCGTTTTTTTTCGCTAATAGACAACGATTTTTGCAACGCTTTTTTATGTGTTGTCTTTCAGCGCTTTTTTTCGCTAATAGACAACGGTTTTTTGTAACGCTTTTTTATGTGTTGTCTTTTAACGCTTTTTTCCGCTAATAGACAACGTTTTTTTGCAACGCTCTTTTATGTCTTGTCTTTCAGCGCTTTTTTTCACTAATAGACAACGGTTTTTTGCAACACTTTTTAAAAAAAACGTTGTCTTTATGCAACCCTTTTATGCAACGCTCTTTATGCGTTGTCTTTTAGCGGATTTATTAACTAAAAGACAACCCTTTTATGTGTTGTCTTTCAAAAACGTTGTCTTTATTAATTTTTTTAATTAAATTAATTGTTTTTTAATTAAATTATATTTGAAAAGTTTAATTATTTTTTGATGTTATCTTATATTAGAATATTATTTAAAAAATCAGAATATTATTTAAATAATAATAATAAAAATTCTGAAAAACTATATTTTAAATTTTAAAATATTATTTAATTAAATATAAAAATATATGAAAATTAGAAATTTTATTTACAAATAACATAAATCATATTAAATATCTAACAATCAACAAATAAAGACAAAAATTAATTTCTTGTTATTTAAGATTAAAAATTCTAATTATAAATTTTTTTACTAATATTTCTATTTTCTTTTTAGGAATTTTAACGATTTTATTAATTATTTTACTTTTCACCATTTAATCGATATATATTTTTTTGATATTTAGAGATAATTTTCCAACAAATATCTATCATGCTAAATGTTTGAATTGTTGGTTTATAAATATTTAAAAATACTATAAAAAAATTTAATAACTATAATAAATAATTTATTTGTTATTATGAAAGTTTATGTCATTAATTAATACTGTAAACATAAGTTCCTACTACTACTACTACTATTATTATTATTATTATTATTATTATTATTATTATTATTATTTAATTATTAAACATAGATTTTAGTACATAATTGAAGATAAGTTATGATTTTTCAAATATTTATTTTGAACTTATTATATTTACTTAATAAGTATTGTAAATTTTATTTGTTAAATTTAAAATTTGAAAATTAATTTTAATAATTTCATAATAAGATTATTGTTGCGTTATTTTAATATTTTCTTTTCTAGATTTCTTATGTGTATTTAGTTAATTTAAAATATTTTTCTAATTATTTAAATGAAATTTCAGATTTTATATATTATATTAAATAATATGTTTAATTTTTTTTTAATTTTCAATTTCTAAAAATAATTTGTTTTGTCTTTATTTGTTGATTTTTAGATATTTAATATAATTTATGTGTTTTTATCAATTTTTCCTATTTTAGGTATTTAATATAATATATGGGGTATTTTTACCAATTTTTCCTATTTTAGGTATTGAATAAATCTATGTACGTAAAAATATATGTATTTAATTGAGTCACATTTTATATCAAAATTGGAAATCAATGAATTATATTAATAAGTATTAATGGTACTTTATAAAAATTAACAAAAAAATATGTGATAATAGAAAAGTGAAAATTATAAAAAATTGATATAAAAGAAATGTATGCACAACATTATTACATAAAGCACCACCAGTCTAGTGGTGAGAGTACCTCCATGACACTTGGGTTCAATTCCCAGCCAACGCATAATATTGTTGTTGATGATGTGTCATGCTGACGTGGTGTCTCTACGATGACATTAAAAAAGATAACACTTTTCTGCAACGGTTTTTATGCGTTGTCGTTTCGGGAAAAGACAACGCTTTTAGTGCGTTGTCTATCAGCGCCCACCTACGACAACACTTTTTTTTCTGGAAAGACAACGGACAAAGTCCGTTGTCTATCAGCGAATTTGTAGTAGTGTCCCTTTGAATCAACATATACAAATTAATATTTGATAAATGATATATATACATGATACATAGGAATTGAAAGGGTGGAAGTGAATATGGAGAAGAATTTGGTGAGTGTGAAGGGAATTATGGATCCAAATAAAGTTGTGGAGTTGATAACGAAGAGAGGTGGAAGACATGCAGAGATTATGAGGCAACAAAATGAAAAGAAAGACGATGGTTCATCTACTTATTCTACTTGCTACTGCCATTACTACAATCATCACCAATTTCTATGTTCGTCTCATCAATTATTCAGCGATGAGAATCCTAATTCATGTTCATTCATCTAAAATTATTATAATGATTGTCGTGATGCATAACACTTTCTTTGATTAAACTAATGTATATATTTTAATAAGCCATTTTAAATGTGTTAAAGTTCCATATTAATAATAACACTTTTAATCTGTTTTACGTTTTTATTTTATTTTATATATTCTTATTATTGAATTTGTAGCACATTTGATAAAAGAAATTATTGTAGGAATCCTTTTATTATTTTTAGCTACACCGATTTATCTAACTTATGCAAAATGACATACAAGGAATGCCTTTTTTTTTTAAATAAACAAGGAATGGTTAGTAATATAGAAAGAAAATATTAAATACATGTAACTAAGCAAACATGGAATGTCAATGTTTTCAAGAAGCTCACCGTGTTTACAAATAGACAAATTTGAGATCTATGAAATTTGAATTCATTTTTTAAAGGAAAGTGAGTAATAATAAATAAATAACATAAATAGAAAAGATTTATGTAACGGACAAACCCAGCGCAAAAATGAACGTTTAAAAGTCAATTCAGTCAAAATTATCCGTTACCCTGATCCCTCTCCTTCTCCCTCTCCCTCTCTCTCTCTCTCTCTCTCTCTCAGGCCGCCCCCAAAGTTTCTTTTCCGAAAAAAAAAAATTACGAAAGAAAAGGCAAAAAAAAAAAAAAAAAAAAATTACATTAAACCTGCACGAATGGGGAAGCTGATATGTGATTCCAGGGAAGCATCTCCGGTGATTCCACGGCGAGATCCCACCCTTACCCCATCTTCCGATCTGGTTAACCAGACGCAGATCTTGCAGCCGCGGCAGGAAATCGCCGCCGTGGTGGAGTCATGGGAAAATGTATCTGGATTGGAAGATCAGCAGAAGAGGCATTTGATGCGCCTCTACAATAAAGGTGTTCTTTGGAGGCATCCAGAGGATAAGGACCAGAACATCGTATTCAGGCTGATGCATGGGGGCAAGGTCGAGGCCGACGGGAACTGCCTCTTCACGGCGGCCTGTAGGTCCATGGGGGTGGAGGCGGCGGCGCGTGAGCTGAGGTTGAGGACGGTGAGGAGGTTCGCGAAGGATCTTGGATCTGTGGACGAGGAGAGCAAGGGCTTGATTGAAACGGCTATTAGACATATGTACTCGCCAGATCTGAAATCGGGATGGGGGGTCCACGTGCTACAGGAGGTTAAGTTTTTGGTAAAGAAGCAAGATCGCGAGGGTTTGGACTCTGCCATTGATGAGCTCGTTCAGCTTGGAATGCAGAGGTAACGATGTCGATTTATTTTCGAATTAAATTGTAATTGAAGGATGTGGTACTAATTGTTCTTTGAAATAAGGTTCTATTTTTTTCATTATACTCTGAAAAATAAGATTTACTTTTCTTATGCTCCTCGTAATTACTTCGATCCATTTATAGTTGTGGATATAATACTTTATTTATATATCAGAGATAAGTTTATCATGTGTCCTTCATAATGTATGTGATTGCTTTGCAATAATCGTATTACTTCATGGATTAGCTCCAATGCATTATCAATTTAAGTCCATCTCTTGATTGGATTGCAATTTGTTGGTCGCCTTGAGATGTATGGATAATGAACTTTGAAGCTATGTTTCATTGTGTTAAGTGTGTATTTTGATTCCTGTTTTTGTGATTGATTTTTGAAGAGAAGTAGCTGCAGAGTCCATATACAAGGAAAGGGGTGTAGCTGTGGAGGATGGTCTGAGTTGGGCTAAGTACATGTCGATTTCTGGTTCACATGCTGATGAATATGATATCATCAACATGCAATATACTGAGGAGGGTTTATTAACCGTGGATGAGAATAGAGATGGCCGGGCTGCTGCTTTTGGTGATGATATTGCAATACAATGTCTTGCAACGGAATTTAAAAGAGAAATATTTGTGGTAAGGGGATTTTGCCTTCCTCCACTTGAGCTCTCTCTCTGTGGTAGTTCTGATGCTGTGTCCTTGGCCTGTTCATTTGCTGTTAAAGGTTCTGAATGTCTTCAATTTACTTGATACACTGAATGTTCATATAATTTCTGTCTATATTGATTTAGTTTCTAGCTAACTCTGTTTGTTAACTTGGCTTGGGGGGTTCTTCTCTGTGTTATTGTTTCTGAACCCATCTGATGCACTTTTGAGATCTTCCTTCGTGAGTTAGATGCAGTAGAATACATAGTGGGAATTTCTATTTGTTTGGTATGCGTTCAAGAAACGTTGAAATTTGTTGCTGACGTGATGGTACTGATCATTCTCAGGTGCAAGCACATGGATCTGATGCGATGGTCGATGAAGACAGTTGTGTTTTCTTCTTACCTCATCGACCGAGAAGTGAAATATGCGAACCTCCATTGTTTCTGTTCATGAAAGGAACAGGTAAATTGTTACTTTTGGTGCTTATGATTTACAAATCACACTCATGGCTTGAATGAATCTGATATTTTTCTACCCACAGGATGGTGCTGTGCTGGTGCTGACCATTATGAGCCCCTCGTTGCTCATCCTTCAATGCTCGTTTCTCAGGAGAAAGTTGCCTTAGTACTGTAGACAATTTTGCAGCAAGAGTTTGTAGATGTAGGTTAGTCAATTGTTAAGGGAGAGTTCCAAGTACAAACCCCCTGTGGCTTGGTCATTGTAGTCGGCTTTTCGTGTGTTAGTTTTTTTGAGGTGTTAGCTGCTTCTTTAATTTTGTGCACTGGATTGAATCCATGCTGAGAGATGGAAATCATTGTTTCTTGTATCTTTGTTTGTAATCGAAGACGACAGGACAAGGTTGTGTAGCTGTAGCTCCCTTGAGTCCGTGGACGAAGCTCTACCCAGTGAGGTGAGATTGAGATTATTAATTGTTATCTGTAGGTCAAAATTTTGGAGTAACTTGTGACTTGTTGGTGTTCCCCATTTGGAATTTTGTATTAATGCATTTTTGAACTCAGTCTTTTATTATTATTAACACAACCGATTCATTGTTGCAAACTGAGAGATGATAAATACCCCTCCAATCCCAGTCAAATGTTGTTTTACAATTTTAAACTTGCTAGTGAATAAGATCAATTCTGGAAAAATGGATTCTTATCAAATTACTAAATTACATGTTAGGTTGAAGCATTGCAGATCTTTAACGAATGGTGTTCGAGATAATTTCGAAATAAAGTTTCGGAACGTACGTAGTACATTATTAAGAAACGAAAAATATTTATAATACAAGAGATGGATTATTGAGTATAGGCTTAATTGATGAGAAGATGGTAATAAGTAGTGTGGCTACTGGTCCTGGGCCTGGCAAACTTACAACCAGCAGTTTGATGACGAAGATGATGATTATCGATATCCATTTCCATTTCCATTAAGACGTTGATGAAATGACGGACCTGGCATGGAAGCATGAGCGGGCCATGGCTAGTGTATCCGTACTCGGATTCAGCTTCTTCAAGCAGTATCTTGAAGAGGGGGTGGTTTACATACTCTGTCTTCATCACGAACCTCTCCTTTTCGGGCCCAACGTAGATGGAGAAGCATCCTTCCGGGCCCACTCGCTTTCCTCCTGATGATGATGAGCTCAATGATTTGCATCGCCTCCATGTTTTCAATATTAACCCACCTTTCTTACCTCCTTTTGCTTTCCCACAATCCATTTATATCTATCACTACATATAAAATCTTATAATAAATTCTTGAGGAAAATTAAAACAAATTGCAAGAGATTAATTAGTACTTCAACCTCTGTCATAAACCAAGTGAAACATCACCTTCATCCTTGGCCTCGTAGAATTACTCATCATGCATTGATGAAGAAGAAATAATGAAAAAAAAGGGGAAGAAATGGACCAAAATTTAAAGGGGTGGGAGGTTATGAAATAGAGAAAAAGTACTAGTGCAATACAGAATTCAATCTATATGTTAATAATTCAATTTCCACTCTACATACATACATATATAGCTGCACAGTCCACACAGGCAAAAAGGACGTAATATATATGTATTTATTTTTTATTAAGATAAACCATGCAAGTTGTCAACGCTAGTTAGCTAGCTACTTAATTATAATAATGGGTTTTATAGATTTTAATAATTCTCATTATTGATGTATATTTTTTATAATTTTCTCTATAAGTCAATTTCCACTCTTCATTATTACTTCCTCTCAATTTTAATTTCATTCTCTGACGTTGCTAATTTATTTATTAACCTCAAGTGTTCAATATATGTTTATGTTGTAGTTATAAGACGACAGAAATTTAGAAAAAATAACTATTTATTCCCACACATTATTAAGAAAACCCAAATAATAATTTAAACGACAGATCATCAATTCTTTGTTTTATCTAGTGTTCATTAATATTCATACACATATATAGGTTGACATTTGATTAGGTCAGGGTGCTGGCTTAATGTAAAATTTTATATTAAATATTATCCGCATCTGATTTAAACCTCTGACTTATGAGAAAAATATTATAATTAAATAATTTCAACAACACCCAAAAAAAAAAAAGAGTATTCCTTCACATAATTGGCCGTTTATGACGACTATCCACATAAAAAAGTAAAAAAAATAAACTCAATGGGTAATTTACTTATCCTCTTATCATTTCTGAGTTTCTTTATTCCCAACTTAATACCGACGGGGGCGAGCTCCATTCCCATCCTCTTTCAGATTTTCTTAAGTTTTTTTTTTTTTTTAATTTTAATTTTTTGTTTCTCTTTTGAAAAAGAAAACAATAACTTTTTCTTGTCATCTTATCCTGAATAATACTACCATACAGTATACTCCCTTCATTCAGTCGGTCAATTGTGGGCAGGGGATTTATGTTCTCACATTCACATATATTAATAAATGATAGTTTACTTGTCTCCCAAACTATTCTATCCTATTACGTAGGATAAAACGAAATGAGCCAGCCCATTGATTTCCCCTTTATTAATGGTTAATCCATATTATATGGACCATGAGTACAAATGGTTAATCCATATTAGTTCTTTGATTTTTCAATTGTGTCTCAATTCCAACATTTAAAAAAAAAAATCTATGTTAATTTTTTTTTTAGGATGGGGTTATCTACACCCAAAATTACTACACACACCCTAAAATATGAATTTTTATATTTTTGGTTTTTTTAAAATTGAGGTGTGTGGGCTGTATAGTCTCACATTTTTAAAAAAAATATTTTATTACATGCAAAAGCTACAAACAAGGTGGATAGAATTAATATGCAATTTTCCCATGACAAATAAGTGTGGACAAATTTTAGGAACAGTTAAAAATTTTACTTTCAGTTTACTAGTAGTTATCAATGTATGACTCTTCTCAAATCATTTTTATGGATCTAATTTTGTTATATCAGTCAATTCACAATGACGACATATAAATTAGTAAAACTGAATTTGATTTGTCTATAGTGAACTTCATCTCATTTACATTAATTCCATGAAATTATATTATATGAGTTTTATATAATCATTAATTTTCCTAAACTTCTATATGAAACTGAACAAATCCCATTACAATTTCTAAATTCCAAAAAACAAGATCAACATGCAACTGGGAGTAGAGTGCATGCCAAAAGATCTCTAGAGATATAGTAATCAATTCACTTATAAAATTTTAATTATTTATAAAGAATTTGAAAAGCAATAGAGTTTTCATGATTTGCAACAATCAATAGTAACAAATAATCAAGATACTTATATGTACCAACTTAATATCAGAAATGAAATTAACTTTTCATGTCTTGCTAATAATGTTCCATTAATATTAATTGGGAAACATTGAACATCATGAAATTTAATTTCACATGATAAGTAATACTTAGGGTTGTAATCTCTTCATCAAATTTGGTATGAAAAATACACCATGAAGTTTACAATTAATGTATAGTAGAGGACCAAGATGGAACAATCCATGCATGTAACTTTAAAGAAAAGTGACTAGGGATGATGGTATTGGTGGGTAGTTGGATTATAAGTAGGGGCAGATGGGGGCAGATGTGGTATCCATGTCCTTGGGTCCCAGAAATTGAACGCCGGCGGCGGTGGCAGTAGCGGCGGCGGCGGTGGTGGCGGAACAAATGGGAATGGGAAAGGCAAAGATGGTGGATTCGGATTCATTGGGAAGGGGAACCAAGGAAAAGGCGGCAGAGGCGGCAGCGGTGGCAATGGCGGCAACGGAGGTAGCTGCGGAAAAGGGGGCCAATAATATGGAGGAAAATAAGGCAGGAAAAACTTGGAGTTGTTCCAATTACTACAACTTTGAACATTCCCATTGCCACACATGGTAACGTTTCTTACTCGTGGTCTGAAACTCAACGCCCCCAATGTGTAGATGCATGCTTTGCTTTCTTTTGATCTGACACTGATCTCAGTAGAAGTAGTTAATGTAGTGGGAAGATCGCAGGCAGAAAGAAGTGAAGGTGGATTCAAGGTTGCGTGGCAGAATGATTGGATGGTCGGATCTTGTGTGCAGTCCACACCCTCAACCGACGGAATCTCCACCTTGTACATTCCGTATCTATCTGTCGTTCGGTTCACGAACAAGGATATCACTTCACTGCTCCTCCCTGAACTCGCTTTAACTTTGCACTCTACATGAACATCTACGCCTGAAATATCAGCGATGGACACATTAATATATGTGCACAGTGGGTATGGTAACAGGCCTGTATGTATATATGTTAAACTCTGTTTGTTACCTGGCAAGAAGTAGCTATGCTTGGAGAAAGTGTCATCGTGGCATACATCACAATATACGGAACCTAGTATGGTGATACGTTGTGGAGGTGCGTGAGCTAGTAGTGTTGATGAATTTGCGAGAAACAGAAAGAGAGAGAGAATGTAGCAGTTGATCATGGTGGAAGATGAGGGATTCGATTTGCAAGTAATTCACATATTGGCAACTGAAGCTTACAACAGTACTAGTAATTCACATATATGTTGAGGAATTGGAAGGCTAATGATGAATCCGTGAGAACCAACTGTAATAAGAATTTGGAGTGGAGTTTGTTTCATTCTTTATGAGCTATACATATGGTGAATCCCATGACTAGGTACAGGTTAACATCACAAAGCATTTACTGTCCTTTTCACCTAAATAACCAAAAACTAATTCTATATATGCCATCACATGAATTCTGAGATAATAATCTTTGCTTATAATTAAGTTGCCTTTAGAATTTCGAATTCGGATCATCTATATTTCATTTTCCGTGATTTTTTTTGTAAAAATTTCGGAAAGAGAAAAACACAAATCATGTGTGTTCCACTTTTTCCATTTTCAATATCCACTCTTCTTCTCTACCTTTTCTCTCTGAAATTCACAAGAAATTTTACGGAAAGGAAATGAATGGATATGATCCATTTTATAGAATTTCTATGTGCATTTTTTTGTTTTTGTTTCAATGCTTCCTAAAATTAAGAGTTTTAAATATATCTTCATGCTTTGTTATGTATCCTGTTGGAATATGATGTTATTCGAGTTTGCAACAAATTTTACTAACTTCTGATGTATTTTTAATATTTTTTGTCTGTTATTGATCAAGAGTTGTTAGTTTGGCAATGAGAGAACCCAAAATTGGTCTACTAAAATGTAAGAGCCATCTTAATTTAGATAGAAGGAAGCAAGATTTTGTACTGTAACCATTGAACGTAATGAATTTCATTTTCATTAATTTTCATTTAATAAAAATTTAAAACTTGAGCATGAATATAAAGTGGAAGCGAGATTTTAGAAAGAAAAAAAAAAAGAAGGTCCTACCGGGAGTCGAACCCAGGTCGCTGGATTCAAAGTCCAGAGTGCTAACCACTACACCATAGAACCTTGATGCTACATAATTTAATTAAATAATTATACTTAATATTACATTTGCATTATATCACCTGAATAACTAATTTTATCAAAAATGCCTCTCATCCGACAAGAAATAATAATAATATAAGCCGCATGTCAAGTTATGATGCCATTAATATGAATATAGAGTATATATATTATCTATTCATTATCTATCGATAAATAAGTTATAAAACATAAAAAATTTGTCATTCATTTTCTACCCTCCTCAAAGGAAACGAAGAAAGAAAATATCGCATAAATAAAATAAAAAATTCAAGCTAATGTAGTTAAAACATTGAGTTTTACTTTCGATTTTCTTATTCACCTTTATATATCATTATTTGTTTTAAATAAATAATTGGAAATGAATTAAGTAATACTCTGAGTACATTATTGTAGGAGCTAGTATCTAAACGAAACTAAATATATATGACTAATATAAAATATATATACAGTCTGTTTCCCTATCCATCATGGATATATATTAATATGTATATTATTAATGCGTCAGAAATCCAACATAATCACTAATTTCAAATCATTTCAAAGAGGAGAGAAGAATGGGGGTTGCACCACTGCTTTTACATTTGTTTCATAGCAATTGGCAAAAGCATACATACCGTAGACACCTTGGACACTAATTAGAGTAGGAGCCACTTGTATATATATTAATATGATCATATGAACCTAGTTAGCTAGTAATAAAGACAGTAGTCGATTTTATCAAGATCCATCCATACTGTTTTATCCTATGTATACATCGAAAAATCATAAATTAATCGTGCATTATATTAAGTGGACGGATCATCTATTATATTTGAAGTTATATATGTGGATTAAGATCTTATATGTAAGCCCAGAGGTGCCAATGCACGTAAGCTTTTGTTTTTTCTTTAATCATTAATTCATTGAATTTTGCCTTAGCCCAATTTATGGGTTCTCCTTGCACGTCATCTAAATCGTAACCAACTTCCACTACTCATCCTCGTTTCCATGCATACTTTCATAGAATATATATCAAGGCCCTCTCAATTTTTGTTTGGATACATCTTCAATTACATTTTATATTTATATTTTTATCTTATATTATATTATCGTTAAGACTTTAATATAGACTACGAATTAATAAATTGGGAAAAATTCATTTATCTTCCTTTTTTGGGGATGTTATCCGTTTTTACTCTTCTTATTTTCCGATCATCAATTTTAGTCCTCCTATCTCAAAATTTGTCCAATTTTGGTTTGATTTTCGCCGGAATCTCGATTTTCCGGCCAATTTCAGACGAGTGCACAACACTCGCCCCCAATTTCAACATTTCATAGAACTTATGCTTATGTGGCTGTTATTTTTACATGTGGACTTTATTTTTGCATTATGATATTTTTTTTGCACTTAAATGACATGGAAAGTGATTTAATGTTTATGATTTTATTTTTTTCACTTAAATGATGTGGCAGTGATTTGGCAATTTAGGTAGTAAAATAATGTAAAAATAAAGTTCACATGTGAAAATAACAGCCAAATAAGCATAAGTTCTATGAAATGTTGAAATTGGGGGCGAGTGTTGTGCACTCGCCCGAAATTGGCCGGAAAATCAAAATTCCGGCGAAAATCAGACCAAAATTGGACAAATTTTGAGATAAGAGGACTAAAATTGATGATCGGAAAATAAGAGGACAAAAAACGGACAAAGTCCCTAGGAAAGGACGAAAAATGAATTTTTTCCTTAATAAATTAACTAATGATATCATTACACGTTACTTATGACAATTATTTTGGATATCAAATGAAATAACAGAATAGACGATAGGATCATTTGCTCATTTTTGCCTATTCTCATAACTCCCATGATTTTGTTTTGTGCTATACTAATTTATAACTAGCCACTTACGTATTCTTTATTTGTGCATCCCCACCTTTATTTTTTACATATCTTAAAAAAAAAAAAAAGTGTTCTAGCACTTTAACATATTTTAAATTGGTTGTTCTTTTAATTGTATATAGAGGTGGCTAGCTGATTATTTGTGGGGGTCTTAGACAAGTCACAAAAGATCAGACCTCTTAATTTTGGAAAACATATGCTTTTACTATTGGATCTTTCATATATGTGATTGCCTTAGTCGCAAACTTCATTGAGAGGTCCCTAATTATATATTTTTAGTATAATATCGCCCTTCTTCATTTTTATGTAATTATGATTATCGCAATATTTTTTTGGTATTAGAAACAAATTTCTATTTTTTTTTCACAAAAAATATGAGCTTGTTAAACAGAGATTAAAAAAAAAAAACTCATCATCATATATGAAAAGAAGGTACATGCATGATTGAATTAATAGTACTGCACGCACACACTAATTGATTGATGAAGGTCAATTTTACACTAATATATAATAGGACTTTTTTTTGAAATCAATATATAATAGGTTTTGTGAGTGGCCATGTGTATGAATATATATATATATATAATCATATATATATATATATAATTATGATTAGAGAAGAAAAGGAGTTGAAATCGTGGAGGTTTTGAAGAGAAATGCAGCATTGGTGATGAAGCAGGCCACATGTTGAAGAAGCCATTTGAGAAGGGGTTCCACCAACTCATAATCAATTAATTAGTCACCACATACACATAATATATATACATATCACCATTCGCCACCATTATTTATGCAATCATTTACAGATGTGATTGTTTCATTTCATCGATCTATATTAATCTTAGTTACAACCGGATTGGATCCTCTGTTACATTTGGTGTTACATCTCATATTTTATAGCATTTATTATATGATATGTGTTAAATAGTGATGTCATCGAATACACTTGGCGTGTGTTGATTATTTTGAAATAGTATATGTAACACCAAGTGTAATAGAAGATCAAGTGAATTACAACCCAATCATTTATGGGTTTTTTTTTTTCACCAAAATCTTTCTAATTATACACCACCTTATCGTCACCACAATTATTTGCTTGACATGACATGCCAATCTGAGAACATCATATATTTTCAACTATTACATTACTAATGTCCACAAATTTTATATTAATCAAATCATTCACGTGACCTAGTAAATGCAGATTAACAAAACTATCCTTATTATATATATATAGAGAGAGAGAGAGAGAGAGAGAGAGTGTGTGATAATTATTTTTTAAATAAATTAATGCAGATTTGTTTTTTTTTATTTCTGTGGAAATATCTGAACCCAAGGGAAACACAATACTCAGTGGGATTATTTCAAACGTGTATAATCGTCTCATTATTACTCAAATGCTCAACACAAAAGGTCTTATTTAATTTCTATGGTTTCAAGAGAAGAAAAAGAAAAGGTTGTTAGAGTAGGTCTTATGTGAAACGGTCTCACGTGAGACTTTGCGAGACCATTATTATGTGTTTATGCTAAACATTTAGAAGCATATTATATATTCATGTATTCTAATAAATCTATACACACAAATGTAATTTAATTCCTTGTAGTATAATCAGAATAATCTATATATAAGGTACATTCCGAACGTAATTAATTATTAATGAATTTGCTATTATAAATTTCAAGTGAGTCATTCCTCAAATCTTCAATCCAAACATACCTAACCTCATATTCAACAGTATTAATGATAAATAATGAAGAAAATAAATGGAAAATTTAAGAAAAGAAAACATAAAATAAGTAAATTAGAGAATGAATTGATATTGATTGGCTTGCGTATCCATGCCAAATTTGTGGATCCCTCAAGGCTTCCACTTTGCATTCATATATATAATAGATCCAAACTTGAAACAGAAGCATCTTAATTGATGGGAGTATGTCATTCTTTTGTGTAGTTACATTTCTCAATACGTAACAGCCCCAAACAGGGCTTCAGAAAATAATAATAATAATAATAATTAATTAATAAATAAAATCTAGCTTTAGCGTAGTTTTAGGTTTCTTGCAAACAAAATAATGATGGAAATAATAACAGAAAAAAACGAGTAATATAGTGTAACGGTGTTATGATAATTGAAGGGTGCGTGTTTTATGCTTAATATTTTTGCGCAAGAGAGATGATAAACGCCACTAAAAGTTCCATTCTCACGTGAATTGTTACACCACTTTCGTAGCTAACTCTGCAAAATGCGTTTTTTTTCTTTTTTTTCCCCTAATATTATTTCAAATAAAGAATCTCGTGTATGATAGACTGGACTTGCTATAACCAAAACTCGATATTCATCATCCTCTCATCATATATATCCAAGGCCAGGTTAGATAATCAATGATGGGTTGGATGAGAGAATAAAATTACACCCACACACCATCATTAATTCGCATTATTATATACTTAAACTCGTATCGCCAATGTTAAGAATGATATAGTTGGGAAAAAATCATTTTTTTTAACTTAAAAAAATAACAAATTTTGAAATTTGACAAAAAAGAATATTTCTATGTAAAGATTAATTTATTCATCGAGACATTTGCTTAATTTCAAATACATTTGTTATAAGGTGTAGATACAAAAAAGATATATATTTATGTTTTTTTTTTCCCATATATAAATATCCAACGTAGGAATGAGGTGTTGGATGGGTAAAATCACGCACGCGATTGCAAAGGCACGTGAGGCAGCAGTTTGGTGAATGATTTTATCGTACGCCACCTACTAATAATTCCATTTGTCATGCAACTAATATGACTCTCTCTCTATATAATTAAACTCCCACTCTTCCCACATTTCCATTCTTCCATCTTAGAGAGAGAGAAAGAAGAGAGAGAAAGGGTGTCTAAATCAGGCCAGGGTTTCTTAAGAGACCCAGCAGCTTCTTTTCTAGTTCAATTTATTTGTGTGTGTCTATGCACAGATATGGCTATCTTTGATATTCACCACCCATGGGCATTTACTTTTGGTATCTTAGGTAATTCTAACTAATGCACCAAACTCTTTTCACAAAATCTTGCGTGAGACGGTCTCACGGATAGTTTCCGTAAAACGGATCTTTTTTATCCACAACCCTAACCCATTTTCATTAATTTATATGTAAATTGTGTAATGTGGGTTGTGGGTTGGTCCGTCTCACGTAACATGATTCGTGAGACGGTCTCATATAAGACTTACTCAACTCTTTTTTATTTTTTCTTAAGATCCTTTATATGATTTTCATATAATTAGCTATATATATATATAAATTGCTTGCATGCCATTATCATTATTCATAAATACAAGCAAGTTTTCTTGGGCGGTATAATTCGCATGGCTAACCTTCCACAGTGATCAAGAATATAATAATGTTCATATCATGCAGCCTTTTTGTTGACAAGTTTGATTATCAACTTCATAAATATATAACTCAAATAAGTTAAATATTGAATATTTTGCTGATGATTTGTTGAACTAAATCCGAATCACTCCAACTATTCGACAAATTATTATCGATGACATGAATTTCAAATAAATCTGTTGTTTTTGTGGTGCAGGTAACATCATATCACTCTTCGTGTACCTTGCTCCATTGTAAGTAATTAATTGCACTGTGTTTTAGTAATCTAGGTGAAATATTCATGAAATCGCGTCATAACTAATAAGATTGTTGTTGCATTTAGGCCAACGTTTATACGGATCTACAAGGAAAAATCGACAATGGGATTCGATTCACTACCTTATGCAGTAGCACTATTCTCAGCTACGCTGTGGATGTACTACGCATTGCTGAAGACGAATGCTATACTTCTCATCTCCATCAATTTATTCGGATGCATTATTGAGACTATCTACATCTTCCTCTTCCTCTTTTATGCATCCAAAAAAACAAGGGTAAGTTAAAACATTTCAACACACGTATATATGTATCACTACTACAATTATATATATATATATATATATATATATATATTTAATCTATTTTAATGTTTTTTCGCAGACTCATACTGCGAGGGTTTTGGGGCTTATGAATGTGGGGCTATTGTCTTTGATATTTCTGCTCACATTCTTCATATTCGATGGTCCAATCCGAGTCCAGGTCGTTGGATGGATTTGCGTTGCGGTTTCTGTCAGTGTTTTTGCAGCACCCTTAAGCATTGTGGTAATTAACAACTCACAATTATAGAAAAAAGTTAAATCACTATTATTTGTTAGGAAAATTGCAAATTTAGAACACAATTTTTAGGTCATTTAGCAATAAAATACATTAATTTTTTAATTTAGGCGATTTTAGGACAAAAAAGTCAAAAATGACGAATTTCAGGTCAAATCACAGTATGAGTCTTTAAAATCACTCAAACTGAAAAGTTGTGTCCCAATATTAGGACTCAAAAGGTTAATGTTCTTTATTGATAAATGATCCAAAAAATAGTGTTTTCAATTAGTAATTTTCCTGTATTTGTATGTATGGTGTGTGTTTTGTACGAATTAATTCCACTCTACATATAGATCGGTAGTTGTTAATAATTACTTTCTTCTTTTGTATTTTCTTACAGCTTCAAGTTGTGCGAACGCGAAGTGTTGAATTCATGCCATTCCTCCTCTCTTTTTTCTTGACACTGAGTGCAATCATGTGGTTCGGCTATGGCTTATTTCAAAGGGATTTGTGCGTCGCGGTGAGTGAAATATTAATATTTTCTAATTAAATAACGTGACATTAATATTGGTTGATGAATTATATAAATAAATATTGGTTGTAGCAGCTTCCAAATGTGGTGGGATTTTTCTTGGGAATGCTACAAATGTTGTTGTACGGAATGTACCGAAACGTCAAGGCAGAAATAAAGGAGAAAAAAATGGAAGAGCATGTAATAAATGTCAAAGTAGTTAATTCAGTTGATTCTCAAAGATGTGGAGGAAACACAATTGCTGCTGCTGCTACTACTGTTAACGAAGAAGAAGAGGAGGAGGCTAATCGTATCGTGGTACCTTGTGCAATAAGTATTGAACCTAGCCAAGCCAATCTGCACCTCGAATCACCTCATCTACTTGTTGTTTGTGCTGCTTGAATTATTGTACTCTTCATTTCTTGTTACATTCATTTGATTCACATTTTTACTTTTCTGCATCCACCCCACACCTTTGCCTTGTAACACCCTTCTCTCAAATTTTAATAATATATGCATCAATAATCTCTATATTTGGTCCTAATTTATTATCTTAGTTAGCATAGACGTATGGTGTGTGCTAGTTTAGGTAATTAGTTTTAGAATATGCTTTCCATCACTTCGTAGTAATTAGGGACACTCGTTTGCATATTTGTATTAAATTAGATATTACTTGATGATTTGAGTAATTAATATTAGAACCATAATAATATTTGTAAGAAATAATAATTAAGTTTTTAATTTGACTAAGAAAATTTAAAATACATTAAAATATTAATATATCAGTATGAATAACTAAATTAAGTGTAAGCCCAATAAATAAGTCTTATAAAATTCAATATCACACTGTTCATACTTTTTATTTTTACTTTTTTGAAAAGGTCATACTTTTGTTTGATGTAAAGTATAGCTTGAAAAATAATTTTTTCTCATTTGATTTATCATTTTTATATAGCTGGAGTGAGGCAACAGCCAACAGGCCATAACTAAACAGTAGTGGGCCAGAATTATGCTATTTGGGTCGCGCCCATCAATGATCAGTTTTAGTTAGGCCCATTTTTCTTCCTCCCTCCAAACATATATAAAATATTAAATATCTTCTTATATGATTATAAGTTTTATCCTCTGAAAGCTGCTAATTCTGGAAAATAGTGAGCGAAATGGATGGAATGTACAAATCCCTGATTATCAGGCAGAAATCGCCAGGATCTAGAGTGTTCGATTTGGTGATGAACCGCCCAACACGTGGCAACGCTCTCTCAGGCGAGTTCATCGCCGAGTTCCCCCAGGCTCTCGCCTCCCTCGATCGGAACCCTGAAGTCGGCGTCATCGTCCTCTCCGGCGCCGGCAATCACTTCTGCACCGGAATCGACCTCCAATTTCTCGATTCAATGATGCAAGTCACCAGCTGCGAGGACTCCGGCCGAACCAGCGAGAAGCTCCGCCGCGAGATCAAGTCGATGCAACGAGCCGTGACGGCGATCGAGGAGTGCAGGAAGCCCGTGATTGCTGCCATCCACGGGGGCTGCGTGGGTGGAGGCGTCGATTTAATCACCGCCTGTGACCTGAGGTACTCAACGGAAAACGCGTTTTTCTCGGTGAAGGAGGTGGACCTGGCGATCACGGCCGATCTCGGGACGCTCCAGAGGCTCCCGGGGATTGTAGGGTTCGGAAATGCCATGGATCTGGCTTTGACGGCGAGGAGGTTTTCAGGCTTGGAGGCCAAGCAATTGGGATTAGTCACCGGGGTTTTCAGCAGCAAAGAAGACCTCGAGAGAGGGGTCGCCGAGATTGCTGAGGGTGAGTTCGTCATTTCACTGTCAATTATCATACATGTACATATTGGTCTTTGCATTTAACTTCATCTCTTCCCTTTAGAATACACTAAAATCCATTTAATGCAATTAATTTGCATCACAAGCTTGTTCTAAAGATAGTGCTATAAAATCGGCCAAATTGAAAGTTAGTGTTCTAATACTTGGACCCGAAATGTTAGTGTTGTAAATTAATAAATGACCTAAAGATATTGTTCTAAAATCGCAATATTTCTTTAATTTAGAATGCGACTAACTAATGATTCCCTATCTTGTGCTAGGTATTGGAGGGAGATCGCCCCTTGCGATAATTGGAACGAAGCGAGTGTTGATACAAAGTAGAGAGCTGACGTTGGATCAAGGTTTGGATTATGTTGCTACTTTGAACTCTGCACTACTTCTCTCCAACGATTTAAAAGAAGCTGTGTCTGCTCATCTCAACAAGATTAAACCTTTATTTGCTAAGCTTTAATCACACTTTTTTACTGTGTTGAATTAAATACTCGCTAGTCTATAAATTGTGTTTTTAGATTATGCATTTGATACAGAATTTTGTCGTAATTTCGAATTCCTTGGTTGTGTTTGGATAGAGTGATTTGAAATCCAGAATTTGAAATGAATGGATCGTGGATTTGAAATCCATCAAAATGACTCCAAAATTAGTTCAAAATAAAATTGATAGATTTGAAATCCACGTCCATCCAAACACGATTTACTACCATGGATTTCAAATCTCTTATCAAATCCACCCATCCAAATGAACCCCAAGACTCCATGAAAGATTTAATTTCTCAGCATTTGAAACTCATTGCCTAAAGCCATGAATTTCAAATATCTTCTTCCAATAAACCAATATGAAATAAAGACATATGAGTCCTCCATTTATTCTATTGGATGCATGCTTAAGAGATTATTTATGAAAAAAAATTATGACTTATCAGTATGTATAATTCCCTTGGTATAAAAAAATTATCGTGTTAAGACGGTATGTTCCAACTTTGGTAAATTATTATAATTTGGACCTTTTCTACTGGAATCTTATATTGTACAATAATCTAATAATGGCGCATCAATCCTCATTCATTATAGTCAGAGTTATTCCACTAAAATTATTATATTCCACTAAAAAATAATTTGAATACCCCTAAGGTTGTACTCCAAAGCTATAATGACAAGGATAGGGGCAAAAACCAATTAGCAACTCATTTCATTAGTAGTGTTTTTTTTTTTTTTTTTTTCTTTTTTCTCTGGGTTGCTAGTACAGTGCCAACGTTGGATAAAGAATGCTGTAGTGACAAAATTCTTCTAAATTTTAAAATAATCCAAACAAACTTGATATTTTTTTAATATAGTGAATTATAATGCAAAACCTCTTAAATTCTAAATATTCGTTTAGCTCCAACTCTGTTTGGTTAATGGTCTTATATTATATCCTTTCATGATTACTATTTTCATGTTATATACAAAGTCTGAAATAACCCACAGAAACCATCATCCATGCCTTTCAAATTTTTGTCTTTTCTGGGACGGGCCAAACAAGTGACTACCACAAACTTGTCATATTACACACCAATACCTAGGAACCGAATAAGAAAAACTACCTCAACAAGCAGTAGACAAATGGACCCAGCTCAGAAGACCATTTCATCCTTACCAAAAAAATTTGCATACAAATTAACCCGAGTCAGATTCTTTAATTTTGTGGTTAATATTATTATCATTATTATTCTTATTACTCTTATAATTTTAACTTTGGGAAGATCTAGAACCGAGTGTGGCCTTTGTACCGTTTTGTCCATTGGATCAACCATAGGTTTTGAAATCAAATTTCCTATAATCAGTTTTTCATCTAAGAATGTGATTAAAATTCCCAGTTAAATTAGTGGCTCAAGCTCTCGAACTTATATATGCCCCATTCCATCCTTGAAGAGCAGTAAACAACCTTGCATCAGAAGACAGTATCCAGCAAGGGTTCTTGGCAGGCAGTTTAGCAACTTTCAACGGCAAAAGAATGGTATTCTTGATTTTCAAGTTTATAGTGAGTCCCCTTAATTTCCCCCCACTAGCTTAGCTCAAGCACATGGAAGATTTTATAGAAAAAATGGTGAGTGATAGTGTTTATGGTTGTGGTTGATTAATAGCAAAGTCATGCTCATTAGCTCTTCGGTACAGCAAAGTTGATGCTTCCACCCTGCAAGTGCATTTAAGATCAATGGGGACATATATACCAGTGCAAAATGCAACCAAAGAGGGCCAAAAAAACAAAGAATTGAGTGCAGTCATACCAGCCAGGATACACGACAAATCTTCCACTGTTGACGGCCCAATTTACCTATTTAGTAGGAATAGACACAATCCAAAGTCAGGGGATTCCTATTTTTTACACAACTTGAAGAAATTTCATGAATGGGCTTCCTCATTACCAGAATGAGATACACTACATACAACAAATAACTAAACCTTAATCTCACCATATGGGTCGGCTGTTGCAACACATATGACCATCATACTAGGTTGAGACACATTTTTCTCATTTCTATTTAACGACATATTTTTCATGATTCTTTTAGAAGTATGTCGTCCTTTTCAAATTTTAATGAGTTAAGTGATTTTTTACCTTTTAAAGGATGTATTAGGCATCTAAATGTGACACAATTTAAGCATTGGCATTTAGACAGTTATGCAACCAAAGAAGTACCTTATCAGTACCAAGTGAATTTGCGACTACATGGGTAACCTGATCGTCCACCTGATTGACGCAGACAGCACCAAATTGCTCGGCTGCCTGCCACAGTGGATGCATTTGAGGCTTAGATTCACCAACTGGGAATACTCTGCTGAAAACAATACGGCAACCTGCTAGAATCTTCCGTTGTTCACAAGCTAAGATGTTTCTAACATCAGCTTCATCTAATGATTGATGTGCAAAAAAGTTTTCGTGTATTCTCTGAATAACCTGTTTTCACAACACAGACTAATTAGAAAGTGGACGAGCATCATACCCAGCATAAAAAATAATAAAAAAAAATTCAAAAATTGGGTTTGACTGGAAATAACATTCAAAACCCCCCTCACCCCAACCTCCAAACCAAAAACCCCACCACCACCTGCACATCTTTTTCCTTCCACTAAAGTTTTCTGATGCACAAGTCCAGAGTATCAAAAAAACTGACAAGACATTCTTGTCTTGAT
Source organism: Scutellaria minor (assembly GCA_954870855.1). Lineage (NCBI taxonomy): Eukaryota > Viridiplantae > Streptophyta > Magnoliopsida > Lamiales > Lamiaceae > Scutellaria > Scutellaria minor. Next base: position 1,201,622 of record OX940733.1, read on the forward strand.
TTTTATTAAACAACTTTGATTGTTTCTATGCTAGGGGTCATTCAGAAGTTGCATCGTGTGCTAATAGAAGCTCACCGCCAAAGAAGAGGCCAAAGTCCCATCTTCTGGTCTCTCATCATGATCAATCTCAAGAAGGGAAGGACCTGGTAGCCCAAATTGCCTTCTACTACAGGGAAAATAAATATACCTGATAAAAGCAAAGAGAGAATTCAATTTTAAGATACAAAGTAAAGTATATCAGAATTACAAGGTAAATCATTACCGCTCCACAACTATAAGGTTTGGTTTGTTGTGAGGCCAGACTCGTACAGAATCATCTATAATTACAACAGCTGACTCCATACCCAGGACCCCATCCAAGTCCTTACTCTTGGGAACCCTATCATCACCATCAAATGGTTCCCCATCATCACCCCGCGAGATAACGCGTCCAGAAAACAATTCCCCTTTTGGGTCAAGCAATTTTGCCATCTCAGTGGCATAATACTTGTTTCCCATGGTGTAGAGATGCAGCTCATACAGTTTACTAGCCTGAAATATAACAACGAGAAGCTTTAGGAAGCAATGAAATTAATAATGTGATTTTTATTCAAATAAGCAGAATAGTTACCTTCTCCAAGAAATTCCATATCCCAGGCCGCAACTTGGTCCACATTCCCATATGGGGAAACCGAAATAGATGCCTCTGGGGCTTTTCACGATCCTGTTCTTCTTTCTTTTTCAGCATCTCATCGTGCAGCATATCAACCTCAACAAACTGGACACAAATCAAAAGGTTAATGGAAGTCCGTTTCTTATTTATTTATTTATTTACTTATTTTAACTAGGAGCAATTCAGAAAAACAAAAATAATCCCATGCCTTGGCGGAATTTAGTAGTGTATGATCCAGATCCAAGACAAGACAAAGCTTGCGAGCAGCAAACATTTTCTTCTGTTCTTCAAGCCTTCTTGCCCTTTCTCTGTGGATAGCAGCTTTCTGCTTGTCATCAAAGCCCTCAAATAGATGTTCAACACCACCCCAAGCATTTGCATTAAATGGTCGAGGCGGTGCAGAAGTAGCTGCTTCGGATGTTACGTCACAGCCAGTTCTTAGGTTACGAGACTCAGAAACTACTGCAGGTTGCGATGATACAGTCTGTGCAGGCCCTGATGAAGGTATACATGGCTGAGACACAGACACAATGTCAGCAATGTTCCTCAAATTACTAGTGAACTGCATAGTAATATCAGGTGGTTTCATGCCACTGGAACCCGCTGGCTTCTTCTCCATTTGATCTTCTTGCCTTGGGGTGATCAAGTTGCTCATCTTTGATGGACCAGATGATGCATTTATTTTAGGTTGATCCGGCACTACAATTGCACCCTTCAGTGGTGCATTATTAAGAAGAAAACGACGGGGATCACGAGGTTTCATCCGAACTTTTCCTGATTCCTCCTGCAATCACATGTACATTCGTAAGAGGAATACTAAGAAACTTGTAAGATGTGCTAAATGATTCCATATAAAAGGAATGCATAGAAAAATTTCATCTAATCACTATTTGAAGACAACAGACCAACAATAATCATGTCATGTTTCCTAAAAATGAGCACTTTTTTGGGTTCAACATAAACATCATTCAGGGAGAGAGGGAGGAGCTGAAGAGAGAAGAAATCAAAAAGGTAAATAGCAATAGATGTATCAGAATCCAATTAAACAGCCAATAAAACATCCAACATAAGTAACTTGATTAAAAATGAAAATATCAACATAATATATAACATACATAAATTCCTACCGCAGAGACCATCTGGCAAGGAAGTATTCCTGCTGGTGATGTCTGCCCAAGCATTGAGGGCAAAATTACAGGTGTGGATGGCACTGCTCCCAGTATAGAATTTGAGTTTGCCATTTGTGGCACACTCTTCATATCAGAAGAAGACTTCTGATGTTCCATTTTGAGAATGCTCATCCATATAGATGGATTCACAGCTATATCTCTTAATAAAGAATGAAGGGAAGGAGATGAGCTGTGATTGTTCGTTGGCAACATATCAGTTTGACTTGTTAATGGCGACGTAATGTAACTGCTAGCAGGCAAATTTGTGGTCGGAATAGTCTTTTGATAGGTTGAGATTGCAGTAACGATTGGCAGGGTTGAGTTTGTGGTTGGATCCGGTAACTCATTTCTTCTTCGTTTCACTGCAGGACCATCCAAAACTGGCTCCTCAAGTGTCTTCTGCTTCCTACCAAGGAACTCCGATTTAGACTCATCACTTACAACAGAGGAGAGACTTTGGTTGAGATTCCTGGGACCTGTATCAGAATTGGCCAATCGAAGCCTGGGGTCCCTACTTTTTACTGAGGAGGATTTTAACACAGGACTTCGGGAACTACTTGGAGGACCAACAACCCCAGCATTGGTAATTTCTGGACCAGCTAAAGAATCCATGGAGGCAGAAGAAGAAAGCACTGACTGACCTGATGCTAGGTTCAAAGCAGAGACAGCATTGCGTCTAACAGAACTAGAAACCTCCTCACTAGCTTCACCATCTCCAGTAGTATCTCCCTCTTCTGAAGGAGTTGGACTAGGAAGCTTGTCATTCATAAAAAAGGAACTCCGGCCAAATTTCTGCTGATAACAGGAAACAGCTTTGACAGCTTCAGTTTCATAAGGATGCAGCATTGGATTTTCTCTCTCAAGTGTTCGCCTGGGAACAGGCCACTCAGGCTTCAGCAGCCCATCCTTATCAAAAGGCAAAGTTGCAGAAAGGTCTCGCGTGGGAGAAGGAAGACTGTCGGCATCATGATCTTTGTGGAGGTCTAGCAGTGGAAGAGCCAGCCCCTTATGCCTAAGATTAACAAACCCTGATTTTGAGGACCGTATTGAAAAGCTCTGCTCAGTTTGACCCACTGGTCCTGCATGCCCAGATTCAGTTTCACACATCTTTACCTGAGCTGAGTTGTAATCAGCATTCTCTTGCAACACATGTAAATCGAACCCCTCGCTTACTTGTTTCTTTCGATTACTACTGTCATTGCTCAACGAATTATCAGAAGACTCCTCCAAGGATAACCTTATAGCCTCCACCTGTGATAACATACTTCCAATTAAGATATTATAACTAGTACAGATTCCAAAAGTTGAGGAAACATTTTGTTGTGGGGGGGGGGGGGGTTAGAGACAATTTGGCACCTCTTTCAACTGCAATGAAGAAAAAAGGGATGGCTTTAAGCTAGTTACTAGAGCAAGCAACCTGTGGGCATATTTACAAGGATGATGTGGTCAGTAATAAAGATGATGCCACACCAAAAACACAAAAACCCAAAAAAAAAACATACAAACACAATGAAATAGTTGTGCTAAGAACACCTTGACAAAATTGCTCTGTTCTTCTCCTTGGGTCCCAGGGTCATGGAAGAAAATGCCTGCAAATATCACTTCTGATCATTGTAACAAGAGTTCACCTAAAACTTAAAAGTGTTGACAAACTAATGTGGCCCAAAAGAATTAAATACAAAAATACTTCAAAAGTTCAGGCCAATCATCAGAATTGATCGAACATAATACCGAGTAAAGTGTCTGAATTGCAGTTAATAACAGCTGAACAAGAATGTCTTTCTCAGCACAAGAACCCTCCAATACCATTTTCTGAAAGCTTAGAGCTGTGTTCTCCATGCGTGAGCATAATTTATCAAACGTTCTACACCAACACAAAACCATGAATTATACTTTTAATTGGATAAAAACAACACAGTTAACAATCAAATAGAGTACCAATCTACTTACTTTTGTGCATCAACCACACTGAGACTCCCCAGCTCTTCCTTTACAGAATCAACATACTTCCTCTTCTCCAGCTCATCCTTCATAGTTTTAGCACTTAAATCCTCCTTATTTTCGACAACAAACTCAGAATCCAAATCAATCTCACCCTCCTCCAACTCACCTTCCTCCTTCTCACCGTCATCCTCCACATCAATCACGACCTTACTCTCATCCACATCTGAACACATGGTATCATCATTACCATTACTACTATTATCATTACTACCATCCTCCATCATAACAAAAACCTCACCAAGTGGCTTATTATTTACCGCCTGTGCCCATGCCAAATTATACAAACCCGAATACGAAGTCTTGGGTGCAATCTGATACTTGTACATATCCCTTATCGTCCAAACCCTAGGCCCACCACCACCAGTATTATTATTAACCACACTGACATTATTCGGATTAACGGCGCTTTTCGGCGGCGGAGAAGGAGATGAAGCTTGCTTAATATTAAAAGCTTCTTCTGTAATTTCTTCGACAGAGGCGGAATCCGAGATCTCACCTTCCTCTACATCGTGAACCTCAACTTTTACTACTTGTTGATCCTTACAATCGTTTTCCATATTTGGGTATTCTTTCCTTAATTAAACAATTTATATTCAAATCACCGACAAGAAAATCGCAAATAAGCAATAGCACAAAATCGTAACCAAATCAAGAAACTAAACTCAATTCATACACGCAGAATGGATAAATCGAAAGGATTAATAGAAAGCAATCTAATTTCACACACACGGATTCGGATACGGAAAATGAATAAAATATATGAGATTCGACCAATGTGCAGATTCGTTGATGAGAGGTTTTCGAAACAAAGGATATTTATTTCTGTAAACAAATTGAGATGGAAGTGGATCTGATTTCGCGGATATACCAAAATGGTCCTTGGAGAAAGAATGAAGCCCTTCCCTTTTATTTTGTTTCAGAAGCCGTGTTTGAACTGAACTGGGAAAGAAACAAAGAATTATTCATGGGACTTTAGAGAGAGAGAGAGAGAGGACGTGGTAAGATTGGATCCGGACCGTCATCGTGGTTGGATTTAGAATCTCCAATTCGGGTGGGTGCACCATGGGTTGGGTCTCTATATATTACTTGTTCATTAAAAATAAATAATTATTTTTTCATATATAAAATAGAAAAGAAGAAAAACATAGGGAAAAAAAAAAAATCACTCTTAAATTAGTGAAAAAGTTGGCATGTAGAGTCTAGAGACTCACCCGGTGCACTTCTCTGAATATATGATCGAGGGATTGCAGGGTGTTTTTGGCTTTGGATGCAAAATTAAAAAGAAAGAAAGAATTGAAAAAAAATCACTATTAAATTAGTGATCATATCAAACAACATTTCCTCCTTCACCCCCTCGTCTACGCCATCATTGTCTCGTCTTTGTGTCTCTGTTATTGTTGTCTCCTTCTAGTTGTTGTTGTCACCTCCTCTTCATTTATCGTCGTCAGCATACGTTACTTCTCACCTTTCATTCACATCCATCGCCAACCCTACCAACACCACCATTCGGTAACTCTCTAATCGTCACTGCAAGATCAGGTCCAACAATAATTTATTGCAATTCATGCATGTGAATTGAGTAAAAAATCAGCAAGATATATATAGATATTCAAACTTTAAACACAAGAATATATATTTTGTTGATAATTATAAGAATTGCGTAGCCTTTGTTATATTATATATAAGGTCTATACTACGACACATAGAGTAGCCAATTAGCTATCATTACATATAAAATAGCATTTTTTAAGCAATCTAAAAATCCTACAAAAAAACTAAAACAAAAATATCTACACAGTTAGCAAAATGACATGATATTTTTTGGTGAGAAAGTGACAATTCAGTAAATTTTATCAACTTTTCTCCTTTTATGTTATATGAATATAATATTATTAATATCTAATATATGTCATTCTAAATAGTTATATTTTGACAATATTTGAATTTTTAAATAATATAGTTTATAATAGAAGAACCATAGATACCAAATAATAACATATATATATTTATAAAATAGTGAATTTTAATGTATATATTAAAAATATGAAATAATTAGAAGTCACCAATTTGACCAACTAACATTACAAAATAAAAAAAAAAAATTCCGCATATTATTAAATAAAAAGGAAAATAAAAAACATAATAAGTATTCCATACTTTAGTTTATATTTAAATTTTATTACTTCAATCTCATTTTAAGCTTTTAAAAATTTCAGCTTTAAAAAAAACTTTTTTTTTTAACAATTACCAGTTTTTTAAAGAGTTTTTAAAACAATTTTTAGATTAGTAAAAATGTTTCTGTTTGACTAAAGTATTTAAAAGTGATCCATTAAAATATCATTTTAGTAAACATAAAAGCATAATAAAAGGAAGGGAAAAAGAAAAGGAAATCAGATAATTACATAAATTTAAATATTTAACAAAAAAAATAGAAATAAATAAATGATGATGATAATAATAATAGTAAAATATTTTATGATGATATAATTTTGATAATATCATAAAAAATGTGATTATTATTAGTTACTAATAATGATTAAAATTGTTTGCACTTTGAATTTGAGTATTAAAAGTACTTTTATGAAATGGGCCATAATTTAAAGGAACTATTCAATGTTATGACCTTACTCAAAAGGCCCATTTAAGAGGCCATTATTTTAAAGACTACTTATTGAGGCCCAATTGTCTCTAAAAATTATTATATCATCGTCTCAATTTTCAATATATATGCGCACACAGTAAAACCCTAGTTAGAAAACCCCATCTTACCACCCCACCAGCAACACCTCAGGTCCTCAACCTGGCCCATCACTCATAGGGATCGTTTTACAGAATTATAATGATTTGTGTGAGACGGGTCAATTCATAATTCACAACCCACATATGTTAGTTTGTGAGTGATAGGACTCTGTCTCATGATGTTAGTTTGTGAGTGATAGGACTTTGTCTCATAAAAACTATCTGTGAGACCATCTCACATGAGTTTTTATGATATATCAAATCCCCCATTCTAGATTGCATATAAAGTTATGAGGAATTTTATCCTCCATTTTTAGTTCTTTTTTATAACATTTTGGTGTCTCATGACAGGATAACTTACTTCTATAATAATTTTAATTTTAATTATTTTTACTCAAAATTATATTTGATAGAACAGTTTTGAACGGAAAAATGACATTTGTATAATTTTCTCAAACTATCCTACTTTTATATTAATATAAAAAATTTATTCTTTAACCATGAAATAAATGTACAAATTGTGATGACCAGAATTTTCTAGTCTTTATTATCCTCTTCTACTCCTCCCAAGCTTATTAATAATAATAAAAAAAGCTCTCTTAAATAATTTACTAATTTGTGAAGAGTATATAATAAAAATAAGCTCCCTTAAATAATTTGCTAATTCGTGAAGAGTATTTTTCATATACTCATCATGTTGACTTTTTTTAATTTTTTTAATGTATAAAAAATAAAATAATATTTTTTGAAGAGTAAATATCTTGTGGGATCGTCCTACAGTCCAAACCCTACAATTCACATGTTGTTTATAGGTGTTGTTTATGGGTGATGGGGTTCCATCTCACGATAACTATTCGTGAGACTGTCTCACATAATTTTTTGTGTTTTGATGAAAATATGCTCCTAAATCCATTTCAATTGTATCACAAGACTTAGAATCATGAATATACATTAATAAAATTCCATATATTCCTCTAATTGCTCGACGCATTTACCGGTGGTTGACGAATCTGCGATGATCTCTATGTGAAGGGGGACATGATTAAGAATCATTTTAATTAATTAATTATTGTTATTTATAGCATTAAAACATCCTTAATGAATTGAATGAACTAATGAATGTATTTGTTGGAAAGGCTGCAATAAGACTAATAATAATGTACCTAACTGATTCCAGCTCTTAATTCGCTTTAGCTCACTAATCTTTATCAAACTACCATCTTCCTCCACCTGCCCATTATTCACTAACCTAGCCTAGCTATATTATTATTCTGCCAAGCTATTTTAGATTATATAGTTTGAATAAATGTGACTTAAATATCTAAAAATTATTATTGGATTCATAATTTTAGTGGCCATGTGCTTGTAAGTTTCTTTATGAATTATGTAATATATTTATCATTGCATGCCTTTGAAGATAGAAATATATATACACACATATAACAACTTACATGGATTACATTATTTAAGACGAAATCTCATTCAATTCATTTCATCATGTATATATTAATATTTTATTAATATATATATATTTTGTATTTACCATGAGATCGAGTATACTTTATAAAATATGTATAATCGTCTCACACATCTACATAAACATATATGTATTTAATTTGTTTGTAGATATATATTCAATGATACACAGTAAATATTATTGAGTAATCATGTGAAAAATAATATATGCATGTATCTATTTATTCGCGTTTGCATTATAAAGTAAATATGTATTGATAATTAATGATGAAAATAACCAATATTATAACTTAAAGCTTCTTAATTACAATTTATATTTCATCTTCTCCATGGTTGTCTCCTTGCATGCTCGTATAAATCATTGCAATTCATTGACCAAATTAAAGTAACCAATAAATATAAAATGCATGTTTTATTTCCATAATCTCCATTCACACCCAAAAAACAAAAAAACAAAAAAAAAAGACAATTAAGGCGTTTAAATAAAAAAATAAATAGAGAATAGATACAGAAAAGTTCAAGAAATACTAATAGCTTTTCTTTTATTATTTTAATTATTTTGGAAAATCTTATCTAAACAATTCTTACCAGGCTGTGCATATTCATAATTGGTCCAAAAATGAGGACCATTTGCTTTGTCCTTTGTAGCTTTGTTTTTCTCTTTACGTATCTGTACATGTGCCGCTGATAAAGTAGTAAAATATAAACAATTAAGAATAATAATTAGGTGATAAGAATAATACAACAGTTACTATTGGACAATCAATCATTTTTTCACTTACATTAAATAAGTAGTTAATTGGGAGGACTTTCTTACACTTCTAAATAGATTCTGCTTACAGAAAACAAAATTATTAATATTCCCTAAAAAAAATACTAATTGAAAAACTTAGATAAGAGCTCGAAAATTATATTTTGTGAGCCGATCAAACTCATGTAATTATAAGAAGTTACTTCTCATACTTCACATTATTATTATAGTTTGTTCCAAAAGATAAATCAGATATCATATTATATATATTTAATTCTTTATTCTTACATATACATATATATATTCTTTAACACAACCACATTTTTTTTCAAAATAAATGCAAGATTCCACTCCTTGAATACGGATACTAAACACACGTTCATGGCAGAAGCACAAGTCTATAATTCAACTCTTGAATATAAAATCAGACAATTGGCAAATTTGCAGGAAAAAAGAAAAAAGAAATTCCAATTCCTAGCAGCCCAGCAAAACGCGTCCCACACACCAGAAACGACTTTTTGGTTGTCTCCGACATTTTCTTTATTTTCCCAGAAGCAACAAAACCTTAAAACAAATGCAAGTACGCTACCTCTGTAAGTATATATATACACACAGATCTGCTGCAACAATTCCGTTGCATTTTTTCTTGAAACTTCGTTAAACAGATTCTTAATCTTATCTTGAAGAAATATTATGGATTCTTCAGACCAACGCCGCAAGCGGAAACGCTTTTTCAGACAGTCATTACACTCATTGTCTGTAAGGTTTCTTCTCATCGGTTTTGTCTTTCTGATTTTTCTTCATCTTTTATCCTACACAACCTCCTCTACCTCCTCTGCTTTTCGCCCTGTTCTAGTTGCTTCAAGCTTATCTTTGTTGTCGTCTTCTAGTTCAAGAACAGTTAAATCAGTTCAAGAATCTGGTGGTTTGTTGTTGCCATTGAGAATTGAGAGCAGGGTTTTGTTTCCTGATCATGTGTTGTTGCTTGTGAGTGGTGAGTTGATGAAGAGAGGTGGTGATGAGTTGGAGTGTGTTTATTATGGTAAATATAATAATACTCTTGATTTTGGTAAGAAAAAGGTGTTGTCTGTGGATGAATATGATGGGTTTAGGGAAATTGTTAGGTGCCCACTTCCATCTATGAATCATTCCAATGTTGTACATTTGAAGAAAATTGGTGATAAAAATGGAATCTTGAGAGGGAAAAGTAGGTTTAGGGCAAGCAATCACAGTGTTAAATCATGGGACAATGTTGTCTATGCTGCCACTGTGGATGGGAATACTACTGTTGTGTTTGTGAAGGGGTTGAATCTAAGGGCTGATAGAGAATCCAATCCTAGTCAGTTTAGTTGCCATTATGGATTAGGGAAATGGGAAAATAACGAAAAGTTTATGCTCTCAACGAAGGCTTTAACCGCTGCTCAAGAGGTTGTTAGATGTCCATTGCCAAAGAGCATTAGCAAAGATCTTGCTAGGCCTCAAGGAATCCATGTCACCATTGGAGTGACCCCTCGAGTTCATGATCATCGTGTACTTGTCCCATCCGTGGCCAAGATTTTCAGCCCAAGATTTACTGGTGAGGCGAAAAACGAGCTTTGTGTGTGTACAATGGTGTGGAACCAGGCCTCTTCTATAAGAGAGTGGATCAAGTATCATGCTTGGCTTGGAGTTGAGAGATGGTTTATATATGACAACAATAGTGATGATGGAATAGATGGGGTTATTCAAGAACTCTACCGCGATAATTACAACGTTTCTAGGCACGTTTGGCCATGGATCAAGACACAAGAAGCTGGGTTCTCACATTGTGCTCTTAGAGCCAAGGATGAGTGCAACTGGGTGTCATTCATGGATGTGGATGAGTACTTTTACTTCCCATCTCGCTCGTTGGGCTACGCGTCGCAGAATTCGCTTCGTTCCTTAGTGGCAAACTTCTCGTCATCCTCAATTGGAGAAATCCGAACATCATGCCACAGTTTTGGGCCATCGGGGCTGAAATCTCCGCCTCCACGAGGAGTCAGTGTGGGGTACACTTGTCGACTTCAGAGCCCCGAGAGGCACAAGTCGATCATTAGGCCCGACACGCTGGATTCCACCTTGCTCAATGTGGTGCACCATTTCCACCTTAGGAAGGGGTTTGAGTACATGAATTTGCCTCAAAGTAGAGCTGTAATCAATCACTATAAATACCAAGTGTGGGAGGTGTTTAGAGCAAAGTTTTACAGAAGGGTAGCTACGTACGTTGCGGATTGGCAAGAGAACCAGAATGAAGGTTCTAGAGACCGGGCCCCTGGGCTGGGAACGGAAGCTATTGAGCCGCCTGATTGGCCCGAGAGGTTCTGTGAGGTGTGGGACACTGGTTTGAGAGACTTTGTCTTAGCCAATTTGACCGATGTTTCGAGTGGTTTGCTACCATGGGAGATGAATGGTGCCTTGTCTGATTGAAGATATTGTAAAGGATATAATCACATGAGATTCAATTCATTCATTTTTTGATTTCTGTCACAATTTGTATCTTTCTTTTTTTTCTTTCTGGAAATAGATCAGGAAAAGGCCTTTGTTTTTTTTTAACAGGAATTATACATAGTTGTAACTCTGGTGAGGATGTAACATTATTGATTATTCTTTGTTCATATCTTTTGTGTCCCAAAATGAAATATTTATTTTGATGCAAAAGGGTACAAAGCTTAACTAACACTGATAATGAAGTTTCATATACCTAAACCTCTGCCTTGGTTATGAGGGCATACAGGTCATTCCAATAACGGTTGGGTCAAAGAACACGTGGCATTAATTGTTTATTTTCTTGTCTTGTTGAAACTCTGAGAAGAGCTTGGTCCTAATATGATCTTTGCTTAAAAGAGTTAAATATTAGGTATATGATGTTTACATTTTGGATGTCTGAATAGAACTGAGCCAAATATTTGTTTTCATTTATTACTTTGATTGAGTTGAACTTTCTATATGCTTTAACTTTCTTATCTGTGGCCTGTCCTAATTATTACAGGTCCATATCCTGGGTCCTGATGTCCCAGATTAGTCAGTAAACTTTAACTCATTCTTGACTTCTTTTTCTAAATTGTCTCAGCCATGAAAATTCTGGCTAATCAGAACATGGAGAGCAATTTTAATATCATTATTCACATGGAAGAAACTGCAGATTGAAGACCAGAGACCAGGTCAAGACACAAGGTTTGGTTTAAGACAGAAGGTAGAGTTGGATTCTCTGAGACAGGTAAAACCATGAAAACATTGAATAAATTCGTCTCCTTTCTTCTTATTACAGCCTCCTTGTCTCTCCACACAATGTCTCGTGCAGTTGATACTATAAGCACTAACCAGATTATCAGAGATGGAGACACCTTAGTCTCATCAGGTGGTGCCTTTGCAATGGGCTTTTTCAGCCGTGGAAACTCCAAGAATCGGTATTTAGGCGTGTGGTATAACAAAGTTACTGTCCTAACTCCTGTTTGGGTTGCCAACAGAGAAGTTCCACTCACAAATACAGACAACATCCTTAAAGTCATCGAATCAGGACTTTTGGTTCTTCTCAATGAGTCCAATGCCACTATTTGGACCACTAATGCATCAGCTTCGGTGAAGACACCTGTTGCTCAGCTGCTCGACACTGGAAACCTCGTTGTAAGAGACGTGAATGGTGAGAATTTCCTTTGGCAAAGCTTTGATTATCCAACTGATACACTTCTGCCAGGGATGAAGCTTGGATGGAACTTTGTGACACACCATGAAGTATACCTGTCATCATGGAAGAACTCTGATGATCCATCCATGGGGGATTTCACTTACCATTGTGATCCCACTGGTTATCCACAAAACGTCTTAAGAAAGGGTGGAACTAAGGAGTATAGTACAGGGCCTTGGAATGGTGTCACCTTTAGTGGGCTGCCAGGTTTACGGAAAAACCCCATTTTTAGTATCGGATTAGTTATGAACAAGAATGAGGTCTACTATCAGTATCAACTCATCAACACTTCGATTATTTCAAGGTTTACTTTGAGCCAGAATGGCGTTGGTCAGAGATGGACTTGGATCAATGAAACTCAAAGTTGGCATGTTTACCTAACTGCCCCTACTGATAATTGTGATTTTTTTAATATCTGTGGGGCTTATGGTATTTGTAGTACTGCTATCTGTGGGTGCTTGAATAGATTTGTGCCTAAAGACAAAGAAGGTTGGGATATAGCGAATTGGTCGAAAGGGTGTGTTCGTAGAGCACCTTTGAATTGTGGAAATGGAGATGTGTTCTTGAAGTATTCTGGTATGAAATTGCCAGACACAGAACACTCTTGGTATAAGGAAAGTATGAATCTTGAAGAATGCAAGGAGTTATGCTTGAAGAATTGCTCTTGCATGGCTTACACTAACATAAATATAAGTGCAGGTGGCAAGACATGCCTACTTTGGTTTGATGACCTTGTTGACATCAAAACGTTGTCGTTTGAAGGACAAGATATCTTCATTCGAATGGCCTCTTCTGAGTTGGGTAAGAGTCTGTTCAGTTTATGTCATATTGCATTGTAAGTGAAGTTTGTATGAATTAAATACACAATTTGTGCAGGCTCTGGAGGAAGGAAACGGAAAGTAGTTATCGTGAGTTTGACTCTGGTAATAGCAATAGTTGTTCTATGCCTGAGCCTGGTTTTGTATTCTCGGAAGAGGAACAAGATTGGTCTTTGTCTGAGAATACGAAGTAAGTAAGCCCATATGGTTTTCCTCGTTTTCTTTCATGTCTTGTATTCTCTGTGACATTGAGTACATTGTCTATGTAGCACGTGATCCAGGCAGGTTGGCACTCAACAATGTGAATGATCGTAACAATGAAAGTCATAACAGTAATCTAGAGCTGCCTCTTTTCGAATTTTCAGCAATAAGTAAAGCTACTGATAATTTCTCAATCAGCAACAAGATTGGAGAAGGTGGATTTGGACCTGTTTATAAGGTAAACATAGTTCAAATGGTTTCTTACTTTTGATATACTTATGGTGATTCTTATCTATTTGAGCAAATTCTGATAATAGGGGCAGCTAGAAGAGGGACAGGAAGTTGCAGTGAAACGACTATCAAGAACGTCTCTTCAAGGAATAGACGAGTTCAAGAATGAAGTAATCTGTGTGGCCAAACTTCAGCATCGAAATCTGGTGAAGCTTCTTGGATGCTGCATTCAAGGAGAAGAATATTTGCTGATTTATGAATACATGCCTAATAGAAGTCTTGACTTGATTCTTTTTGGTAATAACTTGTACTTAGAGTCTTGTGATTATTATAAAAGTCTTTGGTTATTATAATCCTGATTGATTTGGCAGATCCTGCGAAAAATACGATCCTTGATTGGCCTAAGCGATTCCACATTATCATCGGTATTGCTCGTGGCCTAATGTATCTTCACCAAGATTCTTGTCTGAGAATCATCCACAGAGACCTCAAAGCCAGCAATATACTGCTGGATTCAGACATGAACCCGAAAATATCAGACTTCGGACTAGCCAGAAGTTTTGGAGGGAACGAGACGGGAGCCAACACGAGCAGAGTAGTAGGAACATAGTAAGACCATTCATTACATACCAGATTACACACCTTTCTTTTTAGTACTCAATTTTCTTGCAAAAATTTTCTTGCAGTGGATATATGTCCCCAGAATACGCAGTAGATGGCATCTTCTCAGTGAAATCAGATGTCTTTAGCTTCGGTGTTCTAGTGCTTGAAATTGTAAGTGGCAAGAGAAACAGAGGATTTTCTCATAAAGACCATTTTCTCAACCTTCTTGGACATGTAAGTCTCCTAAAGTTTGTGTCTTTATCACTTTGGTAAGAAGTAAAAAGCGTTCTGATTATCTGTTCAATTAAAACAGGCATGGATTCAATACAGAGAAGGAAGGGCAATGGAGTTAGTTGATTCTTATCCTAAAAAATCAGGCTGTTTATCAGAGATTCTGAGATCAATCCATATCGGCCTATTATGCGTTCAACAAAGCCCCGAAGATAGGCCAAGCATGACTTCAGTAGTTATAATGCTGGGAAATGATGGCCCTTTACCTCAGCCTAAAAAGCCCGGTTTTTTCACAGAAAGAGAGATAACAGAATCAGAAACCTCTGTTAGCTCAACTACATTTAGTTCGACAAATCAAATGAGCATAACTCTTCCACAGGCGCGATAAAAAATCAATCTTGGAATATTTTTGTTTATTTCCTTATATTTACAATAGTATGATAAGCTTATAACTTTTCTTGAAGGATTTATACATATACTGCTGCTTTTGCATTGTAGAATGAACCTAGTATTGGGATTTGATCATCCCATGATTCTCAGACAATAGTGTTCATTTCTTGAGACAAGGAGGTGGAGGTGGCAATATCAAAGGAAAGCCAGTTGATGCAGCTAATGTGTGATCACAGGAATTCTTTCGATGAAACCTTTTGATGTAAGATGAAGCCTTACTGTTTGTGGCTTCTCTATTTACCTCATTTTCATTCCTTTTGTGGAACTTGTCGATGTAATCTGAGAAAGTGTCATCATCAAGATTATGATGATCATAAATCGACGAATGGCTAGTATCTCCTGCATCTTGCTCCATCAGATAAGTCTGCATCTTATATTTACTTGCTTGGGCTTGTGACCTATTGCTCGTGTTGATGAACCGAGAGTTTGATGAACCAAACGGCCTATTGGTGTCGTTCTTTGGGCTCAAATTCAGAGCTGTTAAAGAGAGTGATGAGAGCTTGATGATGTTCATCATCAGCTTCATTGATTCCTCACAAAGGGATTTGCTTTTCTGTATCTTCTTTTGAGTCATTGATGAAGAATTGTGACAATGAACTACTTACTTTAAGGACAAGTAATGCACAGAGTACATTTAATATATAGAAAATACAGGAAAGGGATCAAATTATTCAATCTTATCTTGAAATTTTAAAACAAACACATGATTGGTACTAGTCCAAGAAGCATTATCCTTTTTTTGTGAGTATCAGATTACTCAGAGCATTCACAGCATGGTATAGAAACAGTATTTCACCTCCAACAATCTACACTAAATTTTAGTCTAAAAAGAATATTTCATAAAATTTATAATTATTAATTTATTTAATCATATTTTAAAATTTTTGATATAATCGGATAATATATTTACATTTGTAAACATTATTTAATATAGTTTTTACTTTTTATATTTTAAATTTAATAAATAAAAAATCATATGATTAATTGAATGAAATTTAATCACACGTAAATCATATGATATCAACACCTACGTCGAGAAATTATCATCCCTATTAATTTTAAAATTTTATTTTATCAACCATGTTGAGAAATTACTACTTATAGTAATTCAATATTTATATATACCACCCACGACGAGAAATTATCATCCATGTTAATTTTAAATTTTTATTTTAAAATATGAATGTGTAATTGTGTAGTTTAGAATCTCATATGTGATGCACGTTTTGGAATCTTGATGGTATATTCCACCAGGATGGTAAAGCACAAAACTGGCTATTTCAAATGGAGATGGACAAAAGTTGGCAAATGGTTGGATTTCTGAGAGTAGGGACGCCTGTTACTTTGAAATGAGATTCCTTTTCTTTATTGGCTGTGTTTCAGGCTAATTCTTGATGCTTCTTTCCAATCATTGCATGAGACACAAAAAGTTGTATTTTTATTCTCTACGTTTGAATTGAACGATTTAAAATTAAAATCCAGCAAATAAGAATATTATATTTCAAATCTTCGTCAATCCAGAGAGAGAGAGGAAATGAATGGTTTAAAATAAGCTAAGATAAATATACCAATGCAGATCTAATCAGAACCTTCTAACAAAGAGCTACTTAGATTTCAAAGAATACTAGGAAAATGTGTACCCCTCTTACTCCCAGTTCCAGTTCATCAACTTATCTCCATTTCTCAAAATATTCAAATCATAGAAGCTAATAATTTAATTGGAGGAGTGGATTCTGTGCAATGAGTTTATTTTGAATGCTATGGTAGCTAACAGTTATATAAGGGAAAAGGGGAAGGAGAATCCGGAAAAGGGATCCTAGGAAAAGCTGGTAAATTACACAACACAATATAAATGTCATCTATTGGGAAAATATACAGAAGACTCAGTGCCTTGGTAGTTATCCGGTGAGCACATAAGAGAAGTCATTAGCAGAGCAAACTCCAAACAAAAGAATGATAATAATCCTCAGATAACAACACTCTTCGCTTAAGACACATCTACTGTAATAATATAACTGCTCCTGCCAGAATGCCTTGGCTGTTGTTGAGTTCACAAAAAATAGTCTGGAGTCTTACGAGTTGTATCCGGCTCAATTTGCCGAGGAGCTGGGTCAAATTGAAGAAAATTCTGCTCCATGTTTTCCCCGATTTCGAGAATTGCAGCCATGTTCCCACAGCGGTAGCAATAGTTTGGGGCGCTAAAAACCGTCACCACATTTTTCTCCTACAAATATGAATGGAAGCAATGAGTGGGGTTGGTTGAAATTAAATTGAGTATATTATAGTTTGGATTGAGGATTTGAAATTCAATTGTTCAGACTTTAGACCAACCTGACACCAATTATAACCCTCCATGACAAGTTGGTGAGCTCTTGAAATTAGTGTGAGACCGTTTGTGTGGTTGAACTGCGCAGCTATATCTTGTCCAAAGGTGTAGCCAGCCCCACGAGGTGATATGCCCCAACCACAACGATCATCCGGATCAGACCACAAAAGGTCACACATTGGTCCTTCATGTGGAACCTAACAGTCCAACAAGGATATTCTCATGAAAGAAATTATGCTGGAGAACATATAAAATATTAACAAGCCATTCCATCTGTATTAAAGGTCTTTACATTTTATCGACAAAACCATATCTCTTTATCATAAAGAACATGCAAATAACAAACTTCTAGACATAAAAAGGATAGAATTTCAGGATCTTGACATTCATTGACAAAACAAGCAAAGATGAATTTACCAGGGCTTCGGCTTTTCAATAAGTTGAGTTTCGAAATACATTCAGAAACACTTAAACCTCAAATCACAAAATTGGAAGCTAGCTGTTACGATATCCCACATCGGTTCTACATGAAAGTGTGGAAGGGTATATAAGTGGGAGTCAACCATTTACCTTTGACCATGGTTTTGGGTTAAGTTAGGGCTCTCTTGCTTATATTCCTAACAATTTGGTCCGACCTGCCGGATTTGGGCGGGCTATGGAAAGGGGCTACCTGATGGTGGCCCAGGGGTTGCCACCCCGAATGTGGGCCCAAGGGGGGTTGCCAACCGGGTGTGGACCTTGTTATGTGGGTTGCCACCCGGAGTGTGCCGTCCGTCGACGTCCAGTTTGAAGGGGGATGAATTGTTACGATATCCCACATCGATTCCACATGAAAGTGTGGAAGGGTATATAAGTGGGAGTCAACCCTTTACCTTTGACCATGGTTTTGGGTTAAGTTAGGGCTCTCTTGCTTATATTCCTAACACTAGCACCCAAAAAGAATGCTGGGATGCCCCCATTTCCACACACTTGGAATATCATAATGCAAAAGTCATAATAATACATGTATAAAGGAGGCATTTGAAGGTTATTTATTGTATTTCCACACACTTGGAATATCATAATGCAAAAGTCATAATAATACATGTATAAAGGAGGCATTTGAAGGTTATTTATTGTATTTCCACACACTTGGAATATCATAATGCAAAAGTCATAATAATACATGTATAAAGGAGGCATTTGAAGGTTATTTATTGTATTCATACTCAAAAAGATCATTTATACCTCCTGTATACGGTCCAAAGCTCGTATATTATCCAAGGTATCTAGTGAAGGTGAAAGACCCCCATGCAAACAGAAGATCTACAAGAAAACAGTGTACAACATCAGAGGTGACCAACAACATGCTACAATCAATATAAAGGAGTGTGTGTTTTCATCAACCAACCTGACTCTCAATAAGTGCTGTCAACGGCAAATAATCAAAAAGATCAGTGAAATACTTCCATACGTTGGCGTTGCCATACTTCCTCAAGCACTCATCATAGAACCCATACCTGGTGCATGACAAGGTGCATGAATGATTCAGAGACATTTAGAACCAAAAAGCCATATTACAGAACTTGAAAATTTTGAAATACTATATAATTATGTGTTTTCTTTCGGGACATTTTAAATAAACCTCATCAAATTCAATTTCACATACCCGTATATCTTGAAATACCTAAGATAATCCTCCCAATTTCCACACTTACAAAACATATTGGTCATAGGTATGATTACATAGACGTCAAAAATCCATTCATTTTTATTGCATTTTTTTGGCATAAAGACATTTATACTGCATATTACAAAAGAATCACACAAATCCTATGAAGAAGTTATGCATCAACATCACTGCATCTTATGTACATGAAAATCTAAAGTACGTACATACAGATTGAACCACAATTCTAAGGATTTATATGGGTTGCAGAAGCACCACGGTTCAACATCATCAGAAGTATTTATCTGATAAAAGCTGAGAATGTAGCAAGGGGCAGAAAATATGTATAAATGACTAAGCAGCCTAAAAACCACCAACAGATTTGTAAGCACACTTTACCAAATGGGGGGCATCCATCAAGAAAGAATTCAAGGAATATATTCCCTTTCCTCTAAAAGGAAAATTCATAAAATAAAATAATTTCATCTACTCATATACCATAATTGAAATTAGACAAGATCCAAATCAATTTAAGAGAACAAAATGAATAGATAAGGTAAAGGTCATACACTTGAGTGATTTGCCGACTTTCATGGTTTCCTCTCAGGATTGTGATTCTATCTCTATAACGAACTTTCAAAGCCACTAAGAGTGTGACTGTCTCCACTGAATAGTACCCACGGTCTGCAGTAAATGCATATTCGTTAATTGGATATTACAATGGACTTTGCAGAAAGTTTAAAACATCTTGAAATGATATATAACTTACAATTACTATTATTGATTAATTTAGAATAAAAGATCATGCATAGCAACCTAACTAGACAGCAGGTTAATGCATAACAAGAAGAACCAGAACCTCCAGCCTGGAGCATGTTTTATCATCTGCATGCAAAATATATTGTCCTGTCTTCCAAGGTATGAGAATGGACAAATATTATCCAGGAATAGACGGATGAAATATATGCTATAGTTGGTGACGCAATGTGTCTTAATATACACATAATCAGATCGAGGTCAACTTTCCACGCAAGACATTGCCTAATTGCTTCATAAAAGCGATACCATGACAAGACCAAAACAGTTTTGACGTCATCCATTATCCAAACAACAAATCTTATCAGTTTGGAATAATCAATACCCATCATTTCTGGAACACATAGCTCCAACATAAGCAACAACATGTTTTGTCCATAGAAAAAGGATAAACATCTATTCACATGAAACCCTTGCAAATAATTCAAAGACATCCAGCTCAACAACACAGCAGAAAGCTCAATAAGTAATCTCCAATCTCCAATATATGACAAACCTAACTAATCAACTTCACTAAATTATGTTCTGAATCAATCTAAAATTCATGCTAACTAAACGTATCCAATAGGTTAATAGCAGGCCTTTTTCTTCAAATTCAAGAAGATACATAAATTCCAAACTTATACTGTCAGGTATGACTATTATAGCCTATTTATCGATTCTCACATCCTTAAGCAGATTATTAATGAAAACTCCCCATCAATCATCAAAGCTAAAAGCACCAAGGGAAACTCCACTTCTCATGCATCGAATTAATGAACAGCTACTTTAACTTTTACAAACCTAATTCATTCAAACAAATAACCAAATTAGAAAAAAAAAAAAAAAAGGCTCTATAAAAAAGAAAAAGGTAAAGCTTACCAACATAATCTCCCATGAAAAGATAATTCGTATCAGGAGCATTGCCACCAATCCGGAAAAGCTCGATCAGATCATAAAACTGTCCATGGATATCACCGCACACAGTCACGGGGCATTTCACCGGCTGAACATTCCATTCCTCCACGAGAATCGCTCGCGCTTGATCGCACAAAACCTTCACCTCCGCCTCCGATAGCGGCTTGCACTCCATCAACTGCTCGATTTGCCTATCCAGATCCCCATGCCCCGGCATTTTCGCAGAAATATTCCTCAAAAACTCTTCCCCACTTTCAGCTCCTTAATTTTCCGATCTGAAATTCGAATCTTAATTCAAATTCAATAGAAAAAATCAGAAAATATTTGCGCCGCCGGATCACCCGAGATCTAAAATCCGAGATGTCTAGGAAAATTTAACACAGACTTTTCCTTCATGATTTTGTACTACTGAAATTCGTCGCCATTCTACGAAAATCAAAATTGATTAAAAATTATTCAAAAAAATAATCACATGCTTATATATATGAACTTGTATATATACAAACAATGGAGATCTATGTATGCTGGTGCGTGTATGTATATGTTTGATGCGGTGTGTGTGACGAGCTGAGACGAAATGGTGGAATGCGAAATGAAGCGGAAATGAACTCTAAATGAAATGCAAATGAAACTGTGTAGGTGTGATTTTCTGGAAGTAATGAAATTAGAGATTTCTCGCCCGCCGGGTCAAATCAAAGCGGTCTGGTACACGTGGCCATGTGGCGGCCGGCGTAAGATAGCAGCCGGCGCCCTCGTGTAAATAACATCATGGGCCTGTGCTATTATTGGGCTCACTCAAAGTTGGGCTTTGGTACGTATACATCTAGTTTGTGATAGTTCGAGTCCAGTTTAACAATTTTGTTGAGTTTTTTTTTCTTTTTCTTTTTTTTTTTTTCCAAATTGATATAAATATAATAAAAAAGCTAATATTTTAGTTTAGCACTATCTGAAATTTTGAAATTCTGGAGCCCACTTCTCCTTATATTTTATATGACTTGATGCTTCGGTCCAAGAGTGTTGGACCAGCCCAGTAGAATTTCTCAAGATTAGATTCTCCATTTTTTTTCCTTTTTAATCATATTATAGTTGGTAAAAATATTCTTTTGTAAAGAAGATGTATATAAATACTAAAATCTTTTTTCCCGTGAACATTAAAAGGATTCTCTGTGAATAGTGATGATCATGTTAACTTATAAGATTTAAAAAATATCTCTTTTTTTAAGTTATGTCTCTTGACTAGATGTTACACAGACAATTCTTACTTGTACCACGAGTATAAAATATTGTTATACTCAAATTTATTTTAAAAAATGTTTGAATTATAACAAGACGTGAATTTATAAATTCTTTGATTCTTTAAAATCATATGAAATGTGTAAAATTTTATAAACTCTTTATTAGTGTTGCTTACAAGGTGTACATAAAAAAAAGGTATAAAAACCAAATCTTATTTTTGAATTAAGCATCTTATTCTAATGAACATTTTTAAGCAGAACGATTTCAAACATAAAATCGACATTACATACATTTCACAGCATATTTTCGAATTATATATAACATCTCATAACATATTTTCAAATTTACATATAACATCTTATAAGATCTTTTAAACTAAGTTACATGGAGAAAAACAAGTACAAATAAATAAGCTTTTTCAGTGACCACGAGATTAGAGAATCTGAAAATAGCTTTGGAAGTTTGAATGGACCAAAGACCAAAACAGTGTCACTTCTCCCTAACAAAGAATCTGGTGAAAAAGACTAACCCCCAAAGATATGCTGCTCTATACACTTACTTTATTTTTCTTCCTTTTTCATTTTTATTTTTTCAGATGCACAAACACCTTTAAATGGTGGATTCCCTTTTGTTTTTTGGAACACATGCCAACTCACTATATTTATTATTTAACTTAAAGCAAAAGCTTAAATTCGACTTTCATATTGGATAATGTTTTAATAAATGGCGGCTAAAAAAATTGACTAGACAATATTTGAAGAATATTGTAAGAGTTTGGGGTTTAATTAATTATGTGTGAGGATGGTTTGTATACATGCCAAAGCTAATTTCTGTCTAGATTTTTTTATATTGAATTATTAGTTTAATTCAAAATTATTATTTTGAGTTAAAATTTGAACAAGCTTGAATCAATTTCTGATATTCATTCAAGAAAATTGGATCCTACAAAATTAGTACAAATTAACAAGATGGAAAACTCTAACTTTATTGTAGCTAGCTCCTTCATTCATACTGCCTAAGCTTGGCCTGGTGGTTGATGAGAATTTCCAGCTCTTCTGTTATATATTAAAAAAAATAAAAAATAAAAAAACAGGTTAGCTTTGTTAAGATTTAGTAAATAATAATTTATTTTAGTAATATTGACAAACAAAAAGAATTTGGTGTTATTAATTAAAGTAATAGATAATGTGCATGGTTAGTGCAAAGATAAAGGAAAGATGGGTAAAGAAAATTAACTCCAAAAGAAAAGGCAACATAAAAAGGTTAAAAGCCCTCAAAAGTATAGAAAACAAAATGAAATTTTAAATAAAAGTTCAATAAATCTGTTCAAGAAAGGAAAAAGTGATGAGAGTGAACTCTTTTCTGCTTTATTTGCTCTGTCTAATTTTGATGATAAAACAAACTTTGTCTTGAAATTCATAATATTGTAATATATAGCTGGCATATCAGGATACGATATATTATGATAGAAATTACAAGTATTTTCTTGAAAATTAGTTGATAGTCATTTCACCAACACAAAAGAATTTCAAAGACTTGAATCACAATATATAAGAAATCTATCATTTAACTATTATAAAAATTTTGTATATAGTAAGAATTTTCTCGCTAACATATTCTATATGAATAAATTTCAAATAAATTTTTCGATACCAAAAAATATATATGATATAGTTACTACTATTTCATGATCGATCATAAATTTAGTATATATATATAATATTAAAATTATGAATAATATTAAAAAAGAAGAAGCGTGAAAGTGAGGAAAAACAAGAAAGAAATAGGAATTTAGACCTGTTATGAATGGGATCGGGTCCATTGGGAATTCTTCTTTTGCTGACATAGTTGATACCAATCTTTGATGGATTTGCCATTTTCTGAGCTTCCAAATGATGACGATGATGATGATGCTTCGTATTTTCTCCAGCTGCCACGTCTATGATCAAGAAACGAATCAATCCTACCAACACGAGTACCTTCAAAACCACCTTCAATGTCTTACTCATCTCTCTCTCTCTCTCTCTCAGCTTTTTGTAAGAGAAAATTTGAGGGTTATAAGAGAGTTGTTGCTTTGGTTTTGATATGTGGGATGTGGAGATAAATGGCACTTTGCAATAAGGAAAGGAAAGAAGAGGAGTAATATTGTTAATTATTTATGCTGCATGGCAAGGGTGGCTAATTGGTTTCTTTATGGGTTTAAGTGACATTTTTCTTCTGTCTCTACTTTCTCGAGCCTGGAGAGAGAGAGAGAGAGAGAGAGAGAGAGAGAGAGAGATTTGGGTAAAACCTGGCTTTATACCACAGCTAGGTGCAAGGGGTCCTCCTATATGACAATCTTCTTTTGCTTTGCTTTGTGTTTTTTCATGCACATACAATATTCATATAAATCACACCATTAATTACTTTCTCCATATTTACCTCCATTTAGATCTTCCCCAACACTGCTTCAATTTGAGACAACATCATTATAATATATATATATATGTAGTACGGATTCGTGCAAGTACAACTGCAGATGGGACAATATAGAGGTTCCTCCTGTGATTGTGGAAGCTGTTCGTTTCAAATTTCGTTCCCGATTATCAGGAAGAATCAATGTGTAATAAATATTTTTTTCTAATACCTATTCTTACTATATATTCTTTAAAATTAAACATTCACATTTATATTCTCAACATTAAATTATAAAGGGGTAGAGAAATATCTTTCTAGAATAGAGGGAAGCATCGTGTTGTGTACGAATAAAATGCAACATAGGATTAAAATTGAAATACAATACAAAAGAGAGATGAGGTATTGAAAGCATAAAGCAAGAGAATGAGCATCACAAGAAAGGATGTATAAAGGGTCTATGAGCATTAACAACTATTTACTCACAAAATCGAACTACAAAACAGAACTTAAGCCACTATGAGAACAAAACAAAATTTTCTAGGAATAATCATCACTACATTGTGGGATATATAATACATTTCGATCTACATATGATGCTATATATAAAATGTGGGAGGAAAAGAGAGAAGGATAAAATTTGTACACTACACGTATCGATGAGTCAATTCTTTCGTGGTGTCTTGGGTCGATTCCTCATGCTGGCTCTCCGCGCCACATCCCAAGCCTTTTGTGGAACGTAAACACCAGCCTGTGATGCAAAGAACGATTCATAACCGGGTGAATCAAATGCGAAACCTGTGTGCTTTGATTTCTGCCCTGGAAGTTGCATTATGGCGTAACTCCTCGCCTCATCGGGGGTAAGGTTGTTATTTCCGACTTCAAGTAATCCGATCCTGCTATTATCAATCTCGTGCCTGTGGATTTCCTGAACGATCTGATAATCATAGGGGAAGAACCAGCGCTGAACCCTGATTGCCAGATTAACCAAAGGATTGAATGAATGAGAACAAGAAAATGGTGTAAGATAAATATAGCAACAACGAAAACAATTGCATCAACAAGTAGAATAATTAGCAAAGGATGAAGATGAACTTGTAAACCTTACCCCAAGTATACGAAGTCACAAAAGAGAGCAGCAACGGGGATAAGAAGAAGGGCGAAGTAGAAGTAGAAAGTACTCATCAGGACATAGATGACAAAATAGATATTTTCCTGGAGAAACAGGAAGAAGGTAAAGAAAGTTGGCATCTTTCAATGTAAAATATGTTGATTTTGATAGCAAGAAAAGGTACCTGCTCCTTGGGTAATACGATGCCTGAGTAAATGAAGACGAATACAAACCATGCTAATATGCTGCCTCCAACACTGATGTGATGCCATCTAGTAATCGTGTTACACATCATGAGGAGACGCAGATTTACAGTCACGACAACGCTTGTGAAAGCCATCGTACTGACATCCCACAGGCCGAACATCTTACCAGCTGAATTAATGGCTCTACTACTTGAAGCAACAACAAAATAATACAAAATCAGTGATTGATAAATTGCAAAAAAAGCCCATGTTGCCACAACTCTCCACTTGAAAAAGGCGTTTCTTATTCCTTCCTTGTACAACTCAGGGTATTGCTTGGAAAGGGTAGCACTGACATCCTACAGAAAATGAGTGGGAAAGGTCATGAAAAATGTGAACTATAAAGTTAAATTGAAATTGTTCTTCCAACATAACAGCTGCTATTTCAAATCAAGATAAACCTGAACACTCAGTACCTTGTCAAAAAGCCCAATAATGATCACAGGCAAGGCCGTGAAGATGACATTATAGAGAGACTGAAACCAATCATCATAGAACCTTTGGCCAGAAAACCCAGTTTGGAACGTAAACCAGAATTGAGTGAGAGTGAATGTCAAGTTCTTATAGAAGAAGTATGTCACAACCTGCAAAATTTACAAGCTGATAATTGTTTGAACAAATAAAAATAAGCTCAGTGGGCATAAAGTTATAGGAGAACAAACCTTGCATATTCTATGATATGACCACCGACCATGCACAAGGAGTAAATCTGTAAGAAAACGGAACTGTGCAATGGCAAAATCACTGGCCATCACTGCCTGCATACCTTCCTGCCCACTTATACCAACACCAACATGAGCAGCCTGAATCATGCTAACATCGTTAGCACCATCACCAATACTAAGGGTAATCCTGTTTGCACCCTTCTTCACAAGGCTTGTGACCTAAAAGCAGAAGTGATTAAGTCAGCCCTCAACATTCATAAGGCAGATCGATGAGGATAATGATCAGAAAGGGTCACTGGGTGATAATCTGAGATATTTTAATATATTCACACTATTTATTTTATCACAGTCGTCATCACAAAAAACAATTTGATAGTAAGAAAATAAAGAGAATGATATTGCAAACTTTCAGAATAGTTGGTCGCACTTATTTATCTGAAATAAATAAGAATGAACATGCTGTAACTGAAGCAGCATGTGCATATCATGGTGGCAAGTCAAAGCCCAATGTAGTAAAGTAGTAGAAAAAAAAATGCAAAACATAACAATGCCACCTAGGAATCTCACCTGTGCCTTCTGTAGTGGAGAAACACGGCAGCAGACTACTGCACTGCAATTCAAGCTCAAATTTAGGAGCATTACTCGTAAACTGGGGTCCAATGCATACATCAAACACTTCCCATCAATTACAAGTGCCAATTTTGGTCTGGATACAGAATCAAGATGCTGTTGTGCTTCATCACTGCATTTTTTAAGCTCCATTTTCACTAACTCTTTCATAAAGCGAGCAAGTTCTACTTGATCACCCTGTTATTAGTAACAGTAGGTTATGAGGAGAAAATCTGTAGGCTTATGTATTGTGTATTCAGATAGGAAGGCACCAGTTAAATTGTGAGTCTGTGACATACCTTGTCTTCAACTTCTCTAATAGCATCAATTTCTGAGCTGATTATAAATTGCTTCATATTGTTATTTATTAACTTGCATGCTGCAATAAACAGATATAGTCATATAGGAATAGAACACAAACACACAAGAAAAATATGATATCACCAATTCACTACCGTAAGCAATATTTATTGCAGTTTCCATCTTATCTCCTGTGAGCACCCAAATTTTAATTCCAGCTCGAGAGAGGGTCTCGATGCATGCTGGTACACCCTCCTGAAGCTTGTCTTCAATAGCGGTACATCCAATCAAAATAAGATCTTTTTCTATTAACTCTGCAACCTAAAACAGTTTACATGTTGGCCAATTAAGTATTATAGAAATCTATATACAAATAACAAGTTAACAAGAGTGTAGAAATGGAAAATATATGATATGAAGTTTGAAATAACTAAAGAAACATCAAAATCCAACACAAAATCACCCTTCTTACACAACTTTTTTAGACATCCTTAAAAACCAAAAACACATAAGAAATTTCCTACACACCTCATCCAACTTCTTCTCCCTATCTCGCAGAGCAGATTTTGCCTGAATGTATTTCTCATTCCAACTTTCATACACATCAGAGCTCAGATTTTTATAAGCCAAGCAAAGAGTGCGCAATCCAGAGGCTCCAAATTGCTCTAAGTGCTCCCTACTTATTCTTTTCAAGTCATTGTCACCATCTGCCAATCTTTCATATATCACTGTATCTGCACCCTGTAAATCCATCATAAAGAGAGCTGTTGATTTATTCCTTTCACTTAACTTCTAGCCAACATGTGTATAAAGGGTCATAATGTTAACCTTGCAGTAAAGTACAAGTCTACCATCTGGATAGCGACATACAACAGATTGGCGCTTTCTTGTACTAAACCATGCGAAAACAGCAAGTTTATCAGAAATATTATAGATTGGGAATCAAAAAAAAAAAAATCACAAGCAGGTTAAAAGTGAAATTACCTGTTAAACTCAAGGACATTTAAAATTTCATATGAAACATCCTGTACCTTTCCCATCTTCTCAACATGTGACTCACGAACATAAATCATTGTGGGAGTACGTCTGCATTCACGACACAAATCCCACTTCAAGCAATAATAGATTCAAAACACTGAAAACAGCCAATAAAATCCACATGCCTGTAGAAAAAGAAGCCAAAGTTCTTGGCTGCAATAACCAAAGCAGACTCATCAGGAGATGCAGCTTGATATCGAATCTTTTCAGGGGACTCATCCCCTTCAGGAAGCACAGTGTGACATATTGCTAGGCATCTGAAAAATTCCTACACAAAGCAAAAGATTATTCAAGGACGAATCTCATCTACCAGAGGATATTGGTGATGATAATAGATAATAAATGGATGTTAATTTTATGGAGCTGGAAAATCACATCCGACAAACATTCCCAGAACACAATAAAATTTATTACCAAATAATAGGAGATAAAAGGTAAGTTTGTTTTCAGATAATGGAATAAAATCGAACATAGTATTCAAGGATATACCACCCAATCTTGTGATCATGATGTCGAACAATAACAGCAACACAATTTATTTTAGTCAAAAACAACATTCAATATGCTCATTTGTTGCTATTTCATGATGGAAAGTTACATTGATGGCAAAAACAAATCCATGTGCTAGTCTTTCAAAATGAGAATAAATAATTTAACATATTTGAAAATTTGGTTTGTCATATAACTACTGAACTTGAGGATTAAGTATATAAAAGAGAAGAAATTGATGATACTCAATAGCAAAATTCAATCATGAGAGAAATATGAAAGTATCTGATTTAAATGCAGTATGACTTGGCAAGAAGACGTTATAGATGCCTCCAAAGACATTAAAGATCATGAAGAAGGTTTTAGTATCTTTAAAGTAAATGTCAAATCTTTCTTCTCAATTGAACAAACCTACTTTGCAACACTCAGGATTAGGTTCATTCCTCCAAGCACCTCTCAAAAGCCGAGCATCGTCAAAGTTGAAACCCTTTTCACGTGATGCATTTGGCTGCTTCTGAACCTGAAACCAAAGGCATCAAATCAAGATATGGCACACCTCAAAGTACTTTATGAACCATAGCTAGCAAATAATCTTGCCTCAACTTTAACTCCAGTCCTTTGAGCTGTTCCAATCTCTATTTCACTAACTCCTGTACCATATACCTCTCCTCCAACTGAGCATTTGAAGAATTCCATCAAGTTTCTTGTCAGCGTCCCAGTTTTGTCAGAGAATATATACTCCACCTACCAAAACGACAAACTAAAATGAAAAAAGGAATAGATCTCACAAAAAGATATCAACAAACAGCACAATCATAGAACTTCACAGAAGCAATATTCACTAAAGATTATACACTCTACTTGCCAGAATTGGAAATTTAACATAAAAATCCTACTCACACAAGAGGGAAAAATAAAAAAAGAGGTTCAACGCAGAAAATACCTACCTGCCCAAGTTCCTCATTTAAGTTAGATGTCCGTGCCAATGCAGGGGTATTGCTCTCAGCATGGTACATGCGCAAATCATTGTTGATGAATTGGGTGGATTGAATGAATTTAATCATCTGAAACAAAGAGAGGAATATTGTTGATCCATCATTCTTTTAAGAGAAAAAAAAACAACTTAAGAAACAGAAACAGAACAAATCATTGTCAAATGTACCTCAACAGAGACATAGAGAGAGATTGGAATGATCGGTGAATACAGAGTTATAAGGGTAAAAAAGGTCAAGATGGCAACCTATAGAAAACAGAAAAACAAAATGAGAAAAATTAAGAAACAGAAAGAACAGCCTGCACACAAAACTAAAGGGAAAGGTGAGCTCTATTCACCACAAATCTGTTGTCAGGATCAAACTGTGCCTCCGTACTATCAAATCTCAGATAGTAATACTTGCGGTTTATAAATATACCACTGAAAATATCAAAAGAGAGAAGTTTTATTTATTTTAACAAATGTTCATGAACTAGGAAGCAAACTTCTAAATCAGACATATGATACAGGAGAGGAGGCCAACCTGCCAATAGCACCCAGAAGGCACATGCAGAAAAGAACAGTAAACAGTGCAAGAATAAGTTTGTCGAGCTTTTTTTCCAACGTGCTTCTTTTGGAAGGAATTTTCATGGAATTCATCATAACCTGCAATTACACAACAGCCACCACTGATATACAACATATATGATATAAGAAAATAAACCTGAAACAAAAGGCGAATGTTATAGAGTCATAGAGACAACAAATACAGAGTTGCGACTGCCAGAAATCATTTAAACTAGTCCCTCAATTCGAATAAAAGGATCCCTGCCTTTATGTGTATTTATGTAATATTCCAACATTATCCTTGGCCAACAAGACTAATCAAAAAACCTCTTTCCAAGTGAAGCATCAGAGCAAAAGAAAATAAGTTACAAGTTAAATATAGTAGTTAAAGGGAGGTACCTTTGTCTCATGACCAGTAAATATGACAGCACCAACTATGAACTCAGTATTTCTTAGACTGCACCCCTGGAAGTGTAAAACATGAATTAATTACAAAGAACTATCATGTATCATCAAAATAAGAAGTGTACATAAATACATCAGAAAATTCATAGAACGATTCTTCAGCAATTCATAAACAAGTTAATGCAGCAAGCATCTTATGTAGAAAATATCTTACAAACAGACACTATAACAATGAGAATGATGGGGTAAAAACTGACACCGTCCATTAAAAGGAGTTAGTTCAACTCAAAAACTATAAATGAAAAGTAACAAGAAATCAGATTGGGGTGGGGGGGGGGGGTAGAGAAATGAGCTATTACCCGTAGTAGAAGTTGGTTTGGACTGAGAGGCAACGTTTGTTTGTTAACGATCAAGTTGCCAGTAAAAGTGTACAACGAATTATTTGGTTGCTCACATTGTACCTCACCTGCTTTTAATAAGGGAATATCCATCAAATATAAAAATGCACAACAAGTGACTACATCAGGTAATATCATCATGGAGTTCATCAATGAATAATCTGAATTTCTGTCCATGAAATACTACATGTGAACCAGAATAATTATAGACTGCAAAGATCTTTCCGTAGTAATTAATTCAATCAATAATCCGGCTTACTAATCATACTCACAGTCATGGTTTTGATCCTCACTAAAAGAAACTCCAAATATAAACATAACCACAACCAGAAACATCACATATTATGTTTGAAGCAAATACTCAACATAGATGGTGATTAATCATCCAACATAGCACTGGGACATGCCAGAGCTCCTGTGTTTTGATCCATTTGCCAACTTAAGTTCCGAGAGACAGATTTCAAATTATGGTGACAGACTTGATTCAAAACGATTACTATCATGCCACCCTTTACTCACAATTGGGCAGAAATAAATAGCATACAGAACTCTGAGCCACAATTAATTATTAGCAAAGCAACACAAAGTAAACAAAACCTTTGAATTCAGAAACTTTCTCTGGTATCACATAATCCCAAGTCTTCTCTAATGCCTTCCGTATTTTCAAGTTAGTTTCTCCATCCAGATTTGCAGTCTGCAAAACAATCAGGACAACATTATTGAAAATTGCTTGAACATGAATAACAATTGATACCCAAAAACAAAAAAAAAAAACCAAGTGAAGAACATATAAGGACTTGACCTATCGCATGCATCAAACACTGGTAGGGAAAAGAAGATCAATAGAAAAGGAAGGACCAGATCTTTGGCAGAGGTCATTTACCACATCACAAGTTAATGGAAAATGGTATAACACTAAAGCAGAGAATACTAACCTCAACGTAGCAGACACCATCAGGGTTTGTGCTGGCAAGGAATAATATGTCAGCTGGAAAGAATCCATCCTGATTCACCTGGGACCGGGAAAACAGTCATCTAGTAGTCTGAACTCAATTGAAAAATAGTTCTCAAATATGAATTAAAATATAATACTTCAGAAATTGGTCCAAAGAAAAATGGATTTCTTTAGATTTCTTTAGATTTCTTCCATCTCCCCCAACGAAGGCATAGATTACACCAGAAATATGTCTTGTGATTTCTGTGAGAGACAGAGACTGGTTACAAGTCCTAAAGCCACTCGGCCGCTGGAACTACAAAATATTTAAGGTTCACAACCTTGTAACTATTTTGAGGAATTCAGAAATATATAATCAATAATGTATCTGATGCATCTTTTGCCACTTAAAATAGGTTACTGAACAATCAGTACCCACCAGGGTCTAAATATAATCTATTACTGTACATTCCAAGGCTTATATATTGCCGTGCAAAATAGGTTAATGAACATTCACTACTCTCAAGGGCTTAAATATTATTCGTTAACCCAGAGGTAATTCTAGGTACACAATAACAAGTTAGGAAAGTTTTGTACGTGTAAAACTATGGGTTATGTGATTTTTTCAAGATAGTCTTTTACAGTGTAACACTTGAAGTTCCACATCAGCATATTCTTCTGCAACCATTGCTGCTAGTCATGAGCCCACATAAAGTAAGTTATTCTACTATGATACGAAGTCACATTGCTGTAACTCCGGCAAGCTAACAAAAATTTCTAGACAGCAGGGGCTATAAATTTGCAACCGAGATAGCATTAACAAACATTCCAAAACATCATAAATTAATGATCCAGTCTAAGCAGGTGAAGACGATGCATTATGTATGACAGAAGAAAAACAAGAGAGCAGCTGACTTACTTTGACAATATCTCCAACCTGCAGCTTTTTCCAAGGGGTAAATACCCACTTCTGATCTTGCAACACTTCTATGGAAGAATTATTGATTGCCATGTCATTTTGAAAACGTTTCTTCCATGCAGGAAAGAAAGAAAAACAAGGAAAAATAAAGAAGTGAGCAATCGCACTCAAATATTTCACTTGCAAATGAATGGAGAGAGAAAATTATGTGATACTCACCCAGTCCTCCCAAGCTTCCTTTATGAGGGACACCAAAAGCACCAGTGTCAGTGGGAGCACATTTGTAATTGGACTTACAGGACTGCATGGATAATATGGTTTATAAGATGGAAATAGAACAGGGAAGTAAAAGCAATCATCAGACCAGAGTAGTCACTTAACTACCACATCACTTTTCATACTCACTACAAACTTCTCAACTATGGGTATTTTTTTAATGAGCCAACATGCAAGGAAACTGGTGACGAGAGCCAAAAGAAGAGAATGGAAAGTGGAGTCAGCTAGTTCATAGTAATGCATAGTATGTGTTGATTATGATCCATATCAAAAGAACAATGTATAAAGACTTATAAAAGAGTAAATAAGTGTATCTCCTATTTCATCATCGGCAACATCTAAACTGTATCAATCATTTAAAATAGTGATTCTTCGCACAAATCTAATTAAATCCTCTGTTAACAGGAACTCTGTTAACAGAGTTCCCAACATATAGTTAGAACTCTGTAAACAGGAACTGAAGCCTCACATTAGTAACACTACACCCTATAAATGGATATGAAGCAAAATTCTACAAAGCACAGTGCATGGAAGATCAATTAAGTGTGGCTACAAGGAATCAACGAGACCACCAAAAGCTCAAAATCAATCAATAGAAGAAAAAAAAAATTGTTTGCATGAATCAGGTGTTGTTCCCTACACTCGTGTTTTTAGTCATTATGAAGCAAAAGACGATCACATATCACAACTTCATACAATCATTCCATACCAGCAATGTCAAGAATGCTCAAATTGTTTCATCTGACAGGATTATCCTAAGTGATAGCAGAAACAAATAAAAAAGAAAATTAACAGGGAAATAGAAGTCCCGTAGAAGGAAACATCAGCTGCATTCATGGTTCAGGCTTAAGAACGTCCTCTAACTGATTCAACCATTTCACTTCAAGCGAATATTTTAGAAATCATGCAGTCGGATTGTATTTTTGCTAGCATACATTATACAGTGTTAAATAGGGACTGGCTGTAGGAATACATCAGGCGCTAATTTGTAGATCGAAGTCAAAAAGGGTTTCCTGAACCCTAGTCTACTTAGCTATTTCCCTAGAAAGATTACAACCTCACTTAACTCTGATCAATCTATTAGCGGATTATACTATATCATACATCATACCTCACTGGAGTGCATGACAAGATTGAGATCATGAGAAAATAAAGGTTAGCCACCCGCCTGAACTGTCAGCACAAATTAAACAGGAGGGAATCAGGTAAAAGCGCTTAGAGAAATCAGTAAAAACACAAAAAGTAGTACATATAATTTTTAGTCCTACTCTGCCTTCCACAATCTGGACTAAATGACCAATATTTTTTTCAAAATGATTACGTTTTTGAGAGTCATAATATAATTAACCAATTTTCATAAATTAAGTAAATAAGATTCTTCACAAGGGAGAAAGACCATTTGATAAGTTCAAACAATCTTCAGCACAGGTAAAAGACTTGTCATAGCACATGAAGGCCGCCAAAAAGGATATTATTTTATTAAAACTAAAATAACATTCCAGCTATGCCTGAATGCCATTACTTCCATTTGGATACATATTCAAAATAGATTGTAACTCAAAGTTATACAGATAACTAAAATTTAAAGGTAAGTCTTAAATTGAAAAATCATTTCAAAGCAAAGTACCAGTGCCAGTTGGTTTCGCGATAATTATTTGAAATTCAATAAATTCCTATCTTACATATACAGCAATGCAAATTTACCTGTTCAAAGAGCCCCTTGGGTAAAAATGTAAATACATCATACTTTGTTGTTGAGACAGAGTTACCCTGCAAAATCAACAGGACGAATCAGATAGCCAGCAAGAGGATTAGAGAAATTATTTATATTGCTCAAACTTCTAAGTATAGTTGTTAGATTTCAAATAAATTAATGCTATTCTAACATCTGAAATAAGAAAACCTCCCAGTAGCAAAATACTTGGTCAAAATAAATTGCTAGAAAGCCTAGAATATTGAGCAACAGATCCAACTTTGGGAAGTAAGTAATTTCAAGCCATTCTACCTGGCACGAGCATAAAAACCAAACTCTTACATGAGATAATAGCTTTATCTCATGTTCAGAGGACCATTCATTGTAAGTAAATGCAACACAAGCAATATTTCATAGGATGCTAATATGATTGTCCCACTATCTGTTATTTCTTAAAAGTAATAAGAATTATGAAAAAGTCGAGCCTTCTTCTTCACCTGGATACTCCTTCATTTGGTATTTTTTAATTGTTTTTTGAATTTCTTGCTTCAAATTTCAAATTTAATTAGCATAGCCCTCTGGAGATAGAATGATCATAAAGAGTAGGATAGGGAGGAGACAAAGGGGCATTCAAGGAATAACCATAGTGAGCTATTAGCAACATTGGAGATAAATGATACAATCTGTCATTAGAGAACTTTTTTTAAATTTAATACTAAAAGAGTAGAAAAGATAGTAACAATTAATGGTGGCAGCATCCCTTTTATTTCTCCACCTGCTTTCTATCTCACTTCTCCATCAACTCACTCAGCATCTCAAATCAGCAAATAACCATCAATGATTTTACATTAAAAAATTCTAAACCCAAAAACATTTCATGGATTCCTGACCTTGAAGAAGAAAATAGTCACACTCAATAACCCATGATCCACAAAGAAGCCATGATTGTAGAAAATCACCAAAACAACCATACAACTACCATATAAAACAACTTCCGAAGTCACATTAGAATGTAGGACCCAAACGTATGCACTCATTGAGATACAATTTAACCGAATTCCAAGCTTATAAAGTATATGTTCAAGTTCCCGATCTACTCATCTTTAAATAAGAAACAATTGTAATTGTTGCAGCGATGATTCTGAGCATGTATCAGTTGATCAATAAGATACAAAGTAGAATATACGGACTTTAATCCACAACAAAATCATGGCAACTATTACATACAGGACTTTCTAAAAACTCAAATTAAGACATCTGCGCTAAAGTTCACAACTCTATAACGATGGACAAAAATCTCATACAAAAACTCTTAAACCCAAATAACCACACTAAAACATACTAGACAACTCCTGAAAATCCAAAATCAGATGTCGCAATTCCTAAAAGATATATCTTATATCTCCAACCCACCAAAGAGAACATCAAAATTCCATTACACAATGTCGTAAACCCATATTCACATTTCCCCCAGCTTAGACTAATCAACACGGAAACAAATAAAATCAATGTAAGAAAACTACTAAAAAGATCACTATCAGAAAACCTTGAATTTCGCGAGAGCGTTCGCATCCCGATCATTACAAAACACGGTCCTGTGACCTGGTGCCTGTGGCTGAACCTTTCCAAGACGAACCGTTTGCGACGACGGCGACGCATCGCCTCCCCCTCTAGATCCCCTCCATCCAGGCATTTTTCCTCGAAATTCCTCCGATTGCACCGGCCTCAGATGCAGAAAACCCTAAATATTCTGAGAAATTGCAGAAGGTTGAATTCCGAGCAACGATGAGAGATGAAAAATAGGAAATTCAACACAAGGAAAAAATAAAAATAAAAAAATACTAAAAATTGCTGTTAATGGTTGAATTCTACTGATGATGAAGGGTGGGTGTGGGGGTAGGGGTGGTATTATTTCAATTTTTTTAGGGCCCGAGTTTTTATACGTCAATTATAATCCGCGTGGAAAACTCTTACGCGTGGTTCGGCGCGTGACAAACTTAGCGGCGAGTGAGCTTTAACTAATTCAACTATTATTGACGATTTGGGGTGCAACCGCGGAAGCCGGAGCGTGGGAAGTGTATCGCCGGTGGGGGGCACGACGTCGTTTCAAAGATTAAATTATTATTTGACAGTTGCAAATTAGATATTTTGACGATGCAGTTTCAGACATCAGTTGTGACTAATCTCACAACTTCAACATCAGCAATAACAATAATCATAGTTTTTCGTTTTCTTTTTATGAACTTTTAGAAAATGGATCTGCTCGGCAAAAAACTCAGCATGAGGTGTTGGGGCAAATCAGATCCAATATATCATATATCCATGTACCATGCGTATATCACATCTCAAAACATGTTATATTAATTTTTAAATTAAAAGCGGTTATAAAAAAAAATGGAAAAAATTACAAAAACAACAGTGTATGTACCCAACATGAAGTGCTGGGTTTTTGGCCTCAGCTAGGGATCCATATCCGAACTTTTATTACCTTATTGGAATTTATATTGACCTAGAAATAACTATATTTAGAATACTTTACTTTTTCTTTTTTGGGAAGATATTCAAGAGTTTTTGTTATATATTAAGATATATAAAAAATTAGTAAATTTATCTTTAATTAGTTAATGAATGTTGAATTTAAAAAATAGAAAGAGAATCAAATTAATTTTATAAAAATAACCATACCAAATTCATAAATTTTATTTAAGAAATATTAATATGAATATTATAGAAATAAAATTATATAAAAATTGAAAACGATAATAATTAAAAATAAAATTTGATCTTTAAAATAACACTTAATTTACTGGCTTCATGCATGAATGCTATCGTTAGCCACAGTACCACTGAACAATAAAATAAATCAAAGACCTGGAAAATATTGAGATAGCCGTCTTTTTATATAATATATATAATAAAAATAAATTTAGTATCATCAATTGATCTATTAGACTTAATTTTATTAGACTATTAAAATTACAAAATTTGGGCCTAGAGATATTAAAACTCATACTGTACTAGCCGAACTTTTAAGCCCATGATCCAATAACAGATATTTTTTTTTTTTTTTTTGAGAAATAACCGAAATTAGAAATTAGAAATAACCAAACTTATCTTGTGCCAGATATTGTCTTCCATGATTAAAGGATATCACATATCCCTTCCAATTTTATGAATATGATTACACCAAATTTAAGAAATTAGACTTCTGTCTTTGAAATTTATGTTTGGTGGTTTTTTTGCGCACGGTTGTAACACCCCATTTTTCATAAAACTTGCATAGCATATTTTTATATAAATTTACATTGTTTTTTTTAATATATAAAATAATTTATAGCATATGATCTTTTCGAGTTAAGATGAATTTTATTTTTATCAAGAATGGATGAACTAATATTTCTTTAAGTCTAAAAGTCTTGCAGGATAGCTATTCGAAGAGATCGAGTTCGATCGTGATGCACTCAACATGCACGAGTAAAAGAATGACAAAAAATAGATAAGTTACACATAAAAATGATTAAATAATTAATATAAAAAATGTGACTTTTGTGTTTAATTATAGTTATGTAGATTTTTATTATATAGTTTATGTACAACAAAGTATGTGACTATTATGATGTGTTAAATTAAATATATTTCAAACATACTCATGTGACTTATATGATGTATTAAATTGAAAATAAGTTTATGTATAATTATCATGATTCATTTATTTTACATGTCACATTAGGTAAGAACTACACTCTATCTCTTCCATACCCCATCAAATCCAAACCAAGTTTCAATGACACTAATCATCACACCTCTAGTGGACAAATACTACAAGAGATGATCTACTTGTATAATACATGTATTAAAGAATAATTGAACCTCATATACATAGCTAAGGGGCAACATTATTGAAACTCCACACCCCCTCATATGATGATCTCTCTCTTTCATTTTGAGCTTCCTTAATAAAGCTCATTTCTCTTCCTTCTCTCTACCATTTTCCCCTTCCAAAAGCCTTATTTCCCACCTTAAAACAAGCTGCAAATTCAAGAATTAACAAAGAAGAAGGAGTTTTCAAAGCAAGGAGAAGAGTTAAGCTCAAGAGATAGTCTTCATTCAAAGAACACTCAAGAACTCCTAATTTTGTATGCAATCCAAGAGGTATTTTAGCTAAATCTCAACAATCCTCTCTTTAGAGTCATGGTTAGGTTCTTAATATTGAAATGCATGTTGAAGAAAGTATTGCATGTTTGTTTTCCCTCACCTAAACCCATTGCATGTGTGATCTAAGAGATAATATGTGGTTGATCTTCAAAATATGTCATTTTGTATGTTGATTTGACAAATACATGTTGAATTAAGCTTTGCATGTTTGATTCCCTCACCAAAACTCATTGCATGTGTGATCCAAGGGTGATTCCCTACAATTGTGGTGAAATTATTGGATATTTTGTTCTACGTGATTGATCTCCAAAAAATGTGATCCTTGAGTGTTGATTTTGCAATTGCTTGTTGAATTAGGCTTTGCATGTTTGATTACTTTGTTAAAACTCCTTGCATGTGTGATAAATTGAGTTATGATGATCATCTTGAGGTTAATATAGTTATTAAAAATTTGAGTTATCTTTTAATTGATGGAATAAGTGAAGTTAATCAACTTGTGAAAACTTGAGTATGGCAGTCCATTTTGCCGATTTTTATAAAATTTTATACTTGGAAATTTTCAAGACTGTTTCGATATGTTATACTACATGAAGTGTTGAGTCTATGGTTAAAATTTGGTAATTTTTGGAATAGTCTATGAATTATGATGATTTTTCAAAGATAGTCCAGTTTGAGTTGGATTTATGCAGTTTTAGACCCTAGAAAATTATTTTTATAAAATCGTACACCTTGAATTTCTCAAAAATGTTTTAGTATATTATTTTACATGAAGTTATGAGTATATGGTTAAAATTTTATAATATTTGGAGTAATCTATGAATTATGATGATTTTTCAAAGATAGTCCAGTTCGAGTTGGATTTATGCAGTTTTAGACCCTAGAAAAATTATTTTTATAAAATCGTACACCTTGAGTTTCTCAAAACTGTTTTAGTACATTATTTTACATGAAGTTGTGAGCATATGGTTAAAATTTGATAATATTTGGAGTAATCTATGAATTATGATGATTTTTCAAAGATAGTCTAATTCGAGTTGGATTTATGCAATTTTAGACCCTAGAAAATTATTTTTATAAAATCGTACACCTTGAGTTTCTCAAAACTGTTTTAGTACATTATTTTACATAAAGTTGTGAACTTATGGTTAAAATTTGGTAATATTTGGAGTAATGTATGAATTATAATGATTTTTCAAAGATGGTCTAGTTTCAAATTGAAATTCTGCAGTTTTAGACTTTAGTAAAATGATTTTTTTTATAATGTTAATTAGTTAGAGTCTTTCAAAAATATTTACTATGTTTAAACATATGATGATAGAAGTTTACATTATTAATTTCATAAGGGTTCAATAGCTATATAATTTATGGTGAATTTTATAAAATATTCTAATTTAAGAACACTTTTCAATCAATGTTGAGCATATTAAGTTAATTGTTACAGTGTGTGTGATTAGAAATTATCCCTATCGTTTTAGTAAGGTTATTATGAATGTATAATTATCTCATTTCGGCACAATTGAAATGCAATTTAAAGATTAAGAATTTATGAACGTGCCGAGTGCAGTACGAGCGACCGGATACTTCAGGAACTATCCCAACTTTCGAATTAACGTCAAAAGTGGGTAACATTTATTTACAAATTACATTGATTAGAATGACTCGTATGTTAAGTATGATAAAATGAAATGACACATTCGGGTGAAGTACCAGGTTGACGAACCTTGGAGATTATACCAGGTCTTCGGACCTTGGAGATTATACCAGGTCCTCGGACCTTGGAGATGACGTATTAAGTGTATCAGTTAATCTCTTTAATGTAACAGTTAATAAGCATTATCCATTAAGATTTTTCAAATCTTATGTTTAAATATTTTCAGGACCCTCTTACGACGAAGCGGATGTGTAGCCAGCTGTACGGACCCCTCTCTAGAAGCATATATATTATATGTTTTTAATATATGTTAATATGTATGAAGTTAAAATGCTTAATACCCCTTTTGACACTTCCGATGTTGGCTTAAGTAAACTTTTTATAACATTTTATGAATGGCGAGGTTTTGATTTACAAATGTGGGTAGAACACGAGTTAGTTTCTTGCATGCTAAGCTTTTCGATTTAAAATAGAAAGAAAAAGAAAAAAAAAGTACTCGTGTTTAATAAAGTCTTCCGCTGAGTTTATTTACGAAAATCTTTCAAAAAGAAAAAGCATTATCCCTTTTACAAAATCATTTGAGCATATAAGGTTAAGTTGGCGCCTCAATCCTACAAAGATAGGTTGGGGTGCTACAACGGTCGAGGAATACGTGTGAAGTCTTGGGATCAGAACAAGAATTGGGTCTCAACGATATGGACAAACTTCATGGTTTTTGTGTCTTTTTATTTGTTCTATTATTACTATTATTAATTTATTAGTGAGTAAATTATTTGCACTTTTTATGTGTTGTAATTCATAGATTCTGTTGTCACATTAACATAAACTAGCAGTGTACCCGCGCGTTGCACGTCTTGCAATATAATTCAATTACTTTACTATAGTACAATTTTAATCATAATTACATAATATATGAGCATCATATATATTTATATATATACACACTGTTGAATAACACTATTTATAATAGTATAATATAAAGCCGTATATGTCTAATTTTATATTTCAATCATTATTGTTTGGAATTTTACGTATATGTCTATTGATCATGAAATAGTTGTTTCTCTGATTGTTTTATAAAACCGTATCTATCTTTTGAGGAGAACTTTTTTTATATAATTCTCTAACTTCCAATTCAATTAATTCAATATTTAGAATGTCAAATTACTGATTATGAGACCAAATTCCTTCGCACTATAATTAATTAACTCATTTCTTTTTTCAATTATTGGCTTGTTGTGAATTTTCAAAAGTTAATTGTACTCCTACAGAAGAATCATCCAAAAGTTCTTAGGAAACTCAATAAATACTTGACTTTTATTCTCAATTCTTTGAATTGGTAGTTTTTTTTTTTTTCATTTTTCCAGGGTAATCAAAATGAAAATTAATGAATATACAGATAATTGAGGTATGTATCTTGATTGATATAACTCAAATTTTCATATGGATGAATCCATCCCAACCATAAACACCTAACAATTGATATTGGGAAGGTACAAAAACTTCATCATAGATCAGAGAAGAAAAAAGTAAGAGGAAAAGAGGAGAACTAAAATTTATAATGACGAAAATTTAGAAGACCATCTCACATATGTAAAAGTGTTTTAGTTGAAACAACCACACACATCTTTACTTATATAATCCAATGGCTTGTAGGGAAAGCCTGATTCAAAAGTCTTGGAGAGAAAGACAATCCAATGGCTTGTAAGAGAAGCTTAATTTAAGATCTTTGGAGAAAAAGACAATCTAATGGTTTGTAGGGTAAGCTTGATTCAAGAGGCTTTGAGAGAAAGATAAATTAAAAATTATTGAGTCATGAAATATTAAAAGAAAAAAAAATATTTACACAGTCAGCATTGTGATGTGACATTTTTGAGCGGAAAAATGGCATTTCAGTAAATTTTTCCAACTTACCTGCTGTTAGTATAGTATAGATTTTGGTGAGGTTCTTGTTTTCGTATTTGCAGCATGAAGTCAGTCAATCGAGAAGAGTAAGTTGAACTGGTTTGGTTTTGTTTTGTTTTGTGTTTGTGTACTTTATTTTATGATCTTGCCAATAATGGTTTTTATTATACCTTTATATAATATAAAAATAAAAGTTTGTATCATCAGTTGATCTGTTGGGCTTAATTTTATTAGACCATTCAAATTAAAACTTTGGGCCTAGATATATTAAAACTCACACTAGCCCAATTAATGAAGACATAACCGAAATACTTATCTTCTGTCAGAAATGGTCTTCCATGATTAAAGGATATCACATATCCCTTCCAAATTTATGAATATGATTATACCAAATTTAAGAAATTAGATTATGTCTTTTCCTATTTTAAGTATTCAATTATGGAAATTAAAAACTCATCTTAAACATCAATAACAGTGCCTCAAAATAACAGTTGAGTATCTAAATCAACAAAGATGAAAAATAAAATAATCATTTCCATTTTTTTCTTCGTTTAAAAATTCTTCAAGTCTTAAATAATCGCAAAACTTATATGAAATGGTATTATAGCATGATATATGTACAATTTCATTAAAAGACTAATCTTAAAAAAATGAGATTTAAATTTTAAACCTTTTCTTTTAATGGTTGAATTTATGAATTAATGTTTCGAAATCCCAATATACGATGACACAATATAATAAATTATTGACTTCAAATAATGTCAAAACACATGTTCTATTTATTTACTACGAAGATCTTCTCAATGTTATAGGGTCCGATTAAAGAATTTCAATTTTTGGAGCCTTGTGCCTTTTCAAAATTCTCAAAAACCCACCAAAATTTTAGAAATGTATAAAAATATACAAAGGATTTTATTATTATTTAGGGTTAATTGTTGGAAAATCATTACTTTATTCGAATTGTCATTTTAACCAAATATTTCCCTGTTTGTCAAAATAACATAATATTATATGTGTAGCATTTTTTTTTTTTAACTTCGATCAGCTTTGATTTTTTCTTTTACTAATGTGTCAATTTGTCTGAACACGTCAACCGACACATCCAAAATTATAAAGTGGTAACCGATGTGCTCAACTGATTGAAATTAAAAAACATGCTACATATAAAAGATTATGATATTTTGACCATTAATAAAAAATAATGTTTATAATGACAATCGAGTAAAGGTTATAAACTTTCCAAAAATCAACTCTATTATATATATATATATATATATATATTTTATATTGATTTGCTTGTTGGTGTCTCTTTTATTTATCTTTGTAGAGAGGAAAATGATAATAAAAATAAAATGAGGTTTTAGTAATCAATGAGTAATGAGTCCTGACATAACATGTTTTTAAATCAAGACGCATTTATTGTATTCCACTACTCCCACATCTATTTCTCAATTTGTCGAGTTTTCCAATGCATTATTTGAATTATTCCTGCTTTTTTTAGTCTTCATATGAGTTCTACAGTTTTGGTCTTCATATGAGCATAACCAATATTCAAATAGAGTGGGCATTGATTTTGACTCCATTTATTATTTAATTTCCACCATTCATAAATTAATAAAATAATTATAAAATCATATCACGAATGTAATTATATAAAATGAGTTAGATCCATAATTTGACACCTATAAAATATAAATTGATTTACAAAAGTAAGTTTGGATTGTGATTGAGATCTCTATTGCAAGCAATTATATTTAGAAAACGGTTTCATGTAAGTTTTTATAAATAAAAAAAATAAATAAAAAAAATTATAAGTTTTGCATTTTCAAAAAACACTGTAAGTGAAAACTTGCGTAGCAAAAATATTTGAATCCCATACCTTGAATTTATTCAATATTTGGCTCTACTTAAAAATTATTGATGATTGTTCTTACATGTTCATTTTTTTTTTCCTTTTTTTTTTTGGGTGCATGTAAAGCATGTAAAGTCTCTTTCAGATGATATATTCATTGTATATAAACTGAGCACGAGTTGTATCATGCATGCATGATTTAAATGTATATTTTCAACAAAATATTTATACAACGAAAAATATTG
The DNA here is from genome assembly GCA_954870855.1 of Scutellaria minor. Classification (NCBI taxonomy): domain Eukaryota; kingdom Viridiplantae; phylum Streptophyta; class Magnoliopsida; order Lamiales; family Lamiaceae; genus Scutellaria; species Scutellaria minor. The sequence continues at coordinate 1,246,397 of OX940733.1, forward strand.
GACTTTAATACATCCTTATAAAACTATATTAATTGGTGCCCGATGTTTGCATTTTGGATCTATTGTTGTATTTTATTGAACTAGTGAGTTTAAGTCATTAATGTATAAGTAAATTGTGAAATAAAAGATGAAACATATTTTTTGTTATAAAAAATGAATTAACTTAATTGTATAAAAATCATCAAGTTTGATAAACTTATGCACTTTATGGAAAAAATAAATGGAACATTATGTATATTTTGCGGCAATGTATGTGGGATATGAGATAATAGAAATTATAAATAGATTACTAAAATAACCATCACATAATTTCATAAGAAAATTATGAAATTGTTTTTTTAAATATAATCGCAGTGTGATAATATGATTAGTTAATTTTTACAATAAACTTTTAATTAATTACTATCACACGATTGATTTGGTTTTTTTTTGAGTACCTTTTTACTTTCTCCAACTAAATAAAATATGTGCATTTTATCACAAATTAGTCAATTCCAATAATGTCAAAAGTTGAAATATAGGTAGCATTCCACAAACGTAAAATAGGCATTTGATTAGTTCATGAAAAGGACAAATGGACAATGTAATGTTAAATCAGATCACTGTTTTAGATATTTATTTTTAGATTTTTTATTGCTTAACGTGGACACCATTTGCCAATTTCTTCTCAGTTGATAATTGATAATTATGTGGTTGGAATTGAAGAAACTTATAAGGTCGTTTATTAAATAAGTATTATATATATGTGTGCATATATATTTATATGGTTTGATTCCTGATTTATTTATTTTTTGTGAGAAATTATGAAGATAGATAATTTAAAGAAAAATAACATTAATTGATTGGGTGGCCTTGCAAGTGCTTGTACAGCCTACGTGAGGGCTCACTAGTATTTTTTATTTGGCTATTGCTGATACTCCCTCCGTCCCGCTCAGATTTGCACACTTTCCGTTTTCGTCCGTCCCAATCAAATTTGCACACTTCCAAAAATGGCAAATAAAATTTACAAAATTGTCCTTCACTATTCAACATTAACACTACAAAAACAACTTTTTCTTAACTTCCGTGCCCCAAAAGCAGCTTTTTCTTAATCTCCGTGTCCGTCCCTACGTGCAAATCTGAGCGGGACGGAGGGAGTATAATATAATAATAATAAATATAATATGATATAAAAGTAAAATATTATTGTATAATAAATAATTTAAGTTAATATATGTTTACTCGTCAATACAAAATATAATCCCCTTTTCACACTACTCCTCAATCCTTTTTATTTTAATATTAAATAAAACATATATTAATTAAGTGTAAGTGTATCAAAATATATAAATTATAATATATAATAATACTTGGACATACCAATATTCCAACTAGATTATTTCATTGTCAGCCTCCCATTATATCTCAACTATTGATGAACCCAATAAACAAATTGTATGTGGTTTATAAAAAAAGTGATTGATAATCACTTTCTCCATTTCAAAACATCCATCATCTTTAAAAATAAATTTTATTTCAATATAAGAGTTTTTTTTTTTTTTTTTGGAACTCTACCCTATCGATCATTGTCAAAAAAATTTATCCAATCTTGTTTACTTTTACTAATCTTTAGTATAGTGTTATACATTAAGTATACATCTTAATGTTGGCTAATATAGTCATTTGACAGTTGACACTCATGATTATACCAATTAAATTATTTCTTGATCTATGTGGAGCGAAATTTAAAAAAAATTATTTTGACAAAAAAAAAATTTATTATTTATTTTTAAACTCTTAACACTATAGCACTTTGCTTGGATGTCTTGTGCTTTCAAAGAATTAAAGTAAAGAAGTTGACATTTGGAAAAAGCCATTGATTTGTCAAAAAAAAAAAAAAAACACGCATGATGTCAAAGATTCTTCATGAATATATATATCACAAAACTTAGATGTGATGGTTATATGGATATATACAAATCTATAAAATAATAAAATTTTACTATTTAGAAACCAAGCTAATTTTTATAAATTTATATATAAATTGGGATCTAATTTGTGAGTTACTGTCCCATTAGATTTTTTTTTTGGTTGCAAATCCTTTTGAATAATCCAAAATTCCTAAGAATAATCATATCTATCATTCAATTACCTAATACTCCAACATAAAGAGGAGGAGAAATAAATTTGAAAAGGCAGCTCTGGGGCCCACAAATGCAATGACATTTAAATAAAATTAAATATTTGCATAAGTAAGTACACCTGAGTTGCCCAATCATTGAAGTCAAAATTATTGGCTCAAATTTATTTAAGGAACTCTTTATTATCTGCTGGATACATACAAATCTTGAATAAAGCAGTGAAGTAGATGCAACAATCATATGGGGCTCACAAGAAAGATTAGAACAGCTCATTATTCACTATTATTTTAAATTATTTTTGACCTTTTTCCAAATTATTATATTAAAATATTTTGATTGGTCATTTTAATTACTATTTAGGTTAACTAAGAAAACAACTCATACTAGTTTTAACTTGTCGACAACTCATTATTTAAATAGGTTAGTGACAAAAGATATTTTGGTATTAAATGACGGATTTTAAATCCATTTAACTCTTTTATTATATATTTCTAATTATATGTTTCTATTTGATATTCTAAAAGTCAAATTTTCATGGGTTATAAATTATGAACTAACCGGTCTTATCAAACTAGATTTGACGGTATTTGTCAAATTAACATTGGAAATGTGTGTTATTATATTCCAAAATTACTCTCAAATAAAATATATCGCTATCGTTTCTTCCTTCTGATGCACAAATTGTAATCTATATATATATATATATATATATATATATATTTAGTTATCAAGACTGTTTTTTTATACAAGATATAATTAGATTGAGACCAAAAAAATAAACATAAAGAATAATCCTACATTTTAATATACAATTTTTTTCTTCCAATAATCTAATTTTCCAATAAAATTTTCATCTGATCAATTCTATATTTGTAAGCAATTGTTGGTGTAACTTGTAAGCTGACTTTCTTCAAATTCTTCAAATTAACACACACAGTTACTGTTACAATGCATTTAATGATATATATAACTGTATAAGTTGGAATGTGGGTTCTACCCCAGTTTCAATCTAACTTAAAACATATATATATTATATGTCTACTTTTTTTCTTTTTGAAAAAGTATATTATCTAATTAATATAGCTATACAAAATGTGGGATATACAAACTCTATTTTTAATGTAGCCTTTTTACCTTTTTGATTTTGAAGGGTCAAATATTAATATTTTAAGACAAAAACTTTTGTGCATCTACTAGGTCCGTGCACTCGGGTCGACCCGACTAGTCACGTGTCCGTATGCGTTTTTAGATCGGGAACAAAATCCGCCCAAATATGTTTTCAGGTGTCAAACCTTTATGTTATGTTAACTATACCTTTTAGTAGTGTTAGACATACATTTTAGTTATGTTAGTTATACCTTTTATAAGACTAACTGTACCTTAGCATTTTTTTTAGACAGACATATTAACATTTCATTCTTTTTAGTTATAACAGTCATACCTTTTAATTATGTTAGTTGTACCTTTATATATTACATAAAGTATGACTATGTTGATACCTTTATGTAGTATTAGACATACCTCTTTATTCTTTATTACCTTTATAATATATGTATAGTACCTTTATGTGTTCATAAGATGACCATTTTGTATTTTTAAGTATACCTTTATAAGTCAACCATGTAAGACACATTATGTATAAATTTGAAGACCTTTATGTTAAGTTACTTTGTTTCAATAACATGACTTTTATGTATTATTAAAAATACATTTATAAACAGAACTAAAATAAGTCAGTTATATATACAAGACATTCATTTTGTGTAAATACGAAGACCTTTAGATTTAGTTAAATATACCTTTATGTGTTCATAAGACGATCATTATGTATTTTTAAGTATACCTTTATAAGTCAACCATTTAAGGCACATTATGTATAAATTCCAAGACTTTTTTGTTAAGTTACTTATACATTCTGTCTCAATAACATGACCTTTATGTATTATTAAGATGACATTTAGATTCAGAAATTGTATCAATTGCATCGGCAAATTCACCTTCTCCACTAGATAACTCAACAATTTGAAGGTTGAGTATAATTTCACCTATGATAGAATATTACGAACACAACATCAGTTAACCTTTTCACATTGATAATTGAATACAATATCTGAATCTCTAAGTTACTAGCGTTGTCCGTGTTTTCATTTGTAATTTGAAGGTTGCAATCACAGGCACAGGCGCTTGATTGAAGAGGTGAAACTTAGGAAGGAGGTGAAGGCACGATGGTGAACTGAGGGATTGCGTCTCTTAATTAGGGCATTTATTATGAAAAAAAAAAGTATATATATGTGTCTTCTTGGGCCGGGTCAAGTTTGAGTTGCACGGATCTTAAGATCCGTGCAACAAGTGTATGTAAGTACAACTCATATTTTAATTACTTAATCCTATAATATAGTTTGCAATTTAACTAAAAAAAACACAAAACCGCAGCAATTTTAGTAACAAAATTTGTGTCGAGCCTCCATGTTTTGCACAAACAAATAATATATATAATAATAATGAAAAATCAGTATATTGTGTTAGAGATTGTAAACAATAGATCATCATATACCATTTTGAACTTAAAAAACAAACGAAATTCAAACGATTCAATCACATAACAAACACACTTTCTAGTTTCTTGACTAATTTATTTAGTGAGTTTTTTTTTTTTTCCTTCTTTTATTTTCCTATGTAGGATTTGGTTGTTGAGATCTTAATGACTTCATAACTTTTACTCCTATTTTCTTTACTCTACGGATGAGTAAAGTAAAGCATTGATGCATATTGTCAAATCTCTTAACTAGCAAAGGACAACCACTCAACTACCAAAAAGGGAAAAAAGAAAAAGAAAAAAATAGAAATCAAAGACATGAAAATATAGTACTAAAATTTAATATAAGAACGATCGTTCTTTTAAAAAAATCATATAAGATTGTTTTATGAAGCTAACTATGTTCAATTTTTTTTTACAAGAATCATATTTAAGAACACGAATCAAATTCTTTGAAATGTTGTAATATGAAATTAAAGTATAGATTTTATCGGTTTTTTATTGAAAGAAAAAAAAAATTGTGAAAAAGAAGCTGTCCAAAATCTAACACCAAAAATGAAGTGTTAAGATTTTGGTGACAGAGCAACGTTAGGATCCCAAAAAGAACACACGTACGAAACTGAACTCTCACACGTATGACGCTCCAGATATCTGCCACGTGTCCGGGCCCACCATCAAAGTTGCAGCCAACTGCCGTTACTGATTTGCTTTCTCTCTCCCATCTTCCATCCCTGTAAAAAATACTACAATTTATATAAATTAAATTTGACTTTTATACTTCCTTTTCTTTGGCCATAGCTCTGAAAATCACATATTTTTCACACGCAATATGTATATGTACAAACAATTTGTGAATCTCCATAGAATGGGAGAAGATTTTTTGCAGTAATTGTGGAAGAAGAGAGAGAGAGAAAGAGGAGAGAGAGAGGGGGTGGTTGAAGGGGTTCTACGGTTCTACCTCCTTTTCACGCTCTCTCACTGTAGAATGGTTTTGCTTCTCTCTCTAGACTTCTATGTGGTTGATATCATAGGATGGAGATATGATTATAAGACCACTTTATTTGGGGGCGTGAATATATGTGAACCGGTTTCTCATTCTTAAATAGCCTTTATTTATATTTATTTTATTTCCTTTTCGTTTCCTAATTTTATTACAATATATATTGGAAATTTCTCTCCTCATCAAAAATCACGAAAACCAGATATGGGGACGTGTGTTTCCCGACCGGCGAATTGCGTCGGAGGTAAAATCGGAGGTTCTAGAAGGAAGAAGAATAGAAAGAGAAGAAAAGCTCTGAAGAAAAGAGGACCATCTTATTTGTCTGATCGATCATCGGATATAGTCGAGAAGCTTCCATCTACTTTGCCCGTCGATCGTCCCTTCAACAACCCTACTTTTCATGGTTCCTCTCTCTCTCTCTCTCATGCGTGTGTGTTTTATGACATTCTTGTCTGTATCGAGCTGACGAGGATAGTGTCTATGAAACGACAGGAACTATTGATCTGTAGTTAGTTATGCTCAAGCGTGAAAGCGTTGAATGTGTGAAGTATTTTATGCAATTTCTTTTAATTTAGTTGTAATTATATTAAAATGTGCTAGCTAGTAGGCTGAGTTTGTTTATCTAATACAGAATTATCAATCAGATATTGCTTTAATTTAATCTCTGAACCTTGGTTTTAATTTAGGAATTCAAGTTTTGTTCATAGATTCTGTAAATTATTGTTGTGCAAGATTATTTCTTTGATAATTGTTATACTGAGGCGCTCCTAAAACTCCATGGTTGTTGGATTAGAGCAATTATATAAATTTTTAAAAATTGATAGGAAATGTTGATGAAGCGTGGTTCGACTCTGCTGCTGCCCTTGAATCCGATTGGAGCGATGAGGATTTCCAAAGCGTTCCCGATGGTCCGTACAAACCTCGTCTTTCACTGATAATTGAACATGTTTTTTTGTAATAATGACACTAATAAGTTCATTTCCACAGATATGCTGTCTTTAAGTGGTTTAGATGGAGCATCGGTAATGGGGGATTCATCTCCCAGAGCTCAACATGTTTCGTCTCTCGAACACCCTGAGGACTCGTGTAATGACAATTCTGCCCCTAATTCCGTCACTGGAGCAACCAAAAGGTCGGTCCATCCGAGTGAGCTAATGAGTGGAACAAAGCCTGTATTTCTCGATGAAATCGAGACTGCTAGTGGTGATGACAGTTTATTGGATAATTGTGGGATTCTTCCGAATAACTGTTTGCCTTGCCTAGCTTCGACAGTTAATACAGTTGAGAAGAGAAGGTCTCTAAGCTCGAGCCCTCCTCCAAGTTCAAGGAAAAGAGGTGCCTTGAAACTGTCCTTCAAATGGAAGGACGGAAATCCTACAGCCGCTTTATGTGAGTGCCGATTAAATACCTGATTTTTTGGTTAAAACAAGTGTATGCTGTCTTGGTCT